>OW240913.1:252194642-252527750 GCA_933207985.1 Pelobates cultripes
CGGTGAGTCAGTGGGAGTCCTGGATCTCAGTGCACGATGAGTTTGCTTAAATTCAAACTAAGCCGGTGCTTCCTCACACAGAGCAGAACAAGCCAGAGAGCATTTCCTCCATGTCGTCTGCCCCCTCCGGCTCAGGTATACCGCATGTTACAGTGGCTTCCTCAGTTATCTAGATCTTCCATGTGGCATCACATTGCTAGCAGCATCGCTCTCTATCGTAACACTGCAATATCAGAGGCCATGGAGCGGGTTGTTAGATGTGTTGTGGACACTTCCAGAGATGGCAGGTAGCCATCTTGCGCTGTCACCTCAGTTCATAGGTGCGCCATTTCAGTCTTAGTCATTTCATCGATGGTAGAGGTAAGTTTCTGGATTTTTTTTTCATTTCCATAGAGGATGCCCTGTTGCGAAGGTCCTCCACGATCCTATCTAACATGAATCTCTCTGATCTTTTCAATCACTTCTGCTGGGCAGAAAGGCGATATTGGCACCATTTTGGGGGTTGCCCGCCTCTTTCTTTTTTCCGGCCACGGTGAACAAATTCCCATCCATGGGGCCAGTGTTGGACCCCAATTGACTGCCCCTCACGATCTTTAATGTTTCTGTGTGACCCATGTGGCTGCTTTTATTGTAAAGAGGTGCTATATAGGGATGAGATGGAGCGGAGATCGTGCCTTAGGCAGCCATTACGTCCGGAGCCCACACCACTCCCCCTCCATAACATTATATTATAGATCTGATATTATACATCTACAAAACATGCATTTAAACGTTTTAATCCCAAACTTAGAATATAGAAAACATCTTTATAGTTGTTCAAGAAACTAAAAAAAAAATTATTTTTTACGTTACATCAGCATTCCATACTATTATATTATAGATTTGATATTATACACCTACTAAACATGTATTTTAAACTTTTTAATCCCTTTGTCAAAAAGAGTGTAAACTAAAATCATTTTGTAAGGAGCCCAGTGATATTTGATGGTAATCGTTCAAGAAACTAAAAAAAAATGGATGAAAGCATGTCGCTAGTTGTTAGAGAATTAGAGAATACATTCTTTATTTTTTAACTTTACACTAGACATTAAATAATATTATGTTTTAGATCTGATATTATACACTTACTAAACATGCATTCAAACATTTTAATCCCAAAGAGCAAAGAAAAAAACAAAGTATGAGATAATAGTATATTATCAATATTGCCTTGGCATTGGCTTTGTATACTATTAGCTTTAGCGCTTTTCTCATTATATATATTTGCTCCGTGGCTTTCCTTATTTGTATATTCCTGGGATATGTGCTATTATTTTTCCAATGTGTATTAAATTTGCATTCTCAGTGCTAATGCCCTTCTCAACAAATTGCAGTGTGTTATGTAAGAGTTTTCATATTTTCTGATTAAATCAATAAGAAAAGAATGATATTATAAAACAATTATTTAATTTGCATTTGATGTATAGTTGATATATAGAGAATGTACAGGGAGAGGTATTTACCTGCTGCCATATCAATTATGGTGTATCAAAGAATGTAATATCTTTAATAGAGACTCCAGTGAAGAAGCAGGAAGCTGAAACAACAAGAACAAAAACAGGTAATTACGTGAAATAGTTTGTCATTTTTGGAGAGTTGTTAAGACCTAATGACGTAAAATAACATGTGGCTCATTCCACTACCATACAAGTGAAGGGACATTTATGAATATGCTCTGTTCTAAAGAGTGATACAAAAAATGTAAAAGGAGAAGAGTACCAAAACCTCTTGCTTCAACAATGACTGTCTCTTTTTTAGCCCTTTAACCCTTTAATGACCGCTGATGTACGAGGTACGTCCAACAAAAAACAGACCTTAAGGGGGGCGGGGCTTGACCGCGATGCAGAGAAGTCGAATAAAACCAGGGCTCCTGCCAAATGGCAGATTTTAAGACATCCTGGCAGAGTATTTATAACGGCAGACATCTTGTGCTATGATAGAAATTAAAAGTGTATATTCTGAGTCACTCTGAACAGAGCAGACTCCATTTTGTTATTTCCAAGCTAACAAAAGACACAAGATTTCTATCTGTAAAACTAACCACTTTGCCAGAGCTAAAGGAATGCATAGTATATACAAACCAAGTGATAAGGAGAACGGGGGTTGGACAGACTGTCTAAATGCTAATGGAATAGATGCATTCTAAACCCAGACATTTGTGACAGAGGAGATTAAATAATAAAATGTTACTTTCTATATGTATAACGTCCCATTGTAAGTTACGGGTCAAAACTCAGAATTTGCCAGACACATAGTCTGGACAAAACTTAAAGAAAATGTTTGAACTGACAGCAAATCTAAGTTATGGTAGTCATTTTAGATTAGCCAAATGACGTCAAAATAGCCACCAAGAAAAGTTAACTCTTTCCGGGATAGGTATGTTTAGTGGGACAAGACTGCCCTCTATAGACCAAATACCTAAATTGCGATCCCTAGGTAAGCACACCTCTAGTGCTTCTATTGGGTTATCAACTGATGACGTACAGAGAGTCTGGCCCTTTAAAAGTTAGGACAAAGGGAAGACAGAGGGGTATGCAAAGGAGAAAGAAGAAGGGAGACAAGGAATGCAAGGGTATGCAAAGAAAGCAAAGAAGTGAGCAGTGGGGAGCAATGACACTCTAGGACACTCAGAAATTCCTACACACCTCCATGCAGAGAGACATCCAAATAAGTTCCCGAGACTAATTACCAATCGGATGAAATATCTACTCAACTGGTAATTATACTGGTTTCATTTAATTAATTAAATTAATTAAAATGTACTAATGGCATGATATCTGACTGGATAAATCACGGTCAGATTTCCATATTAAGAAATCTTAGTTAACTAAAGAATATATAGTTATAAACATTCCATTCTGCAGGTGGAATTAAGAATAATTATATATTGATGTGATATTATCACGTTAGCATACCGCTGTTTTTATCCAGGTGTATTGATTTGCTCTAATTAAGATAAGATATCTTTTAGACAAATTAAAATTCTGCTTTTGTAAAAATCATGGTAGATTCTCTTATTGGATGGTTCCAGGAAATGACTAATGAACTGGTTTAAATGTTATTTTATTTAAAATTACATAAGAATAGATCTTAATTACCTAGGAGATCTAGCCAGCATTGAAAGGGTTATTCTAACTGTTAACCAGGGTTTTATGGCCCTTCGCTTTCTCTCTGTGTAAGGATACCTCATAAATCGTATAAGTCTTGACAGAAAATGCTGTTTAGCCATTGAAACATGTATAGCCATTCCTTTGTATTGCATACCATTTTATACTGGATATTCATTGATTATTGTCATGCATGTTGCATAATATTATTGTTAATTATATGTTATTATAAAATAAAATCTATTTTTATAACAAAATTGTGATTTTAATTATATGAAATACTTTTCACTTACGATACTGAGAATTGAATTAGTGGGCAATTCTCACTGTTTACTATTATTATCCCATAAATATCCCCACAATCCTGGTCGCAATTCAGCCATACTAACCGGGCTACACATGTACCCACTTCACGGAACCCTTGGTGGGACCAGACTGGGGCATTATGAAACACACTGGCCGAGGCTCGTCCGACTTGCGGCCTAGCAGTTGATGTGGGGCAAAGGACGCGGCCGGTCATCCAGTCCCGAAGTCCTGCAGACGCAGACCTCCCCCCCTTTGGACCGTTGGGGGCATCACGGTCCATCATGGCACCATCACAAGCCTGCTATTATACAAGCAGACCCTGCTGGATAGACGCGGGCAGGAGAACGCAACAACATCCCACAAGCCTAAGATGGCGACAGTCCTCATCACGATGCCTCATACAAACAACACATAGAGCAACAAGCGGCGTACAGGCTCTGCACAGCGACTGAGCAGCAGAAGCCGAAGAGGCCAGTGGCAACCAACTCACAGCGGCAACCAGAGGAGTGTGCCCCATGACATGCAGTGGTGAGAAGCCTCACTCACTCTCCCAAACACCAAGCGCCGGCACTCAGAAAGGAGCGGTGGCTGTATGACACCGAGGCATACTGCTCCAGCCCTTCGTAGCCTCAACCCAGGACTGAACGACCCAGCTACAAGAGATGGCAAAGGCTTGAAGGGCACGTACTGACCCGGGGGCAAACCACACCTACCAGAAGAGCATTAACAGCCCCTTACCCAGTCCCAACCACTCTGCCACGCATCCCCACTGCCCTCATCACCAGTGGTTACCTGCTGTAAAGCCCATCCTGATCAATGATGCCGTGACTCATAACAATCTGGTGCTCCAGATTTAAACATCCCTCACTAAGCTGGTGCATCATCATAGTTTTAAATCCCTTTTGTTTAAACATGTGTATAATTTACCTGCTCGACTTCTCATACATTGTTCAGGCATATTACTAACCATTTAAACGTCAAGGTCAAAACCAGCTCTTTAGCCCAAGCATAATTTTGTTACTAAACAGCTCCTTGCATCTTAGTACATCTTAAACACCAGAACATAGACAAACCAGATATAATGACACTCGACTGTTTAAACCTTGTACATCACTATTATGCCATACCCTGTCTTACTTATGTTCCTATCTTGTTATAACAAAAAGAAAAAGTGCTGTACCTCTTGACTACCTGTGCCAAATATTTAATATGATGTATAGTACTGAACTGTTTTTGCCTGTATCTAACTCTGCACTCAAAAATAAAGAATTAAAAACAAAACAAAACAAAAAAAGGTCCTTAACCCCTTAAGGACGGAGCCAAATGTACACGTTGTGAACAAAACAAAATGTAAACAAAACCTGGCATTTGCGCTACATGTCTGTCCAACCGTAATTCACCTCTTTCAGAGCAAATGCACCCACCCTTATTATATATCATTTTATTCAGGGGAAACAGGGCTTTCATTTAATATCAAATATTTAGCTATGAAACATAAATTAATATAAAAAAAAATGGGAGAAAATACGATTTATTTTAAATTTGTTTAGTTCTACATGACATTTTAACGGTCAATGTCATAATACTGTTTGCTTTTACTGCAATACAATACACATATTTGTATTCAGTAAAGTCTCATGTGTAAGACAGTACCCCCTATGTACAGGTTTTATGTCGTTTTGGGAAGTTACAGGGTCAAATATAGCACGTTACATTTGAAATTGAAATTCGCCAGATTGGTTACGTTGCCTTTGAGACTGTATAGTAGCCCAGGAATGAAATTTACACCCATAATGCATACCATTTGCAATAGTAGACAACCCAAGGTATTGCAAATGGGGTATGTCCAGTCTTTTTTAGTAGCCATTTGGTCACAAACACTGGCCAAAGTTAGCGTTAGTATTTGTTTGTGTGTGAAAAATGCAAAAAACGCCAATTTTGGCCAGTGCTTGTGACTAAGTGGCTACTAAAAAAGACTGGACATACCCCGTTTGCAATACCTTGGGTTGTCTACTATTGCAAATGGTATGCCATCATAGGGGTAATTTTCATTCTTGGGCTACCATAGGGTCTCAAAGGCAACGTACCCAATCTGGCGAATTTTAATGTGAAAAAATGAAACACAAGCCTTATATTTGACGCTGTAACTTTTGAAAACACCATAAAACCTGTACATGAGGGGTACTGTTGTACTCGGGAGACTTCGCTGAACACAAATATTTGTGTTTCAAAACAGTAAAAGTATCACAGCAATAATATTGTCCGTGTAATGCTGTTTGTGCGTGAAAAATGCAAAAAACTTCACTTTTACTGGCGATATCATCGTTGTAATACATTTTACTGTTTTGAAACACTAATATTTGTATTCAGCGAAGTCTCCCGAGTAGAACAGTACCCCCCATGTACAGGTTTTATGGTGTCTTGGAAAGTTATAGGGTTAAATATAGTGCTAGCAAATTAAATTCTCTTTACTTTCAGCATGGGTTGTCAGGCAGGTCCTGCTAATTGTAATTAATTAAGATACCTAATTATGTAAAAATATGACATAAATATATATGTAGAATTAATATATGTATATATATACGTATGTGTATATATATGTATATATCTATATAATTTTTTTTAAATATTTTTATTTATATATAGGTATATATATAGTGATATATACGTATATATTTATGTATATAGATATATATATTATTTTGTTCTACGTGTATTTTGATAGATATATATATATATATATATATATATATATATAAATACATTTCACAATACAGTTAGAACGAAATAACACACATCTATATATTTTTTAATTATTTATTTGTAATTATTTTTTGAATTTTATTTTTTAACGTATTTACGTTTTTATTTTTTTTATATTATATATAAATATATATATAAAACAATAATTATGTATATATTTATTCAGTATCAGTCTACGTGTAATTTGATATTAATATACCGTATTTATTGGCGTATAACACGCACTTTTTCTCCCTGAAAATAGGGGAGAAATTGTGGGTGCGTGTTATACGCCGGCCCTTTAAATACTGCAGCTGCCTGAGCGCTCTGTCAAGAGCACTCAGGCGGCTGCAGTTGGTACTCACCTCCTCTGTAGCGTGGCCGAGCCGCTCTGCCGTCCGCGGTGGCCGGCCGGAGTGATAGGAAGGTGCACGCTCAGTGTGCACCTTCCTGTCAGTCCGACCGGGTACAGGAAACAGAAACTCCTGTTCCTGATCTAAGTATATATTATTATTTTTTTTTACACTATTTATCTTATTTTATTTTATTTTCAGCCAGCAGGGGGACCACCTGTCATTACAGGCAGTCCCCCTGCTTGCAATGCTGCAGCCAACTACCCCCGGCCATGTGATTGTGGGTCCTCGCAAAGACCCCACTCTCACATGGCCGGGGGGGTTTCCAGGAGGATGGACGTGCCGCGGGGGACTCCCTGGGAGTCCCCCGAACCGCGATCGCCGTCGTAAGTAGGAAAAGACCGGGTAAGTAGGTAAGTAGGAAAAGACCGGAGGGCGTACTATTATGCCCAGCAGCATTTAGAGCCGCTTAGAATAGGGCGTAATAGTATGCCCTCCGGTCTTAAGGGGTTAAAGACCTTGGACGTACCTGATACATCCGCGGCTATTTTCAGCGGTGGAAGCGATCGTGTTCACTTCCAGCCGCTCCTATGGTATTACACGATGTCTCGATATTGAGGCATCATGTAATACCCCCTACACTGCCAGGGAACCCAAGTGATGGCCCCCCCTACTCCGCTGGAGTGATCACTTCCGGGTTTGCCGCATGTGGCGCCCGGCAGTGTAGGGAAGAGCATCTGAAGCTATCACAGGATTCAGATGCTCTTACCCTTACTGAGTGCCTCGAAGAATCGAGGCACTCAGTAACAGTTAAAAAAAATAAAATTAAAATAAATTACAAAAATAAATAAATAAATAAGAAAAAAATTAACCCCTACCCACCCTCCCCCTTTCCCCATGTACTTACCGATCACCGCCGTTCCTCAGACAGCGATCGGTCTTCTTCTTGGTCTTCTTCTTTGGGGGGCTCTCTGGACTGAGCCCAGAGAGTCCCCCCTCTCCAATTTGGAACCCCATGTATATATATATATATATATATATATATATATATATATGCATCTTATATATAACGTCATACTAAGAGTATTTTTTATTAACCCCTTAAGGACACATGATGGAAATATTCCTGAGGATCCTGAGGAAGACCCGAACGGCTCGAAACGTTGATCAGAATCTTGTAAACCCTTTGATGGAATAAACACCACTACTTTTCTTTAAAAGACCGGAGAGTGTATCCTTATTCAATATTTTATATATATATATATATATATATATATATACATAAACACACACACATACATAGACACGTATTATGTGTGAGTGTGTGTATGTATATATATATATATACACACACGTATTATATTTCTATATATATATATATATATATATATAAAAATTAATTTACATTTTTTTAATAAAAAAACTAATAAAACCGCTAACTTTGGCAAGCGTTTGTGACTAAGTGGCTACTACAAAAGACTGGACATACCCCATTTTGAATACCCTGGTTTGTCTACATTTGAAAATGATATGCCATGATGGGGTTATTTCACATTCCTGGGCTACCATATGGTCTCAAAAGGCAACACAGGCCCAGCAAACCAATCTGGCAAACTGAATCTGGCAAGCACTATTTTGACCCTGTAACTTTCCAAAACACCATAAAACATACAGGCCGGAGGTACCCCGATGGCAATCCTCTGGCTTCTTAGTTCGCTTAACATCAGGGTAGTAGATTTAACATGCACTATTTTATATTTATAAGTAACACGCCTGAAGTTGTATAGACATAACGTGTGTAGTTCAGGTAAGACAGATATAACATGGAGGAACTGCTTAGATAATTAATTGCTGAGTTACATGCTAGATGTGGCTCAATTGTAGTTGCCTATGTAGTTACTGCTTGAATGCCCACTAAGTATATCACATTTAGCTTAGTTTAACTATTATCTGTGTGGTTGCATGCCATGTAAAACATACACTCCCCTGTCACCACAACATCAGGGCCAGCGAAGGAAAAACAGGTAGTATAAGATTATAACATAGCGCACAGAGCATTTGCACACATATAGTTATGGTATTCTAGTAGGCAAACTGAGTACAGTAAAATAAATGTAAAACAAGCCTAATAAACATATCAGATAACATGTGTATTGAATGCGTAGTAGATTATTCAAACCGTTTATGTCAATTGTAAAAAAATAAAAAATCACTGAGTAGACATGCCTTAATTCACGAGAACATTACATTTTTAAACAAGGTAAACGTTACTACTTAGTCAAGCAGGTTGAAGCATGCCATGATGTGTTGTTTGTGTTGTATGATTGTAATAGGCATAACAGTAGGTCATTAAGAACAACACTTAAAAGCATAACGTTTCATTGAGCAAGAATTAAGAATTAAAAGAAAATGAGAGGAGAGAGTTAAGGAGTGCTGCATGTCCGCATTCAGTCCCTTTCAGCCCATGCCGGCAAGTTGTCTTCAGGGGTGGGAAGGCAGAAGGTGCCGGTGTGGCAATCGCGGGGTGAGGACCCCCTCCAGTCCCAGGCTCTGGCGGAGGGGGGCATCGTCAGACCACTGACTCGAGGGCTCTGAGAGTTTGAGGCATTCCCATGTCGGGTGCAGGTGGAGCTGGTGTTCCTTTGCCGCTTGCGGCGGGCATTCCTCCTGCAGGGTGGTTGATGCTGCGGAGGCAATTTCCTCACAGCCCTTGGCCTGGGTGGGCTGTGTGTTTCTGTGATTAGCTTGGGGACAATTGCTTTGCCCAAAGTGGGGTCCTCTTTCCCCCATTCCCAGCTCCTTTCTTGCGTTCTGTCTGCCTTTGCAGTGGTATCTTTCTCTTTTCCCCGTGGGTACGGTTCAGCTTGCTCGTACCTGTCAGGGTTTGCGGGTTTGCCTGAGGTGTTTGCAGCTGTTCATTCAGTCTGTGCCAGAATCGGGCAAAAGCACCTTCTAGACGCCGCTGAACATAGCTATGGATCTCTGTCTCATGTATGCAGTTTGGCTCGCTTGTCGCCGCCATTTTGGATACGCCATGTGCTCGGCTGCTATTGTGCTGCAGTTCGTCGAGTTGCGGGTGCAGCTTGTAACTGCCCCTCCTGTCGCTTGGTGTGGACTGAGATGACCCCCATCAGTTCGGGGGGGTAGATGGAGGTAACCCAGAGGGATCTGTGTCAAGGTCAGTCAGCGCGGGGAGCGGCGTCTCCCCGCTGCTCGATCTCCGGTAGGCCTCAGGGTATGTTGTCATGCGATTCCCCCGGGTGTCCCCGTTATGGTAGCTTCACTCCAGTGCACGACTGTGCCAATTTTTAGGGGATTTACCCCTGGAAAGTGCAGAATAGAGCGGGAGCTGAGGTTCAGCACAATCACTCAGCCTGAATGCTCGGCTCCGCCCCCACATAACCATTTTTAATACCCTGGGTTGTCTACTCTTACAAATGGTATGCCATGATGGGGTTAATTTTCATTCCTGGGCTGCTATACGGTCTCAAAGGCAACATAGGCCCAGCCAACCAATCTGGCAAATTTCAATGTGCAAATATAGAAAAGGGGAAAGCCCTACATTTGACCTCTGTAAGTATGCAAAAAAACATAAGACCTGTACATTTGGGGCACTGTTGTACTCAAGAGATGTTGCTGAACACATATTGGGGTATTCTTTGTCAGTAAAACATAACAGAAACTGAGAATCCATGCCTAAAGTACAATGTGAGAGAAAAATAACACAAAAAAATTACTACCCAAAAGTTTGACAGAGACTGGTGGTAGAATTAGTGCATGGAAAGTGTTAAACACCACCCTTTGAAATGCCCTAAGGTGTCTACTTTTCAAAACTATATTGTTTAAAGGGAGTAAATTACATTGGCAGGCTTCAAAAATGTCCCAAATAGGACATGGATGCACGATGACCAGCTGTGAAAATTCCAAGTTGGAAAACTGGAATGCGCACCCTCCAAATAAGGTCTTTTAGCCCGTAAAGAACCTGACACACGTATACATGGGTGGTCTTATCAATTATGATATATCATGGAATGTAATATCTTCCACAGAGACTCCAGTGAAGAAGCACGAAGCTGAACCAACAAAAACAAAAACAGGTAATTACCCTAAATGTTTTTTCATTTTTGTAGAGATATTAACACCTAATGATGTCAAATAACATGTAGGTCATCGAGTTAGAGGCACTTACTCTACCTACTCCCATATCAATTATGATATATCATGAAATGTAATATCTTCCACAGAGACTCCAGTGAAGAAGCACGAAGCTGAACCAACAAAAACAAAAACAGGTAGTTACGCTAAATGTTTTTCATTTTTGTAAAGATGTTAAGACTTAATGAAGTAAAATAACATGTAGGTCATCGAGTTAGAGGCAGTTACTCTACCTACTCCCATATGAATTATGATATATCATGGAATGTAATATCTTCCACAGAGACTCCAGTGAAGAAGCACGAAGCTGAACCAACAAAAACAAAAACAGGTAGTTACGCTAATTTTTTTTTCATTTTTGTAGAGATGTTAAGACCTAATGATGTAAAATAACATGTAGGTCATCGAGTTAGAGGCACTTACTCTACCTACTCCCATATCAATTATGATATATCATGGAATGTAATATCTTCCACAGAGACTCCAGTGAAGAAGCATGAAGCTGAACCAACAAAAACAAAAACAAGTAATTACGCTAAATGTTTTTCATTTTTGTAGAGATGTTAAGACCTAATGATGTAAAATAGCATGTAGGTCATCAAGTTAGAGGCACTTACTCTACCTACTCCCTTATCAATTATGATATATCATGGAATGTAATATCTTCCACAGAGACTCCAGTGAAGAAGCACGAAGCTGAACCAACAAAAACAAAAACAGGTAGTTGCGGAAAATGTTTTTTCATTTTTGTAGAGATGTTAAGACCTAATGATGTCAAATAACATGTAGGTCATCGAGTTAGAGGCACTTATTCTACCTACTCCCATATCAATTATGATATATCATGGAATGTAATATCTTCCACAGAGACCCCAGTGAAGAAGCATGAAGCTGAATCAACAAAAACAAAAACAGGTAGTTACGCTAAATGTTTTTTCATTTTTGTAGAGATGTTAAGACCTAATGATGTAAAATAACATGTAGGTCATCAAGTTAGAGGCACTTACTCTACCTACTCCCTTATCAATTATGATATATCATGGAATGTAATATCTTCCACAGAGACTCCAGTGAAGAAGCACAAAGCTGAACCAACAAAAACAAAAACAGGTTATTACCCTAAATGTTTTTTCATTTTTGTAGAGATGTTAAGACCTAATGATGTCAAATAACATGTAGGTCATCGAGTTAGAGGCACTTATTCTACCTACTCCCATATCAATTATGATATATCATGGAATGTAATATCTTCCACAGAGACCCCAGTGAAGAAGCACGAAGCTGAACCAACAAAAACAAAAACAGGTAGTTACGCAAAATGTTTTTTCATTTTTGTAGAGATGTTAAGACCTAATGATGTCAAATAACATGTAGGTCATCGAGTTAGAGGCACTTATTCTACCTACTCCCATATCAATTATGATATATCATGGAATGTAATATCTTCCACAGAGACTCCAGTGAAGAAGCACAAAGCTGAACAAAAACAAAAAAAAACAGGTAGTTACGGAAAATGTTTTTTCATTTTTGTAGAGATGTTAAGACCTAATGATGTAAAATAACATGTAGGTCATCAAGTTAGAGGCACTTACTCTACCTACTCCCTTATCAATTATGATATATCATGGAATGTAATATCTTCCACAGAGACTCCAGTGAAGAAGCACGAAGCTGAACCAACAAAAACAAAAACAGGTAATTACGCTAAATGTTTTTTCATTTTTGTAGAGATGTTAAGACCTAATGATGTCAAATAACATGTAGGTCATCGAGTTAGAGGCACTTATTCTACCTACTCCCATATCAATTATGATATATCATGGAATGTAATATCTTCCACAGAGACTCCAGTGAAGAAGCACGAAGCTGAACCAACAAAAACAAAAACAGGTAATTACCCTAAATGTTTTTTCATTTTTGTAGAGATGTTAAGACCTAATGATGTCAAATAACATGTAGGTCATCGAGTTAGAGGCACTTACTCTACCTACTCCCATATCAATTATGATATATCATGGAATGTAATATCTTCCACAGAGACTCCAGTGAAGAAGCACGAAGCTGAACCAACAAAAACAAAAACAGGTAGTTACGCTAAATGTTTTTTCATTTTTGTAGAGATGTTAAGACCTAATGATGTAAAATAACATGTAGGTCATCAAGTTAGAGGCACTTACTCTACCTACTCCCTTATCAATTATAATATATCATGGAATGTAATATCTTCCACAGAGACTCCAGTGAAGAAGCACGAAGCTGAACCAACAAAAACAAAAACAGGTAGTTACGCTAAATGTTTTTTCATTTTTCTAGAGATGTTAAGACCTAATGATGTCAAATAACATGTAGGTCATCGAGTTAGAGGCACTTACTCTACCTACTCCCTTATCAATTATAATATATCATGGAATGTAATATCTTCCACAGAGACTCCAGTGAAGAAGCACGAAGCTGAACCAACAAAAACAAAAACAGGTAGTTACGCTAAATGTTTTTTCATTTTTCTAGAGATGTTAAGACCTAATGATGTCAAATAACATGTAGGTCATCGAGTTAGAGGCACTTACTCTACCTACTCCCTTATCAATTATAATATATCATGGAATGTAATATCTTCCACAGAGACTCCAGTGAAGAAGCACGAAGCTGAACCAACAAAAACAAAAACAGGTAATTACCCTAAATGTTTTTTCATTTTTGTAGAGATGTCAAGACCTAATGATCTCAAATAACATGTAGGTCATCGAGTTAGAGGAACTTATTCTACCTACTCCCATACCAATTATGATATATCATTGAATGTAATATCTTCCACAGAGACTCCAGTGAAGAAGCATGAAGCTGAACCAACAAAAACAAAAACAGCTAATAACGCTAAATGTTTTTTCATTTTTGTAGAGATGTTAAGACCTAATGATGTCAAATAACATGTAGGTCATCAAGTTAGAGGCACTTACTCTACCTACTCCCTTATCAATTATGATATATCATGGAATGTAATATCTTCCACAGAGACTCCAGTGAAGAAGCACGAAGCTGAACCAACAAAAACAAAAACAGGTAGTTGCGGAAAATGTTTTTTCATTTTTGTAGAGATGTTAAGACCTAATGATGTAAAATAACATGTAGGTCATCGAGTTAGAGGCACTTACTCTACCTACTCCCATATCAATTATGATATATCATGGAATGTAATATCTTCCACAGAGACTCCAGTGAAGAAGCATGAAGCTGAACCAACAAAAACAAAAACAGGTAATTACGCTAAATGTTTTTCATTTTTGTAGAGATGTTAAGACCTAATGATGTAAAATAACATGTAGGTCATCAAGTTAGAGGCACTTACTCTACCTACTCCCTTATCAATTATGATATATCATGGAATGTAATATCTTCCACGGAGACTCCAGTGAAGAAGCACGAAGCTGAACCAACAAAAACAAAAACAGGTAGTTACGCAAAATGTTTTTTCATTTTTGTACAGATGTTAAGACCTAATGATGTAACATAACATGTAGGTCATCAAGTTAGAGGCACTTACTCTACCTACTCCCTTATCAATTATGATATATCATGGAATGTAATATCTTCCACAGAGACTCCAGTGAAGAAGCACGAAGCTGAACCAACAAAAACAAAAACAGGTAGTTACGCTAAATGTTTTTTTCATTTTTGTAGAGATGTTAAGACCTACTGATGAAAAATAACATGTAGGTCATCAAGTTAGAGGCACTTACTCTACCTACTCCCTTATCAATTATGATATATCATGTAATGTAATATCTTCCCAGAGACTCCAGTGAAGAAGCACGAAGCTGAACCAACAAAAACAAAAACAGGTAGTTACGCTAAATGTTTTTTCATTTTTGTAGAGATGTTAAGACCTAATGATGTAAAATAACATGTAGGTCATCAAGTTAGAGGCACTTACTCTACCTACTCCCTTATCAATTATGATATATCATGGAATGTAATATCTTCCACAGAGACTCCAGTGAAGAAGCACGAAGCTGAACCAACAAAAACAAAAACAGGTAGTTACTGAAAATGTTTTTTCATTTTTGTAGAGATGTTAAGACCTAATGATGTAAAATAGCATGTAGGTCATCAAGTTAGAGGCACTTACTCTACCTACTCCCTTATCAATTATGATATATCATGGAATGTAATATCTTCCACAGAGACTCCAGTGAAGAAGCACGAAGCTGAACCAACAAAAACAAAAACAGGTAGTTGCGGAAAATGTTTTTTCATTTTTGTAGAGATGTTAAGACCTAATGATGTCAAATAACATGTAGGTCATCGAGTTAGAGGCACTTATTCTACCTACTCCCATATCAATTATGATATATCATGGAATGTAATATCTTCCACAGAGACTCCAGTGAAGAAGCACGAAGCTGAACCAACAAAAACAAAAACAGGTATTACCCTAAATGTTTTTTCATTTTTGTAGAGATGTTAAGACCTAATGATGTAAAATAACATGTAGGTCATCAAGTTAGAGGCACTTACTCTACCTACTCCCTTATCAATTATGATATATCATGGAATGTAATATCTTCCACAGAGACTCCAGTGAAGAAGCACGAAGCTGAACAACAAAAACAAAAACAGGTAATTACCCTAAATGTTTTTTCATTTTTGTAGAGATGTTAAGACCTAATGATGTCAAATAACATGTAGGTCATCGAGTTAGAGGCACTTATTCTACCTACTCCCATATCAATTATGATATATCATGGAATGTAATATCTTCCACAGAGACTCCAGTGAAGAAGCACGAAGCTGAACCAACAAAAACAAAAACAGGTAGTTACGGAAAATGTTTTTTCATTTTTGTAGAGATGTTAAGACCTAATGATGTAAAATAACATGTAGGTCATCGAGTTAGAGGCACTTACTCTACCTACTCCCATATCAATTATGACATGTCATGGAATGTAATATCTTCCACAGAGACTCCAGTGAAGAAGCATGAAGCTGAACCAACAAAAACAAAAACAGGTAATTACGCTAAATGTTTTTCATTTTTGTAGAGATGTTAAGACCTAATGATGTAAAATAACATGTAGGTCATCAAGTTAGAGGCACTTACTCTACCTACTCCCTTATCAATTATGATATATCATGGAATGTAATATCTTCCACAGAGACTCCAGTGAAGAAGCACGAAGCTGAACCAACAAAAACAAAAACAGATAGTTGCGGAAAATGTTTTTTCATTTTTGTAGAGATGTTAAGACCTAATGATGTAAAATAACATGTAGGTCATCGAGTTAGAGGCACTTACTCTACCTACTCCCATATCAATTATGACATGTCATGGAATGTAATATCTTCCACAGAGACTCCAGTGAAGAAGCATGAAGCTGAACCAACAAAAACAAAAACAGGTAATTACGCTAAATGTTTTTCATTTTTGTAGAGATGTTAAGACCTAATGATGTAAAATAACATGTAGGTCATCAAGTTAGAGGCACTTACTCTACCTACTCCCTTATCAATTATGATATATCATGGAATGTAATATCTTCCACAGAGACTCCAGTGAAGAAGCATGAAGCTGAACCAACAAAAACAGGTAATTACCCTAAATGTTTTTTCATTTTTGTAGAGATGTTAAGACCTAATGATGTCAAATAACATGTAGGTCATCGAGTTAGAGGCACTTATTCTACCTACTCCCATATCAATTATGATATATCATGGAATGTAATATCTTCCACAGAGACTCCAGTGAAGAAGCATGATGCTGAACCAACAAAAACAAAAACAGGTAATTACGCTAAATGTTTTTCATTTTTGTAGAGATGTTAAGACCTAATGATGTAAAATAACATGTAGGTCATCAAGTTAGAGGCACTTACTCTACCTACTCCCTTATCAATTATGATATATCATGGAATGTAATATCTTCCACAGAGACTCCAGTGAAGAAGCACGAAGCTGAACCAACAAAAACAAAACCAGGTAATTACCCTAAATGTATTTTCATTTTTGTAGAGATGTTAAGACCTAATCATGTAAAATAACATGAAGGTCATCGAGTTAGAGGCACTTACTCTACCTACTCCCATATCTATTATGATATGTCATGGAATGTAATATCTTCCACAGAGACTCCAGTGAAGAAGCACGAAGCTGAACCAACAAAAACAAAACCAGGTAATTACCCTAAATGTTTTTTCATTTTTGTTGAGATGTTAAGACCTAATGATGTAAAATAACATGTAGGTCATCAAGTTAGAGGCACTTACTCTACCTACTCCCTTATCAATTATGATATATCATGGAATGTTATATCTTCCACAGAGACTCCAGTGAAGAAGCACGAAGCTGAACCAACAAAAACAAAACCAGGTAATTACCCTAAATGTCTTTTCATTTTTGTACAGATGTTAAGACCTAATGATGTAAAATAACATGTAGGTCATCGAGTTAGAGGCACTTACTCTACCTACTCCCATATCAATTATGATATATCATGGAATGTAATATCTTCCACAGAGACTCCAGTGAAGAAGCACGAAGCTGAACCAACAAAAACAAAATCAGGTAGTTACGTGTAACGGACCGTTTTGCCCACAAGAGGTTAAAAACCGTTTAGGCGATATTCCCCTTTTTCAGATGCACAGACAGCTACTGCAAACCCACGAATTCACCAACTCCCGAACTGCAACCAAGGGAATACTCAAAACTCCCAAACTGCATATCAAGTAGTGTTCTAAACTCCCAAACTAGAGACACACGAATAGCTGTTAGCAGACGAACAGGAAAAGCACCAAAGCGGCTTACACTCCTGGCAATCAGTCTCTAACAGCATACAGTAAATCCCCCCATAGACGAGACGAAACTTCGGTTTGTGGGTCAAGCAGAATCTGATTTACTGGGGCTAACTGCCCGGCTTTTATGCTCCCCTAGGGGAGCAAACGGGAGACTGGGACACAAAGGGTAAAAGGACCAATCACAGACTTACACATTTCAACCATCCCACAATGCATCACAATCCCTTCTCTCTGCCCTGGAGATAATTGAGAAGTAATTCAATTATCTCCAAATACTGAATCTACCGAACACCCAGCAGAAAAGTACGAATAAGTCTTTTCTGCAGGGAAAAAGATGTCTTTTAACATGGGGCCATGGTCCTGGCGAGCAACCAGGCTTCTCCAGTGTACAGTGGCGAGGTTGGTTTCGCCACATTACGCTAAATGTTTTTTTCATTTTTGTAGCGATGTTAAGACCTAATGATGTAAAATAACATGTAGGTCATCGAGTTAGAGGCACTTACTCTACCTACTCCCATATCAATTATGATAGATCATGGAATGTAATATCTTCCACAGAGACTCCAGTGAAGAAGCACGAAGCCGAACCAACAAAAACAAAAACAGGTAATTACCCTAAATGTTTTTTCATTTTTGTTGAGATGTTGAGACCTAATGATGTAAAATAACATGTAGGTCATCGAGTTAGAGGCACTTACTCTGCCTACTCCCATATCAATTATGATATATCATGGAATGTAATATCTTCCACAGAGACTCCAGTGAAGAAGCACGAAGCTGAACCAACAAAAACAAAAACAGGTGATTACCCTAAATGTTTTTTCATTTTTGTAGAGATGTTAAGACCTAATGATGTAAAATAATATGTAGGTCATCAAGTTAGAAGACCTAATGATGTAAAATAACATGTAGGTCATCGAGTTAGAGGCGCTTACTCTACCTACTCCCTTATCAATTATGATATATCTTGGAATGTAATATCTTCCACAGAGACTCCAGTGAAGAAGCACGAAGCTGAACCAACAAAAACAAAACCAGGTAATTACCCTAAATTTCTTTTCATTTTTGTACAGATGTTAAGACCTAATGATGTAAAATAACATGTAGGTCATCGAGTTAGAAGCACTTACTCTACCTACTCCCATATCAATTATGATATATCATGGAATGTAATATCTTCCACAGAGACTCCAGTGAAGAAGCACGAAGCTGAACCAACAAAAACAAAATCAGGTAATTACGTGTAACGGACCGTTTTGCCCACGAGGTTAAAAACCGTTTAGGCGATATTCCCCTTTTTCAGATGCACAGACAGCTACTGCAAACCCACGAATTCACCAACTCCTGAACTGCAACCAAGGGAATACTCGAAACTCCCGAACTGCATATCAAGTAGTGTTCTAAACTCCCGAACTAGAGACACACGAATAGCTGTTAGCAGACGAACAGGAAAAGCCCCCAAGCGGCTTACACTCCTGGCAATCAGTCTCTAACAGCATACAGTAAATCCCCCCATAGACGAGACGACACTTCGGTTTGAGGGTCAAGCAGAATCTAATTTACTGGGGCTAACTGCCCGGCTTTTATGAAGGTCTCCCACCTGGTGGACACTCCCCTAGGGGACCAAATGGGAGACTGGGACACAAAGGGTAAAAGGACCAATCACAGACTTACACATTTCAACCATCCCACAATGCATCACAATCCCTCCTCTCTGCCCTGGAGATAATTGAGAAGTAATTCAATTATCTCCAAATACTGAATCTACCGAACACCCAGCAGAAAAGTACGAATACGTCTTTTCTGCAGGGAAAAAGATGTCTTTTAACATGGGGCCATAGTCCAAAGGCAGCAGGCGAGCAACCAGGCTTCTCCAGTGTACAGTGGCGAGGTTGGTTTCGCCACATTACGCTAAATGTTTTTTTCATTTTTGTAGCGATGTTAAGACCTAATGATGTAAAATAACATGTAGGTCATCGAGTTAGAGGCACTTACTCTACCTACTCCCATATCAATTATGATAGATCATGGAATGTAATATCTTCCACAGAGACTCCAGTGAAGAAGCACGAAGCTGAACCAACAAAAACAAAAACAGGTAATTACCCTAAATGTTTTTTCATTTTTGTTGAGATGTTAAGACCTAATGATGTAAAATAACATGTAGGTCATCGAGTTAGAGGCACTTACTCTCCCTACTCCCATATCAATTATGATATATCATGGAATGTAATATCTTCCACAGAGACTCCAGTGAAGAAGCACGAAGCTGAACCAACAAAAACAAAAACAGGTGATTACCCTAAATGTTTTTTCATTTTTGTAGAGATGTTAAGACCTAATGATGTAAAATAATATGTAGGTCATCAAGTTAGAGGCGCTTACTCTACCTACTCCCTTATCAATTATGATACATCATGGAATGTAATATCTTCCACAGAGACTCCAGTGAAGAAGCACGAAGCTGAACCAACAAAAACAAAAACAGGTGATTACCCTAAATGTTTTTTCATTTTTGTAGAGATGTTAAGACCTAATGATGTAAAATAATATGTAGGTCATCAAGTTAGAGGCGCTTACTCTACCTACTCCCTTATCAATTATGATATATCTTGGAATGTAATATCTTCCACAGAGACTCCAGTGAAGAAGCACGAAGCTGAACCAACAAAAACAAAACCAGGTAATTACCCTAAATTTCTTTTCATTTTTGTACAGATGTTAAGACCTAATGATGTAAAATAACATGTAGGTCATCGAGTAAGAGGCACTTACTCTACCTACTCCCATATCAATTATGATATATCATGGAATGTAATATCTTCCACAGAGACTCCAGTGAAGAAGCACGAAGCTGAACCAACAAAAACAAAATCAGGTAGTTACGTGTAACGGACCGTTTTGCCCACGAGGTTAAAAACCGTTTAGGCGATATTCCCCTTTTTCAGATGCACAGACAGCTACTGCAAACCCACGAATTCACCAACTCCCGAACTGCAACCAAGGGAATACTCGAAACTCCCGAACTGCATATCAAGTAGTGTTCTAAACTCCCGAACTAGAGACACACGAATAGCTGTTAGCAGACGAACAGGAAAAGCCCCCAAGCGGCTTACACTCCTGGCAATCAGTCTCTAACAGCATACAGTAAATCCCCCCATAGACGAGACGACACTTCGGTTTGAGGGTCAAGCAGAATCTAATTTACTGGGGCTAACTGCCCGGCTTTTATGAAGGTCTCCCACCTGGTGGACACTCCCCTAGGGGACCAAATGGGAGACTGGGACACAAAGGGTAAAAGGACCAATCACAGACTTACACATTTCAACCATCCCACAATGCATCACAATCCCTCCTCTCTGCCCTGGAGATAATTGAGAAGTAATTCAATTATCTCCAAATACTGAATCTACCGAACACCCGTCAGAAAAGTACGAATAAGTCTTTTCTGCAGGGAAAAATATGTCTTTTAACATGGGGCCATAGTCCAAAGGCAGCAGGCGAGCAACCAGGCTTCTCCAGTGTACAGTGGCGAGGTTGGTTTCGCCACATTACGCTAAATGTTTTTTTCATTTTCGTAGAGATGTTAAGACCTAATGATGTAAAATAACATGTAGGTCATCGAGTTAGAGGCACTTACTTTTCAACCATCCCACAATGCATCACAATCCCTCCTCTCTGCCCTGGAGATAATTGAGAAGTAATTCAATTATCTCCAAAGACAGAGGCAAAACTCCATTAACCACATGTCAGAAAACAAACAGTAAAAGACATAAATTACCTACAGTTACATTCAGTACATAAAACATATACGTTCTACATATCCCCAGATAGCTCAGGTCTGAGCGCACATTATTAAGTGAATGGCGCTCAGACCACACGAATACTGTTTAATCGTTTCTTGCGAATGGGCTCCATGGGATTTCTATCTGGGGTACAACACACTCAAACAAAACTACCGAACACTGGGCCGTTCGTGCACTTTCACCGAACAAGAAGGGAGGTCGGCGGCTTCAGCGGTGTTCGCGCAAAACTGTATCCGATTTCAGTTCCATGAATTAAGCGTCGAACACCGCTGTGCACTCGCATGTTTAAAATGGCCGCGACCTCGTGTTCGTGATACGAATGGCGGCCACCCAGCATTCGTCAATTAAGCTGCGGTTAACCACAGCTTCAGGGAGGTTAATTACCGGCACACTCCAGCTCCCAGGTGGTCTATTCATTCGTGCGATTGTTCGGTAGATTGAATCTACCGAACACCCGGCAGAAAAGCATGAATAAGTCTTTTCTGCAGGTAAAAAGTTGTCTTTTAACATGGGGCTATAGTCCAAAGGCAGCAGGCGAGCAACCAGGCTTCTCCAGTGTACAGTGGCGAGGTTGGTTTCGCCACATTACGCTAAATGTTTTTTTCATTTTTGTAGAGATGTTAAGACCTAATGATGTAAAATAACATGTAGGTCATCGATTTAGAGGCACTTACTCTACCTACTCCCATATCAATTATGATATATCATGGAATGTAATATCTTCCACAGAGACTCCAGTGAAGAAGCACGAAGCTGAACCAACAAAAACAAAAACAGGTAATTATGCTAAATGTATTTTCATTTTTGTAGAGATGTTAAGACCTAATAATGTAAAATAACATGTAGGTCATCGAGTTAGAGGCACTTACTCCCATATCAATTATGATATATCATGGAATGTAATATCTTCCACAGAGACTCCAGTGAAGAAGCACGAATCTGAACCAACAAAAACAGGTAATTACGCTAAATGTATTTTCATTTTTGTAGAGTTGTTAAGACCTAATAATGTAAAATAACATGTAGGTCATCGAGTTAGAGGCACTTACTCTACCTACTCCCTTATCAATTATGATATATCATGGAATGTAATACCTTCCACAGAGACTCCAGTGAAGAAGCACGAAGCTGAACCAACAAAAACAAAAACAGGTAATTACCCTAAATGTATTTTCATTTTTGTAGAGATGTTAAGACCTAATAATGTAAAATAACATGTAGGTCATTGAGTTAGAGGCACTTACTCTACCTACTCCCATATCAATTATGATATATCATGGAATGTAATATCTTCCACAGAGACTCCAATGAAGAAGCACGAAGCTGAACCAACAAAAACAAAAACAGGTAATTACCCTAAATGTTTTTTCATTTTTGTAGAGATGTTAAGACCTAATGATGTCAAATAACATGTAGGTCATCGAGTTAGAGGCACTTATTCTTCCTACTCCCATATCAATTATGATATATCATGGAATGTAATATCTTCCACAGAGACTCCAGTGAAGAAGCACGAAGCTGAACCAACAAAAACAAAAACAGGTAGTTACGCTAAATGTTTTTTCATTTTTGTAGAGATATTAAGACCTAATGATGTAAAATAACATGTAGGTCATCAAGGAAGAGGCGCTTACTCTACCTCCTCCTATATCAATTATGGTATATCATGGAATGTAATATCTTCCACAGAGACTCCAGTGAAGAAGCACGAATCTGAACCAACAAAAACAAAAACAGGTAATTACGCTAAATGTTTTTTCATTTTTATAGAGATGTTAAGACCTAATGAGGTAAAATAACATGTAGGTCGTCGAGGCAGAGGCACTTACTCTACCTACTCCCATATCAATTATGATATATCATGGAATGTAATATCTTCCACAGAGACTCCAGTGAAGAAGCACAAAGCTGAACCAACAAAAACAAAAACAGGTAATTACGCTAAACGTTTTTTCATTTTTGTAGAGATGTTAAGACCTAATGATGTAAAATAACATATAGGTTATCCAGGTAGAGGCACTTACTCCACCTACTCCCATATCTATTATGATATATCATGGAATTTAATATCTTCCACAGAGACTCCAGTTAAGAAGCAGGAAGCTGAACAAACAAAAACAGGTAATTATGTGAAATAGTTTGTAATTTTTGGAGAGATATTAGGACGTAATGACGTGAAATAACATGTGGCTAATTCCACGACAATACAAGCGAAGGGAGATTTATGAATATACTCTGAACTAAAGAACGATGCAAAAAATGTAAAAGGAGAAGAGTATCAAAACCTCTTGTTTGAGCAACGATTGTCTTATTTTTAGCACTTTAAACCACTTTTTGGAATTTTTTTATTAGCATTTATATAGTGCCAACATATTCTACTGGGCCTTACAATTATAGAAGGGGATAATTGAAGGTAAAGAAAGGCCTAATCAAACAAGCTTAAGATCTATGAGAATGAAAGCATGGCACTGGTTGTTAGATAAATAGAGAATACATTCTGTGTTTAAAAGAGTTTAAACTAAAATCATTTTGTAAGGAACCCAGTGATATCTGATGGTAACCCCACTTAGAATATAGAAAGAGCTTTATAGTTATTCAAGAAGCTAAAACAAACGTTTATTATTTATATTCAAAAGACATTCCATTATATTATAGATCTGATATTATACACCTACTAAACATGCATTCAAACTTTGAATTCCAAACAGCAAAGAATACAACAGAAAGTATATGATAATAGTACAGTATCAATATTGCCTTGGAATTGCCTTTGTATACTATTAGCATTAGGACTTTTGTCATGAGATATTTGTGCTCTACGGCTTACATTATTTGTATATTCTTGAGAAACATGTGTTATTATTTTTCCAATGTGTACTCATTTAGTCTCCTCCATTCTAATGGCCTTCTCAGCAAATGTGTAAGAGTTTTCATATTTCTGATGAAATCATTGAGGAAAAGTATGATAGCAAAAAAACTATTATTTCATTTAAATTCAATGTATATTTCATATGAAGAGGCACTTACTCTACCTACTCCTATATCAATTATGGTATATCATGGAATGTAATATCTTCCACAGAGACTCCAGTGAAGAAGCACGAAGCTGAACCAACAAAAACAAAAACAGGTAATTACGCTAAATGTTTTTTCATTTTTGTAGAGATGTTAAGACCTAATGATGTACAATAACATGTAGGTCATCGAGGTAGAGGCACTTACTCTACCTACTCCCATATCAATTATGATATATCATGGAATGTAATATCTTCCACAGAGATTCCAGTAAAGAAGCACGAAGCTGAACCAACAAAAACAAAAACAGGTAATTACGCTAAATGTTTTTTCATATATATACATTGATGACTTAAAGGTAGGCAGACAATGTAATAGAGCAGCAGGAAATGCTAGCAGAATGCTTGGGAGAGGTATTAGCAGTAGAGAGAGGGAAGTGCTCATGCCATTGTACAGAACACTGGTGAGACCTCACTTGGAGTATTGTACACAGTACTGGAGACTGTATCTTCAGAAGGATATTGATACCTTAGAGAGGGTTCAGAGAAGAGCTACTAAACTGGTTCATGGATTGCGGGATAAAACTTACCAGGAAAGGTTAAAGGATCTTAACATGTATAGCTTGGAGGAAAGACGAGACAGGGGGGATATGATAGAAACATTTAAATATATAAAGGGAATCAACACAGTAAAGGAGGAGACTATATTTATATTTACTTTACTGAGAGGGTAGTGGATGCATGGGATAGCCTTCCAGCTGAAGTGGTAGAGGTTAACACAGTAAAGGAGTTTAAGCATGCGTGGGATAGGCATAAGGCTATCCTAACTATAAGATAAGGCTAGGGACTAATGAAAGTATTTAGAAAATTGGGCAGACTAGATGGGCCGAATGGTTCTTATCTGACATCACATTCTATGTTTCTGTGTTTCTATGTTTCTATAGCATGTACCGGAAGAGTTATTTACTCTTTCTGTTACCATATCAATTATGGGATATCAAAGAATGTTTTATCTTCCACAGAGACTCCAGTAAAGAAGCACGAAGCTGAACCAACAAAAACAGGTAATTACGTGTAGTGATTCGTTATTTTTTGGAGACATATTGAGACCTAATGACATATATAGAAAATAAAGACAAATTAAAAGTGAATTCAAAGTGAATTCCAAATTTAAGGTACAAATAGCCGAAGTTTGAGTTAAATACTCTTCTAGTTTGGCAACTTTGAAAGTCACATTAAATTTACTTTAAAGTTTCACTTTACTGAATAATCCTTTATAAATGCTATCAGCTTTTATTTTCTACACAAGACATTCAAACTATATTCCAGATTTGATATTATATACCCACTAAACATCCTTTCCATCTTTGAAACACAAACAGAAAAAAAACCAACAGAAAGTATGTGAAACTAGTATATGATAGCATAAAAACAATTATTTAATTTATATTTCATGTATACTTGATATGTAGAGAATATAGATTGAGAGGTATTTACTCTACCTGCTCCCATATCAATTATGGTATATCATAGAATGTATCATCTTTCACAGAGACTCCAGTTAAGAAGCAGGAAGCTGAACCAACAAAAACAAAAACAGGTAATTAGGTGAAATAGCTTTTCATTTTTGGAAAGATGTTAAGACATAATGAAGTAAAATAACATGTGGTTCATTCCACTATCATACGTGTGAAGGGAGAGTTATGAATATACTGGGTTCTAAAGAGTGATGCAAAAATGTAAAAGGAGAAGAGTATCAAAACCTCTTGATTCAGCAATAACTGTCTCTTTTTTAGCACTTTAAACCACTATTTGGAATTTACTTTTCATGCATATTTGATATGTAGAGAATATAGATTGAGAGGCACTTACTCTACCTGCTCCTATATCAATTATGGTATATCATGGAATGTAATATCTTCCACAGAGACTCCACTGAAGAAGCACGAACCTAAACCAACAAAAACAAAAACAGGTAATTAGGTAAAATGATTTGTTATTTCTGGAGACAGATTGAGATCTAATGACATATAGAACAAAACAAATTAAATGTGAATTCAAAGTGAATTTCACATTCAAGGTAAAAAAATAGCCAGACTGGAAGTTAGGTACACTACTAGTTTTGCTACTTTGAAAGTCAATACAATTTACTTTTAAGTCTCACTTTAATGAATAATCCTTTAAAAATGCTTTCCTATTTTATATTCTACACCAGAAATTCTATAAAACTATATTTTAGATATGATATTATATACCCAGTAAATATGCATTCATTCTTTGAAAACCATACAGAAAAGACAAAAAGAACAGAAAGTATTTGATAATAGTATACAATAGCATAAAAACAATTATTTAATTAACATTTCATGTATATTTAAAATGTAGAGAATATAAATTGAGAGGTATTTTTTCTAGCTGCCCCCATATCAATTATGGTATATCATAAAATGTAATATCTTTCACAGAGACTCCAGTGAAGAAGCACGAAGCTGAACCAACAAAAACAGGTAATTACGCGAAATGTTTTTTCATTTTTGTAGAGATGTTAAGCCCTAATGATGTAAAATAACATGTGGTTTATTCCACTAAAATACAAGTGAAGGGAGATTTATAAATATACTCGTTTCTAAAGAGTGATGCAAAAATGTAAAACGAGAAGAGTATCAAAATCTCTTGCTTCAGCAATGATTGTCTTAATTTTTGCACTTTAAACTGCTTTTTATGAAACTTTTTATTAGCATTTATACAGCACCAAGATATTCTACTGGGCTTTACAATGATAGGAAGGGGATAACTGAAGGTAAAGAAAGCAATCTATAAGGATGAAAGCATGTCTCAAGTTGTTAGAGAACAAGAGTATACATTCTTTATTTTTTTTACTTTACACCAGACATTACAAAATATTATATTATAGGTCTGTTATTATACACCTACTAAACATGCAGTCAAACTTTTTAATCCCAAACAGCAAAGAAATTAACAGAAAGTTGTGAATATAGTGTATTATCAATATTGCCTTGGCATTGGCTTTGTATACTATTAGCTTTAGTGCTTTTGTCTTTAGATATATTTGCTCTGTGGCCTTCTTTATTTGTATATTCCTGGCAAATGTATGTTATTATTGTGGTTCATTCCACTACCATACAAATGAAGGGAGATTTATGAATATACTCGATTGTAAAGAGTAATGCAAAAATGTAAAAGGAGAAGAGTATCAAAACCTCTTAAATCAGCAATGACTGTCTCTTTTTTAGCACTTTAAACCACTTTTTGGAATATACATTTCATGCATATTTGATATGTAGAGTATGTAGATTGAGAGGCACTTACGCTACCTGCTCCTATATCAAGTATGGTATATCATGGAATGTAATATCTTCCACAGAGACTCCAGTGAAGAAGCACAAAGCTGAACCAACAAAAATAAAAACAGGTAATTACGTAAAAAGATTTGTTATTTCTGGAGAAATATTGAGACCTAATGACATATATATAAAAAAAAACAGGAGGCGTGGCTTGAAGCTGAACCAAGATGGAAGCTTAACTCTTACTGCTCCGTGGTCTTGTGTTCTTCAGCTAGTTATCCCTACCACAACGTCCTAATGGGGAAATCCAACTGAGCCTCCGGCTCACAAAAACAAGGGGAACCCAAAAAGGGAACTCTCACCCCGTCGCTATGAAATTACCTGTCCGCCCTGGCAGACCTAGTGTCACGGGCCGTTTCGGAGGAGGCCTTAGAAAAACGGGAAGACATCTCCCCATGCTTCTCACCCTGCATCTTCCCATGCTTCTCACCATGCTCCTCCACTCCGGAGGACCGCACATGGCTACCGCTACTGAGAGCACTACCCACCCGAGATGACCTGGCGGCTTCCAACAACACTTTGCAGACCTCAATCAGGGCGGATATCCAGGCCCTACGCGAGGATCTGCAAGGACTGAGCGACCGAGTGGCCCGGATGGAGGCCACATGCGACCAGCTACATGTAGTCCATAACAGGTCGGAGGGGACCCTCCGGACCCAAGAGGAATACCTGAGGAGCATGGCCCTCCATGTGGAGAATTTAGACAACCGGGGACGTCGGAAAAACTTAAGGCAGAGGGGCGTCCCAGGGACAGAGCACACCCCGGCGCAACTTTGCTCCACCTTAAAGACAATATTCAACACCATCCTACCAGCGCAGCCTCAGAGAGCCAGATGACGGCCAGGGTGGCTGGCACAATGGCCTAACAACTGAGCGACTATTACCGTGACCTTCAGCTTTCCTCCTCATACCTGTTCGACCACCGCATGTCCCGACCACAGAGCCCGATACCTCTGGCCTCTGACACGCCGCTACTGCAAATGCCCGACAGATGAGTACCCATGGACCTCGAAGCCACCACCTCTCCTGCTCCCCCCACCCCTCCACATAACCTTCACATCTTCCCGTCCTCTTTTCTCACTAACTATTCTCCTCTATTCTTCCCTTGACTCTACCCCGGGTTCCCACTCACCGGCCCCCAACCACTTATACCCTAAAGGGGGGGACACATAGAAGGGCCCTCTAGAAAGGCACTACATTCATTAATGCTAGACATGGTCGTAACCGACCTCCCGCACAGAGACACACTCCTCTCTGAACGGTGCTCGTGCAGCTAGAAACTAACTTAATACTAACTTGAATTCAACTCAGATTCCCCCCCCAAAAAAAGATCTATTGATCAGCCAATACCTAGACCCACTTACCATGACCTACCTCCTGGTGTCATGGACCCCACTGACAGTGGCCCCCATTAAGCAACTAGACCTGTCAGGGCCCGGCCACACCACCAGATCACGCAACACCTTCCCTCCGGCCCCACAGCCTTGCCGGCCTAACGTCCCGTGGCAGTACGACCCCCCTGGTGCAGACTAAATACTACATGGTGGTCACCCCATATGTGTAAGGGCTCACCCCAGAGCGTAGAACATAACACATGCCACTACACAGGACTGACACCCTCCTGCGGCTTTTCCCTAAACTACAAGGGAATACCATCACCCTCCTACCTAGAGCAAAGCTCCCTTATATGGTTCCCCCCCCCCAGCCATTCAGGAACAACCCACCCTGTCCCCTGTGCTACTGCCCCTGAAAACTGACAAAGTCACTTAACACACATGGTGCCAACATAGGCAAAGAAACAAAACTCCTCCCCACCAAATAGACAACAGCAACAACCTTTATTTACCCTGCATGATGTTCCCATGCCACTAGGCACTGACATTCCACCCACTGACACATACTAACTGCACTGCTCCGTAGTATATACCCCTACCACAGGCAGGTAAAGAGCGGGAACACATTACACCAGTGCCTGTTTGAGACACTGTGGCTGTACCAGGTCACATGGGGAGGAGCCATGCCTCCTGAGATCCCTGGATGTACCTGTACCTCCGCCTAGGTTACTGAGACATCAGAGATGGCGAAACTGGATGAGGCTTTCCCATATCAATGTTCCGTATCACCTACATAATGACATGATGTGGATTCTGGGGACAGTCACTAACAGTATCCCACAGAAGGCAAGTACCTTTTCCCCTTTTACCCACCTGCCCCCCCTACCTACCCACCCTCCTACCTCCCCTCCATTCCATCTCCCCTCCCTACCCCTCCAAACACCTACTCCTCACCACACTGATACCCACCTGACCACTCTTCAAACCAAAAGGCCAAACAACACTAACAACTTGAAGCCGCACTGTTGCACACCAAGCCAATAATCAATACGGCCCTCCTCCCCTGTTAACCACTACTAACCTGTGATGGGGACAAATCCCTGGGCCACGACACACTACCGGATCGAACCCACCCCCGCAACCAGCACGTACCTCCTTTTCACCATGACGACGCCTCCCTCCACAACCCTACTCCACCTGTCTTTGGAGGGACACTCACCAGATCACCTTCAACAATGGCATTAACAGCACATGTTACCGCAGAGATGCCTCTCTTTTACAAACCTAGATAGTGAACTATTTATTGTATTATGCTTCTTTCCTTACTCATACTTGACTGACTGTGGGGATGCACCACTAACCTTCAACACCTTTATGAAACAGGCCTGCCACCAGAGACTACTTGCACCCACTCCCAACTTGACTGGCCCTTATTGCATGGCACTAATAGTTGCTTCAACATCCCGCATCTGCCCACCTTCAACAGGACGCGGCGAACCAGCAGTACCATACTGGAATCTTACAACGGCAAACGAGAACAGAGATCCCCGTGGATCTTCCTGTTCTACCTACCACTACATACTATGGGACATACATACCCGCATACCTGCACACACCTTTCCGACATAGTACCGACTTCTGTCTCCTCATCCTCGCTCCATCTACCCACCTCTAACTGGACATAGTCTGCCAATGTTGGCGTATGGACACCCCACCCCTGCACACAAAGAAATACCCTTTTTCTTTTTTCTTTTTTCTCTTCATGTACTGGAGACGCTCACCTGGATCCAACGCACGCGCTGGATGGGTCTACCCAAGGAACCATACTCTTCGGCTCCAGTACCAAAACAGGACAGTCCTGCCCCCACGAATTACACTCACCTGCGCTGCCCACAGATGACTCCCATCTTACCAGTTCAGCTCTGCATACTAACGGCAGAAGCCTACCTACTCAAGACCGGCTAGACACCACGTATCAGTACCTCACTACTGCAAACCAAACACACACTCCATACGACTGTTATCTTCATGCTATATTACCCTGTGGCAGAAATGTACTCCAGGACACCAGCACCCTCTCAGGTGCTACTGCATTAGCTGGCATGCTCCTACACTCGGGCCCCACTACACTGGACATGAGCTAACGGACGGGGCAACCTACACCTATCCACTCCCGGAGAGGCACAGACAAAGGGCAAGTGCGCCTCTAATGCACCCCTGATCTCATCCCCCCCAGACCTCTCCTGGACCTCCGTAACTAAAAGACCCAGATAAAAGGAACCGATGGACGACCATACTTGCACCAGGAGATGCGGTATGACGCCACACCGGCTTGCGGACTTTCAACACTGCCAACTTCACCCAACGGCTATGTGAGAAGGGGGATAGTTTTATTATTGTTTAAGGGTCGGGGGACCCTCGGACAGGGCGGGTGGAGATTGCAGGCGGGGGACCAAATATGTGGTTACATCCTCGCTGCCCTGGTCACGGGCTGTTTCTGGTTTCTGCTAAACTTAGGCCCAGGGGGGTTCGGCCACACTCCCACCCTGCTTTACACCCATAGATCCACCACCACCACCCATTCCTCGACACAGGGGATAACGCACAATTAAGCCTTACCCCACACACAGAGGCCAGGAGGCACACACTCTGTGAGAGCTTAATATACTTATATACACTCTTTACACACTAACCTCTTGACTAGGATCTCGACCCCCTCCACACCGCGGTGAAAGTGACACAAATTGCTTTCTGCAATATCGCTACATCCTTTTTGCATAAATAGAGCAGGTGGGTTTTCCAGACCCAGCTGACCTAAGTCTGGACCCTGCCCTTTCTCTGTCAATTCTAACGACAAATTGTAAATATTTCAGTCTGGGACCAGATTCACTCTGTAATAGATTGAATTTTTCTTGTTGATTACACTTAACTCCTACAAGTCTTAGGTGAACTACGTTACCTACATATTGACTGCACTGGTTACACGGCCTGACACCAATTGCTTCACCCTCTGAATATGACAAGTGGCTCAGGACCCCATGGTGGTACCGGTGGTGACCCACTGGTTAGGGAAAAGTAGACACCCACCAGATCCCCTTTCCAGCCTACTGACCTGAAGCTCCTGACCATTAATGCCAGGGGCTTCAATACACCTGAGAAACGATCTCTGGCCCTACAGGATTTTAGGTCCCACAGAGCCCACATAGTCTATGTTCAGGAAACGCATTTCAGGGGGGATAATGCCCCGAAACTGACCAATCATTTATACCTACAGGGCTATTATGGTAATAACTCAGAAAGTAAATCGTGAGGTACTGCAATCCTCATCCATAAATCAATCCCATTCCAGCACAAAGACACCCTCATTGGCAAGGAAGGCAGATATGTATTTGTTAACATCTATGCTCCTAATGCTTCCCAAGGCCAGTTTTTGAAAACCACACTCTGCACACTTCTGCCATTCACGGAGAGCCTCCTGATTCTCGGGGGGGACTTTAAAACCGCTCTAAACCCTAGAGTTGACACTTCTGCGGGAACCTTCGCAGTCCCAGAACACGTTCTACGGCTACTCAAAAACCTCCTGCATTCCCACCAGCTGTCTGACTGCTGGAGGGCCCTACACCCTGAAGGCAGACCCTATACCCACTATTCCACCTCACATGAAAGATACTCCAGACTCAACTATTTTTTCATACCACACTACTACCTTCACTTAATACAATATGTAGAAATAGACGTAACGACCTGGACGGACTATGCCCCTCTGACCATGACCTTAAAATCACCCCTCTGCTGACCTCGCACCATTAACTGGAGACTCAATGAAACACTTATCCGACCCACTAGTCCTTCAGGATGCCAATACGACACTCAACCAATACATTGCTGACAATGATACTGCTGATACACCAGCTTCGATGATCTGGGAGGTGCATAAATGCATGATCAGAGGCTTCTTCATAGCCAAGGGAACTGCCCTGAAGAGAAACAGGGAAACAGAAATAAATTATCTTATCAACGACATACAGGTATTGGAGACGACTCATAAAGCTGACCAAACGTTGACCAGCTTCCAAGAACTCGCCGCATCACATAGCAAGCTAGCTACCCTCCTACACAGCTGCTACCAATGACAGCTCCAATGCTCAAAAGCATACTTCTTTGTTAACAGCGATAAATGCAGCAGATTGCTGGCCTGACTCATCAACAAGAAGAAGAACAAATCTTGTATAGCCCAGCTACGTGACCGCCAAGGCTCAGTCCAACGGCTACCAGACAAGATTGCTACAATAGCATGCTCGTACTATGATAACCTGTACTCCCAAGAGCCTCCTACTGGGCACAGCCCACCTCTAGCCCAACGACCATCCATAAGATAATACCTGGAAACTAACTGTCACTCGAAACTAACAGGAGAGGTGATAGAAGCCCTGGAAACACCTCTGACTATGGAGGAATTAGCAGAGGTAGTTAAAGCCACAAACACGTGCAAAAGCCCAGGCCCAGATGGACTTACGCTGCGCTACTATAAGCAATTCGCAGACTTCCTATACCCTCACTTTCTAAAAGCCTATAACTCGCAGGGACAAAAACTACCCACCCAAACTCTGGCTGTCAATATCACACTAATCCCCAAAGAGGGCAAGGGCCCAGAGCAGTGTGCCGATTACAGACCCATATCACTCCTAAACGTAGACCTGAAACTGTTTGCGAAGATACTGGCAACCAGAATGAAACCATACCTGCCTAACCTAGTACTGGCGGAACAAGTGGGCTTTATACCCTTCCGAGAAGCCAGGGATAACACGACACGGGCACTAGCACTGATCCATCAGGACCAAAGAAACCAAGAGAACCTACTGCTGCTTTCTACTGATGCTGAGAAGGCGTTTGATAGGGTGGACTGGGGCTCCCTGATGCAGACCCTGCAATCCATCCAAGTGGGACCAAACATGCACAACTGAATTACAGCGCTATGACAATCCCACGGCCAGAGTGTGCATTAATGGCTCCTACACAGAACCCTTCCAAATACAACATGGAACCAGACAGGGATGCCCAATATCACCGCTGCTCTTTGCCCTTGCCCTTGAACCATTCCTCCAAGCGGTGAGACAGAACCCAGATGTTAAGGGTCTGCAAGTGGGGGACAAAAGGCACAAGGTGGCAGCCTACGCAGATGACCTGTTGTTCTTCATATCCGCCCCTGAAACATCTCTCCCCAATCTCATGAAGGAATTTGACAGATATGGTGCCCTCTCTGACTTTAAAATAAATTACTCAAAATCGACAATACTAAATATCACAGTACCTGACAAGAGAGCTGAAACTCTATGCTCAAGCTTTGGGTTCCGATGGTCAGAGAGGGCACTCAAGTACCTGGGGGTTGGGCTCATGAGAGATCTTTCACAACTATATCAGATGAACTTGCTAACAACATTCAGAAAGAACCTTTAAAGACTAAACACTACCCCACATATCCTGGCTGGGATGCGTTGCAGTTACAAAAATGAACATCTTGCCAAGAATACTCTATTTATTCCAAACACTACCCATCAACATCCCACAAGCGTTCTTTGCTTCGCTACGATTGTTAGTGATCAATTACATATGGAACCCTCACAGACCCAGGATCAGTTACCAAACACTTTCTAGACTGAAGGCAGAAAGCAGGTTAGCTGTTCCCGATTTTCTCCTATACTACCTAGCCTCCCATATGCAGAGAATACTAGAGTGGGCCTCATATGATTTCCCTTCTATATTCCCTATTACAACAAAATTTAAATCTCCCAGCGCCGGCATACATGGGAAATGGGAGATGGCAATTGGAGAGAACTTCATGCCACAACAGTGGAGGAAGATATGCGACCTAGTGCAGCATTGTGCCCTAGTGAGTAAGACTCAGGAAATTGCATTTAAAGTGCTATCAATGTGGTATCGAGCCCCTCAGTCCCTCCAGAAAATAAACCCATCCACAGATGGCAACTCGTGATGCTGTTGTGCGGCCACTGGATCATTCCTCCATATCTCCAATATATGACTACCAAATATAATAAATCATTGACAATACGGATCTTGAATACGGCCAAACAAGTCGTCCCCTTATACTGGAAACAAGACCTCATACTGCCTCTTATGGCCTGGTTTGACAAAATGGAAGATTTGAGGAGGCAAGAGGAACTGATTTACACAACACAAGACCGCTTCCAACTCTATGTTGACACTTGGACACACTGGCTTACAACTGCATACAATAATGTATTCCAGAAGTTACTGACATACGAGACCCAAGGAAAGTAAGGGAAAGAGGGAAAGATAGCAGCGCCGCCCCAGAGGTCCTGGGCCGCCACCCGAGAACACTAGAGTATCCCCAGCATAACCAAGGGTACAATATCCTTCGCCTCCCTGACCTCTGCACACCCATCCCTCATGCTAAAACACCTCCCCCAGAAGGGGATTCACTACTGAATCACGATGCAAACCTAAAAACCCTCTCAGGCAGGTCCAAGGGGGACATAATGACATGACCACATTAGCTCGGGACGAATTAGCGCGGAGAAAGTGGGGGGAATGAGACGCTTAAGATACTCAGGCACACAAGCAACCAGCACAACTTCACACCTGAACTTAGGAAAAATTACACTGAACACTACATTATCACACACTTTATTGTCAGCTCAAAAATTTTTATTACGGACCTACGTGTCCTAATGTACTGAGAATGCTGGTCCTGCGCGACCTATAAATATTCTGCTGATGTGGACCTGTATGTCCGCGAACGTTGCATTGCATACTTATCTTGCTATTGAGTAAAAATCATATTCATAAAAAAAAAAAAATTCAAAGTGAATTCAAAGTGAATTTCAAATTCAAGGTAAAAAAATAGCCAAAGTGGAAGTTAGATACACTTCTAGTTTGGCTACTTTGAAAGTCAATAAAGTTTACTTTTAAGTCTTTTAAGAATAATCCTTTAATAATGCTTTCCTCTTTTATTTTCTACACCAGAAATTCTATAAAACTATATTTTAGATTTGATATTATATACCCAGTAAATATGTATTCATTCTTTGAAAACCAAACAGAAAAAAAAACAAAAAACAAAGAAAGTATGTGATAATAGTATATAATAGCATAAAAACAATTATTTAATTTACATTTCATGTATATTTAAAATGTAGAGAATATAGGGTGAGAGGTATTTACTCAACCTGTTCCTATATCAATTATGGTATATCATAAAATGTAATATCTTTCATAGAGACTCCAGTTCAGAAGCAGGAAGCTGAACCAACAAAAACAGGTAATTACACAAAATATTTTTTCATTTTTGTAGAGATGTTAAGACCTAATGAAGTAAAATAACATGTGGTTCATTCCACTAAAATACAAGTGAAGGGAGATTTATGAATATACTCGGTTCTAAAGAGTGATGCAAAAATGTAAAAGGAGAAGAGTATCAAAATCTCTTGCTTCAGCAATGACTGTGTCTTTTTTAGCACTTTAAACCACTTTTTGGAATATACGTTTCATGCATATTTGATATGAAGAGAATATAGATTGAGAGGTACTTACTCTACCTGCTCCTATATCAATTATGGTATATCATGGAATGTAATATCTTCCACAGAGACTCCAGTGAAGAAGCACGAAGCTGAACCAACAAAAACAAAAACAGGTAATTACGCTAAATATTTTTTCATTTTTGTAGAGATGTTAAGACCTAATGACGTTAAATAACATGTGACTAATTCCACTACCATACAAGTGAAGGGAGAGTTATGAATATACTCTGTTCTAAAGAGTGATGCAAAAATGTAAAATGAGAAGAGTATCAAAATCTCTTGCTTCAGCAATGATTGTCTTATTTTTAGACCTTTAAACGACTTTTTATTAAACTTTTTACTAGCATTTATACAACGCCAACATATTCTACAGTGCTTTACAATTATAGGAAGGGGATAATTGAAGGTAAAGAAAGTCCTACTCAAACAAGCTTGCAATCCATAAGGATGAAAGCATGTCGCTAGTTGTTAGAGAATTAGAGAATACATTCTTTATTTTTTTACTTTACACCAGACATTACAAAATATTATATTATAGATCTGATATTATACACCTACTAAAACATGCATTCAAACTTTTTAATCCCAAACAGCAAAGAAAACAACAGAAAGTATGTGATAATAGTCTACTATCATTATTACATTGGCATTTGCTTTGTATATTATTAGCTTTAGCGCTTTTGTCTTTGTCCTTAAATATATTTGCTCTTTTGCTTATCCTTTTTGTATATTCCTGGGAAATGTGTGTTATTATTTTTCCAATGTGTATTAAATTTGCATTCTCAATGCTAATGCCCTTCTCAGCAAATTGCAGCATGTTAAGTAAGAGTTTTCATATTTTCTGATTAAATCAATAAGGAAAGAATGATATTATAAAACAATCATGTAATTTGCATTTAATGCATATTTGATATGTAGAGAATGTACCGGGAGAGGCATTTACTCTACCTGTTACCATATCAATTATAGTATATCAAAGAATGTCATATCTTCCACAGAGACTCCAGTGAAGAAGCATGAAGCTGAACCAACAAAAACAAAAACAGGTAATTACATAAAATAAATTGCTATTTTTTAAAACATATCGAGAGCTAATGACTCCAGTGTAGAAGCAGGAAGCTGAACCAACAAAAACAAAACCAGGTAATTGTGTGAAATAGTAATTTTTGGAGAGTTATTAGGACCTAATGACATAAAATAACATGTGGCTTATTCCACTACCATACATGTGAAGGGAGAGTTATGAATATACTGGGTTCTAAAGAGTGATGCAAAAATGTAAAAGGAGAAGAGTATCAAAATCTCTTGCTTCAGCAATCACTGTGTCTTTTTTAGCACTTTAAACCACTTTTTGGAATATACGTTTCATGCATATTTGATATGTAGAGAATATAGATTGAGAGGCATTTACTCTACCTGCTCCTATATCAATTATGGTATATCATGGAATGTAATATCTTCCACAGAGACTCCAGTGAAGAAGCACGAAGCTGAACCAACAAAAACAAAAACAGGTAATTATGTCAAATGATTTGTTATTTCTGAAGACATATTGACATATAGAACAAAACAAATTCAAAGTGAATTCAAAGTGAATTTCAAATTGAAGGTAAAAATGGCAAAAGTGGAAGTTAGATACACTTCTAGTTTGGCTACTTTGAAAGTCAATAAAATTTACTTTTAAGTCTCACTTTAATTAATAATCCTTTAACCCCTTAAAGGACCACTATAGTGCCAGGAAAACATACTCGTTTTCCTGGCACTATAGTGCCCTGAGGGTGCCCCCACCCTCAGGGTCCCCCTCCCGCCCGGCTCTGGAAGGGGAAAAGGGGTTAAAACTTACCTTTTTCCAGCGCTGGGCGGGGAGCTCTCCTCCTCCGATCCTCCTCCGTTCCTCCCCGTCGGCTGAATGCGCACGCGCGGCAAGAGCTGCGCGCGCATTCAGCCGGTCGCATAGGAAAGCATTTACAATGCTTTCCTATGGACGCTGGCGTGCTCTCACTGTGAAAATCACAGTGAGAAGCACGCAAGCGCCTCTAGTGGCTGTCAATGAGACAGCCACTAGAGGATTAGGGGGAAGGCTTAACCCATTCATAATTATAGCAGTTTCTCTGAAACTGCTATAATTATGAAAAAATGGGTTAACCCTAGAAGGACCTTAAGCTGAAGTGGTCTGGGTGCCTAGAGTGGTCCTTTAAGGACAGAGCTTCAAAAGCTTGTCTTTCACTTAATGACAACGGCATTTTTTTTCATTTTTTGCTGTTTGCGTTCAACTGCAATTTGCATTTTACTAATTTGTTGCACCAACACATATTATATATCGTTTTTTAAAGGACAGAAAGGGCTTTAATTTTATGTAACACACATATATATATAAATGCTTATTTATTATAAAAAAAATACAGAAAAATGTAAAAAAATGAAAATTTTGTGGTTTTATTTACAGTTTTTGCAATAATAATGTGTGCATAATTAGTGCAGGTTAAGAAAAGTAATTACAAATAAATTAATTTAGTTGTTCTGATTTACAGAATATACAATGTGTCTGGGATTTAAAGTTTTTTTTGGTAGTTACAGGTCACAAAGCACAAGGAGTAAAATAGACTTTTAATGTGGAGCGATTTTAGAATTTGGTATGTTTGTCTTGTAAGCTTAATAGCCATAAAAGAAAACAAAATTGCCACACAAAAGTATATATTTATATAAAGTAGACATCACGGGCTATTTACCTAAGGTTGTTTTGACACTTTCTACGTAGCCATTTCACCGCCAACCTCTGCTAAATATTGGAGTAAAATTGTGTTTTTTTTGGTTTTTGGCACACAAACTTATAACAAAGAAATTCTCGTGTATATTTTGTAAAGTTGGTGTGTGCTATTCCTGTACAAAGTTTTATTTTGTGTTCAGTTACATCTGCTGAGTAAAACGACACCCCCATTGTATGTCTTTGCCACTATTTTGTGAAGTTACAGTGCCACACAGGATACCTGTCCTTTTCAGTATTCACAGTAGAATTTTGAGAGATGGATTTAATGAGCCTTAGCTTCCATTTGGGGTATTATGACAGTTTGACTGTTCAAAAAACCCCCACAAAGGCCTACCATTTGTAAAAGTAGACACTCCAGGGTATCTTATAAGGTGCATATTGTGCCTTAACATGCCCCCATTTTTTCACCAATATATGCCAAAGTATGTGGTAAAAAATAATTTTGTGCATTTTTTACATACGGATTGCATTTTTGCTGGGCGTTTTGTATATTTCATATGTGCCACTAAGTTCAAACCCCCAAATTATGCTCAGCTAAGTCTTCTGAGTAAAATGACACCCCATATGAATGTCTTTGGCACTATTTCGTGAAGCTACAGTGCCATATAGGAGACCTCTCCTTTACAGTATTCACAATAGAATTTTGAGAGATGGATTTAATGAGCCTTAGCTTCCATTTGGGGTATTATAACAGTTTGACTGTTCAAAAAAAACCCACAAAGGCCTACCATTTGTAAAAGGAGACACTCTAGGGTATCTTATAAGGTGCATATCGTGCCTTAACATACCCCCATTTTTTTCACCAATATATGCCAAAGTATGTGGTAAAATATTATTTTGTGCATTTTTTACATACGGATTGCATTTTTGCTGGGCGTTGTGTATATTTCATATGTGCCACTAAGTTCAAACCTCCCAAATTATGCTCAGCTAAGTCTTCTGAGTAAAAAGACACCCCCAATGAATGTCTTTGGCACTATTTCGTGAAGCTACAGTGCCATATAGGAGACCAAGCCATATCCGTTTTTACCAAACTTTGAATTTTGACGCTGGGCCTATGTGCAATTTCCAAGCATCTTCGCAGGTTTTAAATTCAAACTACCCCACAAAGGCCTACCATTTCTTAAAGTAGACACCCAGGGTGTTTCAAAAGGTATATTTTGAACCTTAGCGTGGGATCATTTTTCCGCTAGCTTGTACCAGATGTAGTGGTAATAAGCGTTTTTTCTGCCTTTTTGACATACAAAGTGAGTTTGCACAGTATATTTTGCAAACCTTATGTGTGCTACGACTGTATAATACTTCATATGTTGCTCAGCTATGTCGGCTGAGTACAGCAATACCCCCTGTATGTACCTTTGCCAGGTATGTGTGGACATCGGAGGGGCACATTTGGGACACAGCCATTCCAGTTTTTTTCAAACTTTGAATTTTTATGCTGTGCCTATGTCCCATTTTAGAGTATTTTACCAGGCTATATAATCCAAATACCCCATAAAGCCATACCATTTCTTAAAGAAGACATCCCAGGGTATTTCAAAAGGCATATTTTGAACCTTAGCGTGGGATCATTTTTCCGCTAGCTTGTACCAAGTGTAGTGGTAATAAGCATTTTTTCTGCCTTTTTGACATACAAAGTGAGTTTGCGCAGCATATTTTGCAAACCTTATGTGTGCTATGACTGTATAATACTTCATATGTTGCTCAGCTATGTCAGCTGAGTACAGCAATACCCCTATATGTACCTTTGCCAGGTATGTGTGGATGTTGAAGGGGCACATTTGAGACGCAGCCATTCAGTTTTTTTCTAACTTTTAAGTTTTACGCTGTGTCCATGTTCCAATTTGCAGTAGTTTAGACGGTTGGTTATTGAAACTTCCCCACAAACACATACTATTTATTAAAGAATACACCCTGGGGTGATTCAAAAGGCATATTTTGAACCTTGGCGTGGGATAATTTTTTCTCTAGTTTGTTCCAGGTGTAGTGGTAATGAGCGTTTTTAAAATGTATTTTTTTACTTTTTATAACTTTTTTACTTTTAAAAACTAGTTTTTAAACTTTTGTTTTGCGTATTATTTTTTTTAAACTTTCCTAAACTTTCTTAAAAGTTTTTACAGATTTAACATTTTTCTAAGCTTTTTTTTTTTTACCATTAACCCCTAACTAGCAGTACGCAGCACCAACAGTAAATTCCCCATTTTCCCATAACTCCCACCCACCCCAGCTAGCAAAATACATAGTTATAAAATATTTAAATTAATTAATTAACTAAATTGAACCCCTGAGGGTTAAAAAATAAATAAAAAGTTAATCCTCAGGGGTTAAAAAAAAATTAGATCACAGTATAATACTGTGATCTCTATTTGATCGCTGTAGGCAGTGATCGACTGGCAGGGAAGGGGTTAATTTTTATTTGGACTAGGTAAAGGGTTTTTTTTTTTTTTTTACTTAAACGTTATTAAAACATTTTTTGAAGCTTAATTTTTAACTTTTTAAAGTTTATTTTAAAACTTTTTTTAACGTTAACCCCTAGTTAGCCTAATGCCAAATCCCCCAATTCCCCACTAACTTCCACCCACCCCAGCTAGCTAAATATATAATTTAAAAATATTTTAATTAATTAATTAAATAAATTTAACCCCTGAGGGTTAAAAAAAAAAAAGAATTAACCCTCAGGGGTTAAAAAAAAAATCAGATCATAGTAAAATGTAATCCCTGCCAATTGATCACTGTAGTCAGTGATCAATTGGCAGGGAAGGGGTTAATTTTTTATTAAAATGGGTAGGGGGGGGACTTTAAATTAACTTTATTTTTTTAACAGTATTTTTCCAATGTGTATTAAATTTGAATTCTCAGTGCTAATGCCCTTCTCTGCAAATTGCAGCATTTTATGTAAGAGTTTTCATATTTTCTGATTAAATCAATAAGGAAAGAATATTATAAAACAAAAATTTAATTTGCATTAATTTGCATTTAATGCATATTTGATAAGTAGAGTATGTTACCATATCAATTATGGTATATCAAAGTATGTAATATCTTCCACAGAGACTCCAGTGAAGAAGCACGAAGCTGAACCAACAAAAACAAAAACAGGTAAGCACGTAAAATAAATTGCTATTTTTGGAGACATATTGAGACCTAATGACATATATAGAAAAAACGAATAAAAAATTAATTGAAACTGAATTTCAAATTTAAGGTAGAAATAGCTAAAGTGGAAATTGGATAAATTTCTAGTTTGGCTACTTTGAAAGTCACTTTAAATAGACTTTTAAGTCTCACTTTAGTAAATAATCCTTTGAAAATGGTTTCCTCTTTTATTTTCTACACCAGACATTCAATAAAACTGTATTTTAAATATGATATTGTATATCCACTAAACATGCATTCAATCTTTGAAAAACCCAAACAGAAAAACAACAGAAAGTATGTAATAATAGTATATTAGAGCATAAAAACAATTATTTAACTTACATTTCATGTATATTTGATATGTAGAGAATATAGATTGAGAGGTATTTACTCTATCTGCTCCCTTACCAATTAGGGTTTATAATAGAATGTAATATCTTCCACAGATACTCCAGTTAAGAAGCAAGAAGCTGAACAAACAAAAACAGGTAATTATGTGAAATAGTTTGTCATTTTTGGAGAGATATTAGGATCTATTGACGTGAAATAACACGTGGTTAATTCTACTACAATACAAGCGAAGGGAGATTTATGAATATGCTCTGTTCTAAAGAGCGATGCAAAAATGTAAAAGGAGAAGAGTATCAAAACCTCTTGTTTGAGCAACGATTGTCTTATTTTCAGCACTTTAAACCACTTTTTGGAATTTTTTTTATTAGCATTTATATAGTGCCAACATATTCTACTGGGCATTACAATTATAGAAGGGGATAATTGAAGGTGAAGAAAGGCCTACTCAAACAAGCTTATGATCTATGAGAATGAAAGCATGGCGCTGGTTGTTAGATAAATAGAGAATACATTCTGTGTTTAAAAGAGTGTAAACTAAAATCATTTTGTAAGGAACCCAGTGATATCTGATGGTAACCCCACTTAGAATATAGAAAGAGCATTATAGTTATTCAAAAAGCTAAAACAAACCTCTATTATTTACATACCAAAGACATTCCATTATATTATAGATCTGATATTATACACCTACAAAACATGCATTCAAACTTCCAAACAGCAAAGAATACAACAGAAAGTATATGATAATAGTACAGTATCAATATTGCCTTGGAATTGCCTTTGTATACTATTAGCTTTAGGACTTTTGTCATGAGATATTTGTGCTCTACGGCTTACGTTATTTGTATATTCCTGTGAAACGTGTTATTATTTTTCCAATGTGTATTCAATTAGTCTCCTCCATTCTAATGGCCTTCTCAGTAAATTTGTAAGAGTTTTCATATTTCTGATGAAATCATTGAGGAAAAGTATGATAGCAAAAAAACTGTTATTTCATTTAAATTCAATGTATATTTCATATGTAGAGGCACTTACTCTACCTACTCCTATATCAATTATGGTATATCATGGAATGTAATATCTTCCACAGAGAGTCTAGTGAAGAAGCACGAAGCTGAACCAACAAAAACAAAAACAGGTAATTACGCTAAATGTTTTTTCATTTTTGTAGAGATGTTAAGAACTAATGATGTAAAATAACATGTAGGTCATCGAGTTAGAGGCACTTATTCTACCTACTCCCATATCAATTATGATATATCATGGAATGTAATATCTTCCACAGAGACTCCAGTGAAGAAGCACGAAGCTGAACCAACAAAAACAAAAACAGGTGATTACCCTAAATGTTTTTTCATTTTTGTAGAGATGTTAAGACCTAATGATGTAAAATAATATGTAGGTCATCAAGTTAGAGGCGCTTACTCTACCTACTCCCTTATCAATTATGATATATCATGGAATGTAATATCTTCCACAGAGACTCCAGTGAAGAAGCACGAAGCTGAACCAACAAAAACAAAAACAGGTAATTACGCTAAATGTTTTCTTATTTTTGTAGAGATGTTAAGAACTAATGATATAAAATAACATGTGGTTAATACCACTAAAATACAAGTGAAGGGAGATTTATGAATATACTTTGTTGTAAAGAGTGATGCAAAAATGTAAAAGGAGAAGAGTATCAAAATATTTTGCTTCAGCAGTGATTGTCTTATTTTTAGACCTTTAAACAACTTTTTATTAAACTTTTTACTAGCATTTATACAACGCCAACATATTCTACAGGGCTTTACAATTATAGGAAGGGGATAACTGAAGATAAAGAAAGGTCTACTTAAACAATCTTACAATTTATGAGGAAGAAAGCATGTTGCTAGTTGTTAGAAAATAAGAGAATACATTCTTTATTTTTTTTTACTTTACACTAGACATTACAAAATTCTATATTATAGATCTGTTATTATACACCTACTAAACATGCATTCAAACTTTTTAATCCCAAACAGCAAAGAAATTAACAGAAAGTATGTGATTATAGTGTGTTATCAATATTGCCTTGGCATTGACTTTGTATACTATTAGCTTTAGTGCTTTTGTCTTTGTCTTTAGATATATTTGCTCTGTGGCTTTCCTTATTTGTATATTCCTGGGAAATTTGTGTTATTATTTTTCCAATGTGTATTAAATTCGCATTCTCAGTGCTAATGCCCTTCTCAGCAAATTGCAGCATGTTATGTCAGAGTTTTCATATTTTCTGATTAAATCAATAAGAAAAGAATGAGATCATAATACAATTTTTTAAGTTGTGTTTAATATATATTTGATATGTATAGAATGTACCAGGATAGTTATTTACTCTTCCTGTTACCATATCAATTATGGGATATCAAAGAATGTATTATCTTCCACAGAGACTCCAGTAAAGAAGCATGAAGCTGAACCAAGAAAAACAGGTAATTACGTGTAGTGATTCGTTATTTTTTGGAGACATATTGAGACCTAATGACATATATAGAAAAAAAAGACAAATTAAAAGTGAATTCAAAGTGAATTCCAAATTTAAGGTACAAATAGCCGAAGTTTGAGTTAAATACACTTCTAGTTTGGCAACTTTGAAAGTCACATTAAATTTACTTTTAAGTTTCACTTTACTGAATAATCCTTTATAAATGCTATCCTCTTTTATTTTCTACACAAGACAATCAATAAAACTATATTCCAGATTTGATATTATATACCCACTAAACATCCTTTCCATCTTTGAAACCCAAACAGAAAGTATGTGACACTTTTATATGATAGCATAAAAACAATTATTTAACTTACATTTCATGTATATTTGATATGTAGAGAATATAGATTGAGAGGTATTTACTCTATCTGCTCCCTTACCAATAGGGTATATCATAGAATGTAATATCTTCCACAGAGACTCCAGTTAAGAAGCAGGAAGCTGAACCAACAAAAACAAAAACAGGTAATTACGCTAAATATTTTTTTTAATTTCTGGAGATATAATACTTAATGACGCAAAATAACATGTGGCTCATTACACTACCATACAAGTGAAGGGAGATGTATCAATATACTTGGTTCTAAAGAGTGATGCACACATGTAAAAGGAGAAGAGTATCAAAAACTCTTGCTTCAGCAATGATTGTCTTATTTTTAGCACTTTAAACCACTTTTTGGAATATTTTTATTAGCATTTATATAGCGTCAACATATTTTACAGTGCTTTACAAATGTAGGAAGAGGATAATTGAAGGTAAAGCAAAGGCCTACTCAAACAAGCTTATAATCTATGAGGATGAATGCCTGTCTCTGTTTGATAGAGGAATTTTGTAAGGAGTCCAGATCTCACTAGGAATTCAGAAAATAACTTTATAATTGTTCAAGAAACTAAAAAAAAAAAAACTCTTTATCTTTTACTTTTCACCAGATATTACATAATATTATATTATAAATCTGATATCATATACCTACTAAACATACATTCAAACATTGAATCCTAAACAGCAAAGGAAGCAACAGAAAGTATGCCATAATAGTATAGTGGAAACTTTATTCATACTTAAGTAATTTTCTTTCCCTGGCTATTATTCATGGCAGCATGTACAAATCGGTTAGCTCTGCCCCTTACAGCCAATAGGACAGAAAAAACTCTAAAGACTTTAAAAGGAGGCTCCATTCCTAATGTCCTTATTCACTAACAAGCTCTACAGTAGATAAATAGAGACATATTAATGGTGGGTCAAGTCCTTAACTCAGTTCAATCTTCTAATCTATGTTGAATTGTTCTGATTATTTGATTTGCAGTTATTTACGTTTCTGTCCCTCTCTTTGAAGCTTGGGTATTTCCATTTGTATATGCTGGAATGTGTATGTTGCCATGAATAATAGCCAGAAAAATAAAATTATGGTAAGTATAAATAATTTTTTCACTCCCCTGACTATTCATTCCAGCATATACAAATGGAAATACCCAAGCTTCAAAGGGAGGGACAGAAACCTAAATAACTGCAAATCAAATAATCAGAACAATTTAACATAGATTAGAAGATTGAATTGAGTTAAGGACTTGACGTCAGAACTGCGCCTCATTGGCTGCTTTAACGTCCAGTATGTAATGTGTGTTCAAAGAGGTCCAAGTGCTAGCTTTACAAAAATTGTCAGCAGAGACCATTGTCACAGAAGCCCAAGATGCTGCAACTGCATGAGTGGATAATGCCCTGATACCCTTTGGTACAGGTAGTGAATGGTATTGATAAGCTTTCCAGATTGCTGCTACCACCATCGCCTTTTCTGTGGCCATATGGGAGGATAAAAAGTCTAGATAACTTATGGAAAAAGCTGGTCTTTTCAAGATAGAGGGAAAGAGCTCTAGCCACATCCAGATTATGCCTGGTCCGTGCTTCTGGAGAGGAAGACTAAGGGTAACACAATCTACTGGAACAAGTGGAATTTGGAGATCACCTTAAGCACGATCTCTGGTGCTAAATGCAAGACAACCATATCCTGTTGAAAATTTGTGAATTGGGGTTCACAGGACCACACCTGGAATTCACACATTCTCCTTGCTGAGGTACTAGCCACCAGCAACAGCTCTGTGCTAACAACACCATGGAAGCTCCCGCTAGACGTTCAAATGATGATTTAGTCGGAGCCTCTAAGACAAGTGGTAGGTCCCATAATGTCATGAACACCCTCAGTGCAAGTTTGAGTTTAATCTCTGCTTACATAAAGCAAAGCACCAGGGGCTCCAATGCTCAATGGGTACCGTCAATGTGGAAAGTGCTGATATATGTGCACCTCTAGAGTGTTTTAAATCACTCTTTCTAGGCCTGATTGAGGAGTAATTCCAATGTCTTTTTTTGAGACCAACAGACAAATGCATGCCAAATTTTGTAATAAATTTAATATTTTTAGTACTGTAAGAGGATCCTAATGACCATCTCAGAGGTGCCTATACTTATACAGACCCCTGCACAATCTCCAGGCCATCAACACCAGAGCTTGAGGACCTGGGTGTGTCAATGGGCCTTGTAATAATAGGTCTGGAACCAAAAGTCAAAAAACCCATATATTATATACAAATATAAATGCACAGTAAATATATAAGCATTCATGCATTTGAGTATGGGAAAGCATAGGTCTACACATAGTACTTTGTATATAGATAGAATAAACATATAGGAATGCATTTTAAAGTGTTGGTACGTATGACAGAATAGTAAGATAATGCTAGGAGAGTGTTCATTTAAAGTGTTGGTAGTGGGACAGGAATCCCAAATGGTTTAACAGGAAGAATAGAGGACTAAATATTGATTTGGGATTCCTGTCCCACTACCAACACTTTACATGAACACTCTCCCAGCATTATCTTACTATTCTGTCATATGTAACAACACTTTAAAATGCATTCCTATATGTTTATTTTATCTATCTACAAAGACCTATGCTTTCCCATACTCATATGCATGAATGCTTATATATTTACTGTGCATTTGTATTTGTGTATATGAGTTCATGTGCATGTATGTATATGTGTTTATGTATATGTATATGTATATGTACATGTGTTTATGCGTTCACACATACATATTTATGTGTGTGTGCATGTATAAAGTGTACCATCCTGTGCACTGTCTGCTTGTTTGTTTTTCTTTTCCCTCTCTCCCCCCTACTCTGCTCTTCAACAAGATATTTATGACCCTCTGCTAAGATGGTGTCTATTTTCTAACAAACCTGTGTGTTATCTACACTCATGTCGCTTTAACCCCTGTATCACAACTCAATTTTGAATTCTATTTGTCGTTTTGCTCAGAAATGCTTCAGACTTGAGAAAGGGAGGTTCTCCCGAAAGCTTGTCATTAAAAAATTCTGTTAGTCCAATAAAAAAGGTATTACAAGATAAGAATTTTATCTGTTTTTTTACATCTCTATATATCTATGTATATACAAATAAATAAAAATAATACAAAATATACATATGTCCATATACAAAATTACATAAATAATTATATAAATAGACACGTAGACTTCAAATATATAAATATGCAAATATATTTAAATTCTACATGCGTATTTATGTAATATTTTTACATAATTAAGTAATTTTATTGATTGCAATTTGAGGGACCTGCCTGACAACCCAGGCCGAATCTCCAGAGAATTTAATTTGCTAGCACTGTATTTTACCCTGTAACGTTCTACGACACCCTAAAACCTGTACATGGGGGGTACTGTTTTACTCGGGAGACTTCGCTGAACACAAATATTAGTGATTCAAAACAGTAAAACATATCACAGCGATGATATTATCAGTGAAAGTTACTTTTTTAAATTTTTCACACACAAACAGCACTTTTACTGATGATATAATTGTTGATATAACACTATTTGTGTTCAGCAAAGTCTCACGAGTATAGCAGTACCCCCCATGTACAGGTTTCATAGCGTTTGTGAAAGTAACAGGGTCAAATATATGGGTCAAATATTTTTACATTGAAAATTGCCAGGTTGTTTACATTGCCTTTGAGAGCGTATGGTAGCCCAGGAATGAGAATTACCCCCATGATAGCATACAATTTACAAAAGATGACAACCCAAGGTATTGCAAATGGGGCATGTCCAGTCTTTTTTAGTAGCCACTTAGTCACAAACACTTGTCAAAATTAGCGTTCAATTTAGTGTTTTTACTTTTTTCACACACAAACAAATACGAAAGCTAATTTTGGCCAGTGTTTGTGACTAAGTGGCTACTAAAAAAGACTGGACATACCCCATATTGAATAGCCTGGGTTGTCTACTTAAAAAAAAATATGTACAAGTGGGGTGTGATTAAGAGATTTATGACAGATAATAGTGTTATAATGTCACTATTGATACATTTTAAAAATATAGATTTTGAAACAGCATTTTCCTATTTGTACTTATAGCCCTATAACTTGCAAAAAAGCACGTAAACACTGAGTGTTTTTAAACTCAGGACAAAATTTGGAATCTATTTAGCAGTTTTTTTATTAGCTTTCATAGGTAAGTAAAAGAGTTTTCAAGCAAAAGTCAAAAAACATGTTTTTTTTATTTTTCACCATATTTTTTTTTTTTTTTTAAAGTAAATTATATGACATGATACAAATAATGTTATGTAGAGAAAGCCCTTTTTGTCCTGAAAAAAATATATATAACTTGTATGGGAACAGTAAATGAGAGAGAGGAAAATTACAGCTAAACACAAACACCACAAAAGTGTTAAAAGAGCCCTGGTCCTTAACGTACAACATCGCAAAAACAGGCCGCTCTTGAAGGGGTTAAGGCACCATTGCATAATGCACCACTGCATTAGGCATCACAGTTGAAAGACACCGCAGAATAAAGGCACCACAGTGTAAAATTACCACTGTATAAAGGCACCATAGTATAAAAGTTCCATAGTATAAATATGTCACAGTATAAAGGCACCATAATATAAAGGCACCACAGAATAATTGCACCATAGTATAAAGGCACCAAACAACTAAAATAGCAAATACAAATAAAGTAATGAAGAAAAAAATGAATGTATGTATATATATATATATATATATATATATATATATATATATATATGAATGCCTGAGACTTCAACAGATAGAGGATGCAGAAAATGAGAAGGTTATTTGGCAAGTCAAACCTCTCCATGGGGTGTACCACTGGCAGATAGTAGATGTGGCTCACATGACAAAATCCTACCAGTGGTTGAAAAAGGCAGGACTGAAAGACAGCACTTAGGCACTAATCCTAGCAGCACAGGAACAGGCACTCAGCACCAGATCAATGGAAGCTGGAGTCTACCACACCAAACAAGACCCAAGGTGCAGACTGTGCAAAGAGGCCTCTGAGACAGTCCAGCACCTAGTAGCTGGATGCAAGATGTTAGCAGGAACAGCATACACAGAGAGATACAACCAAGTTGCTGGGATTGTGTACCAAAACATCTGCACGGAATATGGGAGATACCATAAGCCCAGATGGGAGATACCACAAAGGGTAGTCGAGAATGATAGGGCTAAGATCCTGTGGTACTTCAAGATTCAAACAGACAAGCAAGTGCTGGCAGGCAAGGAACAGAAGACTGCAGTCATGGTGGATGTAGCAATACCCAGTGACTATAACATTTGGAAGAAGAAACATGAGAAGGTGGAGAAATACCAAGGACTGAAAGAAGAACTAGAAAGGATGTGGAAAGTGAAGGCAGTAGTAGTCCCAGTTGTGATAGGAGCACTCAGAGCTGTGACTACCAAGTTGTGGGAGTGGCTTCAACAGATTCCAGGTGGGACATCTGAGATCGCTGTCCAAAAGAGTGCAGTTCTAGGAACAGCTAAAATACTGCGCAGAACCCTCAAACTCACAGGCCTCTGGTAGAGGACCTGAGAATGAGGAATAAATATACCAACCAGGAGTGGTGAGAAAATCAATTAATTATGTCCATAAGTAAAGGGAGCATAATGCTCCAATCCTAAGGGCTGGAGGACAGGAAAAAGACTGAGGACCTTAGTAATGGAGCCTCCTTTCAAAGTCTTTGGTGTTTTCCCCTATCGGCTGTAAGGGGCAGAGCTAACCCATTTGTATATGCTGCCATGATTAGAAAGGACATTATCAATATTGCCTTGGCATTGGCTTTGTATACTATTAGCCTTAACACTTTTGTCATAAGATATATTTGCTCTGTGGATTTTTCCAATTTGTATTCCAGGATGGAATATGTAAGCGGTTTTATATTTTCTGTGTCCAGAAGAGTGTAAACTAAAATCATTTTGTAAGGGGCCTGGTGAAATCTGTTGGTAACCTCTCTTAGAACATGGAAAATAGCTTTATAGTTGTTCAAAAAACTTAAAAAAAAAAATCTCTTTACACCAGAAATTCCATAATATGTTATTATAGATTATATTATAGATAGTATACACCTTCTAGATATGCATTCAAAGTTGAATCCAAAACAGCAAAGAAAGCAACATAAAGTATGTGATGATATATTATTAATATTGCCTTGGCATTGGCTTTGTATACTATTAGCTTCAGCTTTTTGCTCATCTTATTTGTATATTCCTGTGAAATGTGTGTTATTAATTTTCCAATGTGTATTAAATTAGCATTAAAAATGCTAATGCCCTTCTCAGCAAATTGCAGCATGGAATGAAAGAGTTTTCATATTTTCTGATTAAATCAATACGGAAAGCAAGATATCCTCAAACAATTATTTAATTTGCATTAAAGATATATTTGATATGTTCAGAATGTAGAGGGAGAGGTATTTACTCAACGTGCTCCCATATCAATTATGGTATATCATAGAATGTAATATCTTCCACAGAGATTGCAGTGAAGAAGCATGAAGCTGAACCAACAAAAACAGGTATTTATGTGAAAAAAATGAGTTATTATTGGAGCGATTTTAGACCTAATGACATAAAACATTTGGCTCATTCCTCCACCATGCAAGATTATACAAGATTTATGTATATGTACTGTTCTAAAAAGTGATGCAAACATTTAGAAGGGAAATGCCTACATCCCAATGCAGTCCTATACCACTGTCTTTGGAAATACGCTTTTGGAAGGAGGTTCAGAATAACCCCAAATCTTTTTCCATGCCTCCATTACTCTCCCCTGACCTCCTTGTTGTGTGCCCTTTCCCCACCCTTTCACTCTCCCATAAAAAATTACACACCACTATAGCAGCAGTGGGCTACAACCCCATACCCCAGGTTTGGAAGTAACCAGGTGCTCCTCTCTCATGCCCAATGTCCTTATGGCTTGACATCCCATAAAATATTCCCTACCTAAACACGCTATGATTCCTTTACAGTGGGGATGGGCTACAGACTAATGCAGATTTAAAATTGTCTTTTTTTTTTTTTACTATCATCCCCATGGCTGGGGTGGGGAGGGGTGCTAGCAGTAGTGATTCTGGGTATTATTTACTTTAGTTAGATTCACTTTTCTTTGTTTGTTTTGAATCCAAAATGAGTTGTTTTTTTTAGAATCCTTTCATTGCATTAAAGTACACCCTTAGATCAATTGTCTTTCTCTGGTACCATGTAAATTCCCAGACTACTCTAAATTACAGATTATTCTTCATCTTCACTTCTGCCCGCTTCCTCTTCTAGCGGCCTCTTCCACTATGCACCATGCACACCAGCTCCTCACCTATCCAGGTGGCAGCCTAATTACGTGCATGGTTTTAGCCAACACACCTATATGATTTTTCCATTTTGTCTACTGTATTTGTTGCTTGTACAAGTATTCATGCCATTACACTGCTAACCTGATTAATGCAACATAAGATATGTTTTTCCTTTATTGACTTTTTAGACTTCATTTTGGTCACACATGTCATCATTTGTGATACTCTCAATAAAACTGCATAACCCCCCCCCCCACCCAAAACTTCTATTGGCCAGTTAAAGTCATCCTGTCATGACAGGTACATATTTAGAGTTTTCTAACCATCTGGTTTAATTCATGTTATTCAAGTGAGCATTTATTACCTTGATACTGTTAAAAGCTCATATTTATATAAGAAATAGTCCCTGTCTCTTGCTGAGACCATCAATTACATTTTCAGTGAGAGTTACCCATATACTTCATACCTCTATTTTAACAATGTAATACAGGAGAATTAAAAGAACACTCAAGGCACAATAAGAACTTCATTGAGATATTTTCAGTGAGAGTTATTCATATCCCACATACCCCTGTTTTAACAACTGAATACAGAGGAACTAAAAGAACGCTCCACGTGGCTGACTACTAGCCCATGCCCTGAAGAAACAGAGGGAAACCACCTTCATAGCCGCCATACAAAACAAGGAAGGCAAAAAATCCCATTTAATGGCAGATATAACCAAAGCCTCCCACACATTTTAAACTTCCCTCTACAACTTCAGGAGTACCCCACCCTCCCTCGCGGAGATACAAGAATTTCTCACACAACGAATCACATCTACTATACCGACCAACCTAAAACACTCATTAGATCAACCCATTGGTATCCAAAAATACCAGGAAGCAATAAAACATCTCCCCATAGGGAAAAGCCTAGGTCCCGATGGCTTCACGGACAAATATTACAAATAGTTTTCAGCCCCTCTGGCCCAACACTACCTCGACACATTTAAATCTATACTGCAACAGACAACTCTTCCACCACAGACACTAGAGGCCACAGTTACACTCCTACCCAACCAGGGAAAGATCTGACACAATGTGGTAGTTACAGACCCATATCCCTTATAAACCTTAAAAATCATTACCAAAATATTAGCAACCGCCCACGCCAGATGCTTCCAAACCTGGTACATTCAGACCAGTCAGGTTTTGTTCCGGGCAGGGAGACAAAGCACAATACGACAAAGATCCTGAATCTCCTTCACCAGGAAAAACGTTCAGGCGAGACCAGTCTGCTACTGTCAATAGACACGGAAAAAACGTTTGACAGGGTAGACTGGACCCTGATGAAACACACACTTCAATACATGGGCTTTGGCTCCAACTGGATGAAATGGCTCGGTGCCATTTACTCCAATCCCACAGCACGCCTGTGCATAAACGGGCAACTATCTGAAAAGGTGCGGATCTCGAACGGAACCAGACAGGGCTTTCCCTAATGAGGAATTAGGGACAACTCCCACATCAGGGGGATACAGGTGAGAGAAGATTCCCATAAGATATCCTCATTCGCAGATGATATCATGTTCACACTCACCCATCCTACCACAACACTACATCATTTAATGTCAGAAATGTCACAATATATCAAACTTTCAGGTGGACCTTAGTAAATGCGAAATACTACCAATTACAATGTCCTCGGATACTAAGACATAACTACAACACTACTACCCATTCACATGGACAACGGGAGCGCTCAAATACTTGGGGATATACATTCCAAGGGATACCACACTATTATACACTAACAATTTCCCCAAACTACTCCAAGCAGTCAATGCAGACCTGACTTCATGGATTAAACCACATTTTGGATGGTTTAGTAGACTAAACATCCTAAAGATGAATGTATAATATTGATTGTTTATTATTGATAGAATCAGTTAGCTCAGTTTGCACTCAAGACACAGGTATCAACATATAATTTGGCTCTCCTACAAAGCAGAAAAAGGGCAAAAATGTCAGACTTTTAAAGCCGATATGTCACCCCCTTGACTGATCCAATGTAAATGGATGCCGCCCCCTATGTGATATTTTGTCTCCATGCATACCAAGACCTGTCTCTTAATTTGTGTATTGCACATGTTACATGTAATGCTTTTGAATTCACAATAAAATTTTTAAATAAGTAAATAAATAAAAGAACGCTCCAGGTACCATTAGAACGTCATTGAAATGAAGTTATTATGGTGCCCGGGATATTCATTCAGCCCTCCTGTATTCTCTTTGTCAGGTTAAAAGTCCCCAACACTTTATGTTGACTTTGTATAAATAAAACATATGTCCTCTCTCCATTCTCAGATTGCCTGACCAAAGCGGTTTCTTTCTTCATTATAGCTGATTCTCCCTTTTCTCACCATGCTTGCTGCTGGTGCTGCAAGAGCTTGCCTCTCCCCATACTTTCCTTTTACAGGCATTGCCTTCTTTTAGGCAGCACTGAAGCATGAAGTACACCCAGAGAGGGTTTCCCTGGTAACAGACATGCAGGGCAAAGCCCTTAAACACAACTGTGCAAAGCCTAAATCCTGGACTGTTAGGGGGTACTTGAGGACTGGGTTGGGAACCACTGTATACAGGATCTTGATGCATCCAAGTGGTTAAAGAAACATGCTGTTTTTGAAAGGATTATGGACTATGGAACCTCTGGCAGAGTTCAAAGGTTTTAATACCTGTCTGAATGCATGTGTAAGATTTGTGCAAGGTGTGATAATGCATTAATGAAAGTGCTAAAGCAGTGGTCCTGAAGCATATCAATATCATATCATTGTTTTAGCACTTTGGTTACTTCACAAGCTGATTGAGCATAAGGCCACCTGATGCCCTTTAACACTGCGGTCCTGTTGGATGAAATATGGACCAGTGAAGAAATATGGACCACTGCTTGGCCAGTCCCTTATGCAGCAGCTTTGGGTAGATAAGAGGGCCATCATTGTGGACATGTTTTCTCCCACTGTACTCTGAGTACTTTGACTTTGGTTCTGCAACCAAAATATATGAAAACAGAAGGGTGACTACAATATGCATTTATTTCGGTGTGTGGCAGTGTGTTTCCATGTATGAATGTGTTTCTATATGTGTGTGGCATCAGGTACCTGCCTGTGTTATCTGTCTGTGTGTAGAAATGTACCTTTTATTATGTAGCATTGGTATTTGTGTTTGTGTGTGTGTGTCATTGTGTAATTGTATGTATGACAATGTATACCTGTGAATGTGTGGGTCTAGCATTGGATATCTGTGTGAACCTGTGTGTGTGTTTGGTAGTGTGTATTTGTGTATATATGTGAGTGCATGTCTCTGTGTTAGTTTGGGAATGCATAGTTATGGGTGTGTGTGCCTGATTTTGTAAGGGGCTAAGGGATATATTACAGTGTACTTTAGCTATATAGAAAAGAGCCTTATAGTTTTTCAAGAAACGAACAATAGCTTTCTTCTTTTTCTTTTTTCTTTTTTTTTGCACCAGACATTCAGTAGTACTATCTTATACATTTAAAATTAAATGCCAACTAAACATGCTTATTGTGGCGAAACCGACCTCGCCACTGGGCATTGGAGAAGACTGATTGCCAGCCTCCTGCCATATAGCTATGGCCCCTGGGATGTATTGCCCTTTAAAGACATGATTTGGGCATAAGGGATTTGTGTTGTGCTGCTGCTGGCCCTTTAAGAACCATCTGGGGACATACTGTGGAGTTACTGGGTGGCCACCATTTCCTGTATCAGAGGCACATGGTGAGAACAATGGATGAAGCACATGGTGAGAACAATGGATGGCGGCCATTTTAAGTCACAGACACTGTTTGGACTTTTCAACACGGTGCCATCTCGCCAGTATTTGGTGCACAGAGAAATCGTGCAGTGGTTTTGGACTATACAGCAGGGGACACATTATACAGTGATTGTTTTTCATTTAGCCTGTATATGTTCTGCAGAATCTGCATTAAACTGTATCTTCCAAAGTACTGAACGGATGTGGGTGAATTTTGGATATGTGGTTTTTATGGGGTTATTGCATGATTTGGGGTCCCTGTGATGTGTTTTATGAAACTGTATTTCTCTGTCTGTGATAATTAGATTACCCATTGTGAAGGTAATTGTATCACAGGCAGAGGGGAGGATTTTGTGTGGGAGTGTCTTTCTGTAATGTACGTGTGTTATTGGTTGTTCTGTAAAACCCTGTGGGCAGTACTAAGTTTGTGGATTGGGAATAAAAGAGGCTGTATGTGCCAGTCCAGTCAGTTCCTGCTTAACCCTCAAAGTGAAGTGTCGTCTCATTATTGGGGGAGGATTTATTGTATGCTGTTCCAGTTTGACTGCTAGGAGTGTAAACCTATTCACATGGTTTTTCCTATTTGGCTGTATACAACATTCATATGCTTGTGAGCATTCATATGCTCCTATGGTTCGGTGGTTTTGGTGTCTGCTGCAGTGCTTGGAGTCCTCAGGAAGTGCTAGGAGCATCCTTCAACGGAGGTACCCAGTTGGGGTGCCAGGTGATCCGTTACACTTATATACTTTGAATCCCAAACTGCAACCAAAACAACAGAATGCATGTGATAATATTATACTATTAATATTGCCTTGGCATTGGCTTTGTATTCTATTAGCTTTCATGCTCATACCTTGAGATATTATTGCTTACCTTATTTGTTTATTCCTGTGAAATGTATATTGGCATTTTTACAAACTGTATTTCATTACTCTCCTTTATGCTAATGACCTTCTCAGCAAACTGCAGGACGGACGTTGTGGCTTTCATGTAGTATAAAAAATTATTAAGTAAAGTTTGATATTTCATTTAAATATAATGTGCATTAGCTATAAAGAGAGGATAGAGTGACATGTTTTTACTAAATCTACCGGCTTCTACATCAATTATTTCATATAATACACTATCTTCCATAGATGCTCCAGTGAAGAAGCAAGAAGTTGAACCAAGAAAACCAAAAATAGGTAAATATAATAAATAGTTGTTGTTTTTTGACACACACTGAGATCTAATGGTATGAATACACAGAGCTCATTTAGTTATATTTTCAAAAATAGCATGGCTTTCATTTGCAAGGCTGCATAGGCAGTATCTATACCCCCAAATGACAGTATTAAGATTTTAAAAATATATTTCAAAATAATATTGCAAACTGTAATAAAAACAGTTTAGTTTATTTAAAGAAGAAATATTTTACAATCAGATACCTAACTGCATATCAATGCTAGGATACATTTTTAAATTACATTACAAATCAGTATTCTGTAGAGACTCCAGAAAAGAAGCATGAAAAGCAAATAAAGAAAGGTAAATGTAAGAAATGTTAAAGGGAAACTCAACTGCCCAAATACAAATAAATATAATATATTTAGTAGATATAGATTTAATACATATAACATAGGAAAGCACTGGATTGGCTGAGACTGCCAAGGAGGCAGATCAGGAACAGAGCCAGCAAAAGTTAAACACCCCCCTAACCAATCAGAAAAATTAGGCTTGTGAGTAAAAGCAGAAAAATTACAGAAACCACTGTGTTACTTTGCAGAAGTGGCCAAAATACTAAAAAACTAATACTAAAAAACAGATAGAAAAAGATAGACATATCTTTAAGATTAGGCAGTAAGAGGCAACACAAGTTATAAGAGCCTCCAAAGCACACAGAAGAGAAAATAGCACAGTCAGTAAAAATGGGGGATAAAACATTTTTAGATACATAAATGAGAAAAGGAAAGTAAAATAAGGATTAGTTAGATTAAAAACAAAAGAAGGAAGGTATGTAGAAGAGGATAAAGGTCTAGCTGACTGCCTCAATCAATATTTTTGTTCAGTATTAACAGCTGAAAATGAAGGAAAGGGACCTCAGTTCGAAAAAAGTACAAATTAGTAATTTCTGAGTTTACAGAGGAATAGGTTCTATTTTAACTGTCCAAAGTAAAGACAAATAAGTCAATGGGGCCTGATGACATACACCCAAAGGTATTGAAAGAGCTTATGTACGAGCACAACCATTAACGGATTTATTTAGCCAATCATTGTTAACAGGAGTAGTCCCAGAAGACTGGAAATTAGCGAATGGTGTACCCATTTATAAGAAAGGGAGTAGAGATGTCGCGAACCGTCCGCGAACTTCTCGCGAACGGTTCGCCACGAACCATTCGTGGCGAACTCCGGTCAGCTGACACATCCTGGCCAATCTCCAGCAGACCCTCCCTCCCAGACCCTCCTACTTCCTGGAAAGCATCCATGTTGAAGGCACCTTCAACATGGATGCTGTCCAGGAGGTAGTAGGGTCTGGGAGGGAGGGTCTGCTGCAGATTGGCCGGGATGTGTCAGCAGACCGGAGTTCGCCACGAACGGTTCGTGGCGAACAGCGGCGAACCGTTCGCGAGAAGTTCGCGGACAGTTCGCGACATCTCTAGTAGGAAGGAGTCGGGTCACTATAGGCCAGTAAGTCTTACTTCAGTAGAGGGGAAAGCGATGGAAACCATGTTAAAGGATAGGATTGTTGAAAATCACAAGGATTTCAAGATCAGAGACAACATGGGTTTACTTCAGGCAGATCATGTCAAACTAATCTTATTGATTTTTTTTTGATTGGGTAACTAAAATAATAGATCTGGGTAGTGCAGTAGACATTGCTTACCTGGATTTTAGTAAGGCTTTTGACACTGTTGCACATAGAAGGCTTATCAATAAACTGCAAAGTTTGGATTCCAATATTGTTGAATGGGTAAGGCAGTGGCTGAGTAAGAGGCAACAGAGGGTTGTAGTCAATGGAGTATATTCAAAGCATGAGCTTGTCACCAGTGGGGTACTTCAGGGATCTGTACTTGGACCAATTCTCTTTAATATTTTTATTAGTGATATTGCAGAAGGTCTTGATGGTAAGGTATGTTTTTTTGCTGATGATGCTAAGACTTGCAACAGGGTTGATGTTCCAGGAGATATAACTACAAAGTAATGACAAAAATGGAAAGTATTAGGTTATAGCATGGTCAGTCTACAGCCCTGTTATGCTGGAATATAAATATACCTTTGATACTTTCCGCAAAGAGTGGTGTATAAAAGATTTTATTCTACATAAGAAAAACAAAGTTGAAAACAAAAATAAAGGTACACAGGATAAAAGGCCACATGATGAAAATGGCATCCAATGCAAACAAAAAAGGAACACAGCCCCTCTTCAAACTAGATATAACACTAAGTGAATATAAAAGGCAAAATAAAATAACACCTTCCACACAAATAGCAAGGAAGATTGCATAAACAGAAAAACAGATAAACAATCAGTTAATGAACAAAGCAACCAAACAACTGGAAGTATTACAATCTAAGTGGTATCTAAAGGGCAATAAGCCAGAAGCACTAATAACCAATAAAAAAAAAGAAACATAAAAGAGTGATAAATAAAATAAAGGATAAAGAAACTTACCTAATGGCCCCAGAAAAAATAGGAACAGCGTTTGAAGGATTTTATCGGGACTTATACAATTTACCAGAAGAACTATTTGGAAGGGAAAAGGAGTAGAGAAATTCTCCAAGTGTATAATTATGCCAAAAATCCTACCCGACCAATTAAAGCTGGTAAACCAGCCCATAACAGAAGAAAAGGTTAGTAAATCTATAGATAAGCTTAAAATAAAGACTGCTCTAGGCCCGGATGACTTTACAAACACATTTTACAAACTGAGCAATTAAAAGGGGAACTCACTACCATTTTTAACTACCTAATGAAAACAGGATGCTGTTCTGGAGAGCTTTTGAGAGCGAATATTGTCCCCATCCCAAAGGCAGATAAATACCCAGAACTGACTGGCAATTATAGACCCATTTCACTAATTAATACCAGTATCAAAATATTATCCTCTATTCTTGCTGACATAATTAAAATAGCTATACCACAGTTAATTAATAGTGACCAAGTAGGTTTTATACCAGGGAGGTCCGCAATCAATAATCTCAGAAAAATAATAAACATACTAGAAGAAACCGAAATCAATGGAACCCGTCTAATCTTACTGTCAATAGACACAGAGAAAGCGTTTGACAGGGTTGGATGGGGTTTAATGTTCGCTACCTAAAAACAATTTGGAATCACTGGTACCAATATTACAAGCCATGTCCGCCGTAACATGGTCGGGTTTTACATCACAAAATGTCAATATTAAGAACGGAACTAGACAAGGGTGCCCTCTATCCCCTTTATTGTATATAATGGTGCTAGAACCACTTGTGATTTCAATAAGACAAAACAAAAAAAATTAAAGGTTTTACTAATGCAGTACGACAAATAAATTTAAATATTTACGCAGATGATATCTTCCTAACATTCGAAGAACCTAAAATTCCAGTCACAGAACTTCTAAAAGAGATAAATAAACCTCCTTGGTATAAAACCTACTTAAGTTTCAGGATACAAAATTAATCTGGAGAAATCAATATTTATTGCTAAAAATATGAACAAAAAATTAACTAACTTTCTTGTACAAAATATTGGTCTTCCCGAAAATAAGGTTAGGCTAAAGTATCTAGCCATAACCCTAACTTCAGATCTGAAAGGCTTAATATAAGCCAACCTCTACTAAAACAAACAAATAAAAATTTAAGGGATTGGAAAGGTCTGGGCTATTCCTGGTCAGGCAGGATCAACATCTTAAAATCAGACATTCTACCAAAATGGCTGTATTTATGGCGAATGATCCCTCTAAATTTCGGAGAAAACTGTGTATTTTTCTTACACTCATCCTTTTTTAAGTTTGTATGGGGAGCCAAGAAAGCAAGGGCCACATCAGGGCAAGGTGGGTGGTAGACTTTTTCATATACTGCTCACACAAAAAAATGCAGCAACTCAAGAAACATGGTACAAAATGGAAAAAGATAAAACTGGGATAGTTTTTTGGGTCTTAGATGTGAATAAAAATGTATTATAGAGGCACGATCCAAATCACAGATACTTAAAGAATTAACAAGCTGGTGGGACAAATTTACAACTAACATAGGACTTAGAAATAGCATAATAGATGTTCTTCCAATTTCTATCATCTCAGGTATGCTAGACAATATTAAAATAGATACTTGGACAACAGGGGGGGATAAGGATACATATTAGAAGAACATAAAGTCAAGTTCAATCATATTATAGAGAAATTTAATATTCCCCCCAGGGAAGCCTTTAATTATTTGTGAATTAAGGGCTACATGGCAGAATGCCTCCGTAAAAACAAGGGGAAAAAATTATAAATCTCACAATCCTACTCAAATGCAATAATTACAAAAATCTGTTGGCAAAATTCACCAACGTTATATACGGATGGAGACACGACAAACCGATATAATTGATTAATAAATGGGAAAAAGAATTGTAAGTACATACAGCAGAAAAAGAGTGTATAGGTTCCCTAAACAAATTATATAAATATATACATTGCTTAAATCTTACTGAAACGCAATTCACAACAGCTAAACTACTTTTAGAACGAAATTGGAAAACAGGGACAATCCCTTGCACTCAATAATTAATTACACAAGTCATATGGCAGGCAAAAATGGTAAGGGGTATCCTGGTGAACATGGATAAACAAAATGGAAACGTCAACCAAATAAATAAAATTCCATAGAGTTAAAAAGTGACCCTTTTTCTCCCCTGATTCTTTATTATTATTTTTTGGGGTTAAATAACTACAAACTGGAGCTGGAAGTAAAACTCTGTCCTTTATCATGCCTTATGCCTTACCTTAAACTCTGAAATGTTCTATGAATACACCACAGTATTATTAGAAATATATATTTATAATCTCAACACACAAATGCACATGTATTATTAACATGCACTTGCTACATTAGACCCAATCTTGAATTATTAAACCTGTCTCCTATACTAAAACCCACAGCAATAATCACACAGTGTTTATAAGCTTAAAATGAATGCCAAATGTGGTGCATTAAAGGTATGGCACATCAATATGCCAAATATGGTGCAATAATATAGTGCCATTATTACACATTATGTAATTGGAGATTTTATTTTCTCTCAGTATTATAAGGGTCTCAGACTAACATTGAAATTGTGCTTAAAGGAGACTAAAGGCTTTTTAAGACATCAGTTCATCCCCAGTTCATCCCCTCTTATCAATATCTATGTTCAGTATGTAACAACATAAATGTATTATTTTGAACTACATTGTTCAAACTGAAAAACACCTTCAAGACATCGCAAGGTTTAGTATAATATTTTAACATTGAAGAATGTTTCTAGTAATGAAAACCACATATTAACAATTTTTTTATTATTTACCACAGATACTCCCGTGAAAAAACACATTGAAGGGCCAACAGAACAAAAAAAAGGTAACATTGCATTTGAATATTATATTAGAATATCATATTTTAAAAACAATACCTTGTCTGTAGTCCTAAAATGTATTAAAATATGAGATCACCATAAATAAAAATATAATAATGTTAACAACATTACTACATCACCTATAAAACACCAGAGAGCTGGCTATATCTCATAAGCTAAAACAGAATGCTAAGAATGGATAATTATTATGAATATGTCATTTTATAAATAGTTTTACTGTATACAGTGTACGGATTTTATTAAATAATAACGTTAACTTTCCTAGCAAATATAGGGCTTATTTTCTTACAGGTGTTCAGATTCACCAATGGTCATCATGAACAATGCATTACTCTATACAATAATATTCATCGCCTCTGTCTGCACAATTCTGTCCATTTGTTGCACATTTTCTTCTCCTCATCATTTCTAAATCCATTCTAACATCCTTCTCTTTTAGCTTAGCTATGCCCTTATGACTATAGAAAGAAACTAAGATGCCAGGTCAATAACCTACCTAAGTTCCCAGATTTGCTATTTGAATACCCAAAATCTCAATTATAACCAATGTTGTTGTTGTTTAAATGTGACTTCATGAAAAAACATATGTTTGGTTTTTTTCTATATTTCTATACCATAGAGTATTCATGTTCATTTTTAATTCCCAACAGCAAAGAAAATACCACCAAGTATGTGAAATATATTTGACTGGCTTCAGCTTCAGCTTCATCTCTCTAATGTTAAAATATTTTTGCTTTCGGCCAGAGCTTATTTGTAATAGCATGATTCCTATTTTGAGTTCAAAGCAATGGTTATCAATGATCATATTGCAAACTGTTTTCTAAATAAAACACAAGGAACTATATGATCATGCATAATTAATATAGCAGTTAGACCTTTATTCTAACTAAATAAAATAAGTTGCGTCTAGACCTTCCTTCAAACTAAATTTAAAAGAAGGATGTTTATTCTTGTGTAGATAGCTATAATAAATGCATGCACAGCAGGAAAGTAGTAGTTTGGTGAAAACAAGCAGGTGCAACAGTATATGGACAAAAATATAATAGGATGCAGGATTATTCAGGATGTCATTTTAGACAGCAGGATTCCAAAGAATGATGATATAGGCTGTAGGATTTCACTTCAATGGGCGTTTTCAAGCACAAATAGTAAACAAACGTAAAACCTCATTGAGTCACAATTATGTTATTGTGATAGAATTATCTGAAAATAATTATCTGAGGTCTATGTTGGGCAAATATTTGACCTAACTATTATGTAACATCTTGGAGTTTTTTCCAATAGCAATGCAAAGCACACTTCTACCATTCTGATATTGATCAACGATGAAAAAATGTGGCCACAATATGCTGAAAAAAGTAAAGCTAAACATGATGAGCGATCATGTGGATGACTAGGTGCTTGTGCGTTATTCTTCTGGTGAAGGAATGGCAGCAGGATGCACTATAGAAAGAAGGCAGACCAGCAGAGGCAGTGTTATGCTTTTGGCAATGTTATGCTGGACACCTGCAAGGTGGGGTCAGTCACTACCTCAGCTGCAAATTTGTTAGGAGGGGCCCAGGGAACACAGTCTAGGGAAGGGGAGGATCTCTTAACTGAACCTCCGGGAGTGTGTTGTAGTCCTGGGTGCGGGCCTGTTGTCGGGTGACCACAGGGTGAGCTTCTCCGGTGGTGGTTGTCTGGGGCTCAAAAGCAGACGTGAGCCTCCCCAGATCGTTCCCCAATAACACCTCTGCCGGTAACTGCTGCATCAACCCCACCTCCACATGCCCTGACCCGCTCCCTAATGTAAATGTACCCTTGCTGTAGGTAGCCGGTACACTGCTCCCCCGGCTACCCGGACGGCCACAGTTTTACTTAATTTCGACTGATCCGGAACCAAGTGACACTTTACCAGGGTGATCGTAGCTCCTGAGTCACGTAGAGCTTGAACCGCTTTACCCTCCAGGTATACAGTCTGTCTGTGATGCTGTCGGTTATCAGCATTAGCCTGGACTGGATAAGTCTCATGTTGTACTTCCCACTGTTCCACGGTCGTAATGGGAACTGCTGAACCATATGGTGTGGCTACTATATCCTGGTAGTGGTGGGCTGCGGCTGCTCTTGGTGGTAGTGGCGGGCCTGGACGGATCCAGGTGGAACGGTCCCGCAGCTGTGGGCATTCCCTTTTATAATGTCCCCATTTCTGGCAGTGATGACAGGGGCCAGACGTGGGCTGGCGGAAACGTGGCTGTGCAGCGGGTGGTGATGGTAATTGTCTTGGTGGAGCTGGGGTGTAGGTGGTTCCCCCAAAGGTTTTAAAAGTGGCCTTTGGAGCTGCAGGTTTTTGCTGCCTGCCTGCATCCAGGTACTCATCTGCCTTCCTGGCAGCTTCGGTGAGGGATGTAGGGTTTCTGTCCCTTACCCACTCCTGGACATCGCTGGTTACTCCCTCATAGAATTGCTCCATCAGCATCATCTGGATTACATCCTCCATGGACCGTGCCTTGCTCGCTTTCACCCACCCGAGTGCTGCCCTTTGTAACCTGCATGCCCACTCTGCGTGTGAGTCTTTCTCCACCTTCTTTAAATCCCTGAATCTCCGCCGGTATGCTTCAGGTGTTATAGCATACCTGGCCAGTATAATTTCTTTAACTTTGCTGTAGTTTCGGATTTCCTCATTGGGTACAGTACGGTATGCCTCTGCTGCCCTCCCAGTTAACCTTCCTGCTAAAATAGGTACCCAATCCTCTGCGCTGATTCTATGCAGGGCACACAGTCTCTCAAAATCCTGCAGGAAAGCGTCTATATCTTCCTCTGCCTCCACATACGTTTTAAAAGCCTGGTATGGTATCTTAGGCTTACCTTCTTGTGGCACATTTACTGCAGAGCTGCGTTCTGGGGCTGCTGTTGTCCGTTTCCTTAGGATGAATTCCTGGACCTCTGTCATAGTCTTTGAAATAATCTCTGCTGGAGGGTGTTCCCCATAAAAAGGCAGCCTAAATTGTAGCTGCCTCTGGAACTCCATCTGTTCTTGTGTTTCTCCCGAATCCCCCTGTTCGGCAACCGAATCGCCATCTATTCGGTACTCTGCCATGAGTTCAGTAATGAGTACCGCTTTCTTCTTGTTGCTGGCTTGTATACCCCTTGCCTCCAGGAGGTCCTTTAGCGTGGAGCGTTTTAGCGTGGCAAAATCAATCTCCATCCGTACTCCATTTATGCTTGTTCCTCTGTGAGTCTGGATCCCAGCGCTGCCAACCAATGTAGCGGAGATGCAATATTCCCCAGGTTATTTCTGCTTATAATCCAAGTGAGGCTCAGGAACAGGTAAATTGTAAATCCACAGGCAAGGTTTCCAGCAGGCAAAATAACACAGCAGTATCCCAGCAGCAATCCCAATAACTGAACGACACACAGTTTCAGGAGCAGAACTAAAGCTTTATTCAGACAGTGGCCTTTTAAAGCCTGCTCCCATGCAAGGGAGGGATTTTCATTCATTAGTACAGTAGCTAATCCTGTTCTGGTAACCTCCCACACCTCTCCTCCCCTCAGCCTGCATCATAATCCCCTTATCCAGTACACCAATTCCCCCCGTTTCTGGATGTACCCCTAAACTTAGGGGTACCACTTTAAATCATACATCCCCTGGTAGCCCTGATCTGGGTGAACAACATATCCAAAAATCTCCCAGATTAGACCAGGGGTTCGGGAAATATATGGAGGGAATAAAATGACCGACCGCACTGGGTGAAACAGCCGAATGCGGTTCCATGTGAATGGGCCCTGCGGTCGGTCCTGGAGTCAGGGAATAAATGGCATGAAAACCTCTAGCTATAGAGGCTAGGGAGGGTTCGCCTGAATCCCCTCGTTCGGTTCTTTCTATCTACCGAATGAGGGGCCGTTCGGTAGTTAGGAACCGAACGGAGCGGACTTGTGGAGGTTTCAGCGGTGTTCGCCTAGTCGAGTGTCCGATTTGAGTTCCAGACACTCGAAGGCAAAACACCGCTGTTCGGGAGTTTTAAAATGGCCGCCGCCACGTGTTCGTCTTTCAAATGGCGGCCACCCCCGAGAACAAAGGACAGCTACTTAACTTGTCAATTACCCGTTCGCAACAATGTTGCAACGGGTAATTGAGGACACACTTCACACAGGGGAGGTCTGACTGTTCGGTAGTTTCATTCAAACAAACTAAGGGAATGAAACTACCTAACATTCAGACGAATACAATACATTAAATACATAGAACTTTGCTGTTTTCACACGAATGCATTAAAAATACATGAAATTCTCAGGACAGCCCAGGGCCATCCGCTACAGATGTAACTTGTAATGTATCACCAACTGAGAGATTTTTGCAGATCCTTTACATGGCAATGGTGTTCACTGATGGCATAGGCCTCTTTCAGCAGGATAATGTACCCTGGCACACTGCAAAAACTATTCAGGCATGGTTTGAGGAATGGACAAACAGTACAAAGTGTTGCCTTGAGGTTTGGCCTCCATTTTCCCCAAATCTCAATCCGATTGAGCATCTGTTGGATGTGCTGGACAAAAAAGCTGTTCCATGGAGCTCAAACCTTGCAACTTGCAGGACTTAAAGGATCTGCTGCTAATGTCTTGCTGCCAGATATGACAGGGTCACATTCATAGGTCTTGTGGAGTTCATATATTGATGCCTCAGCATTGTTTAGGCAGCACGAGGGGGACCTACATAATATTAGGCAGGTTGTTTTAATGATGTTGCAGATCATTGTAAATATTTGTATTTACAAATCAAGTGAGAAAAGTAACCAATCTCTAAAAGAGACGAATTAGTAAAAAATATTTATATATTATATGTATATATTTATTAAATATATAATATACAAATATATATTTGTTTTAACTGATCATCCATTTTTTTTCTTCTTTTGGTCACTTCTTACTTGATCTGTGAATAAAAACATTTCATGACTGTCCTCTAACGATCAATCATCTTTTATCCCATCAATTAGCATTTTTTTGGTGCCATGAGTACACAAATACAGAACCAAATGAACATGTTCAGCAATCATGTTTGTGCAAGAACATCTGTATGGCACTTTGGGAAAAAAAAGGGAGGGTGGAGTTTGGGAATGCCAATAATATAATAAATCGAAAAAATACTCCAGACATATAATTATTGGTGGCACCTCGTGTCTTAATTCGTGGTGTCTACCACCCAATAGATCTTCTCAAACACCAGAACACATCAGTGAGGAAACTTTGTTACAGTGAAGATGTCTGACAGGATCACTTTAAATAAAACAGATATTTAATATAATCTGTAGTTGTATTAATATATTATAAATATATTATATAAGGATCTATTTAAGGGGTCGATACCCATTTAACACACACACACACATACATTATCACTTACACACTCTATCACTAACATTAACACTTTCACTGCCCTACAAACACTTTTGCTGACCGTAAACGTAACACACACATATAATCAGACACACACTCACACCAATATACATAGACAAAATAATAACAACCCTCATTATTCTATAGCATACCTGTGCTAAACATGCCCCGTCATTCCCTGCCTATAACAAGCATTGTTTTATGCACATATAAGTCACAGTAACCCCATGCACTGAGCAACTGATTGTTGGCACAGAGTGAGAGGAAGTCCAACAGTGGAGATCACTATGCTAGGGGATCGGTTGAGGAGCCCCAGTCATAATATCCCCAAACAGAAGCAGACCACCGGGTATTACCTCCTTGATGGTCTTACCTGATGTGGTCCACATCCACCGCATCTCTCTAGTGATGCTGCTGTTAATAGTTATGTTAACAGACATATGTTCATCTATTTAATATTGCTCTTCTCTTCAAATACTTTTATTAAACTTTAAAAAAATGTTTTAACAAATTTCAATTTTGAAATATTACAATAATAATGTAATGGTAAAATAGATTTTTTTTTTTTGTTATAACAAAAACATGAATAACATTAAAATGGAAATTAGGTTGAAAAAAAGGGGAGGGTGGAGTTTGGGAATGCCAGTATATTATAATAAATAGACAAATCACTCCAGACATATAATTATACCATTTCTCATAAAGATTTGCATAGTATTTGACTATATAGCAAGTATATAATGTTGCTCTTCTGATTATAGAAAGCATAAAAGTGTGTCAAGGGATGACATCTTTAAAAATCCACTATCATATTGATACAAGATAAGCAAAGCTAACTTCTGTATGTCTTGCACATTAATTTATTAATTGATACATTTGGTGTTACCCCTAGAGACAGACAAGAAAGAAGATAAAAAAGAAGCACCAAAAATTAAGAAAGGTAACCAAAATTACATACCTATACTCAACCTATGTAGTATCTGAAAATTGGAAAATACTTACTTTGGCTAGAAGTAAAGTTATACCAGTTTAGTTAATGTGGATTACAATGTTGACAATGCAATTCTTCTCTTGTTCAGTGTATAGTAATATCTGAGATGGTATAATGTGTCTATAAGTCATGCTCAATCTTGAAATATATGTGTAAAGTTTTTAAAGCATTTTTTCTTTCTTTATATAAAATTTGGGAAAAAAATAACAACTCATGTTTAGAAATATACAAAAGAGACATATCATTCAAACATAAAAGGGACAAAGGGTTTTGCCATTTAAAGGGAGACTCATTTAATCTCATTCGGAACTTTATTCTCTTCACTTTCTATGCTAACACATTATATAAAAATATATATTTTACTAGTCTTCATTTTCTTTCCTTGTTATTTCTTCTCACTTGATCTGTGAAGGGAAAATGCACATACCAGTATCTACACATAATATTTATATTTGCAGTGGATTGTTTGGGCCATTTTTGTGCTCTTTTGGTTTGTCCAAATCATTTTACCGAATCATTTGCATGGATGAAAATTGTCTAAGTCAAAATGCTGTATGGATGAATTGTAGTTCACCCAAACTTAATTGTTTGGGAGGTAGAATCGATTTGGCCAAATACAATATTTTTATGTGCACAAGTCTAACACTTATTAACCAACATCTGAATTTTTAATTAAAGATTTTTAATTGTCTTCATTTTTTCACAATGTTTTTGTTTACATCAACTTCTCAGAGATCCCAGAGATTCTAGAAAAGAAGCACAAAGAAGAACCAAAAGAGACCGAGAAAGGTAAATATCTGTACAATTGAACATAAATTGAAAAAGTAATTGTCATGCCAAAAGCATGAGTTGGTGTTTGATGTGTGTTTATATATGTTAAGAGTAGTTTTTTTGTAAACCTTGGGATGACATTTATTGTGGTCTTTGATCTTGCACCAGGCCTAGACCATAAAACATCTAGATAGCCATCACCAGAGCTGGACACAAGGAATTTCATAGAGTGGGCAATAGACTGCCAGACCACCCCCTCTGATCCCCCCCAGGGGTCTGCCCACTGAGAAACAACTAGTTTAGATATATGAGGGTGTTGGACTATCCAGGGAAGTCAGTTATTCATTTTTCTTTTGTCAGTAACTTCTAGGAGATCTATACCATCTAAGACTCCCACAAGAATTCTATATGGGGTAAATATATGTAAGGAATTTCTTGTGTTTTCTCCTATTTTATTTTATGTACTGTTTTGCAATTTGTTATCTGTATGTCATTTATTTCTGTATTTTGTACTCAGCACTGTGAATCCTTTTTGTCAGATTAAATGTTTACTTAATCAGCTTGTGTCTCTGTTCTCTATGAGCTTCACTCTCCAGAGGAAAGCTCAGGTAAACACGTTACCAAAAAGGGGTTAACTATATATGTTTTATCAGTAAAAGTAGAACTGTGATACTATAATTCTCCTGTGTGTGGGGTAACCTAAGACGCCCGGGTTTAAAAGTCTTGGTGGTGGCAGTAGTACTAAGGGGGATAGTGTAGAAGGGATTGCAGGGGTTAATTGAGTGGTTGCTGGGACTAGCAACAGGTAACCAGGGGTCTGGTGTCATTAACCCTGTCACTTCCACACTCTCCCCACTGTCTCGGCTGGGCCTATAGCCCACGCACGTGACAAACTGGCGGCAGCTAGTGGGATATATTTAGAGATTTTTAGTGCTTGCTAGATTTTACCTGTAAAGGGGGTCTTAGCACTAAAAGAAATTGCATACTTGTTTTGTGTAATTTCCAAAGACCAAGCTCAGTGCTGATTTAAAATACATACAAAGTGCAAAACAGTTCTCCCCTCCCATCTTTTGTTTTTCTTTCTCTATCCTATTTGTGAATATGGAGGCCTATCGCAAACAATCAAAAGAGGCCTTGGAATTGTTGTGCCAAGAAAAGAATTTACCAACTTTTGGCAAAAATAAGGCACAACTTATTGCTGACCTTGTGGAGGCTGACAGCCATATTTTCCAGCCAGAGACGGACACTGAAAGGGTTACCGAGCTCCCTACTACTGCAGGAGTGTTGCTTACTGAAATGCCTGGTGGTTGTACCCCTCAAAACATTAAGGACATTTGCTCAACTGATTTATTTCGGCAACTGATGGCTGCAAATCCTCAGGAGGCCCTGCATGTGATGATCCAACAGCAGGCTGCAGAAAGGGAATCTGCAGAGAGGCTAGCCGAAAGGGAGGCACAAAGGAGACATGAGCTGGAACTTGCTAAACTGCAATTTACCCTTCAGTCCTCACTGAACAGCAATGCATCAGAGTCCAGCACACGTAGGCTCCGTAAGGATGATTTTCCTTCCCTCGAAGAAGGGACAGATTTGGATGTATTTTTAAAAAGTTTTGAGAAAGTATGCAGGCAGCATCAACTACCCTCAGACCAGTGGGGCAGATATTTAACTCCACAATTGAAAGGGAAAGCCTTGGATGTGTTTGTGTCCCTTCCCCCAGAGACTGATAACAACTATGAGGCAATCAAATCTGCATTGCAAAAAACTTTTAACCTTACTCCTGAGTCTTACAGGAAAAAGTTTAGGAGTATGCAGCAATGCCCATCATCCAGCTGCATTCTATATGTTGCACAATTAGAAACCACGTTCCGGCAATGGGTAACAGGAGTACAAGCTACTACCTATGAAGCCCTTAATGACTTACTGGTCCTAGAGCAGTTCTTGCAGACCCGGAGCCCTAATGCACGAGAGTGGATTTTGGAAAGAAAGCCAAAAAATGCTAGGGCTGCTGCAGAACTGGCAGATGACTATGCCGACATCCATGCACCCACATCCAGGCATGGACTTGTGTCAGCTGCTACTTCGACCTGGAGAGAAGCTACAGTTCAATCACCACCTGTAAGATCTGCAGTGAGAACTTCACCGCCGACTGCCAGCGTAGCCGGGGCTATGTCAAGTGAGTCAGATGCCCGCCGTTGTTTTCGATGCAACCAGATTGGTCATCTGAGCAGGACTTGCCCCACTAGGAATATGCCCTCAACAGTCCGTGGAGGGGCACCATCAGTATTGCTTGTGGGTGGGTCCGTGGGGAAACGAGAGGATAACCTGCAGAGTGTAATTGTGGGTGACCGAGTGACCATGGGACTGAGAGATTCTGGAGCTTCCTTCACCCTGGTGCGACCTGAAGTGGTGAATACGGAGGACATAATCCCTGGAAGAACCATGTCCATCAAAGGAATTGGGGGTGTATGCCCCGCTGTGCCCTTGGCACGTGTGTACCTTGATTGGGGTGTGGGCAAAGGTTTGCGGGAAGTGGGGATTTCAGAGGATATCCCTGTTAATGTTCTGTTGGGGAATGATTTGGGCAGGATGCTCTGTCACTATGCTCCAGCGGACACTGTTTGTGAGCCAGAAGGGCTTACTGCTCCACCTAAGGTATTGTGTGAAACTTTGGGAGACATTGTGAAGTGTGATTGCTGGGAGGGAGAGCAGGGTGTGGATAAATATCTACCTGTAACTGAACCAGTGATGTCTACCAAATGTGAGATAGGGGTGAGTAGTGATGTGCCTGTATTAAAATACTGTGAGGCTGGGATGTCAGAGAGTAAGGGGGAGGAGGAAGGTGAGAGCCAGGGATGTGTACCACTAGTCGCAGTGGTAACAAGTCAGCAGTGGGTCACGGCTGCAGAGTCTGAGGGGCTATGTGAGATTGCGAGAGGATGGCCTGCCTTGGAGAAGAAATTATGTGAGTGTGTGCAAAATTCTGTATCTGATCAAGGGGGGTCAAATGTGTCCTGTGAAAATGTATGTGATGTGGTGGGTGAAAATGTGAAGGGACAGCAAGGCTATGAGGGAGGGCAGAGGGTGTGTGAGCTTTACTCTGCGCCAGACTTAGCCAGTTTCCAAAGTTCGGTATGTGTGATGACCCGGAGTGAAAGTGAGGGGCACAGACAGACTCAGCTTGTGGGTCCAGGAAGGATGGCTGCAGGGAAACATACTGTTGGAGGAACCAGGAACCTTGTCAGTTTATCACAACTCACGCATACACCTAAGCAACTTTCTGATTGTGAACCAAAGGTTCAGAGTCTGATAGTGCAACAAGGCCAGCAGACAGACCGCAAAATGAAAGAGATGATGGATGTTGATACAGCACATCTATCCTGGGAGTGTTCTCTTTCTGCTTTTTTGTGGGCTTACCGGGGAGTGCTGCAGAAATCCATTGGTTTCTTCCCCTTACAACTACTACATGAGCGCAGTGGGTGTGGTTTAAGGGATGTTACCAGAGATCGATGGGGAATTGAAACAGGCAAATCAGGCATGTTTGAGGATGTAGCTGTGGTTTGGACTGATCACAACCTGCTGCAGGTGACAGGTAACACTGATAAACTGCTCCATTGGAGCCCTATCCTCCAACAGTATAATTTCACTGCCCAGCACAAAAAGGGCAGATGGCCTGTCTCGGCAACTAGAGGGTTAATGGTAGACAGATAAAACAGCCTGTGGCTGAATTTTTCTGTCCACCATCTTAAGGGGGAGGTGTCATGCCAAAAGCATGAGTTGGTGTTTGATGTGTGTTTATATATGTTAAGAGTAGTTTTTTTGTAAACCTTGGGATGACATTTATTGTGGTCTTTGATCTTGCACCAGGCCTAGACCATAAAACATCTAGATAGCCATCACCAGAGCTGGACACAAGGAATTTCATAGAGTGGGCAATAGACTGCCAGACCAGCCCCCTCTGATCCCCCCCAGGGGTCTGCCCACTGAGAAACAACTAGTTTAGATATATGAGGGTGTTGGACTATCCAGGGAAGTCAGTTATTCATTTTTCTTTTGTCAGTAACTTCTAGGAGATCTATACCATCTAAGACTCCCACAAGAATTCTATATGGGGTAAATATATGTAAGGAATTTCTTGTGTTTTCTCCTATTTTATTTTATGTACTGTTTTGCAATTTGTTATCTGTATGTCATTTATTTCTGTATTTTGTACTCAGCACTGTGAATCCTTTTTGTCAGATTAAATGTTTACTTAATCAGCTTGTGTCTCTGTTCTCTATGAGCTTCACTCTCCAGAGGAAAGCTCAGGTAAACACGTTACCAAAAGGGGTTAACTATATATGTTTTATCAGTAAAAGTAGAACTGTGATACTATAATTCTCCTGTGTGTGGGGTAACCTAAGACGCCCGGGTTTAAAAGTCTTGGTGGTGGCAGTAGTACTAAGGGGGATAGTGTAGAAGGGATTGCAGGGGTTAATTGAGTGGTTGCTGGGACTAGCAACAGGTAACCAGGGGTCTGGTGTCATTAACTCTGTCACTTCCACACTCTCCCCACTGTCTCGGCTGGGCCTATAGCCCACGCTCGTGACAGTAATATTAAAGGTATTTTACTTAATTACAAAACAAAATTAAATTTAAACAGCTTTATAGCTTCAAGACAGTGCAGTCATGCAAGTTTGAAAGTAACCTAATAGATTAAAGGGACACTCCAGACCCTTTACACATTTCAGTTCCTGATTGTTTAGCTCACAATGCTGAACTCAAGATGCAGTAATTGCTCAGAGTACCTGCTTTGCAAAGATTTTTCAATTAACTAAATTGAGAAGCCTGTGATTAGACAGCAATAAAAGGTCTGAGGTAGAGGGTGTGTGTGTACATACATATGTATTAGAAAGTTTGTGTGTGCATGTATGAGCCAATGTGTTTGCCTATGTTTTTGGCAGTATGTATGTATTAGACAGTGTGTGTTTTATGTATTGGGCAGTGCATATGTATGTATGTATTAGGCAGTTTATGTTAATTTGTGTATGTATTATTTTCTGAAATTTGGGCACAAGCACTGTCCCAAAACCACTCTCTGAGTCAGACCTGACATCAACTGGTACCCACCAGGATCGCCCCAGAGAGGCCCAAGCCTTAGGTAACATTGGTATTATTGGGGACAGTCAGGGCCGGCACTACCACAAGGCATCACAGGTGGCAATCTTAGGGCGCACCGGCCCATGGGACACAATATCCAGGCTCCAGGTGACCGGCAGCAGGAGAGGGCACAGTGCTCAGCCTTCTGTTGGTCCCTTCATGTAGTTGTGACTAAGCAGACCATGCTGCAGTAGAGGATCATTGTCCACTACCTGATCTGACAGGAAGTGTTCAGTGAGAGAACTGAACTGCTTCCTGTCAGTCTGGGTAGAGGAAGCAGAAGCTCCTCTACCATAGTCCACACTACATGAAGGGAGGTATGTAGGGGTACAATGGGAAAGGAGAGAGGGGCACATAAAAAGGCCTAAGGTAATGAATTTGGGCGTGGTTTGGTTTTAGTGAAGTAGGCAGCATTTCATCCTTGGACCCAGGCAGCACAATGTCTTGGGTCGGCCCTGTGTACACCCCTTCCTATTTTATAATTAATTAGGACCCCATGATTAGTGATAGGGCAGCAATGACCCAATCTGCCCAAACTGTTCAGTCGCTAGTTTTAAACATTTAGGAGACATGCCTCCACCTGCTGTATGTCTTCCTTTCTGTCTCCAACTTTTATTTCACCCCATCTTACCTTTCTCTTGTGTTTGCTCACTCTCCGTTGTGTCCAGCAGCATGATATTACAGATGTTTCCTCCTCTAGGCAACCCTGCATCTCTCCACACTTAACAAAAGCAGGGTGTGAGTGCTCTGAAATCTAAGTATCATCTGCATGGGACTGAAATCCAGAGATGTTAATAAGCTTACTGTAGAGAGAGGAAGGGATGTGATGTCAATACCCTTCAATCTCTCTCATTCCACACAGAACATCCCTCTTGGAGACCGAAAAAGAGACATATCAGTGAGAACATTAGCTGCCAGGACTTGCTCTACATGAGGAAAGTCTGCTTGCTTAAATAATGCTGCATACAGCACATGATGAGTTGTTTTTTTTAATTGTGTGTTGGGAGCTAGCTCCACCCACATCATATGTGACATTGGCAGCCCAGAACTCTTTTCCGGGCGACCTAATGTCAATTATGTTATCAGTGTGCAGCAAGATTGCATCCCCCTCCCGTCCTGCTCCCTCTTACCTCCCTCTACATTTGAATTTTTTTTAAAAGGGATTAAATTAAAATTTTGTTTGTTGACTGATTTTTGTTTCTGATTTATGAAAACAATCGCTAAATCAGTACTTACTTTTTATAGGACACCTTTTCCCAAATCTTAAAGGGATTCAAAGCATTTCAATCTGGACTGCCCTTATGGGTGGAATCAGTATGAAATGCAAATAGTACAAGTTCTCTATGTAATGGTACAAGTCAGCAAAACATTTTTGAGACCTGAGCATGGACTAACTGAAGGGCAAGCAATTGAGTTTTTGCCTGTACTCATATTCTCTGTTTTTGTTGCAATACATTTTTTGGGGGACAAAGTGATTTAGCTGTCACTTTTGCAAATTTTTTATATTGGGTTCACTCCATATATTTGTAAGTGTACAAAATAAAGTGAAATGATGTATCTTTTTATCCTTCAATGGGCGTACCTCTCTTCACATATTCCCTCTCATCACCCAACTTCTTGTCAATCATCTTTATATATTATTTCTACTCAATATAGCAAAAGCATACAGAGACAATGAAAAATTACACAATATTTCAATGTTTCTATATTGTTTGGCCTGGCTTTGCATTGTCTGGAATGAATTGTGATGTCATGTGCTTAATCTTTACTATACATTTAAAAGTGAGAAGAGCATATCATGAAAAAAGACTAACAAAAAGTATAGATCATTTTCAATATGTTATAGCCTGAAACTAATTTCAAATAAGAAAATTAGCCAGCTAGTTTTAGAATGTCCTACAGAAAATCTACAGAAAATCTCCAAATCACTATTGCTCTGATTTAGCATTAACCCATTTCTAACAGACTCGATTATGCATGATGATCATTTTAGCACAATGTCCTAGTGCAGACATTGTCTCAAAATCAACAAGACTCACAAAAGCTTTCTGATGCTGGAGTTCTGAAGAGAGCTAGAGTCTAAAAGTTGATTGTGGAAGCATTGGTGCCAGAGTTTACTATGTTAATCAAGGAGCATCTAGATTTTACACTTAACAATAATTACCATTAATTTAATGTAAAACTATTTTCTGACTGAGTAAAGTAATTCACAACAGTTTTATTAAAATGGTAGAAACAAAATAGTATACACATTTATCTCTTACAGATTCAACAGTCAAGGAACTAAGAACAGAACATCCTGAGCCAAAGAAAGGTACTACAAATAAGTAATATATCTAACAAGTTAATAACTGTGCATTGTATAATCAAACTAACATTGTTAAACCTTCAGTATAGCTTGATCAGTTCTCTAGATTTCATAAACTTTGAGCAGGAGGTGTATAGATGTCTAATACATAATAGTTTCCTTTTTTAAATAAATATATATGGAAGAAAAATGACACATAACAGAAAACACACATGTACATGCATGTCAGAAGTCAGACACTATGTGCAACCAACACAATGAGATTTACGAAAGTGACTCACAGTTTAAAAAAATATGCAAAACTTGACAGATCTAGAGTAGTAGATTTCCAAGTGTACCATCTGTACATGGATGTACATGGTGGATGTGTAATATGCAATCTGCCAGAAGATACAGTGCTGCAAAGAGCATCATTTGTTGGTGTTAGCAGTTTAAAAAAAAATCAGACATGCCAAGATCTTGCAGAACTTAGCACAGACCATCTTACCAAGATGTAAAAAATAAAAATAAAATAAATAAAAACCCTCTTCCTTCTTCATTTATTTTGCATGTGTATATGTCCAGCTCTTACTGTAAAATGTAATAAGGTTTAATATGATTGCTAAATTTTAAATAGCTGATATTTCTGTTGATAGTTTCATGCTAATCATTTACTTTGTATTTATTCATATACGTGCCATAACAGACAAAGTTAAAGGAACAAAAATTATGTTTCATGCCAACTGCTATACCAACCCACCTACGCTCACCAAACAGCTGTCAGTCACAAACTGGAATGCTAATTTGATGTGACTTTCTATGAATTCAAATGTTTGTGTGATCATTTAGCATGGAAGCATCATCACACTATGACTGGGATCTTAATCATTTATAGGCTTTAGCTTGTACTTTTCACAGAATTTTATAAATAAATAGAAAACAACTGCATCAAGACATGCCAAATGTTCCTTGCATTTTTTTAATTTTCCATCTTTGTGACAGGCTTTGCAGATGATCTATTATTACATCCGGAAAGGGCTGTGACATCTGCAGTCTAGATTAGTTGGCACACAATAAAAACATGCTATTTTAATATGCTTTTCACATCAGTCTTTTCTGCATTAAATTATACCACAAGAAATATGCAAAGCATGTAATATTGTTCAAAATATCAAGATTTGTTTTGTTTTCACTGTTTTAGAAAAAGACATTCAATTTCCTGAAAAAACAGCTGCACCACAAAAGAAAGGTATTATTTTTTTCTTCAAAATGCAACATTGACAATGATTGATTGATTGATTGATTTGATTGATCAAAGATGACAAATTTAATAAAGACACCACAAAGAAAAATTTGGGGACTGCGTAGCATCTTGGAGATACATCATGGTATCGAAGCATTTTTCAAACAAGCAAAAGCTTAAATACTATACATTTGTAATATTTCATTCTTCTTAATGCAATGTTAAAGGTTTAAGCTTTAATAATAGAATCATCTTCTCCATTACTCTAGTTTTCATTTTTGAGTGCATATCTAGGTATTATAACTGTTGTCCAGAATGGTACATTCTTATCAAAAGTATTGATTTGGACCAAAGAAAACTTTGATAATTTGTCTATCTACACCTTCCAAATTGATTGATTAATGCGTGCACGCTTTCCCTAGAAGTAATTCACACCGGAGACAAAGTTTCTGATCAGTGAAAAACTCAGGAATGCTTTATTCCCCGGAGTGGGGGCTCCTTCTTAAAGCAAAAATACGTCACAGTTTAAACATACAGTATACATTCACCAATTGGTTAACAGAGAAAGGGGGCTCTTGTTTAAACCTCCCTACAGAATGTAGTGTCATCATTACAGACTTTTGGATACACGATGGGAGGGGGAGTGAGTGGTATCTATCAGTTCTAAACCAATGATCCTCCATTTAGCTATACGTGGCATATAGCTGTTTAACTGGCACAAAGGTAGTGGGGGAGGAGTTAGTAAAGGGAGCTGTTAACACAGGAATTTTGTTTACACAAGGTTTGCTTGATTTGAAGGGGGATGCTTATCAGGATGAAGAATTTACATAGTAAACAGCAACTGAACACATTGTAGGGGGCGAAGGGAATATTTACTCTAGCAGCCAGTTTTAACATAGTGAACACAGAATAAATAGACATTAGTAAATAGCCATTTTATTTTAATTCATCTGTCCATAACAGTATAACTATGGAAAAATAGGAAGACCAAAATAATTTTAAAACTCTCCAATGTCACTCAATGTACACAAGCAAGGTATTCACAATATGTATTCTGATGTTGCAAGAGTTATAGTATGATCTTCCCCTTGTACTGTAGTACACTAAGTTGTCACTTTTTATGATAAGCAACACTGTCTCAATTCCTGATACTTAAAGGGACACTCGAGACCTGTAAAGCTGAAGTGCTTTAGGAGTGCATGCTCTTTTGTCCCAATTCATAAAAGTGCCAATTTCAAGAGCAATCTTGACATTTATTAATTAATATATGAATGCCCATTGGCAATCAACCTGGGTGCCAGAAGGGCTTCCTGATTAACATCACTTTAACTTCAACTGTAAGTGAGAGATTCCATAGGGAAACATTAGTCTTTTGGTTTCCTATGAGAAGAGTTCTACTGGTCAATCTCTGCAATGATTAGCACATGCAAAATTCCATCTGGACTTGAAGGGCAACTGTCATCAGTTATAATCTTCAGGGGTGGAGCAGTTAAAACATATTTTTTAGAGGGAGTAGCTCCTGGCCGGGTTAATGGAACAATCCAAATGGTAAATTCTAAAATCAATTTTAAATGTTTTCTTTTTTTTTTTGTAAGGTCCCCTTTTCAGTTTTAAGTGGATGGAGTCACTGTTCTTCAGTTTTGAGCTTTGTTCTTGTTTTTTTTGTTAAAAGTGAAGTCAAAGGCATTTTGTATCTAAGGACTCAATTGAAATAGCCTCTTCGAAAGTGGCAATCTGTTTATATGCTTGACTCTTACCCTCTTATCACCTGAGTTCTTAATTATTAGAAAGTCTGTTTTAGAAAACAGGAAGACATCCATTAGAGATGGAAGAGAGGCAGTATGTGACACACTCCAGGAGAGCCGGTGTGAGGTCAGGGGATGAAAAGTAAATCTAAGTATCGTCTGCATGGGACTGAAATCCAGAGGAGTTAATAAGCTTACTGTGAGAGGCATTGTAGATGGAGACTAAAAGAGGACCAAGAACAGAGCATTGGGGAACAACAACTGAAAGAGGCACTGGGGAGCAGGTGACCCAGAGAAAAATACACTAAATGAGTGTTCAGAAAGATAGGATGAAAACATGGAAAAAAATATCAGAGTCCAAGGTTGTGGAGGGTTTTAGAAGAAGAGAGTGGTCGACAGTATCAAAGACAGCAGATGGATTAAAGGGAACAATGACCTTTAGATTTAGCAGTAATTGCATTGTAAGTCACTTTGGTAAGGGCAGTTTCAGTAGAATGGAGGGAGAGGAAGCCAGATTGAAGAGTGTCAAAGAGAGAGTGAGTATTGAAAAACTGAGTGAAAGTAAAAAGAAGCAGTGATATGACAATATTTAGAAGGAGATTAATTTTTTTAGGATGAATTAACAATTGTGTGTTTGAAGCAAGAGTAGCCAAACAGTAGACAAAAAGAGGTTGAAAATATGCATTAGGGATGGGACCAGTCTAAGTGAAATAGATTGGAGAAGGAGAGAGACGAGGAGATCGAGAGGGCATGTGGTGGGGTGAGAGGATATTCAAAGTTTTGATACATCTACCTCAGAGACAGGGGGAAAGGAGTTACAAGTGGAATACAGTACAGAATGGAGGCTAATTATTGGGAGGAAGGAGTAAAGGGGGGTGATTGCATTCCTAATTTGAGTTATTTGTCAGTGAAGTGACATGCAAAATCACTAGCTTTGAGGTTAGTAAATGGTTTGGTCACAGTGGGGCGAAGAAAGGAGTTAAAAGTATAAAAGACGCACACAGGATAATGAGAGTAGGTGGATATGAGTGAGGTAACATACTCTTGCTTGGCAAGGGAGAGGGGAGAAGTATAGGAATGTAACATGAATTTGTAATGTAGGTTTGGCATAAGGTGTGGTGCAAGACTTTCTCCAGCAACATTCAGGAATATGAGAGCATTGTTGAAGATAGCGGGTAGGCATTCTATGCCAGGGTTGAAGGCGTGGCTGATACCTTGAGTGAGCTTTGATTGGTGCAGTCATAGTGCAGTATTGAGGGTAGAATTGAAATGAGTTAGCTTGAAAGGGACAGGAGAGAATTGAGATGGGAGAAAATGGAAACTGAAAAGAGAAAGAGATGTAGATCAAATGAGCTTAGGTTTCTGAAAGCCTGAGATAAGCTAAATCTAGTATTTTGAGTGAGGGACACACCGCCAGTGCCGCATAAAATATTTATATTACAATGCCACACCTATTATATGTTAATATCATTTTCTATCGTAATTGGAAGGACTGTAAGACAGTGGTTACCATGGATTCTATAACTGTGTATGCCTTCTGATATATTTTAAAAGGTTGAATTTAAAGGATACTGTAGGCACTGTAACTGATTCATCTTGTTAACATGGCTACAGTGACCCTGGCACCATCATCCATTCAGTATTAAACTGTTTTTATTGTTTCAATACTAAACAAGAGTCCCCAGTAGCCCATTCCCTCTTTACTGCTTGACAATGTGGAAGCTGTAGCCTAAACAGCCTATCACATTGTCTATTGCAGTTATGAATCTGTATGGCTAGCAAGAAGTGTTTAATCTATGCCTTAGCCACACCTCTAGTGGGGGCCATGCTGTGGATGGACAGGGACCCTCATTAAGTGTTAAACTGCTTGAAAATTGTTCACATTAACTGGATAGTGCCAGAGGACTCTAGGCACTATATCCAATTTAATGATATTAAATGGTTATAGTGCCTACAGTGTCCCTTTCATGAATAAATAAACCAATTCATGCTAGAAAAAAATACACTAGAATCATTATCACATTTTATTTATACCATTAATCCTAAATATCAGACCTTTATTTATTATAGAATGCAACTAAATAATAACAAAGAATAACTAAAGTGAGAATGTATCAATAAATTAATTTTATAATTAATAATATAATTGTATGGGGACTGCATTTAATAGTTCCAGGCAAAATGGGAGAGATGTAAAATTTTGCTCCTGCAGGAAATCTTTAGAAGCACCTGTTTTCTTTGTCCTTTTTTTAAATTGAATTCCATTGGTGCTAAGTGTACATTAATTTGTATGCACAGTGACAGACTTTACAACAACTTCCTTGTTGCTAATATATTATAGATCTACCCTAAGTGTTGTGCCAAGGAAGGTCCAGCCTCTTTTGTACCAATTCTAACTGATTCCACACTAGAACTTTGGCTATGCAATCACTATGCTAAATAACTGTACCAAGATATGCCCTAGAGCAGGTGCAGTCAACCTGGTCCCTACCGCCCACTAGTGGGTGGTTTGGTATTTCAGGTGGGTGGTTCTGCAGAAAATGCCCAAAATATGCCCAGTGGGCCTTGATGGCCTTGATTTTATCTCCCAGCCAATCCATGCAGAGCCAGCATTGCTGTAAGACCTCTCAGGCTGGTGAGAAGATCAAGAGATCAAAGCACTTAGTTCCAGCAGAGAGAGGGAATAGACTGGAAGGCTCTGTGTTTCTCCCTTGCAGACTAGTTGGAGCATTGTCTCACATTACCATGTATTTCCCCCTCACACTTTCACTGCCCCACTCACTCACACACTGCTCCACTCACTCACGCAATGCCCCCGTCACACATGAACTGCCCCCACTCACACACACACATCAACCCTCACACATGCACAGCAACCCTCACACACACACACATCAACCCTCACACACAGAAACCCTCACACACACACACAGCGCCTTTCACACACTCACAACACCTCTCTCACACTGTACCCTTCACACACACACTGTACACTTCACACACACACAGCACCCTTCACACACACACTCTACACCCTTCACACACACACTGCACCCCTCACCCACATACAGCACTCCTCACACACACACGCACACAGCACCGTTCACACACACACTGCACCCCTCACACACACTGCACCTCTCACACACACACTACACCCTTCACACACACAGCACTTCACAGACACACATAAAAAAGTAGAAGATAGAAAAACAATTAGACAAATTTAATTTAAAAATAAACACCTTTCTAAAAAAGATATATTTTTAAATAATCGTACTTGTGCCATAAAATTAGTAACTGCGGCACATGTGGGCGGTAAGGAAATGTTACCATCAACAGAGATACAAAAGTGGGTGGTAGGTAAGTTGACTACCCCTGCCTTAGAGGATGCTCATAATGATCAAAGTTTCCGAGGTCACTTCCATCCCAGCCTACATAATTTATTTTTCACAATGCATTAATCCTTTAATGGGTAATACAGGATGCAAAGTTTCTAGCACTTGTTAAATACTTGGGTAAGCAGCTTAAAAAACCCAAACCAGAGTCTCTCCATTCTGGTCATTGATAGGTATTGTGATAGAGGAGGGAAGCAACACCTTGAAAATATCCTCCGATTCAGCTAAGGATGTGCCAATATGTAACAGAAAAGGGTGGGACAATGCACACTTCTGGGAGTACAAGAGTAGAAGCCTGTGTACACTCAGGAGTGTGGATTCTTCCGTCACATGCAAATGACTAGGAGCCAACAGTGGGCTCCACATATTGTGACTGTGCATCTATATATATTCTCTCAATCTGCCCAGTATACTCAGTATACTACATGATCTTGGTGTTACTTGTTTGTTCTATCCACATACCACTGGATCAACATCCATTGGATCAAGGCACAACTATATCCTAAGACAGGTCTCTTGCCATTCAGGCACATTAATTTGAAACTTATCACTAGCTCAATATATTGTAAGTGCAATTAATTTGACTTTATTTTACTTTATAACAATTACACCATTTCCTGCAATTTGTCCCCCTTTTTCTGTTACTTATTGGCATATCCTGACCTGAATTGGAGGACATTTTCAAGGCACTGTTTCTTTCTGCTTACACATTTGAATTATTTTAGCATTCAGAATAAGTATGCACATGGAATATAAGTATTCTTTAAAAACTATATAGGTTTTGCTTAAATGGGATTTTTGAATCCAATAAAATATAGTTATTTTTACTACTGCTCATGAATAACTGTATTTTTTATTCTAATTCTTCCAGAATATTGTGATTAAATGTGGCTGTGTCCCTACCATGAAAAAAAGAGAAATATATTTGATACAACTAGTTAGGAAGCCTGAGGCACTAGATTTGTTGTTTCTTCATCTGTGTATGTACAGTAAATGGATTAGTTCATTACGTGAATGCATTTCCCTATTTCAAAGTAATCATCTGTGCTGCCTGAATTCTAACTTAATTAAAAAGTATTGGGAAGACAGCCAACATTAATGGTTTATTAAGGCTTTCTACTGTGGCTAAAATAATAGTAATAAACAAAAACTTAAATATTCCTACATTTTAGTTTATTATTTACGCATTTTGTATTAACCACTAATGTATTTCAAGTTTATTAATGATCCAAAAGCTTACACAAATTCCTGAGAATGTAAAGTGTAAGAGCAACAAACAAGATATGCTATAAATAAGTACTACTACACCCATGTATAATCCTTCCTATGTACACCTAAAATAAAGTATGAAAAAATACAGACGTAAAAACAAAAGTGAAAATGGGGTAAAATGGAATACGGTTTCATTAAATAATTACCTATACTTCAAAAGGACTGGTCTGATAGGAACTATATATATTTGTATGTTTCTAGAGCTCAGGTTTTGTGGCTCTATATTTTGTGAGTGAAAAATTGTACTCTTTCACCACATTGTTAATTCAGAATTTTGCACTACATACTTTTTTATCATTAGGGATAATTTATTCCTCCCTGTCTTTAGTTGTTTTAGCATGATTTGTTATTTTAGTATATGTTTTTTTCCCCTCACACTCTTTCTTGGATCTGTATATTGGAGAGTAGGAAACTATACCTGTAAATCTGTTTATGCCAGCAAACCTGGTTCCGCAGGTCTCTGATGTTGAGTCACCATACCATGATAATAGAGCTCCCTCTGGTAATCAATTAATATAGTACATAGTACATCCAGAAGAATCCAAGCTTAAGAAGTACATTTATTCCACATAATAATTACTATTTACTTCTCAAATTGGGGGTTGCCTTCTAAAGTGAAATAAAAAATAATTCTTAGGATATTTCACTTAGTTTTATTTCATAATTGTTTTGTAAATACAGTTATGATTTCTTTATGTACACTTTTAAGTTTTGTTGATGTGCAGTTTAAGATCAGTTTTTATCAAATTTGGTTTCTTTCCCACTTAATTTGTGAGATTGGGGATTGGTTCAATTGTTTCATGTTACATTCTTGGCCTATCTCAGTTCTGCCTAGCATGACCCTGTATGTTGAGGTTAGGAAATACTATCATACAGGTAAAACTTTACCAGACCTCTTGCAGACCTTATGAAAGTATGAGTGTATGTCTCTACAGGGCCGGCCTTAGTCCATTAGTCCATTAGTCGCCCTGTGCGGAAAATCTTCACAGCGTCTCCACTCCCCCCATCCTCCCTGGTCATACACCTTTATCCATATATGTGTATGTGTATACGGTTGTAGTTTTTGTATTTAAAAACAAATATTCATTCCCCCTTCCCTGTTGTTAACTTGCAGTGAGAGGGAAATGCTGATCTATAGCGTTACAGTGTGCTGGGAATCTGGTCTGCCCCTTCACCGGGTGCAGACTATGAGTAACTGTCTCATTAGCTCAGGTATTTACAGTGTCAGAGCTTTCCTCTGGTAATCCACAGCAATGCTCTGATGGCCAGAGCTCGGAAGACAGCTACTTATGGTCTGCAGCCAGCAGAAGTGCAGGCCAGAGGTGAAAGATTGCCTCCCCTGCATTACAGAGGGGCAGACTAAGTATGTCACATTATACCGTGTTACACAGTTACAGGCAGACAGTCACACACAAGCACAGGCAGACAGTCACACACAGTTAGAAGCAGACAGTCACACATGCTCAGTTACAGGCAGACACACACACACACACACACACACACACACACACAGTTCCAGGAAGACAGTCACACATGCTCAGCTACAGTTAGACAGTCACATAGAATTACACACACAGTTATATGCAGATGGTCACCTAGACACACACTCAGTAACAGACAGACAGTCACACAGACACACGCAGTTACAGGCAGACAAAAAGCAAACAGTCACACACAGTTGCAGTCAGGGCCAGTGCAAGACTATTTCCCACCCTAGGCAAGACCAGCTCTTGCACCCCCCCACATAAAATATTCTAACTTTGTGTGCCTCTTTCTCCCCCAGCCTTTCTATGTGTCTCTTTGTTGTCATCCCCAATCTCTCTTTGTCCCCCCCAAACACTCTGTGTGTCTCTTTGCCCCTCTAACTCCCAGGTGTGTGTCTTTGTGTTTGTGTCTTTGTCCACCCCCAGTCTCTCTGTGTCAGTGTCTTGTCCCGCAACCCCTCTGTGTTTGTGTCTTTGTCCCCCCAGCCCCAATGTGTGTGTGCCTTTGTTCAACCCCTCTGTGTTTGTGTCTTTGTCCCCTCAACCCCTATGTGTGCCTCTTGGGCTCGGTCAAGATTCTGCTGATGGGGCTCCTTATAGGCCCCTTCCTGCAGGTAACAGATGAAAAAAGCATTGGTTTGCAATAGCAGGTAAGAGATGAAGTGGCCTCTCCTGCTGATTTAGGGATGCAACTCTCACCATCCTCGGCAATCCACACCTACCTGAGGTTGATGGGAGTTGCACTAAAATAAAATCTGTAAAGAAATAAACACTGTGATTCTCGTTTTCTGAACACATTGCATACCTGTCTGCTGTGCCAATGGGCATCATGTACCCACATTGCTCAGTACCCAGCCACCATCAGCCAAATGGTTTTGATGGATTCTGCTCCAGGCTGTCCCACCTGCTGCAGCCAGTCTCCACAAACAAACACTAAATCTTCTAGCCATTTTCATGTTAAAAGGATGTCAGAGAAAATATTTTTTTTATACGAACTAGTTGGAGATAGGGCAGATGAGACTGATGTGGACATTTTATACTAATATATCCAGGGTAAATAAGTGATGTGGTGGAGGAGAAGGGGACTGATATATTGGATGGGAGAAAGGTTAGAGTATGAGAGAAGTGTATACAAATTGAAGTATCAGAGAGAAGGGGGATATAGTCTAAGAGTTGGAACAGAGAGAAAGGAATGGTGAAAGTGAAAGAATATGGGTACATATGTTACTTATAAAACAATCCTCAATATTAATAGAAAAGTCAAACAGAATAAATCCCAATAAAGTGTTTGGTAAACAAAATGCTCAGCTAGCAGAAGCTGTTGAAAACAGAGTTCATCCTCCAGGCTGTAAACAGACATACTTTCTGAATATTTTGTAAGATGACACATGCCTTCTCTAAGCCTCCTCCTCCTCTCTCCCATGCGCTGCTCTGTAGGCTGGGAGGAAGTGAAGAGTAAACACCTTCTCCCAGCACAGCGCCACCTGTAGCTGCACGGGGAACAGCTGGTTAATGTAATGATTGCAGGACGGCCAGCTGCCACAGAAACTTTTTGTTCCCGTCTGTACAAGGGGCGCAAGGGACAGCTTGCTGTGAGCCCCTGTAAGGGCAGAGGGCAGCTGCACGCGGTACAGATGGGTCTGGGCAGGAGGGAAGCAATGTACAGTCAGTGCTCTCCACTCCTGTGAGTCACATCTACACTGCGCCCCCCCCGGCTGGTGCACCCCAGGCAGCTGCCTAGTTAGCCTAGTGGTCGCGCTGGCCCTAGTTACAGTAACACACAGTTGCAGTCATACACACAGTTACAGTCTCACACACACAGGCAGGCAGTCACACACACAGACAGGCAGTCAGACACAGACAGACATACACAGGAAGACAGTCACTTACAGTCACACACACACAGGCAGACAGTCACACACACACAGGCAGAAAGTCACACACACAGTTACAGTCACACACAGGCAGTCACACACAGGCAGTCACACACAGCCAGACAAACACAGGTAGACAGTCACACACAGTCAGACAGTCACAAACAGGCAGACAGTCACACACATATTTACAGTCACACACAGGCAGACAGTCAGACACAGATACAGTCTCACACACACAGGCAGATATCACACACACTCACACATACACACACACACACAGGCAGACACAAACACACAGAGTACAGTCACACACACACACACACACACACACACAATTATCTCTTTCCATTATGGGCTGCTGGCAGGAGTGGAGGCACAGCAGCTCCCGTAGCCTAGTTGTTGAGGAAGCAGGGACTCTGTCCTTCTTCCCCCTTCCTGTGCAGTGGTTACCAGGAGCTTCTGGGAACTTTAGACTCTGCCCCTGCTGCCATTTAAGCCCCACCTCTTCCACTATGTAAGCCCCACTGCCTTTACTTTTATAGTCCCGGGTGGAAAATAATTAATCCTTCGTCGGGGTACTTTGTTAAGCTCCCCTTGCACTCCTGTCACTCAGCCATGTGTGAGCTGTGTCAGCTGCATGGCACCCACTGTGTCTGAACCACCAATGGCCTAAGTCTGCTTGGTAAAGCTCTCCATACCATCCTGCGTTTTGTGTTTTGGTTTCAAAATGTCTCACCAAATATGAAACTTTACTAGATCATTTTAAAATCAGCAGAAAATGCAATTGTATTTTTTCTCGTTAAGGTCTAACCCGTTTTTCCATCTTAATTTGAAAATATGCTTTAGACAGATTAACTAATAAGTTTACGATGAAAAAAATTGGTAAAAATCATAAAGGATAACAATATTAACATATTGATCAAGGGTGTTATTGTGGTTTAATATATTTTTTTTATTTTACATCCTCAACATGTTTTGAGGAGGAATCAACATTTTTATCTAGTAGAATTGTGAACTGGCTATATTCAGTTTAACTAGGCACTCTATGAATTTTATGCAATATTTAACGTGGTTAAATAAAGTCACAAACTTTTTCTAGTAAATTATAGTTTTAAAATAGATTTTTTAGCACACTGATCATTCAGTTTAAGAGTACTAGGGCACTAGCCTATCATTGCAGGGCAAAAACGGATGGGCTAATGAGGAGTTCACTTCTCCATTAACAAATTCACAGTAACGGAGCAGAGCAGAAGGTCCTGGAGCAGGGGTCCTCAAACTGCAGCCCCCCAGATGTTGCTGAACTACAACTCCCATGATTTTAAATTACATAAATAGCTAGAGAATCATGGGAGTTGTAGTTCAGCAACATCTGGGGGGCCGGAGTTTGAGGACCCCATCCTAGAGTGTCCAAGGTGTCCAGGTGATTTATTAATCTCCCATTTGCTGCATTTTTTCTCATAACCCCTTCAGGGGCTTTAGGGAAGTGACACTCAAAAACACGAGTAAATGCCTTATGTATAGACATTCAACAAGTTTTTCTTCTTTTTTTCTCATTATGTTTTGCTCTTTGTTGTTGTTTTATTCCTAAATTATTATAAACATTGAAAGAAAAATAAAATTTAAAAAAACTACAGCCAAAGCAGGACTGCTGTTATGTCCCAAGTATGATCCTATTCATAAATCAAAATAATTTAAAACATAATCTTGCCAATTTTAAACCTTCTGTCAACTGAAACAAAATTTAGACTTATATATGAACGATTATGTATGCTCAAAACAAAAATAATTTATGTCCCCCTGGTATGATTCTAATTGCAGGAGGATGAATCTGGCACGTGGAGCTCAATATACTTTAAGCCTTTATAGTCGTTTAGGAAAATCATAAAAGAAAACATGAAACTCTTCAGTGACAATATAAAATGCATATTCATGACAAACAGACATGAGCTTACAGAATACTTGAAGTAAATGGGTAAGAAAATGTGGGAGCAGTGTAGATGAATATGTTTTGACCTCGTTTGCATGCAATACAGATAAATACATACAGTGTATAGGTGCACTCAAGTGAATAAAAGACATTTAATGAAAATACTACTCATGCTAAGTACTATTTCTCTCAATGGGTAATCAGTGATAGGCTGAGAACATCAAGCTGAGAACTTCAAGATGGGGGGAGGGTCTTCCTTTAATAAATGAGCCACAAGTACCTGGATCCAGTGGCGTAGTGTGGGTTGTCAGCACCCGGGGCAAGGCAAGTAATTTGCGCCCCATAACCCGTGGATTTTTTTTTTTCTATACACATTGCATTTTACTGCCCCCCAACCCCTCCCCCTAAAAAAAATCTCCTTATTACAATACATGAACATATTGATTTACTGCCCCCACCCCCTCCCCCTAAAAATACATTCCATCATTACAACTTATTTTGCATATTTTTTTTATATACATATGTACACATTGCATTAATTGTACTGCGCCCCACACAAAAAAACTCCCTCATTACAATCTTTTTTTAATTATTTTGAAGATTTTTTTTTATCTATACAGATTGCATTTACTGCCCCCCAACTCCACCCCCTCCCCCTAAAAAAAATCTCCTTATTACAATACATGAACATATTGATTTACTGCTCCCACCCCCTCCCCCTCAAAATACATTTCCACCATTACAACTTATTTTGCAGATTTTTTGTTATATACACAATTAACACATTGCATTTACTGCCCACTCCTCCTAAAACTATAATTTACTTTACAGTCAATATAAAAAAAAATAAAAAAAAAATACTTACACTTCTCTGAACACTTTCTCTGAAGATACCGGCAGCTGCTCTCTCAGGATGCTCGGCTAGGAGAAAGGGTGTGAGGGTGTTCCCAGCGTCCTTCAGGTGGAGGCTATGCGCATGCGCTGTTACCGGCCGTAACTCATTTCATGACGTCACGGTACGCGCTTGCGCATGGGAGGTCAGAAGGAGGAGCCACCGACGGAGCCAGTCCGTCCTACACTATGCGGCAATGCCGGCCGCATAGTGAAGGATCGGAATTCTGTAGCCACGGCCGGCGGGGCTCAAGAGAGGCAGCTGCTTTGGTGGCCTCTTAGGAAGAACTGGGCCGGGGCAGCTGCCTTTAGCCCTGCATTAAAGACGGCCCAGCGGCCGTTTTTAACATGCTTTAGGGCGGCCTGGGGGGCAATTGCCTCCCTGCCCCCCGGCCCAGCCCGCCCCTGCCTGGCACCCCCCACCCCCACAGTGGGCAGCGACCCGGCGGCTCGGATCGGATTCGCAAAGCCAGCACTGCGGAGAGAGTGAGTGAGCCAGGCAGGGGCAGAGAGCTGCGAGTGCGAGCGCGCCCCCCCAGATGTTGCGCCCGGTGCGGCCGGCCCCCCCTGCACCCCGCACACTACGCCTCTGCCTGGATCTAAAATAGAATCCGCCTATGTTGGTATGATGTCTTTCCAAAGGTAACAAAATAGTTAATGCATACCTTTTAATATGTGTCCTGTATTTGTCATACACACAAAAATTTGAACTTTAGAATCTTCCCTTATCTTTCATACCTATATGTAGACCAAACAACTGCTGAATAATATGTGGTAATAAAGAAAGCTCTGGTATTTTCATATATATTGCATTGTGGTAATTTATTTGGCCGATGTATGTTTGCAGCTTAACCATGCTTATGTTTTGCATTTTTACTTACTCTAGTATAACCTAAAGTTACAATTATTTTTTTCCTTTTTATTAGAAGAAAAAACTTTAAAACATGACAAAGCACCTCAAGATACAAAGCCAGGTATGTTTATTCCGTCTTAGCAGGTACTGTCACAAGATATTTACATCCAATGAGAGATTCAGTCAATAAAAAAAACCCAGCAGAAACCAGCACATATATGACACAGACCTTGTAGATTGTGCCATTGCAAAGAAAGCCAGAAGTCAGGGATATCAGCATACAGGGAAGTCAATACGAAGCCGAAGTCAATAACCAGATCTAAACTCTCAGAAACACACTATTGGACAGCCACTAGGGAAACCATGACAGGGCAATGATGAAAAGGCATTTAAATAAGCCTATTTCAGCTTTGATTGGCCGAAAATCGGCCATTGACCCCAGAAAGTGCGCGCGCGTCTCCTGCGTGTCGTCATGCGCATGCTAACATCCTCATCAATGTGGGCAGACGGGGGGCTATAATTTGGCGTGGATCCGCAGTGGGCGGCGTCCACCAGCATTGCAAGGGTCAGGTATACAGACGCATAGCCGCTGAGTGCAAATGCTGCAGGGTGAGGCTGAACATGTTACACTAACCCAGTGGAATTTCAGGTAATGTTACACACAACGGTGGGTGCATTCGTGGAGAAAACACTCTCAAATGTACTGACAGGAGGGCCAGCCTCCTCACCGGTAGCAACCATTACGGGCAGACTTTGATGCCTGGGATGTCTCCGCTAAGGGGTCACCCCCATCATAGCAAGCGCCACTGGAATGGCAAAGACACTAGACCTCTACGTTCTAAGGACAAAGCCCTCCGCCAAATGCAGTACGCCGACTCCGGCACCTGCCCTAACCCCTCTTTGGCTGAGGACTGCAACATTATCTGTCCATCATGGAACAAAGGCACATGGTGGCATTGGGGTCTGACAAAGACTGGTGTTCAGAATTCACATATGGCTCTGCATTCATGTACAGGTTTTTCTAGGTGAGCCCCAGATAGCTGAGGGTGATGGTGCCTCGCATGCTACTGACAAAGAAGACACTGAAGCGATCCTGGATCCTACTGGTCAACGGCTGTGCAACCTTCAACATCCATCACCCACGTTCGGTAGACTGGTCCCCTCTTGAACACCTGTCCAATTTTATGCACCTGTGACTTTGCAAGCCTTTAGATAAAGATGTCTGTAACTGCTTGCGGTCGGGCTGCCCATGCCCATGCCCTTCCCTCCCAGACAGAGTGGCACAGACACCTGTGTTTGATTGGCAGTTGATGACCTTCATGGCTCTGAGTGGCCGCGACCCCGCAAAGAAGTCAGGAGAGGTTTCAGAGACACCCAAGACAAATTGCTGTACTCTATTGACCCCCTCTCAAGGGTAAAATACCTGACAATGCCAGCACCATCCAGGAATGGGCTCACGATATTCGTGAATGGGCTCAGAGATGTTTCTGTTTTGACAGAAACACCAATGTTTGCCTCTCCTTTGAGAAGCACATAGCAGCACTCCTCCATATTGATGGATAGTTAGCGGATCTGGGCACCAAAACATTGGAACCCCAGGCACAAGGCACTCTCTTTCCTGAGGGAGCTTAATACACACGTTTATGTTCCTGCTTCCCTCATTAAGACCCAAACCTCCATGAGGAAGGTGTTACGTGGTACTCTCCCTAGGGGGTGTTCTACAGGACTCTGCGACAGTGGGGCCATGTCGCCAACCACTTCGGGCCATCTGACCCCTGTACCTTGCTATCGCAAACTCTTTACCCAAAGTGGGTGAGACACAACCTTCTGGTGCTCCACATGATCGGACAGAGAACATGGAATGTGCAGATGCGCTAGATCACATTTTCCTCAGCAAAGCGTCCCTAGGGTAGCATCGACTGTACTTTCTACAACGCCCACATGAGATACGCTTCTAAGTGGAAGGCATTTAAACTTAATAAGGAACCTTCTTCACGTAGACAACTGGCTTACGAAACTGGATATAAAGACACGTCCTGTCGGTCCTTTTCCACCCCACATGATGACATTCTCTATGTTTCCTGGGACGCGATCAACCTTGGCACTTCACCTGCCTCCTCAGCTCTAAACCAGTGATATACCATTGATCAATTACGTCTGGGAATGAATTGAATTATTTACCTGGACTATCTTCTGTTCGGTTCAGAGAAATCAAGACTGCGTCAACTTTCGTGATTCCCCCCGGTCCGTCTGGAATCGTTGTGTTCCGTAGTGGATGGTCCACTTCTTAAGATTCATAATCGACTCTTGCACACTGAAGCTTTCCCCTTCAAAGGTCTCCTCTATCCTCAAGGAAATTTGCACGATCCTCCTCTGTTACACCGTGACCCTTCACACACTCGCACAGATCATGGGCTACTGTCCTCCTCCATCCAGACTATCTTCCCAGACCCTCTATGTTACTGGGACATGCAGCGCTTCCTGGTAAGGTTTCCTCAGATGAACCCCTACGTCCAACCGGACTTCATTCTGGAGTCGGATACCAGTTTGTGCACAACTCAGGAATTCTCCCTTCACATTGAATACCTGGAATTCCATTTGTTGCATCCTACTGCGGATGGACAGAGCATCGACAGTCAGGTATATCAATCGCCTGGACAGAGCCAGCTCCTGTCTCCTATCAGACATCATGAAAGGCATCTTTGATTTCTGCCTTCCTCGCAGGATCTCTCCGAGTGCGGACTAACACCCGGGGGAGACTCATCTCAACACAGATTGGTTCTCCAACCTTCAGAGGGACCGCCAGAATTCAGTGTTCTTCAGTTGGCTGCTGGATCCGGAGTGCACAATGGTGGTCGTATTCCTGCCAGCTGGGCCTCCCCGCGGGGCGTATGCCTCCTTTGCAATGATTGCGAGGCATCTCAATTGCCTCTGTGTTCAGCAAGTAACACTGCCCTGGCCATCCCGCTGTGACAAAGTCAGCCTTGTTTCCCGGACCTTCAGGGACTAGCTTGTGAGGATCTCCTCCTCCTACATTCATACCCGACTCTTCCCGAAGGGGAACCCACATCTTCTATTCCTGGAGGGTAAGCTGACCCTGGTGGCCTAGATGCTTTCTGGGGTTCTTTGCAGATCGGCAGACTATCGCAGGCTGCTAGGGACCTTTTAGGGGACTCTTGGACCTCAGAGATGCGACAATGCTGCCTCTCCATCTGGGCATTCCCGGTCTGGTTGGTGTTTGTAACAAAACCTCGATCCATTATGTGGTGAGTTCAGACAGTTCAACGACCCATGATTTTATTTCCACTGGTAAGGAATTGTCATTGGAGTTTTATATGATTGTTGTTCGGTTATCAGATTGTAGTTTACAAATTACTACTATGTAATGATGTAGTCTGCATGTTACTTGGATTTCCACGTTCATGACTGTGTCTAAACTGGGTCACACATTCTCTTTTCAGTTTGATATATCCCTGAAGACATTTTGGTTGTTTGTTTGGAATTCACGGGAAGTTTGCTCCTTCAGATGTTGGATTTAGGAGTTATTGTTACGGCTTGTTATATGTTTGCTTCTGCTTAATGTTGCTTACTGAAAGAGGTTGTGATTAGGTCATTATACCTCATGTACATCCTACTCGTTGTGATTGGTTATTTTTTTCTAAGTGTTTCTTTGCTGCTGTAGAGTTAGCAAAGAGAGATTATGCAAAATACTTGCCTCCTGTCATTACTAACTTCAATTTGTAACATTAACTGTCCATGCCTCCTAGTTTTTTCTGCTTGTATATGGGTATCGATTTACTTAGAGTGAAAGTTAAGGATTATTAAACTCAGTTAAGTAAAGAAAGTCAAGTATTTAAAAAAATGATAGATTCTAACTTAAATATGAATATACTCTATGCACTGTGAAGAAACACAAGGGATTCTTCCAAAGCAAGCTCTTTTAATTAATTACTTGGGCGTGTAGGATATGACAGAGTGACATTAACCACTAACATAATTCTATAACAACATTTCTCTGTTTCATAGAAATTGCTAGTTTAGCTTTTTTGCTCTGATTGTTTTTCACTATGTATATTGTATACCTTATACTTATAACTTCCAATCTGATTTACTAGTCAGTGTAGAAAGCAGCATAAGTCATTTTGGGAATCATCACAATGTATTATATGATAACTACCAACACACTCACGGCTGATGATGAGTCATTAATGATATCGAAGCAATCATGGTTACACAGTTTAGATAATTTTGACAGCAAATGAATTTTTTTTTTTCCTGGTGTCAAATGTTGTATAATATATATATATATATATAAAAGAAACCACATATGATGGTAGATGTCAAGTGATTTATACATTCTGCAGAAGCTCAAGATGGCAATATTTCACCTCAATAGACACTTCAGCATATACTTTTATTTTATATTGCAGAACAGTTTCAACTGTGAAATAAACTTTTAACTTACTTGGTTTATTAGAGGCATATATCTGCTCAGAGTTGAAAATTACTATGCTGCATCATGACTGGTGAATTTTTCAACATAGCTGAAAAAATATATAATTAATTCTTCGTTATTAATACAGAACTAGCTGGCTGGGCTTGTGCTGTCTGACATTATACTTACTTTGCTCTAATTTATAATAATAATAACAATAATATAACTAGTTTAGTACAACATAACTTTTGCTGTAATGAGAGAGGCACTGTAAAAAAAAATTAGAATGATAATGATTTGTCATCATCAATACCCTTTACATGTAGAGAAACACATCATGTAGAGAAATGTACATCATTATTTTTTATTGGTTATGGTAAGATATGTCCAACAATAAATGCTCTAAGCCCTTTATTTCTCATATCACTCACTTTTTTCTCATACATTTTTGTATCTTTTTTGTACTCTGTTTAGAGAATGGAAAGCTACTGATTGGCTAAGAGCATCAGTCAGTGTGTGCATGCAGGGGCATATTTGCCATCTGCCCCTGTATTTATTTATCCCCCCATCACATGTGTTCCTCTTCACCTTCCCCATTTATGCCCTTCTCCACTTAACCCTCCCTTTCTTTAATTATTCCCTCTTCTCAATCACCCCTTCCATTACTTGTCCCTCTCTTCTTTTCCCCATTCCTTACTTGTTCCCTTCTTCTTTTCCCCATTTCTCACTGGCTCCCCTCTTTTGTCTCCATCCCTCACGTAAACTCCTCTTCTCTCCTTCTTAAATCACCTTCTTAAATAACTTGTTCAACACAGTTTTACACAATTTGTCTCCTTTTTTTCTACCCCATCATCTCCTGTGGCTATTCTTATGTTCCCTCTCTCCTTCACTCACTCATTCTCCACTTATGTCCCCCTTTCCTCAGTTACTCACATCTAGCTTAACTCCTTCCCCTGTGTCTCTCGTCTAATTCACTCCCTTGCCCAGCAATGTGAGAGATTTGGCAGTAATGGCAGGCAGCCTGAAGTACAGGAGTTCAGAGGCGTTATGATGCAGATGTCATCACAACATGCTCTCCTGCAGTTCCTTTGGCTGCCTGCGGGGGACAGAGAACCTGCAGCTGCAGGTCCTGTGCAAGAATGGGAAACAGGTATTCTCATTCTTGCTTGAACATTCCTGCCGTACCACCAACGATACAGAGTTTCTGCAGGGCCGGGTCATGCCAGTGAACTGTCCTGAGGCTGTGGTCTCTGTGGTCTTATGGGAAATCTGGCATGTATGCACATCCTTTCCCCTTTTTGTATTATTTTGGTTGTTATCATGCTGCATTATCTTAGATGTGTAAAGGTTTCCCCTTCAAAAAGTGGGATTTAAAATAATGTATGGAAAATCAAGGATACATTAATCATAGGTGATGCAGTCCAATTGATATAATGGGCACCTATTAAAAAAAAATATGTATTAGCCAAAGATTAAGACAATTTTATAAGGTATAAAATATCTTACCCCAATGATGCAATAAAGCACTGATAATATATATTAAGATATTTTCTCTATGACGTATTTGCAAAAGCTTAGAATCTTATACTTTTGTAATAATAATAATAATAATAATAATAATAATAATAACCGCAATATTTGTGGTACTAGTCTAAATATAAATATATTTTATTTTTTCCAGATGAGAAGATTTTGAAGTTTGAACATGTGGTTCATGATGACAAAACAGGTAGGTAGATTTTTTTTTTTATAGATCAAAAGTCTGGAAGGAATTTTAATTCATTCTGAAATTAATAAGGTTGCATTTATACTTAAATCCTGAACTGATTAAATGAAAATAATAATTTAAGCAGTTAATAAATAACTGCTGCATAAACATTCACACTTTCAAGACTAAATTATAATTTCTAGATTTAAGTTAAGTGGTACAATTAAATATTATATTCCTCTCCTTGACTATTTTAATTGAGTAATTTGCTTTTTAAAAAATAAATGCCACTAATACCAGCCTCATGATGAAATTAATATGTACATTGTTCTTATAATTTTCTTTTAATTGTTTCTTTCCTTTAGTCCCCAATGACTCGCTCATGTCACAGTTTTCTAGTTCAAATGGATAAACAATTCATTTCCATGCTTGATCGTTTTAGACCCTTGACCTTCCCCCTACCTATAACAGTTGGTACTGTTATAATCAGAGCCACCAGAAAGGGAGGTAGCCCATCTAAAACATGCCATGTTTCCTGTTTTGAAGTAGAGCTAGGTATTGAATGAATTACTATTCTTCTCTTTTGGAGACTATAGTATACCGTGAGCTTTTAGTTAAAGAAACACTCCACTGGAAGCACCACAACCACTACTTTGTGTTAGTTAAGTGGTCATAGAGACAGAAGTGTTCTCAATTATCGTAAGGATTTAGTCAAAAACATAAACCCAACTCAGCCCAAACACACATATGCACACAAAGGAAGGCCATGCATGCAAAAACTTTACTGTACCATTACAACAAATCCCACACAAAGGTAAAGTTCCAAAATACAATGGAAAGCACAGGTTAAAGTAACATTATTTCAGAAACTGCATACTTATAAAACCCACTCATCTACACATGACTCATTGCATAGAAAAAGCCTTTCTCTTAACTATTGTCAGTTAACATATGTACACAATTAATGAGCAATTAATTTAACATTGCATATCTACCCACAGAGCTATGACCCACCCAGCATAGAGACTTTTTATTTTTCTTTGGACTTTTTGTGTGTTTTATTTATATAAGAACCACAGAAGCAGCACTCATATATATACAGCTTCTACACAGTTTTAAAGATGTTGGAGGTTTTGGAGAATGATTTAGTCATGTAAGTGTACAAATACGCTGATCAGCCACAACATTAAAACCACTGAAATGAATAACATTGATTATAATGTTACAATGGCACCTGCCAAGGTGTAGGATATATTTGGCAAATGAACAGTCACTTCTTGCATTTCAAGTGATGGAAGCAGAGAAAATAGGCAAGCAAAAAGATCTGAGTGTTTTTGACAAGTGTCAAATAGTGATGGCTAGATTCCTGGGTCAGAGCATCTCCAAAATGGTAAGTCTTGTAGGGTTTTCCTGGTATACAATGTTTAGTACCTACCACAGGTGCTTCAAGAAAGGACAACTGGTGAACTGACATCAGGAACATGGGTGTCAAATGCACTACTGTAGCTCAAATTACTGATAAATTAATGCTCACCATGATAGAAAGGTGTCAGAACACAGAGTGCATCCCTGTTTGCTGTGTATGGGTCTGCGTAGCCACAGAATGGTCAGAGTGCCTATGATGACCCCTGTCCACTGCTAGAAGCACCTTTAATGGTGACATGAGTGTCAAAACTGGACCATGGGGCAATGGAAGAAAGTTGACTGGACTGATGAATCATGTTTTCTTTTAAATCAGTTGGAGGGCCAGGTGCCTGTGCATCATTTACCTGTGGAAGAGATGGTAGCAGGATGCACTATGGGAAGAAGGTAGGCTGGCAGAGACAGTGTTATGCTCTTGGCAATGTTCTGCTGGAAAACCTTGGGTCCAAGTAGTCATGTGGCTATTACTTTGACATGTACCACCTACCTAGAGATTGTTGCAGACCATGTACACCCCTTTAAAGCAATGACTTGACCTCCGCATCCCCCATGTATCAATCTGATTGAGCGTCTGAGGGATGAATGGAACAACAAATCAAATCCGCAGAGTCCCTCCTTGCAAGTTGCAGGACTTAAATGATCTACTTCTAGTGTCTTGGTGTCAGAGATCTGGTGAAGTCCATGCCTTGATGCATCAGAGCTCTTTTGGTAGCACCAGGGGGGCCTACAATATATTAGGCCTGTGGTTTTAATTTTGTGACTTATCAGTGTATGTATGTATGTACATGTACTGGACAATAGTCCTACCTACAAGAAAACCAATTAAACAAGAGTGTTTTATTTTGTAACTTAGCTTTTTATGGGTAAAAAGCTTTGTGAGTTTTAGGGGTAAATTATGAGTGTTACAAGTATATAAATGTTTTCTTCACTTATGTTAATTTATGTATTCTGCTAATTCTGCTTTACAGCAAAATCAAATGACACATCGAGTATGTTGTGAAGAAACTTTAAGAAAGGAAGATTACTCTTAAAGTTAAAAAAAACAATCATTGTTTTTTTTCTATATGATTTTGTTTCAATGAACACGGAAGTTATTTACTGTAAGTTATATTGGTCTGCAATGGGATATGCAACAGAGGAGTTATTGGTTATAACTGGCAGTACCATAAAAGGTTATCAAGGCACTAGCATGTAAGAAGTACAGAGAGTAATGGCATTGGTCATAAGATAAGGTTAACCTAGACAGAATGCATTTGGCTGTGTATAATCAGAAAAGACAGAGGCAAGTGTAACTCCAAAGAAATGGAAGTCATATAAGAAAGTGGACAGATTGGATACACAGAAATTTAGTATGACCTTGAAAGACTGTGCTTATTGGAGCACAGTTAATATGTTTATTTTGTTTTCTTTTTACATTTCTCTAAGTGAAAACCACATATGTATTTCACTTTACAATACAATTATTACTTGATAGCCCATCAATTACTGGTGCTTTGGTAGTTTTCCAAAAAAAAATATGATTTATTGTCAATTAAGTATAGATAAATGGTCCATGATTTTCCCATGAAAGGGAATTTTTGGAGAAGAAATCTCTCTTTTTTTAAAAAAATACATTTAATATTGTACATAATCATCATGTAGATCATCACACAATTGGCAGATGCACATGCTGGGTGTAAAAAAAAAATAGGTACAAATATATGGAGGCAAAATGAATATGCACACATACTCGATGTAATAGATAACAATTGGGGTCCTATCCATTCCTATTTATACATCCTCATGTCAAAACTACTGATAGATAGGGACTTGTTAACTTTCAAGTTTGGTCATGGTTTTATCATTAAGAGTAGGTGCATTTTTAAACATTTTATTCTTGAGAACTATGTTGTGTTCTAGATGAAATGTGATCTTTTGTATTTCAAACCAATTATCATACAATGTATTTGTTTTCTGTACACCAAATATAAAAATAGTTTTCAAAGTATCAGTTTATATAGTATTATATATCAAATATAAAACTTAAAAAAGGTACCAAACTATCTTAACCTTTTATTTTAAATAGAAGTAAAAGTTGAAAAGGCTGTATCTAGCCTGTACTATATCTAGACTACTTCAGATATATGCCAAATTACTATGCAAGGCACCACCATTGTATGTATGTGAGGGATGCAATGTGTCAGGTCACAAGTAGTTATTCTACTCAACCAGCTATCACAGACTAATCTCCCAGTGGAGTTTGATAAATGCTAGTCTTAACCAGTTTTTTTGTACCTGTTCAACTTCATTACCTGACTGCCACCACTGATTGACTGTTTTTGGCTTTGATGATATCAGCCTCTCAACCCTTCCTGATTAGCTAAAAGCTGGCATAACAGAGGTATATCTACAACGATACACATTGGTTGAGTGACACAACTATTCTCTATGAAGGCAGCGAAGGTTAAAATTAATGTTTAATACTATTTTAAGTGTATATTGCTTTTACGTGGCACTCATTTTGTTATGATTTGAAATATTTTGTTATGCCAAATTATTTCAAGTCGGTATTGCAATAAATGTTTATTCTGCTTTTAAGTAGGAATACTTAAGCCAAGATAGAAATTAAATTAGGTGTATATTGCATGCAAGTGTGTTAAAGTGATGCTCAAAAAAAATATTTTAAAAATAGGAAAATGTGTTTTAATTACGGAACACAAATCACTAAATCTAACACCACTTTTTAAAAAATAGAAACAAAAATACTTATCTGTACATGCAGCTCCTCTTTAAAATATAAGAGAAAATAACATAGCATACAATTTAAATGTCTATCAACAGGTAGGTATATAAGATGATGTAAATGGCACACTCAGAAAACCGGAGCTCACCAATGACTACTCAATACAATTACATTACACTGCTTTTGGCACCACAGTTCGCATTGAGCCAATAGTAAATAAAATAAATTCATATACGTTTTAAATACACTAATACACTAATCAGAAGTATCACAAATATGATTTATTAACCTACGGTACTTTCCATTTAAGGTATAATGTTTTTTTGGCTTTTTTTTTGCACTGCTTTTTCCTTTCCTCTATTATTTTATTGGAGTGGTGCAAATAGGGATACGTAGAGGTTTATCAAGGAGTCATGATCTAAAAAGTGGTGATGCAATCACCAATGGAATAAGCCTATAGATTCAATTGGTTTCCATGGTGATTCACCCACTTTTCTGATTGCAAAGCTGATACATGTGCCCCATGTGGAGTTTGCCATCATGGCAGTATGGAATTATTTTATTGACAAGTGGTGGATCTGCTCTAACAATTGAGTCAGTAAAAACCTTGTCAGTGAGTAAATGCATAAGTGACTACAACTACCACCAGGTAATCTTGTCTCTATATTTTTGCTAAGTAATGGCTGCCGTTACAAGATACTGACCAGCCACATATTAACAGGCTATTAACACGTGCACTTCACCCTGTGTCTCCACTAGCCACATGAAAAGCAGTGACTAGTCAGTAAAATTTATTAGCAGAATGTATATGGATTTAGCTAGGCCACTAGGCCAGTGGTTGGTGTTAAGTTTTTTAGATTAGCAACAGCCGGTATTTAGTAGTAACAGGGTTGGATCCAGTCACTAAGTAGTGGTGGTTACCATCTTCCATAGAAAATAATATAAGTTATCACTCAGAGTCAGGAGACAGCCACTACTCAATAACAGTAGTGGTAGTCATGTTAAAAAGTAGTGGTCGGTCACTACAAAGTAGCAACAAGGTTTAAAAGAGCTCATTAGTGTGCTATTACATTATCTTAAATACCTACCAGTCGATTCACAGTGTATACTAAAAAGTTAACTTTTTTATTTATCGTCACCTAAAGAGGAGTTATGTTTACCTGTTTTGTTTTTTATTTTTATAATTTTTTTTGCACAGTGGTTTTATTTAATCTTTTTCAAACCATGTATTTATTCTTATTTACTTCATGTTATTTATTTTAATCTGTTGATTTTTGTGGTATAGATATTGTCCTGAAACGATTATTCACTAAACTATTCCCTATTCAAAATTGCAAACTTAAAAAAGTCACCTATACATCATATTCAGTTACTTTGGCCTTAAATTCACTTTTAATGTGCTTTGAATTCCCAGTGAGTATTTGTGTTCCTGATTTTTATAGACTCTTTATTCACTCACTTGTTTATACATATTATGAATGTTACACATCTAACATTAGTTTTCACCTAGAATCTAGTGTAATCCCTTTGTTTACCAAATGATGATAAAGTGGATGCCTCACTTGTTTGATTCATCCTTTCATTTGCATTTTCTACATTAAATCATTGTTTAAGAGATCAATTAAGTTTATTTGAGTAAAACCATAAAGGGAACAGAAATAGAACAAGATTTAAATGTTGCAATGTGTATACAGTTAGGCAACCTAAGTTAAAAAGAGGATAACAAAACTTAGACTTAATCTTGATTTTCTAGATTGCCATAGGGTTCCAATTTTGATTATGTCTTATAATTAAAAACACAACTTAAAAAGGAAGCTTAAAACTCAATCCCTCATAACAATAAAGAATCACTATCACAAGATTTTTCTTTTTTTACAGATTGCAATCATTGAAAAAGCATATCCAGAAATAGTTAATCAGGGCCTTAATCTAAATAAAAACTCTGTTCTAGTGGCCTTGTAACTTGTAAAAGAATAATTTTTGTTTCTTTTACTTCTGCTTAGTGTTAACTAATGTCTGCTAGCTTGTACCTCCATCGTAAAGTCTGAAAGGGATGAAAGACTTAGGGAGACTTTCCAGCACATTAGATATTTATATAAATCCTCAGTGATTTATGCTAGAAATCAAATAAACCTTCTCACACAAAGTATAATAGATGTCTCTGTAAATGTAATGGACATGCATAGAAAATTCTTGGAAACATTAGCCACCTTCAGGAAATTTTCATGGAGGCCATTTTATATTCTCACCATATGACATAGATGTGGGAAGGGGTGAGAGGTCCTGGAGAACTCAAAATTATTAATCATAGTGAATGAAGGAAAGAAAAACATGCATTGCTTCTCCCGAGACATGGGGTGGTTATGTGACCCACAATTATATTTTAAAGCTCTAATTAAATAGACATATAAGTAAAGAAAAATGAGGTAGACCATGACTCACTTCTGGATTTTAAGACATTAGAAGTATCCACATATTTACTTTACAAAAACCCCTCTTGCTCTCAAGCTATTGGGGAAGGAAAAGAGCATGTGTGCCTTCTTATCTCTGAATTTTAATAACATTATATTATAATATTATACATGGAGCAAAGAAAGTATAATTTCTACGCAACTCCAGGAATAATACGTGATATTACAGAACACTTAGTGTATGTATGTGTTTGTTACTTGTTCATATAAACATCTGAAACAAATACTTGATGTAACGGACCGTTTTGCACACAAGGGGTAAAAACCGTTTAGGCGATCGGCCCCCTTTCCAGAGATACAGGCACAGCTACTGCAGAACACCAAACTCTTGAACGGGATACAAAATAGCACTCCAACTCCCGAACTGGAACCTCCCAAATAGCTGCTAGCAGACGAACAGGAAAAGCAATCAGTCTCTAACAGCATACAGTGAATCCCCCCAAGAACGAGACAAGGCTCCGTGTTGAGGGTCAAGCAGTGGTCTGTTTAATGAGGGCTACCTGCCCAGTATTTATGCAGGTCTCCCACCTGGTGGACACTCCCCTAGGGGACCAAATGGGAGACTGTGACAAGGGACAGACAATTAGACAAATAGCACACAGTCACAGTATCTCCCACAATGCATCCTGGCTTCCTCCCCTCTGCCCTGGGAGATAATTGGGAAGTAACTCAATTATCTCCCAAGACAAAGGCAAAACTCCATTACACATGTGTGGACACAAAACCAGCAATATACTTTAAAATACACAAAGTAACATTTATTCCACAAAACACAGACATGTAACATATCCCCAGATAGCTCAGGTCTGAGTGCACATTATTAAGTGAATGGCACTCAGACCACACGAATACAGTTTAATCGCCATGGAGCCAAAGTCTTTACAGTCAGTTTCATACGAATGGGCTCCATGGGATTCCTATCTGGGGTATAACATATTTTAACAAAAATACCGAACACCGGGCCGTTCGTGCACTTTCACCGAACAAGAAGGGAGGTCGGCGGTTTCAGCGGTGTTCGCGCAAAACTGTGTCCGATTTTAGTTCCATGAAAATAGAGGCGAACACCGCTGTTCATTCGTATGGTTTAAAATGGCCGCGACCTCGTGTTCGGGATACGAATGGTGGCCACCCAGCATTCATCAATTAAGCTGCGGTTAACCGCAGCTTCAGGGAGGTTAATTGCCGGCACACTCCAGCTCCCAGGTGGTCCAGTCATTCGTACGGTTGTTCGGTAGATTGAAACTACCGAACAACCGGCAGAAAAGCACGAATACAGCTTTTCTTCAGGCAAAAATAAAGTCTTTTAACAGGGGGCCATAGTCCAGAGGCAGCAGGCGAGCAACCAGGCTTCTCCAATGCAATGTGGCGAGGTTGGTCTCGTCACACTTGATAAACTCGAGAATTTTGTTTTCAAGAAGGATGGTGGTAAATCAAAATCCAAAATGCTATTTTCTTTTATATACTGAAAATTCAAGGGCAGCTAACACATTTTCAGCTGTTTTGCATCTGTGACTTGCTAATTTAGTGAATTTGATGAATTTGAACATGTAACCAAACATAAGCTAAGTAACATGAGCTAAGTAAGTTCCTTGTTCTTCACAAAAGTTGTCAGGTGTATTATTTTAATGACAATTAGAATGAGGATTATAATTAATACGGGGAAAAGTGAGAAATTAACAAAACAAAAAGAGGAAATGTCTAACTAGGTCATATTTAGTTATGTGTGTGTGTGTGTGTTTTGCATTATACTGTATCTGGTACAACTTTAATTTTGTGCAATTATTACCAGAAATATTTATTTCCTTCTTTTTTTTAATGTTTTGGATAACTTCTCAATTTGTTTGTACTTAACATAAGCCTGTGACGATAAAACGACTTTTCACACTAGACATTGATAGTGTTAGTTTAATAAATAAAACAGATTTACAGCAGTATTTTTAGCTTAAAAAAAAAAAAAAAAAAAAACAACTGATGACCCTTAATAACTTTCTCTCCAGGGATATTTTAAACTAAGTTAATTTATTTGCTTATTTATTTAAAATGCATGTATTTTTTAAAATACGCTGTGTTTCCTTCAGCAAGCTTACAAAACATATGTAATGTACAATTTTTATTTCTTTGCTTAAGCAGCCTAAGGGAGTTTACAAAAAAGACATGTTTTCTCATCCAGAAGAAAAATACAAAGTAGCAAAGTATTTTTTTCAATAAAACCCAGCTTTATTAATGAACTATCCTAAAAAATATATTAGTTTTCTATATGCAGTTTAAAAAGTAATTTCAGGATATTTTGTATTTAGCTATATGCTATAAAATACTTTATTATGCATAATATCACAAATTTATTTTAATTTCTTGTTATTTTCCATCTATATATGTGTCCTCCGAATTGCTATCAAAGGCACAGATGTGAAGTAATTTCAATTTATCACAACATACATAAATGGATTTAGTACCAGTAACTAATGCAAGCGGTTACATAAAACATGTCACTTTGTCTGTGCTATCAAATCAACACATGCTTTTATATGTTGCTTTGCTACTGACTTTTAATGATGTATTGCTGATGGATTTATGCTTTGTATAATGCAAATGAACAAATAAAATAAATAAAAATGCATTAATGTGTAATAAAATGTGTATATGCTTTTAACTATTTACTGTTATTAAAACTTTTATTTGAAAATACAAAAAATGCTGCTTTTTTGTTTGCGTTATAATTTGCTTCAAAACCTATTCAATATTATAATATTGCTCTAATATAAAATGCTTTTTTTTTTAATTTCTCCACAAATGTGGGCTCCCAAATAATGCTTATTTTTATGCTGTCACTGCTTTCTAATCCTTTAGCAAACCAGACTATGCTGATTAGCCATGACGAGACAGTGCTGTCTATGGCAGGACATTGATTCATTTATATCATGGCACCTGAATTTCAAAATTGCTACATTAGACAATGGACACGCAGCCTAGAAATTTAAAATGTTGATAATATTGCCTACGTCTGTTTATATATTTTAATAAGCTTTAATGTGCTTATATCTTCCAATTCCTAAAAATCTTCCAATTCCTAAAAAAAAAAAAAAAAAAAAATTAGTTTAAACTGCTTCTCCTTTTCTTTGTGGGTGTTTTTGGTATATGAGAATGATGTGCACAAGTGTGTTTTGCTGCTATACTTCTTTGTTTAAATGATAATGTAGCATTATGAAGTATTTCAAGCACAACAACCCCTACAGTGTGCCATCCATGGTCATTCCAGTATTTACTGAAATGCAAAAATAGGGTGCATGGTCCTCTCAAACCACTTTGACTGATTTTTTTTTTCAGGACTGCAGAATTTAGTATATGCTGAGTTTTAGTTTGAGATATTTTTGGTGCCAAATAAAATTCTGAGACCCAGTTTGGACAGCAAAAAAAAATCACAGGAAACATTGTGCGAAAATGGCAACAATATTGCCTGGCCTAATGTCTGGTAGTAGACAATTATGAAATGCCAATTCTGAGTTACCAAAATACATTTTTATATGTCTGGATTAAAAAACAGAAATTTTTACTTACCCTAAATTCTTTTTTTCTTAATATGGTGGCAGTACATGTGGGTTTTGCCCCTTTCCTGTGGACAAGCATCTAACAAGATTAATTAAATCAACAAACCCCTCCCCCTTGCCCTATAAAAGGGCTATCCGGCAAAACCTACCCCAGTAAGTAGCAAGAAAAACCACAGATAAAACTTATACTGGAAACAAGAAAATGTAATATAGAGGGAGGGAAGCCATACTGCCACCATATTAAGAAAAAGAGAATTTACTGTAAGTAAAAATTTCAGTTTTTTCTGTCATATGGTGGCAGTACATGTGGAATATAGCAAGATCCCCCACAATGCCACCCCAGCTCGCAACCTTTACGCTCAAAGGCCGTTTCAGAGGATGAGAATATCTCTAACCTGTAGAGTTTAATGAAAATGTGGAAAGGCAGCCCACAGATGTCTACTGGAGAAAACAAGAGCTCTTACTGTCCCTGAGGCAGCCAATACCCCGAGTGTAAAGAGCCGTGAGAGAAACAGGAACTTGAAGACCACCGGAAGAAACTGCCAACCTACTCACTTGTATGAGTCAATTGAAACAAAGAATTGCAGGAAGCACCGTACCCCCTGGAATTTATATTGGAGGATAACAAACAGATGGTCAGAATACCTGAGCTCTTCAGACCTAGATAGAGAAATATTGCAATGCTCCTTTAAGATACAAGAAAAAACAATTTAAGCTCCCGAGGAGAGGTGGCATAACCACCAACAGGAAGGCAGAAACAATAGGTTGACTCGGAGTACAAAACCGTAGGAAAAAAGTTAGGGTGAAGAACCACTGTGTCCACGAGCGATACTGAAAAAATCATCTGGGGAAGAAAATGACTGAACCTTCTAGTGATGTGACGGCCCCCAAGAAGGTGACCTAGAGGAACGAAACTTGTAAGGGAACCTTTTCCAAAGGATCGAAAGAGAGTTACCAAGAGCCAGTAAAATTCAAGGATAAATCCCAGGAAGGAAAACAGATCTCTAGGAGGATGTCTGGACCTGACAGATTACAAAAACCTTCAGCTTAACATATCGATGCAAAAATCTTTTTTTCAGCACGATTCTCTGTATTGAGGCCTGAACTTCAAAGCAGAAACACCGAAGCCTGCAGAGAAACATCCTGAAGACATTCAAGCATGGGTCTACAGACAGATGAACACGCAGACAGTGGTGTTCCCAACACCAAAAAAAAAAACTGACCCTTATTAGAAAGTAGACCTTTCAAGCAGGAAGTCTAGTTGATCAAAGTAACACAGCAATGTCTATCTTCTTGCAGACCTAGATGATGAAGAAGTAACCTAGCAGTAGCCAGGCTATTAACCTGAACCTCTACAGAACCACTAGGGTAGATTCCTGATCTCTCTGTCCTCTTCTTTTTCTCGTCCTTGTAAATTAAGTGTAAAAACTATTACAGAGATAATTTTGAAGGAAAGATTAATTAATCTTACCTCAAAATACCTCTGAGCCGTGTGGGGGACTGGTGACATGACCTACCACTTCTGGCAAGCATCCATGCTGTCAGTGGGTACTGCACAGCTTTATCTACCCCAAACATCAAATTTTGTGGGTTTTTTTTTGTTAATAAAGTTTCAGTATGCGCATGCGCATTTGCGCAACTGGAACTTTTGGTGGAACGCATAACCTCCCGGGCGTGTGTTCCACCGCTGTGCGCAGGCTTCAATCAGTTGTACCTGTGCCTCAAGACCACCTCCAGGAAGTACTCGCCGGAACCCTCTAGGCATAAAAGGCAATATATCCACTTGCTCCACAACCATAACGAAGGAGCATGGTCTCTCAGCTAACCGCCCGGGCAGCTCTCGGACCGGATCCCCCAGACCAGCAGCCTGTGTGTCTCACCCTCCAGATGCTGTGTCCTTCCCTCTCGGGACAAGAAAGGAAACTGGGTTAGATTTTGCTGAATAGCCCTTTTATAGGGCAAGGAGGAGGGGTTTGTTGATTTAATTAATCATTTTAGATGCTTGTCCACAGGAAAGTGGCAAAACCCACATGTACTGCCACCATATGACAGAAAAAAAAAAACAATAGGAAGTGATACAGCATAGTTTTATAATTGCTGTTTGAATATTTTTCCATTTGCTATCTTGTATTAATTTGTATTAATGAAAAAATGGGGAGCAAGTGTAAAGTTGAAAATATGGGATTTATGCAAAGTGAAAGTGAAAGTAAAAAATTCAGTCTGCAGTTGACCACCCACTCACCTCTTCCATCCTGACAAAAACAAAGCTTTCCTATGCATCCACTCTGAAGCGTTAGTAACCATCCTTCAGTGGGGTAAATACACACAGTGCCCTATCAGCTTCTACATCTGTGAAAGTAGCACGAACCACAAAACTCAGTCATGCAGAGTTAAACCACTACAATGAAAATACATTTTAGGGGGACAAAAACGTTGAGAAAGAGCTCAAAGTAATTTGAGTTTAACTTTTACTTTTTTTCTATTTTATTATGAGTGTGTAAACAAGAAGATGACCTGCCCCAAAACAGCATTAATGTGGGTCAATATCCCTGTTACGTCCCTTAATGGAGTAAGATCTGACACCAGCTAACCTATTATTATTCAATCCTCATGCCACAGTGGGAGGTCAACACCCAAGAAGTAGTGGGAAGATAGCCCTCTCTGTCCCAGATTTCAGTATGTCTAAAGTGACATTCCACTGTGTATTTACATCTTGTCATAGATGCTGGCCAGTAGGTGCAGTCCATAAATGTGGGCAATCTGGTTGGTGATTTTGTTAGGTTGCTGTTTTGGTATTGCTCTGGATTAAAATCCAACAAAATGTTCAATAGTGGGCTGGCAGACACTCCCCTGAAATGATGAGGCACTTGAAACAACTTTGAGTAGGGAAATAGAAGGTTTGGAGGCATTTTGACATTGATCCTAATGCAAGACTAGGTTACCAATATATTGCTGTTAATTTACCAGTGTGTGCTGTGCAAGTGTGCGTGCACTGTGCAGTGTTTCCTAATGTCAAACAATAACATTGCATGAGTAAGTCCACCAAGCTAACCCTTTCTGCAACACAAACGCATATTTTTTGCTGAATAAACAATACACAATTATTTGTACAACTAATTTAATTAGAAAAAAAAACACACATTCTAAGCCAAGAAGAAAGTAAACGTTAGGGGAAGTGATTGTCTTTGTTCCATAGCCTCTAAGAATCTGAACACCTTTTCCAAACCACAAGGACTGCTGACACTTCCTCCACTGCAGCCTCCAGCACCACTGCTGCCACCACCGCTATTAGTAGTATTCATCATCAGGATAGTGGGATTGGCAGCATGTCTGTTAAATTAGGAGATGAACTGTTTTTCTTCATTTTTTATTTTTTATTGGGCAACACACTTCATCCAAAAATATTATTTCTACAAACAATTAACAAAAAAGAAAACACTGTAAATGAATAATCTAGTCTCATAATAGCATAAATAACACAATGTCTATTTTTTATCTCCCACTCAAAAAAGTTAAGTACCACTTACAGTAGCTAGTAGGTTAGCTAGGTTCATAGATACAGCAGTACCTAAAACCTAGTCTCACATTAGGATCAATGGCACAATGACAATTTCCTATCTCCCACTAACCGTTGTTTCAGACACGACTGCTGTATCTAATCTCACACTAGAATTAGGCTGTCTCCCACTCCCAAACAGGTACAGCTGTCACAATCCAACAATGATGTAAAGGCAATGATGGGAAAGATAAGTTTTCTCTGACCTTTTTTTTTTTTTTTAGCAATTTGCAACATGTGTTACACTAAGACAGGGAAAAATATCTCTGAATGCAATTAATATCGATTGTATGAAAGCAAAGATAACAATGGTGATAAAAGAAAAATAAGAACAATGTATGCATCAGAGTTTTAATACAACAGTGTTTGTTAAAGAAGCACTGTCACCCCTCCCCCATGAGCAATGAGTTTTTCATAAAGATGAGAACTTTATTAGATATTTTCATTTTGACTGTGTTGGAATTTCATTAAAATTCCAACCCAGTAAAAAGATATACAGAGACAAAGTAAGGACTAGTTTGTCTCTGTATTTCTCCTCCGTCTGGATTTCTTAGACTCTGGGTGAAGTCTAAGTGTCAATCCCAACCGCCACAACCAGTGCCAGCTGCTGTAAATTGGCTCTTTATATGGAGAATCTCATGGAATCCTCAATGTCCTCAATGCTGTGAGCGAAAGTACAGGAGGGACATCAGCTCCAGGTGCTAAAGTGCCAGGAACTGAAGATGATCCACCAAATCAAGATGGCTGCTTCCATGAGTGACAGGTTCAGGTAAATAAATCTCACCTTTACCACCGGGCTGCCAGTGGTGATGTCACTATTGGAGGTCTTTGCGAATTTAGCAAAGTCCCTATACTGTGATAGTGCTGCTTTAAGCTTTACCCAGGGTCTTTTACAGATAGTCATTCCAAAAAATGGAGTTGAATGTCAATTAATCCATTGTCAAGGTTTCAGTCCAATAAGAAGAGTGGGTTAATAAACAATTCCAGGTCAGCCTAATATCACTCAGAGTGATTAAGAAGTAATAGTAAACAGCAGAGTAGAGTTCTACAAACTTACACAGTAGCGTTTTCACTTGCTAGAGCTACAAGACAAGAAAACCAGAAAGTATATAAGAACAGTTGTGTCAATTACGATGTGGGTATATGGAGGCTTAGGGAAATGAAAACAGAGTTTTAATCATGCAGTGAATATATGACACTGCACATCCTGTTTTAGATGAGTTTGATTAACCTCTTAAAAGGACTGTATTTTATAACAAAAATTGATAGAAACAGTATACTTGTAAAACACATGTTTTATATGAGAGCAAAGGCAGATAATATGAGCAAGTGTAAAACAAACCGTACCACTACTGGAGTTCCAGTTACTGCTTACAAGCATAGATTATTTTACTTCTCCACTTTCTTCCTCTATTGGTCAGTTGTCAATTGATCTGTGAATAAAATCAACTTTTAGTGGCTGTGCTATAATATTGATAACCATCACAGCTATTAAAAAAAAAAAAAAAGTTCTGCTTCACAAAAAAATGGCAAAAAATACAAATCCCGGAGCATACAAAAATAATCCATCTTCCCCCATGGATGGCTCTGTGCAGAATGAGATTGCATAATGGGGGACAGGGCTAATGGTGCTGACTATTATGATGGGCCTAATTACAGAATATTATTGACAGAAAACACTAAAACAGTCATACCTACCTCGTGCCCTGTGTCTGGAGGTGGTGCTAGAGGGAAACTAACTGGATATAGCTATAAGCATATACATACCGTATGCTGATCTCTCGCTTTCATCTCTCAAGTAAATCCATACCCCTTAACAGCAGTGTCCGGTGAAGCAGGATGTTGGTGGGTGTTTAAAAGGATGAGCCACTGACGCAAATCACATAACGAACACCACCCAAAGGGGCAAACATGCCCAAAAAAGGGGCATGTATGCTTGAAGAATTGGAAGGCCAGCCTGGTGTGAATGCATTTCAGACTGCCTGCCAATTATAACTCAATTTTAAAGTATAATGCCAAGGTACAGATGCAGACAATAAAGTAGATGGAATATGATACGTGATAAAAAAATCAGTACATTATATTTCTTTATTTGGTTTGAAGACATGTTGTGCAATGTAAGAAACTGATTTGGTTTGAAGAACATGGAGAGCTCTGTTATACTGCTGTAATTGTCTACAACTATGAAGTTATACATAGAGTAAGGTGTGCAAATTGCAATAACTGCACATATACCAATATTTTCAGCAGCTTGTAATAAACTAACATTATAAATGTAATAGGATTTGAAACATTAGATAGGTTGTTTTTTTGTTTAATTAATAACTTTGGGCAAATTGTATTTGGAGATAACATTCTAAAACAAGAATAAGAAAAACAAGGCATTATGTCTTTAAGTGGCCACGTGTTGCCTGCACAGAATGATCTCCATATACCATCACTTGTGCTCTGTTTAATAGCTAATCAGATAAGTGTATCCACCTGTTGATTATAGTAATATTATATGAATATCATAGTTTAGCATTTTAATATTTTGCATTGGCGCATACCATTTTCTAAATTGCCACCTACATATGTATTACATGGCAGCTTAATTCTAATATAAAATGATTTATTTAAAAGATATAAGTGGCTTAGTTTACTAGTACGTATGTAAGCTAGTGTAAGCAAAACAAAAAAATATGCCTGCAATCTTGTGATCTTACATATTGTAAGGTCTGTAAGATTTACTAATATGACTTGTGGTATCAGAAAGCAGCAAGAAAAGTATAGCCACAGCATAAAAAATTACATGGTGTAAAGCCTTCAAAGGAAACTGGCAATCTGCTGTTGCTCCTGTAACATCAAATAGATTATGCATGCATTATTACCTAGTCAGTTTGAAGCTTAGTTTTTGGCTTAAATGCATCAAGCTTCCTTGTTCCATAGTTCATCTAATAAATACCATTACCCATCAGTATTACTATATTTCTCTATGGGTGTTTTTTAACTTGCTCAAAGAGTTTTCTGTGAAAATGTAACACTAGTAAATGCTAGACTTGTGCAATGTGAAAAGAATTGGTTTGTCTATCTTGTTTCGCTGCCCCCAAAAAAAAAAATGTTCGGGTGATTGGCATTCGTTGCATTGGAATTTTGATTCACATGATTTTTGTCCACGCAAAAATTTTGGAAAAACAAATCAGATGATCCAAAAAGGTGTGAAAACTGGCTTATTATTGTACTAATCAAGTGCTAAAAAGTAACCAACGAAGGAAAAAAAGGAGCAGTACAAAAATAAATATACTATATATATGTACTCCTTTTTTTTCTTCTATTAGTCACTTCTTACTTTATCTGGGAACGAAAGTCATGAATGAAACACTTAGCGACTGTTTCCTAACCGTCAATCATCTTTTTTTCCCCATCAGTCATCTATTGTGACCCACATACATAGACCCATATATATGTATAGATAGATATATACATATTTACATATACACACATATATGCATATATATATATATACACACACACACTAAAATGGAATATGCATAGACACTCCATTAAACACCACAAAGAAAAATCCTACTGCACTATTGTGGGACACCACTTTACCTAGCCTGGCCACAATGAAGGACCTAAAAATCAAAGTACTGAAGGGGTTTTTTAAAAATACCCAAGAAAGAAAAACATTTGAAACCAGAATGATCAAACTGTTTAACAGCAAGAATAGAGGACTAAATATTGATTTGGCTTTTCTGTCCCACTACCAACACTTTACATGAACACTCTCCCAGCATTATCTTACTGTTCTGTCATATGTATCCCCAAATGAAATTGCATTCCAATTACATGTTTTTGTTATATCAATATACAGAGTATTATGTATGCTTTCCCATGCCCTTATGCATGTATGCTTGTATATGTTACAGTGCATTTATATTTTTGTATATGAATTCATGTGCATGTATGTATGTATATGTATGTGTATGTTCATGTGTATGGATATAAATATAACAATGTAAAAAACGGCTTGCACTCACAGTCTTTCAAAATAAACAAAAACCTTTTACTAAAACACCTTTTACTAAGGTGATCAGTCTGAGTGCAAGGACTAAAGAAGACACATGGATATATATATATATACATATATATATATATATATACATATGAAACAAGGGGGGTTGGCTGCATTCACCTGAACATGCATAAATGGGGGTGCTGCTGGGGGCCAAATAATACAAAACACAAGATCCAGCGCACTCACCTATCCACTAAACAGCAACTTCAAAGTTGAAAGATTTTATTAGTTTTTTTAAAAACACCTAATCTAGGCAAAAATAATGGGGGTTTAGTTACATTATATGATCATACATTGCATAAGCCTGCCACAACGTCAATGTACCCCATCTTTGTGGCAGGCTTATGCAATGTATGATCATTTAATGTAACTAAACCCCCATTATTTTTGCCTAGATTAGGTGTTTTTAAAAAAACTAATAAAATCTTTCAACTTTGAAGTTGCTGTTTAGTGGATAGGTGAGTGCGCTGGATCTTGTGTTTTATATATATATATTTTTTTTTTACATCTACATCACTGGACTAATACGGATACAATTTCTTCTTTTATATATATATATATAAATATATATATATATGTGTGTGTATATACATATATATGGGTCTATGTATGTGTTGGCACATTTGTACATGTTTGGTGCCTGTGTGTGGATGTTTTTATAGGTGTGCATGTACATATATTTGTGCATTTGGTTGTATTTATATGTATTTCGCTATATGAACTTGTGTATATTGTGTATGTACTTGTGTATACTTGTACATATACCCTACTTGCGTATATGTATATGGACGTGTGTGTGTGTGTCTGTATCTGTGTCTGCTGGATATAGGCCTTCATGCATATGCTGTAACTCTTGGATGGGAATTCATGCATTCTTTATATAAGTAATTATTTTTTTACTCCTCCCCTTCCAGCACCATCTTCTGCACTGTTTGCTTGTTTTTTTTCTCTCTCTCCCCCCTTACTCTGTGATCTTCACACATATATATTTACAAACATCTGCGAGAATGGTGTCTGTTTTCTATCAAACCTGTGTCTTATCTGCACTCATGTGTTACGTATGTCACGTATTTAACGGGAGGAGTCCAGGAGGCAGGAATCAGCCAAGGTGAAGTACCAAATGGAAAACCAAATTCGTAGTTGAGGAAAGCAAGTGGTCAGTTCAGGCAGCATGTGTTCAGAAATGTAAAACAGACAGAGGGTCAGATACCAGATTATTATTATTATTATGATATTTATATAGCGCCGTCAAATTCCGCAAAGGTGGGAGTACGGACAGAAGATAGACGTAAGTCTTCAGCAGATCGTAAGGGCCTAGACGGGACATACTTGTGTATAAGGGAGGATAGATAGGTGGGAGCAGCATTATATAGTGATTTGAAAGCAAGAACCAGAATTATAAATTGAGCTCTATATTATATAGGAAGCCAATGTAGGGACTAACAGAAGGGTGAGGCATGGGAGGCGCGGGCGGACAGGAAGATGAGTCTCGCTGCCGCATTCATTATGGACTGTAACGGCGCAAGTTGGGAGCATGTAAGGCCACTGAGAAGCGGATTATAGTAGTCAAGGCGAGAAAGGACAGTGGAATGGACCAACACCTTAGTCGCATCTGGTGTTAAGTAGGGGCGGATGCGCGTAATGTTTTTGAGATGGAAATGACAGGATTTGGCGATAGATTGAACATGAGGCTTGAAGGAGCGGTCGGAGTCAAAGAGAACACTTAGCCATCGAGCCTGCGTGGTGGAGCTGATGGTAGCACCGTTGACTTGGATAGTGATAGACACAGGAGTAACAACACTTGAGAGAGGAAAGACCAGAATTTCAGTTTTGGTCAAGTTTAGTTTAAGGAAGTGGGCAGCCATCCAGTTAGAAATAGCAGAGAGGGAGTTAGAGACACTAGTCAAGAGGGATGGGGAGAGATCAGGAGAGGACAGGTAGATTTGCGTGTCATCTGCATAGAAATGATATTGGAAGCCAAAGGAGCTAATGAGTTTACCAAGGGAGGCAGTATAGATGGAGAACAGAAGGGAACCAAGGACTGAACCTTGGGGGACACCAACAGAGAGGTGTTGGGGAGAAGAAGCAGAGCCAGAGAAAGAAACACTGAAAGAGCGCTGAGAGAGGGAGGCGAGCACCAGGAGAGAGCAATATCTTGTAGACCAATATTGCGGAGGATGAGAAGAAGCTGTTGATGGTGTCAAAAGCCGCAGACAGGTCAAGGAGAATTAGGATAGAGTAGTGACCACGAGATTTTGCAGCGAGTAGATCATTGGATACTTTGGTCAGTGCCGTTTCCACAGAGTGCTTAGCGCGGAGACCAGACTGAAGCGGGTCTAGCAGAGAGTTGGACTCGAGGAAGTCTGTCAATCTCGCATACACAATTCTTTCAAGCATCTTGGATGCAAAAGGCAGTAGCGAGATAGGATGATAGTTGGATGGGGAGTTAGAGAAGAAGACAGAGTACGGATGAGATGCGAGGGAATTGGATCTAAGGAGCAGGTGGTGGGGTGGGAGGACTGGAGCAGAGCAGAAACCTCTTCCAATGTAGTGGGTTGCGAATTAACTTAGAACAGCAGAGGGAGTGAAGTTAGGGGAAGTATTGTAAGGGGAAGAAGAAAGATGAGAGATCTCTTCTCTGATTGTAGAGATCTTGTCAGTGAAGTGAGTTGCAAAGTCTGAGGCGGTCAAGTTAGTAGGTGGAGGAGGAACAGCAGGGCAAAGAAGAGAGTTAAATGTGTGAAATAGTCGTTTGGGTTCACGGGAGAGTGTGGTTATGAGGGTATTGAAGTAATTAACTTTTGCAGAGGAACGAGCCAAGCTGTATGAGCTCAGCATAAATTTATAGTGGAGAAAGTCAGATGCACAATGAGACTTTCTCCAACAGCGTTCAGCTGTTCTGGAGCATTTTTGGAGGTATCGAGTGAGCTTGGTGTGCTAGGGTTGTTGTTGGGGGCGGCCTCGGAGTTTAAATGTACAAGGTGCCATGATGTCTAGTTGAGAGGAGAGGGTGGAATTGTAGAAGGAGGTTTCAGAACTAGGACAGGTGAGGTTTGAGATAGGTGAAAGGAGAGTTTGGAGATAAATCAGATAAGGAAGGATAGGCACACTGAAGTTGACACCCCAGTAAGCATAGTAGAACTGGGCAATGAGGTAGAGGTAGACTGTGATTATATACAGGAGAGAAATCCACCTGATTAGTCCTTTAAACAACTACAGCTGTACCGTACCTTTAAGAGGCCGGCACACCTAGTAGAATTACATTTGACTTCAGCTGGGACCTCCCACAAGGCGTAGTGTGGAGAAGGTGTCACTGCGTCCACATGTTGCAGGACCGATGTACATAATGCTGTGCACGCCAGAGTCCTCGCTGTGCACCCAGAGGAGACCGCTGCAGCCGCGGGTATAGGTAAGGTAAGTGCAGTCGTGACAGTACCCCACTTCTCTGGAGGCATAAGGGTGCAGGACAATTCGGATTTGAATAATGAAATATTCTAACAAGATGAGGGGCATGTATATTTTTTACAGGTTCCCAGGATCTCTCATCAGGACCATAGCCCTTCTAATGGTTGAGGAATTCCAAATTTCCTCTTTGTTTCCGTAAATCCAAGATTTCTTCTACTTCATATTCAATTTCTCTGCCTATCATGACAGGATCAGGTGACGGTATGTCTTGATTAAGAAAAGGGTTCTCTTTGACAAGTTTAATAAGTGAAACGTGGAAAGAAGGGTGAATATGGTACTGATGTGGTAGTTCCAATCATACTATAACAGTTTGGAAATATGAAAAGGTCCTATGTATTTGGGACCTAGCTTTTTGGTCGGACTGGATAACTTGATGTTTTGTAGATAGCCAGACGAGTTGATTTTCCTTGTATACCAGAGGTGCCATTCTCTTAAGGTCAGCATATTTTTTGTATGTTTGTTGGCTTTCTTGTAAAATTTGTTGAGCTTGTTGGAAGCCTTGTATTAATTGTTTTAAGTGAGTAGCAATGTCTGGATCTGGAGTAAGTGGAGGACTCCCAGGGAGAGTGTTGGCATGGAAACCATAGTTTAACTGAAAACGGGGAACTGTGGGTAGAGTCATGCTGTTTGGAATAGTAAAAACTTGGCTGTAGAGAGCAAATTTTTCCAATCAGATTGTAAGTGGATATGTTTCCAGAGTTTGATTTGTCCTTTCAGTTCGTCTGTTGGATTGGATGAAAGGCTGTTAAAAGATCTACTGAGATCTTGAGAGATTGACAAAATGCTTTCCAGAAACGGGAAGTAAATTGTGTTCCTCTGTCAGAGAGAATAGATTCATGTATCCCATGAAGTCGGAAGATGTTATTAAGGAAGAGGGAGGCAGTTTGTTCAACAGCAGGGAGTCCTTTAGCAGGAATGAAATGTGCCATTTTAATGATGAAGTCCAAAAATTCAACACACTCTGTTTCAAATATGCACTTTTCCATTTTTGCATACAAAATGTTTTTACATAAACGTTTCAACACTTCATTGACATGAAGACGGTGAGTATGTAGATCAGGAGAAAAAAAATAAAATCTCATCTAAATAATTGACCACATATTGATAAAGGAGATCACAGAAAACGTAATTGAGGAAATGCTGAATGGAGGCAGGAGCATTACACAGCCCATAGGGCATGACCATGTATTTGTAGTGACCATAGCATGAACAAAATGGAGTTTTCCACTCGTCTCCCTAACGGATGTGGAGCAAGTTAGAAGCACCCCTTAATTCCAGTTTGGTGTCTATTCATCCTGTTTCATGTTCAATAAGCTCTGGAATAAGTGGTAGGGGGTACTTAATTTTGACGGTGATGTGATTGAGACCCCTGTAGTATGCACAGTGTTGTAGGCTTCCATCCTTTTTTCCAACAAAGTATATATAAGCCCTTCTCTGAACTCTCTCTAAGGTATCAATATCCTTCTGAAGATACGGTCTCCAGTACTGCGTACAATACTCCTAGTGAGGTCTCACCAGTGTTCTGTACAATGGCATGAGCACTTCCCTCTTTCTACTGCTAATACCTCTCCCTATACAACCAAGCATTCTGCAAGCATTTCCTGCTGCTCTATTGCATTGTCTGCCTACATTTAAGTCATCAGAAATAATCACCCCTAAATCCCTTTCCTCATATGTTGAGGTTAGGACTCTATCAAATATTCTGTACTCTGCCTTTGGGTTTTTACGTCCAAGATGCATTATCTTGCAGTTAGTGATACCTGGGGTGCTGGAGCAATAGCATGGTTCTTCAGCAGGGGTACCAGATGAGCAGCAGGAGAAGCTTGTGGTGCTCTGGATATGGAGGTAGCAGCTTGAGTTTAATACTCTTGCACAGCTTGAGTGAATGTAGACACTTGCTTGGTTAGTGTATGTAACATTTCGGCCAAATCTGGGGACTCCATGTAAGCACAGTTCTTCTGTTACGTCTGTCACATATTTGATAGGAGGAGTCCAGGAGGCAGGAATAAGCCAAGGTGAAGTACCAAAGGGAAAGCCAAATTTGTAGTTGAGGAAAGCAAGGGTTCAGTTCAGACGGCATAGGTTCAGAGATGATAAAACAGGCAGAGGGTCAGATACCAAATAAATTAGATAAGGCAGGATAGGCACACTGAAGTTGACATGACAGTAAGCACAGTAGAACTGAGCCATCAGGTAGAGCAAAACTGCAATTATATAGGGTAGAGGTATCCACCTCTCACATTTTATTGGTTAGAAGTTGATTAGTCCTTTAAACACCTTCAGCTTTACCTTTAAGAGGCTGGCGTTCAGGCGTGCGCACGCGCCTAATAGAATCACATGTATCATGGCATGGTGTGGAGAGCCATGGCACCGCATCCACCTGTTACAGAACCACCAGTCGGATGTACACAATGCTGTGCACTCCAGAGTCCTTGCCATGCACCAAGAGGAGATCGCTGCAGCCACGGCGGGGGAATCACAGGTAAGTGCAGTCGTGACATCATGTTGCTTTAACCCCTGTATCACAACTCAACTTTGAATTCTATTTGTCGTCTTTGCTTAGAAATGCTGAACGCTTACCACCGAGATGCATTGATGTAATGAGGAGATGCTGATTGGCGCAGTGTAGCATTTCCTATGGAAATTGGCTGAGTTAATCAAATTTGATGATCTCAGCAACGAAACAGAGCTTGGGCACAGCCAGCTGCAAGGAGACTCACGCGGCGCTGGAAATCAGGTGAGTAAACTCACCTTTTAAAAGCAAGAGAGGGGGCCAGGAGCCTAAACTTGGAGCATAAAACTTTTACAAGCCGTGAATTCAAGGCATTCTAGTTAATTCCAGTTGCCAAACATGTTTTAGGACCTGGGCCACGAAAAACACAAATATTGTTTGAGCTGTGCTCTATGTAGAAATCTAAATGCTTAACACATGCTTGTCTGATGGTCTTGAAAAAGCGACATTATTTTGGTTTGTTTGTTTGCTAGGCTATCAGCCAAACACGTGCAGGAAATTAACATAAATCAGTCCAGTGAACATCATCCTAGGTTTTCATGATAAAAAAAAAAAAACACAATTACATTTTCTAAAACTAGACTTAAATTACTGGCCCATGAAATCAATATCTGCTGTTAATCTACAGGAAAGGTTAATAACAATAAAATATAGCTTTCAGAAAATACCATGTAGTACACCCCATCATCAGCAGTTTAATAAACATTGTTTTCAAGTCATAGTATAGCAGGTATGTTTGTTGAATTGTCCAGTATTTATTTCAAACACAACATAGCAAATGTTGTTAGATCTGCATTATGTGCTGATCTAACTGACTGTGCAGCTAATACATTGATTTAATGCTATATGTAATGAGACATATTACATATAGCCATAATTTTTAAAATAAAATAATATTTGTTTTTACTGGTTACTCATATGGTAGACTGCAAGAGAAAGCTGAACATTCTAATCTTATCACTACCACCCATGCCACTAGTATAGATTAGAGGGGCTAATGCGAAGTTACATGGGGCACCTGAAGTCCGTCTTCCAATGTCAAACATAACAAAAATGGTTTAACTTTTAGCCATTGTACTTTGTCAGGGCACTCCAGGCATTGTAATGAGATTAACCTGTTATGGCACATAGAGTATCCATTTAAAGTTATGCATTCACAATATAAAGTCAGAGAATTGTCTTTCTGATCATCCAAAAACTTTTGGGTATTGGTTAATTGTTATAAAAGTGTTTTCAAGTACTTGTAAAGTCCTTCAATGTTCTTAATGTGCACATTGACTGCATACCATAGAGCATAGGGCCATTTCGGTAATGGCAAAGAGTGCTGTTGAAAAGTATCAAAATGGTAGAATCTTTGGTCAATTAACATCAATAAATATTGAAAATGAGATTATTATTTCCCGCACTGTTAGAATAAAGAGTATTTGTTCTGAATGGGAAGATCTTTAAATAATGTCTCAGTGAACTATAGAATGTCAAATTTGGTGCTCAGAACATGCTGATTTTCTAAATCTTTGCAAATAATATATAATGTATAAAAATATGTATACAATAATGGTTTGTGTATATAAAAAAAACCTTTCAGTTCAGCAGTTTCTGGTTATTTAATTAAAAGAGATAAACTATTTTAATACTTATATGGGGCCAGGAGGTGCCCACTGCCCAGTCTCCTGGCTCTTGAAAGTCCAAAGGGACATAGGAATGTCAAGTTTACTGGACTCTAAGAAGTTATCCCCATTTAATAGACATCTGTTTCGCCCTTGGGAATTTTAGAGACCAGGAGATGCCCAGTCTTCTAGCACCTAAAGGATTAACACACATTACGTCAGACTTGCCTTTCAGAGCACTGTGCTTGGTTGGCTTGCAATCCAATTATTTATGCAATTTTATGATTATATTTGGTATGGATTATTTTTTTCACATTTTGTGGTCCTAAGAAATGAAAATAAAGAAAGATCTTCAATCAAGACATCAATAAGTAATTTTTTTTTTAAGATTACTGATGTTTCTATTTAGAATATTTGGTCCCACCCTCATTAATAATTATTAGTGTGAAGAGTTAGGTAGGGACATTTGTGGGTTTTTACAGGTTCTTTAAGGGTTAACGTCAGTAAGGCTTAGTATCTCCTGGACTCTTATGACTAAGGGTTAGTTCATTAAGTGTCAGTAAACTAGGCATCTCTTTTTAGTATTTGACTATTTATGAGATTAATTTCCTTATGGCCAGGAGATGCCCAGTGCTGTGTGTGCATTAAAAGGGATAACTTTCTTATGGGGGTTACATACTTGGGGTCCAAGAGACTGTCCATTTCTTTGCCTCCTTATTATAACTGCCCTTGATATATATAGCCATAATTTTAAAAATAAAATAATAATTTTTTTTACTGTTTACTCATAAGATAGACTGCAAGAGAAAGCTGCTGAATCCAATCTTATCACTGCCACCCATACCACTAGTATAGATTGGTAAGACTAGTGCGAAGTTACATGGGGCACCTGAAGTCCATCTTCCAATATATATCACTGTTTTTACTTTAATGCTTATTATTTCCTTATTGTGCATTAGACATGTGCATGGCTGGGTAGTTCAATTCAGCTGGATAATTTTTCCCAAAATTTAAATTTTATTTGGAATATCCAATGCTCGTCCATATGATGGTTCAGCTTTGCCAAACATCCTCCATTAAAAATTATTGGAGAGAACTTTCTGCAAGCCCAAAAAGAGGGAAAATTTGTCTAATGTGTTAATGCAAATATTGCAACATATTTTATCAAGTCTTTTGGTTAAGCAATATCAGTCATTGTTGCTATGCTTTTTAGTGAGCGAACTTTTGATTACCTACTCACCCATTCCACCTTGAGAAGAACAATGTCTGTATGTGATCATCCTTCACTTAAAAAAACTAAACCAGCATCAGCAAGAGTGACTTAATTTGAAAAGGGGATTTACTTCTAAAAATGATTAATTTCTAAAAATAAAGGGGTGAAAGGGGTGAATGGGTTGTCATTTACCCATAACCACTCAAGTTTTCCTAAGAAAAAGAATTGACCGACTTCAGTGTGGAAAAAAACAGCATCTCTCAATTGAGAGGTTTTTTTACAGTAAGAACAATAAGGATATGGAATTCTCTGCCTGAAGAGGTGTTTTTGTCAGAGTCCATACAGATGTTTAAACTGAAATTGGATAAATACTTACAAAAACATAACATACAGGGATATAATTTCTAATTAGTGGGGTAATAGCTGCTTGATCCAAGGAGACATCTGACTGCTATTTTGGGGTCAAGAAGGAATTTTTTCCTAGTTTGTGGCAAAATTGGAAGTGCTTCAGACCATGTTTTTTGCCTTCTTTTGGATCAACAGCAACAACATTTGTGAGGAAGGCTGAACTTGATGGACACAAGTCTCTTTTCAGCTATGTAACTATGTAACTATGTAACTATGAGTCTGCAGAGGTAGAAAGTGTAGCCACACTGCAAAACTAGGCCAGGCTGAGCAAAATCACAGCAGTGAAAGGTATTTAAAAAAGGGGGAGCAGCAGCAGAAGTAATTTAATTTTAAAACAGAAGCTTTTTCAAAAATTCAAAGGACACAGTCGGTAGGTACTGGACAATTGACCCATTCACCACTTCCACCCTGTGTAACAAAGGACAGCTTTCCCACACATCCAGTCTGTACCATGTGTGACTGTCCTTCAGTATGGGGATAAAAACAGCAACCAGCAAAACTCTGCCAAGCATGGCTAAACCAAACACTACAATGAAAGATATTTGAAAATATGACATACTTTTTTTTTTCTACAAGGAGTTACTAAGGAAAGAAGCTTGCAACTGGCAACACCTAAGCAGTAGCACAGAAACACACTGCAAGTCAAGCTATCATTCTATTACTTGAAGTAAAAAATAACGTTTAATTAATAAAACAATACTAACTTTTCTAATACCCCACCTCCTATAGTCTGTAAGCTCGTTTGAGTAGGGTCCTCTTCAACCTATTGTTCCTGTAAGTTTTCTTGTAATTGTCCTATTTATTGTTACATCCCCCTCTAAAAATATTGTAAAACGCTACGGAATCTGTTGGCGCTATATAAATGGCAATAATAATAATAAAAATAACTCTCCAAATCATAGTGAGTGTAAGTGAAACTGATAGTAGTAATTCTTTTTTTTTCCCTTTATCATCACTTCTCATGTGATCTGTGAATAAAATTGGTGCCTGTCCTCTAACCATCAATAATCTTTGATTTCTACTTCTGGATTGGACATCAGATGTAGAACACATCATTGGGCAGAGCACTTGTCCATCATAACAAACTAAGCTGCATATTTAACCACCCATAAAAAATTAGCATAAATAATCAAACAACTTCTTATTCTATCTACCTATTTTTGATACCGTGTGGAATTCCAGATCCCTAAGCAACGAAACATGTTTGGGCATCAAGCTTGTCATTTGTTTAGTTTTTTTCCATGTCTGCATTCAGAGAAATGAACCAGAGACTATCAACTGCTATTTGGCATAGCTTAGGCTAGGAACATTGTCTGTTGATGCTCAGTTACATTCAGAAGCTAGCCTACTATTCATGATAATGAGTATCATTGTTTTTTAATCTGACGTCTGAGGGTTACAGTAGATCTTGGTTAGTTATGTTGCTTTCTGAATCTACATTATTGTTTCTTTTCATTGTTATTTTTATTTTGGTAACTTGATTGTCCACGGAAAAAACACAGTGAGGTAAGTTAGTAAGATGTTATTCCAGGTAGAGAAGTATATCTGTTTTTATTAAAAAAAAAATTATTCCATACTAGAGTTTTATACGATAATGTGAATAATTTGCTTTCTCTCTGGAGTTAATTAATTAGTTTCAATAGATTTCTCAATTTATCAGTATTGCTGCTGTATTCAGAAATGTTTTGGCTTCTGTAAATGAACTTTGTAAAAAAAAATAATCTTTTGCTGTGGTTTATATCTGCCATTTGAGTATTTTTTTTATTATTCTTCTGTCTTTGTTTTTCAAGCTAAACAGAAAAAAATTGGAAAGAAACATGTGAAAATGGAAAAACTAAAAGGTAATTCTAGGATTATATTTGAACACCATGGTTTTTCAGTAAGAGGCATTCAATGGCACTGTACCAATTCCAACCATTAATAGTGCTGTCAAAAGTCCGTAATGTTAATTTACAATTAAAAGGATACTGTAGTAACCTTAACCCCTTAAGGACGAGTGACGGACGAGGTCCGTCACTCAGGGGAAACCCTTAACGACGAGTGACGGACCTCGTCCGTCACGCGGTAAAATTAACCCTGGATCGCCGCTATCGCGGCGATCGCGGGGTTAATGGTGCTCCAGTATGCCTCTGCATTAGAGGCATACCGGGAGCACCCGGTCAGGCTGCCCAGCACATGTGCTCGCTCTGACCGCAAGTCTGAGCGAGCACATGTGCTCTGTATACTCACCTACCGGCTCCCTGCACTTCCTGGTTCTGTGTGAAGTGCAGGGAGCCGGATCAGTGCTGATCCTGCCCCCTGCTGTAAAAAAAAATAAAGTTTATTTAAAGTCCCCCCTTACCCATTTTAATAAAAAATTAACCCCTTCCCTGCCAATTGATCACTGACTACAGTGATCAATTGGCAGGGATTACATTTTACTATGATCTGATTTTTTTTTTTAACCCCTGAGGGTTAATTCATTTTTTTTTGACCCTCAGGGTTAAATTTATTTAATTAATTAATTAAAATATTTTAACATTATATATTTAGCTAGCTGGGGTGGGTGGAAGTTAGTGGGGAATTGGGGGATTTGGCGTTAGGCTAACTAGGGGTTAACATTAAAAAAAGTTTTAAAATAAACTTTCAAAAGTTAAAAATTAAGCTTAAAAAATGTTTTAATAACGTTTAAGTAAAAAAAAAAAAAACCTTTACCTAGTCCAAATAAAAATTAACCCCTTCCCTGCCAGTCGATCACTGCCTACAGCGATCAAATAGAGATCACAGTATTATACTGTGATCTAATTTTTTTTAACCCCTGAAGATTAACTTTTTATTTATTTTTTAACCCTCAGGGGTTCAATTTATTTAATTAATTAATTAAAATATTTTATAACTATGTATTTTGCTAGCTGGGGTGGGTGGGAGTTATGGGAAAATGGGGAATTTACTGTTAGTGCTGCGTACTGCTAGTTAGGGGTTAACGGTAAAAAAAAAAGCTTAGAAAAATGTTAAATCTGTAAAAAAGTTTTAAGAAAGTTTAGGAAAGTTTAAAAAAATTAATAAGCAAAACAAAAGTTTAAAAACTAGTTTTTAAAAGTAAAAAAGTTATAAAAAGTAAAAAAAATACATTTAAAAAACGCTCATTACCACTACACCTGGAACAAACTAGAGAAAAAATTATCCCACGCCAAGGTTCAAAATATGCCTTTTGAATTACCCCAGGGTGTATTCTTTAATAAATAGTATGTGTTTGTGGGAAGTTTCAATAACCAACCGTCTAAACTACTCCAAATTGGAACATGGACACAGCGTAAAACTTCAAAGTTAGAAAAAAACTGAATGGCTGCGTCTCAAATGCGCCCCTTCAACATCCACATATACCTGGCAAAGGTACATACAGGGGTATTGCTGTACTCAGCCGACATAGTTGAGCAACATATGAAGTATTATACAGTCATAGCACACATAAGGTTTGCAAAATATGTTGCACAAACTCACTTTGTATGTCAAAAAGGCAGAAAAAATGCTTATTACCACTACACTTGGTACAAGCTAGCGGAAAAATGATCCCACGCTAAGGTTCAAAATATGAATTTTGAAATACCCTGGGATGTCTTCTTTAAGAAATGGTATGGCTTTATGGGGAATTTGGATTATATAGCCTGGTAAAATACTCTAAAATGGTACATAGGCACAGCATAAAAATTCAAAGTTTGAAAAAAACTGGAATGGCTGTGTCCCAAATGTGCCCCTCCGATGTCCACACATACCTGGCAAAGGTACATAAGGGGGTATTGCTGTACTCAGCCGACATAGCTGAGCAACATATGAAGTATTATACAGTCGTAGCACACATAAGGTTTGCAAAATATACTGTGCAAACTCAATTTGTATGTCAAAAAGGCAGAAAAAACGCTTATTACCACTACATCTGGTACAAGCTAGCGGAAAAATGATCCCACGCTAAGGTTCAAACTATACCTTTTGAAACACCCTGGGGTGTCTACTTTAAGAAATGGTAGGCCTTTGTGGGGTAGATTGAATTTAAAACCTGCGAAGATGCTTGGAAATCGCACATAGGCCCAGCGTCAAAATTCAAAGTTTGGTAAAAATGGATATGGCTTGGTCTCCTATATGGCACTGTAGCTTCACAAAATAGTGACAAAGACATTCATTGGGGGTGTATTTTTACTCAAAAGACTTAGCTGAGCATAATTTGGGAGGTTTGAACTTAGTGGCACATATGAAATATACAAAACGCCCAGCAAAAATGTAATCCGTATGTAAAAAATGCACAAAATTATTTTTTACCACATACTTTTGCATATATTGGTGAAAAAATGGGGGCATGTTAAGGCACAATATGCACCTTATGAGATACCCTGGAGTGTCTACTTTTACAAATGGTAGGCCTTTGTGGGGGGGTTTTGAACAGTCAAACTGTTATAATACCCCAAATGGAAGCTAAGGCTCATTAAATCCATCTCTCAAAATTCTACTGTGAATACTGTAAAGGACAGGTCTCCTATATGGCACTGTAGCTTCACGAAATAGTTCCAAAGACATTCATATGGGGTGTCATTTTACTCAGAAGACTTAGCTGAGCATAATTTGGGGGGTTTGAACTTAGTGGCACATATGAAATATACAAAACGCCTAGCAAAAATGCAATCCGTATGTAAAAAATGCACAAAATTATTTTTTACCACATACTTTGGCATATATTGGTGAAAAAATGGGGGTATGTTAAGGCACAATATGCACCTTATAAGATACCCTGGAGTGTCTCCTTTTACAAATGGTAGGCCTTTGTGTTTTTTTTTTGAACAGTCAAACTGTTATAATACCCCAAATGGAAGCTAAGGCTCATTAAATCCGTCTCTCAAAATTCTACTGTGAATACTGTAAAGGATAGGTCTCCTATATGGCACTGTAGCTTCACGAAATAGTGCCAAAGACATTCATATGGGGTGTCATTTTACTCAGAAGACTTAGCTGAGCATAATTTGGGGGTTTGAACTTAGTGGCACATATGAAATATACAAAACGCCCAGCAAAAATGCAATCCGTATGTAAAAAATGCACAAAATTATTTTTACCACATACTTTGGCATATATTGGTGAAAAAATGGGGGCATGTTAAGGCACAATATGCACCTTATGAGATACCCTGGAGTGTCTACTTTTACAAATGGTAGGCCTTTGTGGGGGTTTTTTGAACAGTCAAACTGTTATAATACCCCAAAATGGAAGCTAAGGCTCATTAAATCCATCTCTCAAAATTCTACTGTGAATACTGAAAAGGACAGGTATCCTGTGTGGCACTGTAACTTCACAAAATAGTGCCAAAGACATACAATGGGGGTGTCATTTTACTCAGCAGATGTAACTGAATACAAAATAAAACTTTGTACAGGAATAGCACACACCAACTTTACAAAATATACACTAGAATTTCTTTGTTATAAGTTTGTGTGCCAAAAACCAAAAAAAACACAATTTTACTCCAATATTTAGCAGAGATTGGCGGTGAAATGGCTACGTAGAAAGTGTCAAAACAACCTTAGGTAAATAGCCCGTGATGTCTACTTTATATAAATATATACTTTTGTGTGGTAATTTTGTTTTCTTTTATGGCTATTAAGCTTACAAGACAAACATACCAAATTCTAAAATCGCTCCACATTAAAAGTCTATTTTACTCCTTGTGCTTTGTGACCTGTAACTACCAAAAAAAAACTTTAAATCCCAGACACATTGTATATTCTGTAAATCAGAACAACTAAATTAATTTATTTTTAATTACTTTTCTTAACCTGCACTAATTATGCACACATTATTATTGCAAAAACTGTAAAAAAAAACACAACATTTTCATTTTTTTTACATTTTTCTGTAATTTTTTATAATAAATAAGCATTTATATATATGTGTGTTACATCAAATTAAAGCCCTTTCTGTCCTTTAAAAAATGATGTATTATATGTGTTGGTGCAACAAATAAGTAAAATGCAAATTGCAGTTGAACGCAAACAGCAAAAAATGAAAAAAATGCCGTTGTCATTAAGTGAAAGACAAGCTTTTGAAGCTCTGTCCTTAAGGGGTTAAACACTACAGCATTTTGTTGTGATCATGTTGCCAGAAGTACCCTAGAGCCCCAAAATTGAAGTAGTCAAATCATCAGCTAATGCATTTAGCCAATTAGCTGCCATCCCAACATAAACTGGCAAACTTAGTCTAGACTATATATATATATATATATATATATATATATATATATATATATATACTGATTTAAACAAAAAAAAAATAGAGGTGCTCTTAAATCTTAACATACAAGGATACATATTTTTATAACTAAAATCCTCTTTAATAAACACATATATGTATATACAAAAAGAGACAAATACTTATAAATAATAGTGCAACCTGCCGCAGTGTCTACATAACAAAGAAGCAATATATTGGCAGAGAACATAGCTATTAAAAACTGGTTCAACAGCGGGAATGCTAACACTTACAGGAACAAAAGCCTCACTCAGCTCTATCATGTAGTTTGTGGGCTTAAACAAGGAAAGCCTCCAGGTATATGTAAAACTCCTGAGAAAACCACAAAAAAAAAACCTCTGATATGTGTAGACCTCAAACTCTACTGAGTTCATGAATTAGATAGTGGGGAGAAGAGGCAGTCAAAACATTGTAAAGAGACAACTCATTATTTATACAAAAATAAATAAAACACTCTTACATATTAGCTCCCCTATGGTAGCAGAAGATATAAGCAGAGGCAGAGTATTGCAGGTCTGCTTGGCAAAAATTGTGTACACCTGTCTCTACCATGGGAAGATTCATGATTACTTGGCAGTTTTTGCTTGCAACCGTTCCTTCGATGACGCATTTCGCACTCGGTACTTCATCAAATCAGATGTATTAGAGGTTTCAAATATGCATATATACACTCACACTGGGGAAGAGAATTACTAGGTGTCCAGCTGGATACAATAATTAAACTATGTAGCATTTTTTTTTTAATATACTTTTTTTAATTAAACCATATTCATATGATGACTGCTTAGTGGCATGGACCTAGTTAGTAGTGATTCCTCCTTTGGCTAAATTAACAATTACTTTCCACCCAAAGTTTCCAATTTAGCGTCGTGTAGCTCTCAGTTGCTATTCACTTTTATTCACTGTTAAAAAATAATAGTCTTTTTGAGCCACTGGCTACACTGACTTAATTTATTTACCGTTGGCAAAGGTGACCAAGAAGAGACATGCACTAATGCTAATAATTGCTGGTTAAATATGCTTAAACAGAATTTGTTTTAATGCCCATGTGGATATTGAAAATGTTGAAATTCTAGTTTAACACTTACGTAAAAAATACAGTGAATATGTTAACAAGAATCAACTACTGTTTATCTGTCTACATTGTAACCAAATATTGATATTGTCTATTTTTAGAAACACCAAAAGCACAGGAGAAGAAACCATCGAAACAGGAAAAAGTCAAAGGTAATTTAATTCTGTCATCATCTAATTAGGTGAGCCTAAAGAAATAACGAAAATGTGTTTAGTAACCATACAGGTGAGACTCAAATACAAAAAAAAAAAAAACTCATTCAGGTATTTTTAAGGTTGCTATCATTCTCATGTTTAGTAACTTCATTTTTATGGCAGCCACATTTTTCAGCATAGCAAATCTTTGTTATAACATCTGGAGTGCAAAAGGCTGCCTACCCTTGGTATAATTAATGTTATAGAGTGAGGAAAGGTCAGGGGATGTATAAATATATACACACCAGTCAAGCCATAGAATCCCTTGCAGTAGTGAGAGCACTGTTAAAGTGAGATTTCTGTGGGAAAAGCAAGTCTTATGGCTTGACTGGTGTGTGTATTTTCCATAGAGAGAAATTGGCCAAAAGGGGTTATCCACAGATAAAGGGAACAGAAAAGGGGGTAACCCTACGGGAATGGAACAAACAAAAATAAGAAAGGAATCTGTCCCTATAATTGAAAGTATGCTAAAAAATCTCAAAGATACTTTATTAATACCAAAAAAGGGTAACTATAGACACACAGCCCCTTTGTCTAACTGTCTGACTCAGACAGAAGCGATAACGGTCGTATATGCAGGGGGCATACATAAAAGGGATAGGGGGAGTGGAAGATGACACAAAAGAAAAAAAGGTGAGTCACATAAATCCACACAAGTAATCTGGAGCAAAGCTATTGATGACCATCTCCAATATTATGGTGTGGTTAAAACAAAGAACAAAGCTAATTGGAAAGAAAAATCAGAAGCCATGATCTGCGTTGAAACTAACCATAGCATAAAGTGCTGCTGCCTGTAAAAGGGTCTATTAGATGTGTAGACGGCTGTCTCAATGTCGTCTAACACATGTAAAGCTACCCAATGTCGATTCGGACACCATAGAAGCCTATACACTTAAGGCTACAAAGTGTCCCAATAGGCATAATATAGCTAACTCACTTATTGAAGGATGCCCATATTGGTCCAATGTGTGATATGATACTTAGTAACGTTTGGTGCACAATTAACAGCCTAACACGGAACGATATAGAACCAGTAATAGTATATAAGTTAGAAAATTCAAAGTGTCCAAATAGGAACTCAAGTAGCTGATTTACTAAATAGAAGGTGCCATAATTAATAAGACTAAATATGAATAGCGTCTAGTTCTGCATAGACATGGTGGCTAGAAATGCAAGAACTAGTGAAACAGGATGAATTACTTATTCATCAAATAGGCAATACAGTGCTGTGCTGCATAAATAGTGTTAAGAGTGATACAATTGAATAAAACATGCAGCACTCAAAGCCAAAATAAAACTTGATCCATTCAGCCACTAAATGTATGGCAGAATCTACTAAATCATGGATCTGTAGAGTGACTAAGTAACTAAATAGAGGGTGCCGATAGATATGGAGAAATCAGATAAATAAGAACAGTGCCTTCATGGACACCTTTAACAGTACAGTAATAGGTAAAGAAAGATAGAGACTTTTTGCAGAGCATAGAGCTAAAAAGTTAGTGCTAATAAAATATTATTCCAATTAGCTAGGCTGAAAACAATGCCCTGGTCAGCACGTTGCTTCCCAATCACTTGAAGTGGCTATCAATCAGCCCAATTCTAGGGATACCCTATATGGTTACTGGATTTTTTTGGGCTATAGAGTCTAGACCGCAGCAAGGGTACTGTAGAGAAAAGAAAGGAGGGATGCAAACGTGGGTATCGGGAAAGTGTCAAGAGAGTGTTGAACCCGACGCGCGTTTCGCCTGGTTTAGAGGCTCATCAGGGGGAAATGACTCCCCCAAGAGGCTAGATTAACTATCCCGCCCCAGGGCATGATTGGTCCATTTTTAGATCAAGGGGTGGCTTGGTAGACTCAAAAACATATAATAAGCGCAGAGTTCTTTATTTATTCAGAAACTCGCAAACCTATCAAACATAAGAGATGTTGAACCATCTAGGAATAACACTATTAATAGCTATATGCTTCTAGTCTCACATATATAATGAGAAATCAAAATCTAACAGTGAGTCATTTAAAATAAAAAGCTGCAGATTGGAATAGCAGTCACGGTGTTGCACATTAAAAAAGCTTTTTTTTTTGGTATAAATACAAATCACCAGTTGGCAGTGTCACAAACGGTAATAACACTGTTAAGTTTTATATATACATATTATGGCTCAATTTTAGTGCCAATGGTGTGGTAAGGGGAATATCATCACCTCATGTTCATAACAATTACCATCTTAAAGTGTATCATTTGTTTAAGTTTTTTCTAACAATATAACGATGTATGAATGGAGTATAGTTAAATTCTTAATTTAAGCCTCGAGGGGCTAAAGTCTTAAATGCAAAAATCCTTTCTTGGATTAGATAGCAATTTCTCAATGACCTGAAATCGTAGATTGTCGGATTTACCATTATGGAATTGAGAATGTGTCTCGCTACAGGAGTAGGAGTGACAGTATTGCTGATAGAATTAATATGTTGCAGAATCCTATGTCTAAATTGTTGGAAGGTTTTTCCAATATATTGAACTCCACAACTGCATGTGATCAAGTAGATCACTCGTGTGGTGCTGTAGTTTACAAGAGCATTAGTATCAATGCTTATATGTGTTTGAGTGGAGATGGCTGACTTAGAGGGCAAGATGTATTGGCAGGCCTTACAATGGCCGCATTTAAAAGTTCCCTTCAGGTTTGCTAGCCAGTTAGTTGGTGGTGAAGGAGATGACAGATGGCTATGGACTAGTTGATCTTGAAGGTTAATTGGTCTAAGTGCTGTTAAAAGGTGAATGATTTGGTAGAATATTTTGAAGCACCAAGTCATGCAGAAGTATAGGCCAATTCCTCTTCACAATTTTGGCCATAGGTCCCCAGCCTTGGTCGAACATGGCGATACATTGTCAGGCCTTAGACTGTAATTCCGGTTTGGTGAAATGAAGACTAAACTGTCTATCAATATCACATACCCGATGAAAATCCTGTTTAAGGACACGATTCAGGTATCCCAATTCCTTAAAGTGGGATTTTAGAATTTTGCATTCATTATAGAAAGTCTGATCCTGAGATAGTCACTGTAGGTGATGGAAGCCTTTAGTCGGTAAAGGTGATGACTCGTCCAGTGTAGTAAGCTGTTGGTAGAGGTTGACTTTCTAATCAATTCTGTCTGAATGGTGCCATCCTGTTCCAGCAGGATCTTGAGATCCAAAAACACCAGTTCATGTTCGTCGATTACATGTGTCAACTTTAAGTTGATGTCATTGTCATTGAGCATTTTCACAAAGTCCTCGAACATGGGGGGGGATCCTGTCCATGGGAGCAACATGTCAATGTATCTATGCCAGCTCAAGATATACTCATAAAGTGGCTGAACTTGGAAGTTGTGACGACATGTTACTCCCACCACCCCAAAACAGGTTGGCATAAGTGGGTGCACAGGCCGTCCCCATAGCAGTGCCAGAAGTCTGGAGGTAATAACAACCATTAAAAATAAAATAGTTGTGTGTTAGGACGAACTCAAGAGAAGCTAAAATGAAGTCCTTTTGTAAGTCATTATATGATATATTATCAAGAAAAGATCTGCATGACCTTAAACCCATGTGGTGGGGTATATTAGTGTATAAGGATACCACATCCAGACTTGCTAATTGTGTATACGGTGGAACCGTCATATCCTGTAATGTCAAAAGGGTTTACTTGGTATCCTGGAGATAAGATGGTAATTTGAGTACAATGGGATGCAGAATTTTTTCAATGAACTTGCTCAAGGATTCTGTAAGGCAGTTATTGACAGATACAATAGGTCTACCTGGAGGGAGTCGGGTACCCTTATGTATTTTTGGTAGACAGTAGAACGTTGGGATGGTTGGATTTTTATTCGGCAATAAGAATTTGAGTTCATCTTGAGTAATGATCTGTTGGTTGAAGGCACCATGTAATAGTGTCTCAAGTTCACCAACATAAATACTAGTAGGATCCGAAGGGAGAGTTCTGTAATATGTAGTGTCATTAAGATGTGACATGCACATACTGACGTATTCAGAACGATTTAAGAGGACTATGTTGCCCCCTTTGTCAGCTGGTTTAATTATTAAATCAGTTTGTTGTTGTAAATCTTTGTGTGCTTTACGTTCCAGGAAGCTTAGGTTGCTAGTGGTAGGACTAGGATTACCGTTAGTGTCGAATTCATTTAGTGACATCTGAAGAAAAAGATCAACATGAGGAGTGTCTATGAAATTGGAAGTGAAATTGTAGCGTTATTCACCTTATCCAGGGGCCGACCGCGGTCCTCTCTTCGAGCCGCGCGCGGTCCTGCTGCTGCACGAGCCGCGTGCGGCTCATCCGACGGCCTCAACAGGAATGCGGGCAGTGACCGCGAGAAGCGGTCACGTGTCCCACCTGAATCTAATAGCGCGCCGCGAGTCTCGGGCGCGCTCTTAAAGAGGCAGTGGGAGCCTAAATTGTTAAAAGGCTCCCATTGGCCCCTGTCATGCCACACTCCCCATACACTTACCTTTTGGGGGTGTGGATATGACAGGAGCCAATCACATTAGTTTAAAAGCTATATATACTTACCTCTCCCTTTACTCCCTGCCCTATCGTGGTTTCTGTATCAGTTCCCTTTAGCGCTTGTTGTGTTCAGTTGTGTTTCTCCGTTTTGACTTTGGCTTTGTTTCTGACTACGTTTTCTCTTTATCCTTATCTGTTCTGGTTGTCGGCTTGCTGTTTACTGTGTACCAGACCCCGGCTTGTCCTAGTTTACGCTGTCTCTCTGTGTCCTTGACTTCGGATCGTTCCTGACTCTGCCTCCTCTCATATACGTCGAGTCCGGCCATTCTAAGGTCCGGTAGACGTATCTCTCCTCTGTGTTGTCTTCTGTTTAGCTGAATCCTGCGTGTTGGGGTATATTCTCGTTACATTACGATAGGGCCATGGACCCCGCAGATTTGGCTCAGCAAATGGCTTCTCACGAGGCAAGGTTTGTAGAACAGGATCATCGTATGGATCAGATAGCACAGGCTCTCCAGACGCTCTTGTCTAGAACTATTCCTGCAACCGCACCTAACCCTCCTACACCCCATCCTCCCGAAGTATCCAATTCACCCAATACTTCGCCCCATTTAACACCTCCTCCTAGGTATGGAGGGGAAGCCAAGACATGCAGAGGTTTTATTAATCAAATAGAATTCCACCTTGAGATGTATCCTCATTCCTTTCCCACTGATAGGTCTAAAGTGGGGTTTTTGATGCATCAACTTACTGACAAAGCACTTGAGTGGGCAAATCCTATTTGGGAGGCCAATGGACCTATGGTGCATAATTTCAATAGCTTTCTTACGGCTTTTCGTAGAACTTTTGACACAACAAAAAGGTCAAAGAATGCCGCGAGAGCATTAATGAGAATTAAACAGGGGTCTAGGTTTGTGGCTGATTATGCTATTCAGTTTCGTACCCTTGCTTCACAGGTAGATTGGACCAATAATGGGTTAACTACTGCGTTCATGGAAGGTTTATCTGACACTATATTAGATGAGGTAGCGGCAAGAGAGCTTCCTATTCCATTAGAGGACCTTATTGACTACCTCATTGATATAGATAATAGAATTTGTGACAGGCTCTATACCAAGAACAGGAATAGACGTGTAGTCACACCTACTAACCCCAGAGTTGATAAACCTGAGAGTGTTAAAGTATCCAAGGAGGAACCCATGCAATTAGGGGTTGCCAAACTCTCAGATACTGAAAAACTACTTAGAAGAAGGAACGGACTCTGCCTATACTGTGGTAGGCGAGATCATATGGTAAAGGAATGCCCTTTGCTTCCGGAAAACTCTCACACCTAAGACCTTATAGAGGACTGGCCTTGGGTGTGATATTTAAGTCTCCTAAATTGCCTCCTAACCGTTTGCTTCTCCCTGTTTCCCTTCATACGGGAGAGAGTTGTATAGCTGAAAGCATACTAGCCTTGGTTGATTCCGGGGCTGCTGAGCACTTCATTGAGTTTGTTACGAAAAATAACATTCCCGTTAGAGAGAGATACCCTTGGCCATTGAGGCCATAGATGGTAGACCTTTAAATACTCCAGTAGTTACCCATGAAACTGTACCATTATTCATGTACACAGGGGTTTTACACCTTGAGACCATTCGGTTTCAGGTTATCACCTCTCCCTCTTCTCATATCGTGTTAGGGTACCCATGGTTATGTTCTCACAATCCCATTTTTGACTGGGAATTGGGGAAATTAAAATCATGGGGTAAAACCTGCCATGACTCTTGTATGAGTAAAGTCACCCCTTTAAATACCATTAATGTTCATACTACTCCTCCTTTATCTACTGTTATACCTCCTCAGTACTTGTTTCTCAAAACTGTATTCGATAAAAGGGAAGCTGATAAATTACCGCCTCACAGATCCTATGATTGTGCTATCGATTTATTGCCTGGCACTATACCTCCTAAGGGCAGGGTGTACCCTTTATCTATTCAAGAAAACCGTATCATGGAGGAGTATGTTAAAGAATCACTAGAAAAAGGGTTCATTAGGAAATCCTCTTCTCCGGCTGGAGCAGGGTTTTTCTTCGTATCTAAGAAAGAGGGTGATTTAAGACCGTGCATCGACTATAGAGGTCTAAACAAAATCACTATCAAAAATGCATACCCTATACCTTTAATTACAGAGTTATTTGACAGGCTGAAACATGCTACTGTGTTCACCAAATTGGACCTTAGAGGTGCATACAATTTAATACGCATAAAGGAAGGTCACGAATGGAAGACTGCATTCAACACTAGATCCGGTCATTACGAGTACACTGTTATGCCATTTGGTCTTTGCAATGCCCCAGCAGTATTTCAGGAATTTATTAATGACGTCCTAAGAGACTTTATTCACACATTTGTAATTGTATACTTGGACGACATATTGATATATTCTACAGATTTGCACACTCATCACAGACATGTCACAACGGTCCTGAAGACCCTTCTTACTAATGGTCTTTATTGTAAACTAGAGAAATGTTTATTTGACCAATCCGAAGTCCAGTTCTTGGGGTATTTGATTTCTGCCAAAGGGTTTCGTATGGATCCCCAGAAGCTTTCTGCTGTCATAGAGTGGCCTCTACCACAGGGTTTGAAAGCAATTCAACGTTTTCTTGGTTTCTCTAACTATTATAGACGCTTTATTAAGGGTTTTTCGTCTATTGTAGCACCTATCACCCGTATGACAAAAAAGGGTGGTAATACTCGTGTCTGGTCTCCCGAGGCACTTCAGGCTTTTGACTTTCTTAAAACTACATTTGCCTCTGCACCTATTTTACAGCACCCTATCCCCTCACTGCCTTATATTCTTGAAGTTGATGCTTCTAAAATCGGGGTAGGTGCTGTTTTGTCCCAAAGAGAATCGACTGAAAGGCCATTGCATCCTTGTGGCTTCTTTTCTAGACAAATGTCCAAAGCTGAAAGGAATTATGATGTGGGTAATCGTGAACTCCTTGCTATTATCTTAGCTCTTAAAGAATGGAGACACTTGTTAGAAGGAACTAAGGATCCTATCCTCATTTTTACAGATCACAAGAATCTATCCTACCTTGGTGAAGCTAAAAGATTGTCTTCTAGGCAGGCTAGATGGTCACTATTTTTGTCCCGTTTCAATTATATTATCACCTATAGGCCAGGTGATCGCAACATTAAAGCAGATGCTCTGTCCAGACAGTTCGAAACTACTGACAAACAGGAGGTTGATGTTACTCCTGTCATTCCCCCAGACAGGATAATAGCCACTACTATGTTGTCTATTTCTTCATCCCTCTTGCAGACCATACAGGCGAAACAAAGTATGGCACCTAGCGAGAGGCCTATTGATAAATTGTTTGTTGATGTTCCAGAGAGACGGGAGATTCTGTCATTATATCATGATACTAAGACTGCTGGACATCCTGGTATTACCAAAACGATGTCAGCAGTTTCTCGATATTTTTGGTGGGGTTCCTTACGCAAGGATGTCACTGACTATATAAATGCTTGTACTACTTGTGCGTGTATGAAAACGTCTCGTAGAGTTCCTTGTGGGCTTCTGCATCCTTTACCAGTTCCCGAGAGACCTTGGTCTAACCTATCCATGGATTTTATTGTTGAATTACCCCCTTCGAATGGTAACACAGTCATCCTGATGATAGTAGATCGGTTTTCCAAGATGGCTCACTTTGTGTCTCTTCGCAAGTTGCCCACATCCAAGGAACTGGCTCTTGTCTTTGCTAGAGAAGTATTTCGGTTACATGGTATTCCTGTATCTATCGTGTCCGATAGGGGTGGCCAATTTATTTCCAGATTCTGGAAAGCCTTTTGCTCAGAAATGGGTATTTCTCTCTCATTTTCTTCCGCTTACCATCCCCAGTCTAATGGAGCTGCTGAACGTGCCAACCAGTCTCTGGAGCAGTACCTTTGTTGTTTTGTGTCTCACCATCAGGACAATTGGTCTGACCTGCTTCCTTGGGCTGAGTTTGCTCGGAATAATGCCACTCATGATTCTTCCGGCAAAAGCCCTTTTTACGTTGTCTATGGCCAGCATCCCGTTGTTCTTCCGTCTGCATTCTCCTCACAGGGCATGCCAGTTCTGGATAAGCATTTGGCTGGTTTGCGTAATACTTGGAAGCAGGTTCAGCGTTCTTTGGTGGATTCCGCTGCTCGCAAGAAGGCTCAGGCTGACAAGCATCGCAGGGCGGCTCCTACTTATGTTGTGGGGGACAGGGTTTTGCTTTCCACGCGGAATATTCGCCTGCGGGTGCCTTCTATGAAATTGGCTCCCCATTTCATAGGTCCTTATCGTGTACTGCATAAGGTTAATCCTGTTTCATACGCCTTGGGTCTTCCTAGGAATCTGCGTATTCCTAATGTATTTCACACCTCGTTGTTGAAGCCTTACGTACGCAACCGCTATACCTGGCATTCCCCGCCTCCACCTCCTGTCTCTGTGGAAGGTCATGAGGAATTCGAAGTCCCTGCTGTTCTTGACTCTCGTTACCTTAGGGGTCGACTTCAGTACTTGGTGCATTGGAAGGGTTATGGGCCTGAGGAGCGCAGTTGGATTTCAGCTGATGCTGTTCACGCTCCCCGCCTTCTGCGTTCTTACCATTCTCGTTTTCCTGCCAGGCCTGGCCCTACCCGCCCGGAGGGCGTGTCCTCGGGGGGGGGGTACTCTCTTCGAGCCGCGTGCGGTCCTGCTGCTGCACGAGCCGCGTGCGGCTCATCCGACGGCCTCAACAGGAAGGCGGGCCGTGACCGCGAGAAGCGGTCACGTGTCCCACCTGAATCTAATAGCGCGCCGCGAGTCTCGGGCGCGCTCTTAAAGAGGCAGTGGGAGCCTAAATTGTTAAAAGGCTCCCATTGGCCCCTGTCATGCCACACTCCCCATACACTTACCTTTTGGGGGTGTGGATATGACAGGAGCCAATCACATTAGTTTAAAAGCTATATATACTTACCTCTCCCTTTACTCCCTGCCCTATCGTGGTTTCTGTATCAGTTCCCTTTAGCGCTTGTTGTGTTCAGTTGTGTGTTTCCGTTTTGACTTTGACTTTGTTTCTGACTACGTTTTCTCTTTATCCTTATCTGTTCTGGTTGTCGGCTTGCTGTTTACTGTGTACCAGACCCCTGCTTGTCCTAGTTTACGCTGTCTCTCTGTGTCCTTGACTTCGGATCGTTCCTGACTCTGCCTCCTCTCATATACGTCAAGTCCGGCCATTCTAAGGTCCGGTAGACGTTTCTCTCCTCTGTGTTGTCTTCTGTTTAGCTGAATCCTGCGTGTTGGGGTATATTCTCGTTACAGAAATAACTTGGTGGCTTAAAATCTGTTAATGGCCTGGTGGGGTCATTTTCATGTAGAAGACTGTCAAGAGTTTTGGAGAGTTCGTATTTCTGTGCTGTAAGGCCCAATTCATGGGCACTAATTGATCTATTTTTCCATGCATTATGTTAAAGGCTAATTTTCTTCCAAAAAGATTCAGGTCCTTAGACCACTTAAACTTGTTACAAGTAGGGGTTGGTACAAATTATATCCCAAATGATAAGACTAATATGATGAACTGAAAGTTGGAAATCTGACAAGTTAATTATTTTGTCAGAGACTATTACCTCTGGGTTCGGTTCTGATTCTTGTATGCCCACCGATCCCCGTCTCTCAGACGGCCCCGTTGTTGACGGGGCTGTTCCTCTTCTAAAAAAGGACTTGAGGAGGGGGCTGTGGAATTTATCGGATTATTAGTATCCACAAGGATAGGTATATCGAGAAACGAAACCAGCTTGTCAGAATTCTTGAGAATGCTCTTATTAGGATTTGGCTGGGAACTTACATCTCTTGTACGTTCGGTATTACGTATAAATGGGGATCTTCATCTATATTGTGGCTGTTGGTCCTGATCTGACCAATCTGTTTCGCCAGATGAAGGATATTAATTAGATTGTCTAAAGATGTTACAGTTTTTGAAATCTTTAAAGTCTCTTTGGAATTTGTTATGTTTTTTATTTTAAGATGCTGTCTAAAGTTGATGATATTTTGTTGAAGTTTATTTTATATTTGTTTTAACCACACCATGATATTGAAGATGGCCACCAATAGCTTTGCTCCAGATTATTTGTGTGAATTTATGTGACTCACCTTTTTTTCTTTTGTGTCATCTTCCACTCCCCCTATCCCTTTTATGTATGCCCCCTGCAAATACTATCGTTATCGCTTCTGTCTGAGTCAGACAGTTAGACAAAGGGGCTGTGTCTCTATGGTTACCCTTTTTTGGTATTAATAAAGTATCTTCGAGATTTTTAAGCACACTTTCAATTATAGGGACAGATTCCTCTCTTATTTTTGGTGTGTGTATTTTAGTTTAGCAATATATTAACTATCCATTTACTTTAGGTGGAAAGGGGCTTTCATCCACACTCATTATGTTTTAAATAATTATTTTGGTTGTGCAGTCGCAGCTACAAATTTAGCATGACAAGAAAGGACACGGTATTGCTGTCCAGGTAACAGGCACGTAATAAGCATTAAAAAAAAAATGTCCCGTGAAATAGCTATACATTTGCTAAGGTATAAAAAAATAGATGTATACCACTAAAATGAAGACTGCAAACCTCCTGAAAAAGAAAAATTGTACATAGCTATTTGGACGTAAGATATAGGATTATATAAAAAAAAAACACACGTAGTGCATAACGGTAGAAACAAACATGTTGGATTAAACAGCACAATGCCTATAGCCCTATACCATCTGAGATCAGCCCATTCCCAAACTAGCGAGAATTTACCGTATAGAGACATGGTCTATATTTTCCAAAACAATCCACTTCTCTAGCCCTGGGCCTCTGCAAGAGCCTGTATGCATTGCTTATAAATCTCTTTGCTCCTGGCACAAAAAACGTGGTCCGAAAGCATCTGGACACTGAATGACATTGCTTGTATAGCCTCTAAGAGTGTAAGGTGTGCACAAGGGGTAGTTCCTTTAAGATCCCCAACACAGATATGCATTAATGGATATTGGCCAAAACTGAGACTTAGCCTTCATAGGGTATTTAATTTCAGAAGCCTGCAGTTGGGCAGAGCACGTAGTAGATCCATAAGGTAGACTTATGGAGGTAGGCTATGGTCCCACCCTTCTAGCACTGGCAGTTGCTGTTTGTGTCATAGCTGCAGCCATAATGCAGAAAACAACTTGTACAGCCGAGAAAACTTGGATTCGGCATGTTTCAGGATCAGGATCGCACATGTGGTGTCCGCCATCTTAAAAAGGATGTTGCACCAGACAGTGTGTCACTTGGTGCTGATATGGTCTCAGTTGTTTCCGTGGTAAAGAAGTTGAGGAGCAAGTGCCAGGATAACTCTCACTGGCAGGGGGGTAATGGGAGTCTGTGCTGCATCCTCTGACTTCAGGAAGAATACTGGTGGAGAGATCATCCAGCTCTCCCTCACATGTTCTGTCAGATAGGACTCAGGATCAGGAGCTGCCTAAAGTAAGCAGAAATGCTTTGAGCAATGAGCTTGTTAATATGCAGATTATCCCCAGATTGTATTGAGTGCCAGTAATCTCAAGCAACTAGTAGAAAAAAAGGCTCACAAGATGTGACAGATCAGTCATCAAGGGATATCTTAATACCAAATAAATAATGTGTAAGGGATACATTTGAAAGAGGAATGATATTTGTAATCGATTGATTTGTTATTCTCCACTGATAGAGGTTCAGATTTTCTTATATTTAGTTTGTAACCTGAAATATCAAAGTGTTGCTGTGTTAGTTGGAATAAGACAGTGAACCAGGATTTTGGGTTTGGTTATAGTCAAAAGGACATCATTGGCCTATGCTGTTACTTTGAATTCTGACACCTTATGCTATGTCCTGTTACATCTTGTCTAAGCCATTTGGCATGTATCAACAAGTCTAAGGAGTAAGCAAAATGAAGAGAAGATAGTGAACAACCTTGGCTGGCACCATACAAATGGTGAAAACAAGATATGGAAAGAGGAGTAACAATTAGCAAAAAATGCTATACAAATTAATTTTGAGTGGGCATATCAAATCAAACCTCCATACCATATGGTATTATCGGTTGCATGGTGATTGATAACAAACCTAACTTGATCTGGCTAAAAAAGACTTTTAAGATAGTCATGTACTTAATACTGATATTGGTTGAAAGATATATATATATATATATATATATACATATATCATATGTTTCCCCTATCTGAGAAGGCCATTAAATACTGCATAAATATGTGAAAGTAATATCTAAAATTCTAGGGTTGGAGTCAGACAAAAACTGAGAGATCAAAGAAACATAGAAACATAGTACACAATTGGCTATTTTGGCCATTTCTCAGAGGCAAAGGTTTGTGGGGTTACCATTCTGTTTTCTGCACAGGTGCCGTTCACTTATGTCGACCACAAGACTGATGACTCAGGAAGGTTTCTACTGGTGAAAGGCAAAATAGGCCAAAATATGGTTGCATTTGTAAACATCTACTTGACAAATAGGAAACAATGCTCAAGAAATATATGGTCCTAGTGGAGAATTTCATAGAGGGAGTGTTGATCATAGGGGGTGACTTTAATGTCTCACTTGACTTGGTCCTATATACGACATCCAAAACATCCACTCACCTAACTTGTTTACTTAAACAATTCTCACATCTCTTGGACCAATCTCAGCTGTGGAGAATCATGCATCCAAATATGAGAGATTATTCCTACAATTTGCATGTCATACATACGTACTCAAGACTTGACATATTCTTTCTCCCACACAGATTTTTACACTTGGTCAGCTCATGCTCATCCGGCTCAATAAACTGGTCAGACCATGCACATCTGTCTGTTGCCACTCAGATCCCTTCTCTGACATTGAAATCCTTTCAGTAGAAGTTGATCTATTGCTTAACGATCAGGACACACCTCGATCCAACACTACATTAAGGATAACATAGGGCCAGACACTTCTCCACAGGCCACATGGGAAGCACACAAATGTGTAATTAGGGGCAGAAGAAAAAAACTACCAAAGGATAGGGAAAACCTATAATTAGGGGCCACGTTATATCACTCACCTCTAAATATTAAAAGATTCGGGGAACTAAATTACCAACTCTAGTGGAAGAAGTTAGGACTCTTGAAACGATGCACAAACAAGCAGAGACGATATTGAGATCCTACTAGAGTTATTGGGACTGACACAATCTGTATATTTACAGATAATATGTGAGATAGCACGTTATTTCGTCACACATGTAATATGCACAAGTTTAAGTGCAGCTGGCCACACCCACTGAAGGTTCCTTTCGACGACCAAAAAGTGAAAAAATAGCCCGACATGGGTAAGGCCTTCGTATGGGTTAATACTCAGGCCTTGGCATTGTATTTACACAAGGTTACACGATAAAGCGATGGTACCAATGCACACTGGAAGATTCAGGGCATCATACTAGTATATCGCACTTTTGAAATTACATTGCATAGTGGAAACTAACAAATTATAATGTATTACTATTCCTACACAGCATTGATGTAACTACTAAGTCAGATCGTTGACAATGATGCAATTTATATTTTTTCCTGTACAATGTTATTACCATATTGTAATAAATATACCTGAACTCATTTATGATATAGAATAAAAAGGAAATAAATTTAAAAAAAAAAGAGAAAAAGAAAGATTGTGACAGCAGATAAGAACTGTTTGGCCTATCTAGTCTACACAATTTTCTAAATACTTTCATTAGCCTCTGGCCTTATGCTAAGTCTAGAATAGCCGTATGCCTATCCCACGCATGCTTAAACTCCCTCACTGTGTTAACCTTTACCACTTCAGCTGGAAGGTTATTCCATGCATCCATTACCCTATATGTAAAGTAATACTTCCAGAAATTATTTTTAAACCTTTGCCACTCTAATTCAGGACAATGTCCTCTTGTTGTGGTAGTTTTCCTTCATTTAAATATAGTCTCCTCCTTTACAATCTGCAAAGGAAGATAGTAGTTATTTGTGGGGCCTCCCTGTCCATGGATGCGGTATGAAATATGTTATAGTGGGCACAAATAATGATGTGTGAATTGAAAAGTGTTTAATAAATGAACATGCATCAGAGTACAGACTAAGGCAGCTCTAGCATGGGTACATTATATTATTATTATTATTATTATTATTATCACACAAGCATATAACACTGACAAACGCATACAGCATCTGATCATTATAAAACATATGCATGATAGGGTTGAACAGAATATCTTCTTTTGAGTTGACTTGCCTCTTTTTATTGTGCTCATTATCTTATGCTGTAGAGTTTTTTGTGTTAATTAAGAAAAAATGTGTTGCAGTCTGCTTTATCGGACAACGAGGAGACATTGAAAGGTAAGTAAAACACAATTTTTTGCATGTTGTTTTATTTTTTTTAATCTAGTTTAACTAGATCACTCATTAATACCTATTAGGCCTTGGACACATGTGTTGTTCAATTACATGTCCCTTTGGACTGGAAATTGGGGGGGGGCAGTTTTATGGCCCCCATACTCAGCCAAATGTTTACTCTCATGAGTTGTTGTAAATACCTATTTTTTTTCAAGTTCAGGGTTTTTATGTTTTTCTTTTTTGCACCTCTACAGTATTGCAGGAAATATACAGAGCCCTTATATCAAGAAAAGGGGGTAAAAAAGGGAAAATAATAGGAAGGAAGGGGGGGGGGGAGTAATAATAGGAATCTCAAGGTGTTTCTGTTATGTATTAATCATTTAAAATATTTTCATTAAATGTTAATGGTTTAAATAGCCTGCATAAATGAAAACTAGCAACGCATGACATGTATAAATCTAATGCAGCAATCATTTGTTTTCAAGAAACACATTTTAGCTCAATAGATGCAACCAAGTTTAATTCTAAGAAATATCCTCAAGCTTTTTATGCATGTTCACAACAAAAAACAAAAGGTGTTTCTATATTCTTTCATGCAGATTGGTTATTTCAGCTAGAGAAAATATATAAGGATGAAATGGGTAGACTTTTGATATTAGTAGGTTCCATGAATGGATGAAAAATTATCATAGCATCTTTTTATGCCCTAAATCAATCTCAAGGAGTAGTTCTCAAAAAATCATTTACAAAAAATGCATTATTAAAAAAAGTTTATGTTATTACCTGCGGAGATTTCAATTGCACAGTGGACCCAGAATTAGACATTAAATAAATAAGAACTAAAAAAGAATCCAAGTCATATTTCAACTTCATTAACTAAGAGATTAGCTAAATTGTTTTATATGCATGAGTTATATGACACTTGGCGCAGTTTATATCAAACAGCAAGGGAGTTCTTGTTTTTTTCTCTGGTTCACCTTACATATTCATGTATTGGTGCGTGGTGGACAAACATACAATTAAAAACATAATTAATGTCAATATAGGCAGTAGAACCTGATCAGATCATGCACTGATAATTATTAATTGAAAATCACTTTATCCAGCTCGTGGGAGAGATAAATGGTTCCTAAATGAGGCACCACTAGATGATTCAATAAATCAACGTAGAGTCAAGAAAATGATAGAACTATATTTTCAGGAAAATTAAATAGGCCCAATCTCAGTCACGACGCAGTGGACCGCTCATAAAGCTGTAATAAGAGGAATTTTGATTCAAATTGATTCCTTGAGTAAAAGGAGAGTAGATACGGCTCGGTCACGACTGCTTGAAGAATTTTCTATTTTAGAATCTCAAAATAAATTGAATCCCTCAAAAAAATGATCTAAAGGGATAGGAAGATTAAAAAACAATCACAGATTTTTTTTTTCTTTATATGAAACTGAGAAACAAATGTGGTCCTTAAAACAAGCACATTACAGCTATGGTAACAAAGCAGGAAAGCTACTCACGCGGAAATTAAAAGCTAACTATTTACAAACTAAAAACCCCTATATTATTTCTGCCCAGAATGTGAAGCTTTACAATTCAAAGAACATTGTAGAGGAGTTAGCCTTGTATTATAGTAAACTGTATAACTTAATAGGGGATGCAGAAACATAGCCCACACCAGTGGAAATTAATTATTTTCTGGATGAACTTCCTTTGTCGAAAATAAATTTGGAGCAAAAAAAGTCTTTAAAAAATATCTTTACAGAAGATGAAGTGTGCAAGGCAATATTATCTCTTCCAAAAAAAAGCATAAGGCCCAGATGGGTTTTCTAATTATTGTTATAATATTGACACCTTACCTTACTGTACTTTTTAATTATATAAATAATTCAGGCAAAATACCAAAAGAAATACATGAAGCATATGTAGTGATGTTGCCGAAACCAGGGAAATTACCCATTGAGGGCGCAAACTTAAGGCCTAAAGCGCTTTTAAATGCTGATATAAAACTATATGCCAAATTATTGGCTACGCGTATTAAACCTTTATTAGATGACCTTGTTTCAACAGAACAGACTGGGTTTGTGCCAAATAGGCAAGTAGGTGATAACACCAGATATTTTATAGATCTCATTAAATTGGCACACAGGAGTAAACAGCAAGGTATAATTATGGCTAGTGATGCACCGAACGGTTCGCTGGCGAATAGTTCCTGGCGAACATAGCATGTTCGCGTTTGTCACGGTGGGCGAACATATGCGCGGTTCGATCCGCCCCCTATTCGTCATCATTGAGTAAACTTTGACCGTGTACCTCACAGTCAGCAGACACATTCCAGCCAATTAGCAGCACACCCTCCCTAGCAGACCCTCCCACCTGCTGGACAGCATCCATTTTAGATTCATTCTCAAGCTGCATGCTTAGTGAGAGGAGGGAAAGTGTAGCTGCTATTGATTTGATTGGGAAATGGATAGCTAGGTTAGTGTATACAGTGTCCACTACAGTCCTGAAGGACTCATCTGATCTCTGCTGTAAGGACAGCACCCCAAAAAGCCCTTTTTAGGGCTAGAACATCAGTCTGCTTTTTTTTTCTTCTGTGTAATGTAATTGCAGTTGCCTGCCTGCCAGCTTCTGTGTCAGGCTCACAGTGGATACTGTGCCCAGTGTCACCACTCACTCACTGGTGTCACAATAGCTTGCATTTAAAAACAAAAAAACTTTTTTCACTGTTATAGATTGAATAGCAGTTAGTTGTCTCAAAGCGGGTGTGTCAGGCTCACAGTGGATACTGTGCCAGTTCACAGTGCTACTCATATCTGGTGTCATAATAGCTTGCATTTAAAAACAAAAAACTTTTTTCACTGGTATAGATTGAATAGCAGTTAGTTGTCTCAAAGCGGGTGTGTCAGGCTCACAGTGGATACTGTGCCCAGTGCCACCACTCACTCACTGGTGTCACAATAGCTTGCATTTAAAACCCAAAAACTTTTTTCACTGTTATAGATTGAATAGCAATTAGTTGTCTCAAAGCGGGTGTGTCAGGCTCACAGTGGATACTGTGCCCAGTGCCACCACTCACTCACTGGTGTCACAATAGTGTGCATTTAAAAACCCAAAATTCTTTTTTCACTGTTATAGATTGAATAGCAGTTAGTTGTCTGCAAGCGTCTGTGTGTCAGGCTCGCAGTGTATACTGTGCCCACTTGCCCAGTGCCACCACTCACTCACTGGTGTCACAATAGCGTGCATTTAAAAACCAAAAAACTTTTTTCACTGTTATAGATTGAATAGCAGTTAGTTGTCTCAAAGCGGGTGTGTCAGGCTCACAGTGGATACTGTGCCCAGTACCACCACTCACTCACTGGTGTCACAATAGCTTGCATTTAAAAAAAAAAATGTATTTCACTGTAATAGATTGAATAGCAGTTAGTTGTCTGCAAGCGTCTGTGTGTCAGGCTCGCAGCGTATACTGTGCCCACTTGCCCAGTGCCACCACTCACTCACTGGTGTCAAAATAGCGTGCATTTAAAAACCAAAAAACTTTTTTCACTGTATAGATTGAATAGCAGTTAGTTGTCTGCAAGTGTCTGTGTGTCAGGATCGCAGCGTATACTGTGCCGACTTGCCCAGTGCCACCACACTCTCACTGGTGTCACAATAGCGTGCATTTAAAAACCCCAAAACTTTTTTCACTGTTATAGATTGAATAGCAGTTAGTTGTCTGCAAGCGTCTGTGTGTCAGGCTTGCAGCGTATACTGTGCCCACTTGCCCAGTGCCACCACTCACTCACTGGTGTCACAATAGCGTGCATTTAAAAACCCCAAAACTTTTTTCAATGTTATAGATTTAATAGCAATTAGTTGTCTGCAAGCGTCTGTGTGTCAGGCTCGCAGCGTATACTGTGCCCACTTGCCCAGTGCCACCACTCACTCACTGGTGTCACAATAGCATGCCTTTAAAAAACAAAAAACTTTTTTCATTGTTATAGATTGAATAGCAGTTAGTTGTCTGCAAGCGTCTGTGTGTCAGGCTCGCAGCGTATACTGTGCCCACTTGCCCAGTGCCACCACTCACTCACTGGTGTCACAATAGCATGCATTTAAAAACCCAAAAACTTTTTTCACTGTTATAGATTGAATAGCAGTTAGTTGTCTGCAGGCGTCTGTGTGTCAGGCTCGCAGCGTATACTGTGCCCATTTGCCCAGTGCCACCACTCACTCACTGGTGTCACAATAGCGTGCATTTAAAAACCCAAAAACTTTTTTCACTGTTATAGATTGAATAGAAGTTAGTTGTCTGCAAGCGTCTGTGTGTCAGGCTCGCAGCGTATACTGTGCCCACTTGCCCAGTGCCACCACTCACTCACTGGTGTCACAATAGCGTGCATTTAAAAACCAAAAAACTTTTTTCACTGTTATAGATTGAATAGCAGTTAGTTGTCTTCAAGCGGGTGTGTCAGGCCAACAACGTGTACTCTGCTAACCTTTGCCAGTTCAAAGTGCCACTCTTATCTGGTGTCACAATAGCTTGCATTTAAAAACCAAAAAACTTTTTTCTCTGTTTTAGATTGAATAGCAGTTAGTTGTCTCAAAGCGGGTGTGTCAGCCCTACAGCGTGTACTCTGCCAACCTCTGCCAGTTCACAGTGCCACTCATATCTGGTGTCACAATAGCTTGCATAGTACCACTAATCGGAAAAAAAATGACAGGCAGAGGCAGGCCACCCCTACACTGCGCATTGGGTAAACCTGCTGACGGCTGCCAAGCATGGAATGCGTGGCTCTGCAGAGGAGTTAGTGACACCGCCACGACTTGCAGGCAGGCCTGCTGCCACCTCCTCTACTCCTCCTACTACATCCTCTTCCATAGCCTTCTCGGCTGAGTCCTCTTCTGCTGCTGCGTCTTGCTCCACATCAACGGATAGGGGACGTAACAGGGATTAAACTGATAAGAATAGTACTACTTAACACACCACTCCTATCTGGTGGCACATTAGATTGCACTCGCAGTGCCCCAAATTTGAAGTAGGAGGACCGGCCAAGCATCTTTTTCCATCTCCGGTTCCTAAAATCGATGCCATATACTCGTCCCCTGATAGGGGACGTAACAGGGATTAAACTGATAGGAATAATACTACTTAACACACCTTATAATAACGCAGAAAGAGGCAATGCAGAGAGAGGAGTCTGAAGAAGAGGAGTCAGAGGAGGAAGGTGGCTTTGAGGAGGTGGAAGACCAAACACAGCAGGCGTCCCAGGGTGCTTGTTGTCACCTTTTGGGGACCCTTGGTGTTGTACGTGGCTGGGTGGAGGAAGAGACCTTCAATGACATCAGTGAGGACAAGGAACAGGACATGGCTAGCTTGGTATCCAACCTTGTGCAAATGGGGAGTTCGCGGTTGTGCAAATGGACTGCTTGCAGTGGTTTGTGGTGCGTTAAACGGGGAGTTTGGTCTGTCACTGTGAAGCGGGCGTAACCCTTACACTACCTGATCGATACAACATCATACAGTAGGTCCCCCCCCTCATTATTTTTATGGCCCCTACCCACCACTCATGGGTGGGGGCGGGCGGGAGGACAGTAGGTCTGCTCTGTGTCAATATGTCATATGTCAGGTATCAATCCATATCCATTGTGATTTAGGAATGTTAGGTGATTTCTGCCCTTTATGGATTAAAACCGTGCATCAACTGTGTAATTTTCCATGGGAGTTTTGCCATGGATCCCCCTCCGGCATGCCACAGTCCTGGTGTTAGTCCCCTTGAAACAACTTTTCCATCACTATTGTGGCCAGAAAGAGTCCCTGTGTGTTTTAAAATTCGCCTGCCCATTGAAGTCTATGGCGGTTCGCCCAGTTCGCGAACATTTGCGTAAGTTCGCGTTCGCCGTTCGCAAACCGAAAATTTCGTGTTCGCGACATCACTGATTATGGCATTAGACGCTGAAAAAGCATTTGATCGCTTATATTGGACGTATATGACTTTGAGCAAGATGGGGTTCCCTATAGAGTTTATGAAAAGCATTTTAGCACTTTACTCAAACCCTTCTGCAAAAGTATTTCATATGGGCTTTTTATCTAATCCATTTAATATAAAAAAACGGTACCCGCCAAGGATGCCTTCTTTCAACAATAATTTTTATTTTAAGTTTAGAACCTTTAGTGGAGCACATTTAGCAAAATTTAGATATTTGTGGCTTGACTACACCTGCAGGAGAACAACATTTTGCCTTCTTTGTGTATGATGTGTTATTATTTCTAACTCAGTCAATGAGGGCTTTCCCTTCTTTGATTACACTCTTTGAAAGATATGGTCTAGTCTCATATTATAAAAATAATGGTAAAAAAAACCACATGTTATACCTATTGGATTGCCAAATAAGGAAGTAGAACTTTTAAAGGAGATATATACATTTGACTGGCATAAAACATCTCTTAAGTACTTGGGTATTAACCTGGCTAAAACCAACAGCCTATTAATTCAGGAAAACCATAAGAAACTTAAGTATAAATTAGAACAGCAAATGGAGAAATGGAGAGATAGGGAGGTATCATTATTAGGCTGCGTGAATTCAATAAAGATGATGATATATGGTGTTATACCACATGTGTTATATCTTTATCGCACAATACCCATAGCACTACCTAGTAGTATAGTAAGAACATTTCAGTTCATTATAAATACCTACATTTGTAAAAAGAGACCTGCACGGATAGCTCATTATTCAGCAAGGAAATCCTATGCTTTGGGAGGGTTTGGTATACCATGTATACAAATGTATTTTAAAGCATCAATACTTACGCAGGGATTAACAGCTATTTTAAGTTCGAAACTACCAATATGGCTTATTTTGGTAAATGCATGCATGAAACCACACACTGCAGATCAATTTTTGTGGACAACTATGATACCAGCTACTAGTAAAACTTTAATACTTTCTAGCTCTAGATATATGCTTTAATGTTAGAGAAAATGGGCTCCTACTCTTATGGGTAAGGTTAATCTCTTATCATTAGTCCCTTTACATATGCTTACATCACCTTCTGTAACTGCAGATCTCTCAGTGAAATCATAGGTTAGGAAAGGAGCAGATAAGATAAGTCTGATATGTCATGAAAAAAGGAATTAAGTCTTTTCGAGATCTGCAGGAACAATTCCACTTATTACCTAAAGAATTATCCATGTATTTTAGGCTTAAAAATATTACTATTTCTAGAGGCTTATACGCAAATAATATCTCTGATATAACTAAAGTAATAAATACAATTTTAAAAAAGGAAAAAAAAATTCCTTATCAGCCAGAATGCTACTTACTTCATTTAATTCCTTCTCTAGCTGACTTGAAACATAGGGTTGGGATTCTTAATCTTTTGGTAGCTGCAAAAATTTGTATTGCGGCTCAATGGAAAAAAGTATGCTCCCCTTCTTTGAAAGAAGTCTTGGAAAGAGTAGACAACACTTTTTAGTTTGAATTAATAGCTTACCGTCTTACTGGTAAAGAATATACTCATACTAAATTGTGGTCTGTTTGGCCAGAGGTGAAATAAATATATAAAAGTATAGAGGAAAGGAAGGGCAGGAAAGAGGAAGCAGTGGGAAGAGACGAGAGAAAGGGAAGGAAGAAAAAAGTTAAAGTAAAATAAAAGTATATATGAACAGCTGCACGTATATGTAGATATATGTGTATGTACGAATATATATATATATATATATATATATATATATATATATATGTATATAAATAGTTATGAAAGACACGCTTCAATACAAGATGGATTTTGATTAAGAATGTATGGTATGACAGGAGATATAGGGATGTGGGGTTCTTTTTATATATATCATATATATATTTTTTTCTCCTCATAAGTAAAATGATATGAACATCAAGCTAACTTTTGGAGCTGTTAATTGTTTTTTGTCTGTTTGCTTTATTTTGTGTTTTATTTTCTGAACTGGAGTTATGTATTTACCAATTTTATAAAGAAAATTATCAATATATATGAAATATTAAAAAAAAGATAGAAAGGGATAGGTAGATATCGATAGGCAGCTGACGAGGGAATAGGTGGAATGAGTTGAATTTATGATAATCACCACATGTTCCAAGCATACACAGTATATACCTTGATAAAAAAGAATGCAATAATGAACAAAATCAAGGCAGCATAGATTAGTGCAGTGTAAATTGAATTTTATTGGGGAAAAATAGGAAGTAATTCATTTCTCTAGTTGATGATATAACAACTAGCAATACATTAGTGCAGCACAGTTATGAAAAGTATTGAGCTACCTCATTAGTTTCCATATAGAAGAGATAGTTGGAAGTTACATTTCTGCGTCTAATGAACTGAAGATTAAACTGAACATTTACACTTTAATTTCAAAGACAGCAGGAAAGCTGCACAGATGTATTAACTTGGTTTGTGATAATTAGAATTACTGAAAATTATTTCCTAATACTCTGGTTTGGAATTATATTGTGAAAGCAAGTGTGTTTACAGAGTTTAAAAATATTTTTTCTTTCTATGAGTGCACTTTCAGCTTGAGTTAAAGGACCACTATAGTGCCAGGAAAACATACTCGTTTTCATGGCACTATAGTGCCCTGAGGGTGCCCCCACCCTCAGGATCCCACTCCCGTGGCGCTGAGGGGGGAGGGAGGGGTTAAACTTACCTATTTCTCCAGCACCGGGCGGGGAGCTCTCCTCCTCCTCTCCTCCCTCTTCTCCTCCTCTTCGGCTGAATGCGCATGCGCGGCAGGAGCCGCGCGCGCATTCAGCCAGTCCATAGGAAAACATTCACAATGCTTTTCTATGGACGCTGGCGTCTTCTCCCTGTGATTTTCACAGTGAGAAACACGGAAGCGCCTCTAGCGGCTTTCAATGAGACAGCCACTAGAGGCTGGATTAACCCTAACATAAACATAGCAGTTTCTCTGAAACTTCCATGTTTATAGAAAGAAGGGTTAACCCTAGCTGGACCTGGCACCCAGACCACCTCATTAAGCTGAAGTGGTCTGGGTGCCTATAGTGGTCCTTTAATTTAGGGCACGGATGCCCAAAAGATACATACCCAGATGTTGTAGAACTACAACTCCCATCATGACTTGCATGCCTTTAGACTGCCTTTAGAATGACAAAGGATCATGGATGCTGTAGTTGTAAAACATCTAGGGATCTACCTTTTGGACACCCCTGATTTAGGTAGTGGTTACTTAATTTTCACCTGTGTGGCTTTGTGTGCACCTATATAACTCACTGAGTTTGCCCACTAAGAGCTTCTCTGCTAGTCTACCCTAAAGTAGTTTATCTTTTAGTAAGAGTCTACACCCACAGAAGTTAGAACACACTTTTAAATTCTCAGTTATTTTACTGGGGCAAGTTTGAGCCTTAGCAAGATTCAAAATTTGACAGTGGACAATCTGCTATATTTATGTATGCCTGGAATAGTCCCTTCAGGGTACATACCTCTGTGCAGGTGAGAGACAGTTGCTTTTCTGGAAGCTCAGATTGGAGATCTGGAGAGCAAGGTGTAAAATTGACAATCTTGGAAAGGGCTTACTGCACACTGGTCAGAGTTTGGTTGGGGCAGCTAGTGCAGTGGGAAGAGTTGAGTTAGTCAGGAAACAGGCATGTAGTTGGGTGACAGTTAGATGTAATTGCAGAAGGTGAGGAAAGGGAAAGCGCACGGCCAGCAAACATTTTGTACAACTTAGCAGATTTGCCGTTTGAGTGAAGATGATGGGAGTATCAGCTCAGAAATGGCTGTGTTGGGAGTGGAAGCAGCTGTGCTGGAGGAAGCTGCTCCTTCCAATAGCCTGGGGAACAGGTCCTCTAGTATAGATGGGATCCAGAATGGTTAGGCAGGTTGTGGTGGTAGTGGATTCTATTATTAAAATAAAAGACAGCATAATCTGCCTCTCTGATTGAATAAAGACAGTTTCCAGTCTCCGGTTGCTACCATCTGGCATGTTACTGACTTGGCTGTCATGGTCCAAAAAAAAAAAAAAGTTAGAGGAAGAAGACAGGCCCTAAAGAATAAGGTCAAGGAATTAGGAAGTACATTTAAGGTGGTAATATCTGAGATATTAACTGTGCCACTTACTACACTGGAAAGGCAGTGGGAAAGTAGGAAAGTCAATGTGTGGGAAAGGTTTTTTATGTAAAAAGAAGGGGTTTGAGTTTCTAGAGCAGTACTTTGCACTTGGATGCTATCTTTATAACCGTGATGGATGATACCTGAATGGAAGATGGTCTTTTGTGATGCGGAGAGTTTAGTGTTGTGCTTGCTTTCTGTTTGGTTTGGTACTGAGCTTCCGTGCAGGCAGGACCGCCATCAGAAATTTTGCTCACAAGGAAGCAGTGTTTGTACAGTGCATAAAAGGTATGTGTTTTGTGGATGCAGTGTGTGTTTGTGTATTGGCTACAGTATGTGTGTGGTGGATGCACTGTGGGTATAGTGTGTGTGTTCCTGTATGGAGTATGTGTGTGAATGTTGGCATTTGAATGCAGGTGTGCATTTGTGTGTAGTGTATGCACTTCCACACACACTGATGCACAGACACATACACTGACAAGCATGCAAATACACAGACACGCATATACCCACACTGACAAACACACAGATACAGACACTCAAACATAGACACAGATACACACACTGACACAAAAGGACACTGATACACAGAGAGACACACACAGTGGCACACAGATACATATAGGCATTCCTGATGCACACATACACATAGACATTAATGGATGTGTGTTGCGTTGTTTTGAGGGGACAGCAAATTGGCACTGTTATACAGGCTGTACACTTACTACTTTACATTGTAGCAGAATGTAATTTCTTCAGGGTTGTCACCTGAAAAGATATAATAAAATATTTACAGAAATGTGAGGGGTGTACTCACTTTTGTGAGATACTGTACATACATTCTGGCATACATACATGCTGACATACATGCATACTGACATATATGCTGACATACATACATACTGACATGCATACATACATGCTGAAATACATACATACTGACATACAGACACACACATGTAGCTAGTTTTTCAGCCACACTCCTGTTTCTTACCTTTTCATTGCAGTAGGGTGGCCCTAAGGGCGTGGGCCACCCAATGGGCCCCATAAGCGTGCGAGCCCCAGTGCAGCTGCACCGGCGGCAGTTCCTGAAAATTCTTCCTGAATTTTAAAAAAAGACATAGTGAGGATGGACACACAAGAATATATGTGAAAAATAATAATAAAGGAGACGGAATTCAGCTGAAGTCCAGGAAGGTGGATAAGTGGGGAGTGGTAAGAGAGAGAGTAGAGTAAGAAGGTATTAAATACATGTTCAAATAAAGTTCAAGAAACAACTAGTAACTTTATATGTCTGCTTGCTAATGCAAGAAGCTTGTGTAAGAAAATTAGGGAACTTGAGAAACTGACATACAAGGAGCAGTATGACATGAATGGGATTACTGAGAATTGATCGAATGAAACACTTGATTGCGCTATTTAAATGGATATACAGTATTTGGGAATTATATAAAAATAGGAAAGGGAGCAGTGAATGTCTTTATTTTAAACCTCATTGACGCCAAGCTTAAAAAAAAATTGTATGTGATGATACGGTGAGGATTTGGAAGCCTTATGGGTAGAAATATGTCTAGGAAAGCACAAGTGACATCCAACATAATAGGTATATGTTACACGCCCACAAACATTAATACTGATGGGGAAGAGTGACTGCTATCTCAAATTAAAGGAACACTGCATACATGCATTCCTGACACTACATTGTTAACCCCTTAAGGACTGAGCCAAATGTACATGTTGTGACAAAACCTGGCATTTGCGCTATATGTCTGTCCAACCGTAATTCACCTCTTTCATATTAAATGCACCCACTTTTATTATATATCATTTAATTCAGGGGAAAGAGGGCTTTCATTTAACATCAAATATTTAGGTATGAAACACAATTTAATATGAATAAAATATAAAAAAATGAGAGAATAAGATTTTTTAAAAATGTTTTAGTTCTACGTGACATTTTAACCGTGAATGTCATAAGACTGTTTGCTTTTACTGAAATAAAATACAGATATTTGTATTCAGCGTTATTTGTATTCAGCCAGTGTTTGTGACTACGTGGCTACTAAAAAATGACATACCCCATTTGCAATACCTTGGGTTGTCTACTATTGCAAATGGTATGCCATCATGGGGGTAATTTTCGTTCCTGGGCTACCATACGGTCTCAATGGCAACGTAACCAATCTGGCGAATTTCAATGTGAAAAAACTTAAACGCAAGCCTTATATTTGACTCTGTAACTTTGGAAAACACCTTAAAACCTGTACATGAGGGGTATTGTTAAACTCGGGAGACTTTGCTGAACACAAATATTTGTGTTTCAAAACAGTAAAAAGTATTACAGCAATAATATAGTCAGTGTAAGTGCCGTTCGTGTGTGAAAAATGCAAAAAACGTCACTTTCACTGACGATATTATCGTGTGATGTGAATTATATGCTTATTACGTATCCAAGATGTTTTTTTCTTTTATTCATTACCAGTGTGTTATGTGAATTATAAATGCTTGTTATGTGTCTAAGATGATCAAAACCACAATCTCTCTAAGGCGGTAGAAATTCCCAAAGTGGATCGCACACGTCATACGTCATGCGTTCCAGTGACGCAAGTCATGCGATCCATTGACGTAAGTCATGCGACCAGGAAGTGGAGCCAGGGGCGTATTAGCCCCGAGGCAAACAAGGCATTTGCCTTGGGCGGCATTTTTCAGGGGGCGGCAAAAACCACCGCCCCCCAAATGCCCAGGGCAAATGCCTAGTTAGCCTTGCGGCTAACTGACATGCTGGGCGGTCGGGCGGCTGGCGAGGGAGCTATTCCTCTGAGCACTCTGCTCAGCTCGCACGCCGCCCGCAGAGTGAGGCTGGGAGCCGGGTTGATGACGTCATTTTCCGGCTCCCAGCCTCACTCTGCAGCGCGCGAGGGAGTAGAGTAGAGTGCTCAGAGGAAGAGCTCCCTCGCCAGCTGCCCGACCACCCGCCAGCCAGCGCAGCCCATCAGTCACTGGACCACCAGGGAGAAAGAGGAATCTCCCCCCCCCCCATCATTCCCAAAGGTAAGGAGGCTGGGGGGGTTAAATAAAAAAAATATATGTTAATGTGAGTGAGTGTGTGTATATGTCTGTTACTGTGTGTGTCTGTTAGTGTGTGTCTGTTACTGTGTGTGTCTGTCTGTTACTGTGTGTGTCTGTCAGTGTGTGTGTGTGTCTGTTAGTGTGTATATGTCTGTTACTGTGTGTGTCTGTTACTGTGTGTGTCTGTTACTGTGTGTGTGTCTGTTAGTGTGTGTGTGTCTGTTAGTGTGTATGTGTCTGTTACTGTGTGTTTGTTACTGTGTGTGTGTGTGTGTGTGTGTCTGTTAGTGTGTGTGTGTCTGTTAGTGTGTGTGTTACTGTGTGTGTCTGTTACTGTGTGTCTGTTAGTGTGTGTGTGTCTGTTACTGTGTGTGTCTGTTAGTGTGTGTGTGTGTGTGTGTCTGTCTGTCTCTTACTGTGTGTGTCTGTTAGTGTGTTTGTCTGTTAGTGTGTGTGTCTGTTAGTGTGTGTGTGTGTGTCTGTTAGTGTGAGTGTGTCTGTTAGTGTGTGTGTGTGTGTGTGTCTGTTACTGTGTGTGTGTCTGTTACTGTGTGTGTCTGTTAATGAGTGAGTGTTTCTGTTAGCTAGTGTATGCGTATCTGTCAGTGAATGTGTGTGTGTATTTAGAAGGCGGGGCAGGGGGAAGGGTTGGATGGGGGTGGCACGGGGGGAGGGGGCGCCTGAGTTTTGTCCTGCCTAGGGAAGCACAAAACCAGGATACACCACTGAGTGGAGCGCATGACGTTCGAAGTGGAATGCACAATGCATTCCAAGTGCGGACATCCAGAAGAGCATGAGATGCAAGTTCAAAAAGACGCAGCGGAGACCCCCATCATATGTCGACTGAGGAAGCCGACAACATAGGGCGAAACACGTATCGGATCCACAGAGGTTTACAGTTTTTTTTTATCCAGTTTGGACTTTACCTGGACTTTACCTTTTATTATATTAATTGGAAATTCCATTTTAATGCACTTAGTGCACTGAATTTTTATTATTTTTGCTCAATAAAAGCCTTATACCACAGAGACATCTCTGGATCTGTCATTACACCAGCTACCATGCAAACCAGATAAGAATCAGCTAGAAGAGGGATGGGGGCGTCCTGTTAAGAGTCCCACTGTGCTTTCCATGAGAGCCATATGCTAAGACGATTTTTTTTTTAGTGGTGTAAGGGGTTTCCTCTCAGGTGGTTTGTAACATTTAGTCTTACCACACATAACCACTATCTGTGCATTCATCTTTCACTATTGTATATTGTCTTCCATGTTTCGATGCCATAAGAATAGACTAATATAAACATAAATAAATAGTAAAAACCGTAACGCCAGGATACAACTATCATAATAGTTATTTATATGTTTTCTTTTCAGTTTTCCAACCATCCTGAGATGGTCCTCAGTCACATATAACTTTACTACCATCTGCTGGAAGATGGACATTCTGCAAATGCTTTATAAGTAGAGTTAATAAAAGAATGAGAGTTATACACTGAAATGATAAATATATGTGAAACATTCAGTTCAGCCTCGTCTCGTGATTGTAGGAAACAGCTATACTGCTATAACACTAGCTCTTATAAGAGCTCTACAACTATACTCTCTTGGAGGAGAGGCTTTCCTCCTGGATGCTGGATCCAGGAGTTTGGTCCAGGGTGGGAAGGGACGGCGAGACCCTAGCCAAGATGCAGTGGCTAAGGGGGGCTACGGGGCTTATGATGTCCTGTGTGGTACTTATGGTCCTCAGCGTCAGCTAAGAAGCATAGATTGGTGGAGGCACCCAGTCGGGGTACCAGGCGGTCCGTCATAGGATCACTATATCTAATTAGCATATGGATACAACTGTCAGTTTTATATTTATTTTTGGCAATGGATAAATAAAGCCTGTTATTTCATTGAATAGACAGTTAAATGGTTTTCTTTTGCTATATTGCATCAATCTTCTCACACATTGTTTACTGTTGAAGACATTTCATTGAATCAATTACTTTTATTATCAATTAGTTTTATGAAATGCCCAACCAGGGATTCTCACATGAGGTTTCCCTGATATATATTTTTAATATAAGGGTTAAGCCCTGGGTGGAATTGGTAAAACCCTCACTGACCAACCCCGTCCAGGATATTCTCGGTATAGGGGTGACTTAGTCTATTAAATTTGTTTCACACGTTGAATATGCTGTGCAATTTTTGGCACCTGTTTTAAAGGAGGATATTATGGCACTAGAAAAAGTGCAGAGGAGGGCTACAAAATAAATAAAAGGAATGGAACATTTTAGTTATGGTTTACAAATTTAAATCTGTTTAGTTTAGAAAAACAGTCCCTCCGAGGTGATATGATTATTATTCATTTTTCGTTATTTGAATATATATTCAATATATTCCATTGTCTGGGAATTTATTCATACATTGGACTATACATAGTACACATGGTCATGCATTTAGACTGGAAGAAAGGAGATTTAGTCTAAGGACAAGGAAAGGTTTTTTTACAGTAAGAACAATAATGATGTGTAATTCTCTGCTTGAAGATTAGATTTTATCAGTGTCTGTACAGATGTGTAAAAAGCTACTGGATGATAGCTTACATAAACATAATATTCAGGGATATAACTTTTCATTTGTGGGGCAATAATGTATTGATTCAAGCAGAGATCTGACTGTCATTCTGTGGTCAAGAAGGATTTTTTCACCTAGTTTGTCGCACTTGTTGGAAGTGCTTCAAACTGTTTTTTTTTTTTATTTGCCTTCTTTTGTATCAGCAGCAAAAAAAATGTGAGGAAGGCTGAACTTGATGGACACATGTCTCTTTTCAGCCCATGTAACTATATAACTATGAAACCAATAAAATAAGAAGATTCCACTCTTTAGAATTCCCACTAATTTCAGCAAGTACCATTGTGAGGAATAGTTGGAGATGAAAGATTCTTGCCTAATTGTCATTTAATTGAACAAATATTCTCCTTTGGGCTTTAACTTCCCAGCATTATTACAAAATAAATGTACTAAATGTTTACATTTTGCAATTAATTCCAATAAAAAAATCAATAGAAGCTTGGAGGACTGACTTGGAGTAACTATGGCTGGAGCTGAATATATTGTTGTAAGATGACTATAAATCATTTTATCTTTGTAAAGATAAAAGCACATGTAATCAAATGAAATTGCTATATCGAATAAAATGAACAGGTCATTATATTCTGTTTTGGTTTATTTGTCATCTACTGTAGTAACCCCATAAAACCAGTACTTTATTTTTCTAAACACAAAATGAATACCATTTTTTGCCATGAAAATGTTGTTATTTCAGAAAATGACTGTAATATACTATGTATAATTAAGTGGTGATTTAATAAAAATAACTTCATATTAAAGGAAAATGCTAATTTAAAACAGAGCAGCTTTTTAAATGTTATGAGAAACGAATAGCACAGCTTTAGCAATAATCATTTCAAATAACATGTTTGACACATACTGCTTTTTGTTCTCATCAACAACAAAAAAAACATTAGTTTGCATAGTAGCTCTGTCCAGTTTTAACATTTAGTGCTGACCTTTTTAAGACATGATTGCATTGGCAAATCCATTAACATTCTGGCTTTTTAGTTTGTGTTTACTTTAGCTGTATTCAGCCTTGCTCCTGACCTGGATAAACATTTGTACTTTTCTTTTACTTGTAACCTCTTTCCGTCTTTTAATTCTGAGCATTTACACAAAGCATAAAATATATGCATTATGTATTATACATAAAATATTTTTATTTTAACTATGTATATCCCTCACATTAAGACCCTTAATAATGAAAATTAAAAAAAAATAATAATTGGGCAGGGCTGCTTAAAAGTTAGATTCCTCTAGATGTTATAGAACTACAACTCCCATGATGCACTGCATGCCTGTAAAATGCCTTTAGAATGACAGAACATCATGAAAGTTGTAGTTTAAAACAACCTGGGTCTACCTTTTAGGTACCCCTGTATTAGGGTATATCAGTGTCAAATATGTTATTTGCAATGACTAATACTAAAGTTGTGCTATTCATTTTCAATAACATTTCAAAAGCTAATCCTTTTTGTTTTATTTTTGCATTTTCCTTTAATCGGTGTCAAACTCATTTGTTATGGAGGGCCAAATTGTAGATAAAACTATGATTGGATAGCCAATTGTATAAGTCTGGATATATTTCTCCTATAGCTACTAAAATAAAACATAATGCACACACATACATAAACTGGAAGCAATAGGTACAAACAATGGAATTCGTGTTAAAAGGTGATAAAAGTTATTTATGACATATTTTTACAATAATAGCAATAAAGTAAAAATGTCATTATGACGTATTGCTATCCCTATACACGTACAATATTAGTACATGTGTATGTTCCTGTGCACGTGCACTTGCAGTGTCAGTGCGTGTATCCCTGCATTATCTTTCCACAGCATGCAGCACTTCACATTCCTGTGCAATGTTAAACCCTCTTGACAGGTGGCAGGGCTGGAAGTGAGGGGAGGCAAGGTCATGATATTATATCAATTCTTCATCTCTTTATGAGTACACTGCTGCCATTTTCTTAAGGTTTATGCTTGACAATCCTGTTCTAAATAGTTCCTGTATCTCTAGTTTTTTTTTCTGCATATAAGTTTGATGACATCAATTGGCTTTATAGTATGTAGTCTTGTCACAAGGTATAGATCAAAATCTAACCAGGGAAGATAAAAATATAAACAAACTAAAAAAAACTGATTAGGTTACAAAATACATCTTAAGAGACATGTGACGGAACCTCCGTCAATCAATGCTCCTAATGCTCACCATGGACCATCAGCACTGCACCAGACACCATAAGCACTGCAGACCCCATGAACCGCCGCATCTTGGTTGGGGTCTCGCCGTCTCCTACCCACCTTGGACCTACGACAAGGCTCCAGGCTCCAGTGGGTGAACCTCTCTTCTTTCAGAGAGCATAGCAGGAACAGTGACCACTTTGACTCTTCGGGAGTTTGAAGAACCAATGTTTAAAGTCCCAATAGGCACAATTAGGGTCTCTCAGCCAAAATAAATTAAAGGGGTCCATAGTCACAGGGTAAAAGGCTGGCAAGTAGTCCTCTCCAAAGCCCAGTGGCAAAGTGGCTTTCGTCACAAGACATAAGTATAGATTGCCTGTAAACAGGCTAGCTTAAAATGTGTATACGCAGGTTAGCTGGCACCTGAAGTGGAAACATATATTGGCACTTCCCCAACTTTAGGATTTTTTTTTCTGTCTCCCTACAATACCCCTAACACATGCACTCACATTCATACACGCACGCATACACATACACACTTAAATTCATCTACACACTCGCATTCAAATGTATATGCACACCCTCCCTTTCATACACACACATACTAACACATATATTTATTTATTTATATTTGGTGTCAAATGCATTGTTATGGTGGCCAAATTGTAGACTGAAGTATGAATGGATGGACAAAGGGATTTTATTGGTGTCAAATGCATTGTTGTGGGGGCTAAATTGTAGACTGAAGTATGAATGGATGGACAAAGGGATTTTTTATATATGTATATATAATATATATATACACGCATACAAAAATGGGAAGCAATAGGTACAAAACAATGGAATTCAAGATGTAGATCAAAATCTACCTGGCACCCAAAGAGGAAATGTAAATTGGCAACCCCCAACTTTAGATTTTTTTCTGTCTCTCTACAATGTCCCTAACACCCTTTTGCTAAGGAAATAACAAACACAAGCACTCATTTTTATATACACACACATACTCATACAAAACACTCACATTTATATATGCACACACACACAAACAGTGATATACATTCTCACATTTCAATGCACATACACACACTCACATTCAAATACACACACTAACTCATATTAATATACAGATATATACAGGCATTTCTCACTTTATGAACTCTCGCTTTATGAACTCCCGACTTTATGAACTTTTTTCTGGATGTGCCGCCATTTAGTTTCATCGCCATTTTGTGTCAGTGATCCACGGATCAGGACCAAGAAGAGTGCTTTGGAGCACAAACAAGAAGAGAAGAAGAGGAATTTGTGGTCAGGAGTAGACAAGAAGAGAGATGAGGATCAGGAACACAGTTCCTGAAGATAAAGGGAAGTCTAAAAAACAGATTTAGATTGTACTGTATTCTTTTTGTGTTTTCATGTTCATACATTACAGATCCTGTAATATTATTGCACTGTGTGCTATTGAGTATAGATTTGACTTGATTAGTCTGTGTGTGTCTGACATAGCTGTCTCTGTGTATGTGTGTTTGCCATTGTGCCATGTTTTGGCAGGCAGCAATAGTAAGGAGCAGGAGGAGGGCTGAAAAGCCTGAAAAAGGGGAGAAGGAAGAAAGTTTGAGAGCTGTAAAAATAAAAGGAGTAACATAAAAGTTCTAAAAAAGAGATACAAGTTTGAAAGTAAGAGAGGAGAAGGAGGAGAGTTTAAGAGTTGTAAAAATAAAAGGAATAAAAGAAAAGTGATAAAGGATAGGGGGAAGCTGATAATGAAGAAAATGAATAAGTATGAGGGTTTAAGAGATGTGTCCCCATTCAACAAGTGCAGTGTGTCTCTTCTTTGAATAGTATGAGGATTGATGATAATTTAAAGAAGATTTCAATATGGTATGCATGCCATTAAAATTCCTACAACATCCCTGTATTTGCTATGCTTTCATGTTGTATTTGTACTTAATAATTTAGGTTTTCAATGGTAAAATTTGTTGGTCAGGAACAGAACCCGTGTTTATTATATTGTGTCTATGGGAAATTAGTTCTAACTTTATGAACTCTCACTTTATGAACTAGGCTTCGGAACCAATTAGTTCGTAAAGTCGGGAACTACCTGTACTCACATTCACACACTCACCTTCATATACACACATAAACATACACACTTGTTTGATTTTGATTTTGATTCCTTGTGTCCAGTGGTTTGCTGCTGGCATCACTGCTCTGAATGCATAGTTCTTTGCAATCTGAAGAATCTGGAGAGTAGAATATAAAGTATGGCCTTAGTCAGAACCCAAATGCAACAATGCTCATGGTATGAAAAGGCAAGGAGCAGTGACTTATCCTGGTTCAAATAGGAAGAATGTTATCAGTGATTTACGTGATCATACACCATCAAAATACTCCCTGCACAGGAGTGCTCCAGGTATATAAGTGCTTGAGAAAGATGCAAGGCATGATTGTGATTAGGGTTTCTACCATCAAAATTACTATGGAAAAGCAAAGTAATGGGATAATTAAAAAAGGCACCTGACAAACTTTTCCCAATAATCCAAATAGTGAAATTCACATTAGAATACACCGCTCAGAAAAATCAAGTTCCTATAGTATCTGTGGGACACTGCATTGTCTAAAAATAAACATATCTTGTTGCATCTCGTTGATGCATGATAGTTATTGTATGCCACCCATTTTACATTCTTAGCCAGAAGACATTTTTATTTAAGCAAAATAATATGGAGATGCAAGAACCAAATGAATTCCTGTTGTTTATAACACATATTCTGTTGAGTTTACTTCAGATGTATTATGTTAACCATCTAGTGTGTAGATTATATTTTTTGTGTGGTTGTTTTGAGAGCATTTGTAGATATTTAAGAAGACAAGTTACCTGATGCAGGACAAGGCTGACCAAATAAGGATGTTAGGACATTCCATGCCGACATACACAAAGTGGGCTTGAATTCCTGTAGGATGGCATGAAAAGTCCTGCATATTTGCCCCAAATGCACAGCATCGATCTCAGTATAATCGTCTAGTAATCAGGCTTCAATTATTAAAATGGTCAGTAGATGTTGGTCACAGACTACTATCTTCTGAGTTAAACAGTAAAACCCATTTCTAATATCAGAATTGACCTTAGGATTAGAGTTGGGGTAAGTGGTGAGGTAAGGATTATGTTAGTACAGTAAAGGTGGTGTAGAGTCAGAATTAGTGTTAGGGTAAGGTTATGGTTAGTGTTAGCTATAGGGTAAGGGCAGGGTTTGAGTAGAATTAGGGTAAGGTAAGGGTTAATGCTGGGTATGGGTTAAGGCTGTTTTGGGGTTAGGGAGAGTGTAAGGTTAAGGGTAAGACTAGGGTAGGCATAGTGTTATGACTATGGTTGGTATAGCGTTAGTGTAGGGGTTTGAAAAGGGTTAGCATTAACTATCAAAAATGTATTTAGATCCTAGACATATTAGGCATTTAACAATCAGGGCCGATATATTAATCTATTTATATATTCAGTCTATTGAGATCTTTTTTTATAGTTGCACTGGATGTATTCAATTATTAAAAGCAAAAATCTGAAAAAAGTTTTTTCAAATTTTTAAAAAATTTTTTCATATAAAATATTTTGTTGGTGTTACATATAGAATATTAACTGAAATCCCTCCCTTTGAATCACTTGAAGAGGGATTCTTAAATTATGGTGGATCAACCCTATAGCTCAAATTCAACGTTTCATTTGGGTTCAGAACGTGAGAAATTGCCTCCGTCCTTAAGTAGTTAATAATAATAAGACTGCTGTTCCATTCTTCTCCCATACCCCATTCTTGGATGTTAGGATGCTAATTAAAATATTCAGCAAGGGGGATTAACAGGACCACCTTCACCTTATAGGGATACCTGTTTATTGTTCCTTCTCACCCATGTATGGTGGGTAAAGCAGCACATGTTAACTGTAAACCTTTCGCTGAATTGTATTACCATAGTAGTTATCTTTGTTCTTTCAGAGAATTCTATATGATTTTATAGTTTAACAGAATCTGTTAGGTTGCTGTTTTTTACTTATGCACTATATGGTCCTCTCATTATCTTCTATTATGTGCATGGGGTGAGGAGCTGAAATAAAAAAATATGATTATGGGAAACTCAAGCTTCCTCAAATACCATGGCATTTAATGCCAGGCATTTGAAAAAACTAGAACACATTTGTCATGATAGAGATTGCTCAGTTTGCTTACATGAATTTGTTAATTAAATACTCCAAACACATTTTATGCTGAAGAACAACCACTTCCTCCTAGTATGATATTAGTTAGCTAAGTATTCTGGGAGTTGGGGGAAACAGCCAACCTCGGAATGAGATGGACGCACACTAAAGCTGCTTCAAGCGGGCCCCAAATTAATCCCTATCCATTGGACTCAAAGCAAACATGGGACACCCAAAACGTTCCCTAACTGCCCAGCAATCAAGCTCCAAACATAGGGAAATTACGTGCACTCACCAAGTTTTTCCGTGATAATACTGACCTGCAACATGGCGCATTGAGTCCCAACATGGCGCTGGAATCCTCTGTCGACGGGTCAGCACCATCGAGTCCTGAATGCTCTGACCACTCAGCATCGAATGCAGACTTTGATATTAGAGAGGCCGTGAGGACCTTCTCTCCAAAAGCGACATCGCCAACATGCTTGGAAAACTTGAGGTCTCCTTCCAGGCAAATTAGAGGCCCTGAATGCAGACATCTGCCATGCTGGAGGATGACAGAGACAAGCAACAGTCAATTCACATGCCACTTACCTGTCAGCTCTGTATAGATCTCTGGATGACATTGACAATCGTGGACGCTGCAACAATCTCCGCATCAAAGGTCTGCCAGAAAAGGAGCAAGAAGACCTGGTGAGTGTACTCACTGAGCTCTTCAACTTAATACTAGACAAACCTCCAGGAGATCAAGTTGTCTTTGACAGGGCTCACATGGCTCTCAGACCCAGGGGGGTCCCTTGTGACTTTTGAAACTACGTAGGGGCCAAGATTTGAGGGGTGGCCATACCCATTTCCACACATGTCCTGTTTACCTATAAGACTCATTCCTCTGATGACTCAGGGAGAATTCTAATGGTCAAGGGCCTGATAGGACAAACCATGGTTACCCTGGTCAACATCTCCTTAGATTCTGGCATGGACACCACGTGAGGCTCCTCTTCATATCAATCCTCAGCTAGGACTAGAATTAATGCTTTACTAGATGGTTTCCAATAGTTTGACTGCTGGCGAATCTCACATTCACGTATGAGAGATTATTCCTTTTACTCGCACACATCACACACCTACTCTAGAATTGGCCTGCTTTTTCTCCCACATAGATTTCGGCACTAGATCCAATCTTGTTCCTATGGTCCCATCACTTGGTCAGTCCACGCACCCCTGTCTCTTGCCCTCCAGATCCCGTCCCTCTCCCCCAAATCACCTTCATGGAAACTTAATTTCTCACACTTTTTTAAATTTTATTCATAGAAAAGTATGTTATGTTATATATATGAATAGTTGATGTGAAATGAAAGCCCTGTTTCTCCTAAACAAAATGATAAATAATAATTGTAGATGCACTTAATATGAAAGAGGTGAATTATGATTGAACAAACCTATAGCGCAAATTCCAATTTTTGTTTTGATCAGAACTTGTACAATTGCCTCAGTCCTTAAGGAGTTAAATATTGGTGGTTAGGGGTACCATGTTTTGGCCAAGCAAACCAACACAAATGAACATAGTTTTAACTTCTGTTGCAATACACTGGTCTGAAAATTGCTAATTCATCTAAAATACTACATTGACCATGTGAATTCATATTTTTGAAGAGTTCAAAATATACACCAATAGTTAATATATCTTTATTGTCATGCAATTAATTATATAGCAATAATTGCTTTGTTAAGTACTTTCTTATAAAATACTTATTAAATGTATATAAATGTGTTCAGCTCTGTTCAGAGTATTTCATTAATAGCTAGATATTTAGTATAGCCTATGGTAAACATAGCCTTGGGCACAGTACACTTTATTCCACACTATTAAAAATAATATTTAATAAAATATTTATTTAATTATTGCACATTCACTCATTACCACAGATAGCCAAATAACCCCCAAATTCTAATTTTCATTGTTAATAAATGAACAGAAAAAGAAAGTTAATCTTTTTGCAATTTATTTAATTAAACAAGGTTTAAAATAAAAAAGTGAGAACCAACAGTCTATAAAAAAAACTGATTCATTACCTCTAAAAAATAACATATACAATGTTATACCGAGTGAACAGTCATTTTGTGTGACCTATTTCCAACTCCTTGCTGCTTCCGAGTAATTTCTATTAAGATGAGCGCGGAGATCTTCTGTGGAACTATAATACATTGATTTTACATGTTATCTTTGATTCAAGGACTAGATACTGTAATGACATTTTGTTCTTCTCAATTTTGAAAATGAATACAAATTTTACTGTTATTTTATACCTACTGGGCAGAGAATCAATGCTTCTTTTCATAAAGTAGGTCAAAATATATCTCACAGAGTAGCCTCATTCCAGACTGCAATTATGCTGTCTTTAATGGCTTCAGAACTTAACTCTGAGTTATCGACAAAATTATCTTAACAAATATTAGCAGTTGCCAATCATCATATTCACATTTGGTGGTGGAGTTATCAAATTATGTTCATTAAAAAATACAGCATAGTATTTATTTGAAACAAAGGAAGTATAGTTAGCACTTTTTTTATAGAGACTGCTGTTTAGTCTTAGTTAAAAAATACATTTCAGAAGTAGCCATACTAGTCCACTGATGCTATATAATAACATATTAAAGTATCTCACAATGCATTTTTATTGAACTAACAATACAATTATATCCAATAAAAAGGGAAGTGCAAGCACATTATTCTAATATTACAATATAAAAAGGTATGTGAATTTGTTAAAGTTTATTTTTTCTTTTATTTATTAATTTGTTGTTTACAAAAATGGCATAGGAGTAAAATGTTTTAGGGCTTCTATAGAAACACATTTTCTAATCTTTTACAATCTAAACAATTAGATTACAAGCCATATACTTTTATACATACAATTTATCTCTTGCTTGTGGATATTTATAAGCAACTTGATGGCAACTTTGAGAATGCATCTTCCTAAAAATGCCATCAAAATAAATTACATTAAGCATCTGCATTATACTGGAAAGAGTGTGCCGCTATTAACAGCCCAAAGACGTCCTTTAGTGTGCTACTTATTGTGTTTAGAGTCATCTCTCCATTCTCTTTCCTTCCTGGCTACTTAATTGAAATGATTTTTGCATAGTGCTACACGAGGCAGATGGAACCATATAGTACCTTTATAAAGATGTAGAAAGAAAAGTCATACCTGAATTTTTTTTGTCTTCATGATGAAAACTAGCACTGAAGTAAAGGGCAACTATATGAGGATCGTCCTCAATTTGTATTTTTTTTGTTTGTGAATTGGAATACAATTAACATACATTTAAATCGAATACCATCCAATATATCCTCCTTGATTTTCTTACTGCTTTATTCAAGTTAGTCAGTACAGATATTATTAAGTTTACTATATACCTTTATTTTATTAAAGGAATTTTGTTCAAAGTTTCTTATGAGTTTGTAAAATTAATTCAGAGTTTATCTTCAATGAGTGACAAACTAGACTTACAAAACTGCTTTGCAGTTTCCCCTACTGAATTTTGCAGATGTCAGGTAAAAAAGGGTTTTCATAGCAACTTAATATGCCCACTAATCCCTCTAAAGGACTTCCTGTTTAATATATCAAGCAAATAATTTGAAACTAATCATTGGGTGCTAATTGTCTATCAGTTTTATGAAAACAGGATGATTCATTTTTTCTGAACTCTTCCTCACTTGCTATTCAATGTTGTTATTATAAATTAATTAGCTCTTTTCACTTTGCTTTCCTGATCAGGATGTGATCCATTCCTCTTAATTCTTTTGAGTCAATGTGCCTTAAAGGAATAGTTCCAGAACATGATATTTCATTAATTTACACACTTGCCCAAAGTTTTTCTATATCACTTCTGTTACATGTGGCTAAATATGTGTCACAGCTTCCTGTGATTCTGCCGGCGTGGTTACACTAAAAGTAAGCAACCATGCCAACAGATACAAATCTCACTTACATTGTTTGCGGCAGATCACTTCCCGACTTCCCTCCGGTCCGGTCCCCAGCGGGTGCGATGCTCTTAGGAGCACCAAACGCTCCAGTTCAGATTTTTATAACAAACTTACCTTCATCTACATCAAAGATGGAGCCAACGTGCATGCGACATCACATCATAGACGCACACGCACGTTTTGGGGTCAGAGGTCGGAGGCAGCCAATTACAGCAAAAGGAGGGGTATTTAAACCCAAATTTCCTTTCTGTCAGTGCCCTGTTGTGGTTTCCCTTAATTGGTGATCCGAGAGAGTGTTCCTGAGCATTTATTTCTGGTTATTGACTTTGGCTTTGCTTTGACTTCCCTGAATTCTGGTATCTTTAACATTTGACTTTCCCTCATCGTTGTGTTTCCTTCTGTGTTCCTGACTTCGGCAAGTATTCTGACTATTCTCTGGTACGTTAAGTCCAGCCATTCTAAGGCCCGGTAAGACGTTAGTCCTAGGTGTGATATAATTCTGCGTGCTGGATCTACTAGTAATCTTGACAATATGAAAGTTTTGATTCTTGGATTGTCCCTGCCTAAAAGGAAGAAGATCTGCACTCTGTTGCAGGACTACTGTGTCACTAAATCACGTGTAAATCAACTGTAAATAGCCTTATGTGAAGGTTTTGATTACTTATTTGTACTTATTTGCACATATGTCCTTTCATTTAAAGGGACACTATAGTCACCTGAACAACTTTAGCTTAATGAAGCAGTTTTGGTGTATAGAACATGCCCCTGCAGCCTCACTGCTCAATCCTCTGCCATTTAGGAGTTAAATACCTTTGTTTATGAACCCTAGTCACACCTCCCTGCATGTGACTTGCACAGCCTTCCATAAACACTTCCTGTAATGAGAGCCCTATTTAGGCTTTCTTTATTGCAAGTTCTGTTTAACCCCTTAAGGACACATGACATGTGTGACATGTCATGATTCCCTTTTATTCCAGAAGTTTGGTCCTTAAGGGGTTAATTAAGATTTTCTTAGCCCCTGCTATGTCAATAGCTTGCTAGACTCTGCAAGAGCCTCCTGTATGTGATTAAAGTTCAATTTAGAGGTTGAGATACAATTATTTAAGGTAAATTGCATCTGTTTGAAGGTGAAACCATTTTTTTTTTCATGCAGGCTCTGTCAATCATAGCCAGGGGAGGTGTGGCTAGGGCTGCATAAACAGAAACAAAATGATTTAACTCCTAAATGACAGTGAATTAAGCAGTGAAATTGCAGGGGAATGATCTAAAAAAAAAAAAAAACTGCTTTATTTAGCTAAAGTAATTTAGGTGACTATAGTGTTCAACTATATTGGAAAAATGTTTCAAAAATGAAACATGCTCTTCATGATTCACCATCACCATTTTCAGCAGATGTTATGGTTCTGTATTATAGTTCTTTATCAATATAAAAAAAGCATTGAGTATTAGATCAATGCTGCAAAGACACTGATTCCTTCACATTTAAAAAAAAAATGCTCATTAATGTAACTTAGACTGGTTGAGTGATATGATGCAAACCCCTCTCAATAGAACAACCAATCAATGCAGCAGTTAACCCAAAGACATAGATAGCGCTAAGAAATTCTAATATAAAGTGTAGCACATAAGATAATAAAAATCTTGGAAACCAGCAGCAATCACCCAAATACGTATTTGAAAGAATCCAATAACCAAAAGATGATGTTGTGCTAAAATAATATTTTGTATACATGGTCTGTTTATATCTCAACAGGAATTTTTTCAACAGTTTTTATGAAAATTTCCTGGTTAGATATAAACTGTCCATGTATACAAAATAATATTTTAGCGCAACATCATCTTTTGGTTATTGGATTAATCAATGCAGCAGCTTATACTCTTGGGCAACATAATACTAGATGGTTCTATTCAGGGGATATCATCTTTTCATTTATTTTATCTTTTTTATTTATTTTATTTTCTCATGGACAATACTTATATATTTGATTTGTTCTTTTATTCTTGGGCATTTGCTAATTCAGATGCATAATGTATATTATGACATCTGATACAAGTAAAGATAGTAACTTCTTTTAGCTGATGTTTTGTTACGTTATCATTTTAATATTTTTTTTTTTATCTAGGGTATTACAAAATAGCATTTTGATATAACACAATGTTTATTGACTTATCTGATTTATATATAGTTTTGTATTACTGCAAGGAATAGCATCTGCAATATTTCCCTGAGTCTTTTACTAACTTTTTCATAATGCTCTTTATTTTCTAGAATACGCAGACATCGAACCTGAAAAGAAAGGTAACGCATATTCCAATAATTTTTTCACCTTCATGTATCATTTGTCCTTTCACATGTATTCATGAATACTACATGCTGCTTCGCTGTGAGGTAATTCGCATAAATGGCTTCCTTTTTAACAAAACAGTCTAATATTAAGCTCTGCATTTTCTATCATCTTTGTCCCATGTTTAGTTACATAGTTACATAGTTACATAGCTGAAAAGAGACTTGCGTCCATCAAGTTCAGCCTTCCTCACATTTGTTTTTTGCTGTTGATCCAAAAGAAGGCAAAAAAAAAAAAAAACAGTTTGAAGCACAATTTTGCAACAAGCTAGGAAAAAAATTCCTTCTTGACCCCAGAATGGCAGTCAGATTTATCCTTGGATCAAGCAGTTATTACCCTACATTGAAAGATGATATCCTTGAATATTCTGTTTTTGCAAGTATGCATCTAGTAGCTGTTTGAACATCTGTATGGACTCTGATAAAACCATTTCTTCAGGCAGAGAATTCCACATCCTGATTGTTCTTACAGTAAAAAAACCCTTTCCTTTGCCTTGGACGAAATCTTCTTTCTTCCAGTCTAAACGCATGGCCTCGTGTCCTATGTAAAGTCCGGTTTGTAAATAGATTTCCACACAATGGTTTGTATTGGCCACAAATATATTTGTATAATGTTATCATATCCCCTCTCAGGTGACGTTTTTCTAAACTAAATAGGTTTAAATTTGTTAACCTTTCTTCATAGCTGATATGTTCCATTCCTTTTATTAATTTTGTAGCCCTCTTCTGCACTTTTTCTGGTATCATAATATCCTTCTTTAGAACAGGTGCCCAAAATTGCACAGCATATTCAATATGTGGTCTTACTAGTGATTTATAAAGAGGCAAAATTATATTCTCGTCGCGAGAATGAATGCCCTTTTTCATGCATGACAATACCTTACTGGCCTTGGCAACTGCTGATTGACATTGCACATTGTTGCATAGTTTGTTGTCTATAACAATTCCCAAGTCCTTTTCGTGTGTTGTTATCCCTAATTCGCTTCCATTAAGGGTATACGTTGCTTGTGTATTCTTTACGCTAAAGTGCATAACTTTGCATTTTTCAACATTAAATTTCATCTGCCATTTGAGTGCCCAGTCCCCCAGTCTATCTAAATCCCGCTGCAGCAAATTAATATCTTGCTCACATTGTATTATTTTACAAAGTGTCATCTGCAAATACTGAAACATGACTTAGTAAATCAGCAGAACTAATAGTTCTTTGTTGAGGACAAAAAGCTGGATATTACAACTCAACCTGTAATCTAGTCTTCTAAAAAAGCACTTTCAATATGCTATTCAATGTCTGCTATACCTGAGCTGGCTATAGCTCATCTAAATGACTACCATAAATAGAGAAGAGACCCCACCATCCAAAGCATCTTAAAAGACATTTATTGCTACAGTACAACTTCTGTAATCCATTTGGACTATTTTATAACTCTTATAAGTTTTTATTTATATGTCCTTTTACTATTTGTCTCTTTACTACTTTTAGTACTCATTTACATTTTGGCGCAGCCTTGCATTACTATTGTTGTTGTTTCCTAATCTTACCATAGAGGGTCAGAGGGTAACCCTCTGCTAGGCTGCTGCCTATCCATCTTGTTTTTATTAGCACTAACCTCCTTGTTTTTTCATTATGAAAGGGGTGCATTAATAAATTCAGGCTATATGCACTCAGGTTGGTAGAATGTCAAGAACCCTGGTTGAAAATGACAATGCATAGTATCCCATATCCTAATACTGAGAAATTACTCCATGACTTGTCTTGTCAGCATATTTATATTATAACTACAGACTGAGTGACCTTCTAGAGAGAAAGTGTCAGGTTACTCTTATGAATAGAGGGGGAGGTGGGGGGCAACTCCCAGAATTAATTATAAGACAAAGGAAAGAACACTCGGGTAAACCATTTAGGAGGTAAACCCTTTATAGCAAAGAGTAACCCAAAGAATAAATAAAACGTCACTTTTAATATATTGATTAAAATATTCTAGAAACTCTTATCATAAATAAAATTAATATCCAAGAAAAAGGACAAAGAAAATCCTAAAAGAATTGACTAGTCCATAGGAGTGTTCTAATTGTTCTATTAATGAAAACTAATAACTAATACAGTTGATCCCAAAACTAAGTAACTGCAACCAAAAATCTATGTGAAAGTATAAATGTACCGAAGACAAAAAACAAATCTATACAGGTAGGAAATGATTTAGTGATGGCACCATACAGAATTGCGTGAAGCCAAAATGTAACTAGATGTCATTGTTACATTTGTATCATATCTTATTTTACCAGGAGGAGAATTATATAGTGTAACAAATAAGGAACAGTGCGGTGAACTGCAGGTTGTAAAATTCCCTACTCTGTTGTGCCTTCGAGGGCACCCCTTAAAAAAATTCTAATACCCTCATAAATGGGATCACATGAGACAAAAATGCCAGGAAAGAGTATTGTGCATGTTTTTGGAGCCTGCTTGTGGGATTGTGTGTGTATAGAGTGAGCTGATTGTGGTGTGGTATTGTGTAAATAGGTTTGTTTCTGTTGTGTTTGTGGTGTAATGTAATGTATGTGTGCCTAGGTGCTCTAGAGAGTGTGTGTATAGGGGGCATAGTGTATATAGGGGATGTAGCGAGTGTGTGCACATGGGCTGTAGTGTGTGTGTTTAGGTGATATAGTGTGTGTAGGGGTTGTAAAGAGTGTGTGTTTAGGGAATGTAGTATGTGTTTGCTTACAGGGAATCTAGTGTGTGCATAGGGAATCCAGAATGTGTATGTCAGGATTGTAGTGTGTGTGTAAGTGGTGAAGTGTGTGTGTAGGAGATCTAGTGTGTGTTTAAAGGACCCAGCGTGTGTATAGGAGATCTAGTGAGTGTGTGTGTAGAGTATTCAGAGTGTATATAGGGAGCTAGTGTGTACTTGTGTAGATGATCCAGAGTTGGGTAAGAGATCTAGTGTGCGTCTGGAATGTAATGTGTTTAAGGGTGCAGAATGTGTGTGAGGGTGCAGTGAGTGTGTGAGGGGTTCTGTATATATATACATTTATGTTTGGATGTATTGTGTGTGTGAGTGGTGCAGTGTATTGGGGTGCTGTATGTATGTGTGAGGGGTGCAGTGTGTTTCTGAGGGTGCTGTGTGTGTAATGGTGCTGTTTGTGTGCTGTGTGAGGGAGCTTTGTATGTAAAGGTGCTGTGTGTGTGTGAGGGTGCAGTGTGTATAAGGGTGCTGTGTGTGTGTGAGGGTGCAGTGTGTGTGAGATTGCTATGTGTGAAAGGGGCTGTGTGTGAGTGCTGTGTGCGAGTGAGGGTGCTGTGTGTGTGTATGAGGGTGCTGTGTGTGTGTGTGTGTTTGTGTGTGTGAGTGCTGGTTATTTGAGTGAGGGTGCCGTGTGTGTGTGTGTGTAAATGTAATGTGTGAGGGTGCTGTGTGTGAATATGTGTTGGGGGAGGCAGATGTGTTTTATTTATTTTTTATTTAAAAAAAAAAAACAAGCGTTGTATTCCCCCCTCCCTTCTTATCTTATGTCTGGGAGGGGGGGGCGTGCTGCAATCCCTGGAGGTTCTAATGGTGAGTGAACTCTAGCCTGCGGGGTTTAAGTTCACTCTCATGAGAACTGGAGCGTTGCCATAACAATGCTCCGACCTCGCAAGAGGAACCCGGCAGAGCTGCAAAATAGAGCTCCTCCGGGTCCTCTCCTGTCTCCCTTTCCTACATTTCACTGCCTCTGGGCCAGTGAGGAAGATCTTTGATCTTCCCACCGGCCCGTCATGGAATACAGCAGGGCCAGTGCTCGGATAGCGCAGGCCCTGCATGGACTGGCCAGCGAGATGCTGTGACCTCCCTGCCAGCTTTGGCCCATGGCCATTGCGGCCCACCGGGCACTTGTCCAGTTTGCCCGATGGCCAGTCTGGTCAGTAATAATGGTGCTGCAGAAGTGACCCTATCCTCGCCAATAGCATTTTGTCACTTACCTGTATATACTGTCTGTTCTGTTTACCTTGTGCCCAGTCATGGTTCTTGCTACCCAAGAGTATGTTATCATTTATATTAGTTTTGACCCAGCTTTGTGTTGACTACTCTGACCTTGCATTATCATTCTGCTGTCATCAGTTATCCTTGATCTCAACCTGTCGTTGACTTTGCTACACCTGCTTGCAGATGTGTAGTCACCCAGCTGGGTTTAACCTCAAGCTGATCCATTCTAAGGACCAGTAATATGTTACTATCTCAGGTTCATGTTTGGGTTATAATATCTTGAAACCGACTTGTTTGCATTGTGTGCCCAGGCTGTGCCTAAACTGAATTGGATTGTTATGACACTGAATCCTTAGCATACAATTAAAAGTAAACAAACTATTACATGTAAAACAGGTTATAGGCAAGTTTCAATGTTTTATTCAATGAAGAAGTGACAGTTATGCTTTTCAGTGTGAACATAAATCCATGTACAACACAGCCTCACTTTTCCTAATTAAATATATTTTCCTAATTATATATATATATATATATATATATACACACACATATATATATATATATATATATATATATATTTAAGTAGGATATATATTTAAGTAGGATAAGTGATGCTATGTATGATGATTTGTGTTTTTATGTATTTTATCAGCTGGTTAAATTCTATTCTTTATATTTTATGTATTTCATCAGCTGGTTAAATTCTGGACAGTCCACCTCACCAGTAAGTGTCTCTGGGTAAGACACATAATTTCATATATATGCCTACCTCCAGATTCGGAACTAGAAACCACTGGGCCCTGGTGCAAAAATTTCACTGGCCCCCCAGTCCCTCCATGTGTCTCATTCGCCCTCCCCAGCTCCTCTATGTGTCTCATCAGTCTCATTCCCCCTAGCTTCTATATGCGGGGCTCATACTCCGCCCCCCCCAACTCCTCTGTGTGTCTCATTCCCCCATCACCTTCTCTACCAGGTGACTAAATGTAGCATGGCAGGGGACACCTCTTTACCCGGTCTGACCGGAAGTACCCTCTCAGTAAGCACTTCCTGTCAGACCATGATCTGCTTGGCCATACTACATGCAGTAACTGTATTGTGTGCTACCCTCCTGCCAGTCACCAGGCAACCGTGCTTTCTGGGCCTGTACGGCCGTGCACTGGCTCTGAGGTTCCAGTAGGCCAGTCTGGCCAATCAGCAAAGGTAACAGGGCAGCCGGGACACTGGAGTGACGGGCCCAGTTGTGGCTGCAATCCCTGCAACCATGGTAGTTATGCTACCGTCTACCTCAAATCCTCATAGGTTGTAAGCTTGTTTGACCAGGGCTTGTGTTAACTATATCCACTTTTTTATACTTCTAAGCACTGCTGAATATGTTAATGCTCTGTAAATGTTTATAATAATTTTAATGGTCATTCTATTGTTATATATTATGATAAGTTTTACAGGTGTTCTAGAATAACTCCCATAATGCAGGCTAGATAAAGAGTTGCAGTTCTAAAATAAGATAGTGGGAAGGTTTACAACTACTCAAATACAGCTGTGCACAAATCACAGTGTTAAGGTATGTTTACCATTACAAGACATTTTTCTGTATTTGAAACCATGGCCAAACACATTGTCATCAGTAATTATTTCTCTTTTTGCAGCACCTCTACGCTTCTTTCAGTGTATCTTCCATGAAGGACTAAATGGATTAAATGGATATGGATTTCCTTCATTATTTACCTCATTTCAGAGCCAGCAAAGAAACCCAGGTCATACGAAGGATGAGTGGGAAAAAAGAGCACATGGACAATAAAATAAATTAACAACACCTAATGAGTTGGATTACTGAAATCAACCATTTTGTAGTGAGCCACTGGATTTAATGGTAGTGGCTCCAGCAGCAGGTCACAAGACAGAGAAAGGTTGTTTTTCCATTTGTAAATTCTGTGAGATAAAGAAGATAGAACAATGTGTAACAGATTTCGCCATAACTCGTTCAGTTTTACTAGAATGGCTGCAATTATAACGGCAAACTGGAAGAAAAGAGGTTCACGTGTGTTTCTTTCTTTGTTTTCTTTGTTACCAGCTAGGACAAAAAAAGCACTGTATGCTGCAAATCCATAGACATGCTTTAAAGCACACAATGTAGAATGTAGGTTTATTTTGCTTAACCCCTTTTATATTTAAGGGACCTGCATAAAGTAGCAGTAAAGGTAGATAAAATGCTATGAAAAATCTCACTGGAAGTACAATTGATGTTCAAATCGTATTGAACTATTAATGCGGCTACAAAGCTGAAACTACGCAAGTAACCAAATAATTGAAAACTTTGCATTACAGACCTTATTTATAGTAAAGTAATGACAACCAATTTGGCTCTTTTTTTCCTGTATCCAATGAGTTCTATAATCTGTTTTATTATTACCACTTTTCATATATTGAAATTGCAATTACATTTTATGGAACAATTTGGAGATTTCTTATTCTCAGTTGGAGAGTTTAACAAAATCAAAATGACATCACGTATAATAATACACTGCTGTTAACACTACCAGCTAAAAAGCAAAGGAAATATCATTGAAACTTCACCGTATTGTATCTATTCCAGCCTTGGACACAAATACTGGCTGGCAGAAATGAGTGGAAATTGGAGCCAAGAAACTGATAAAGTCTATATTACATGAACCCAGTTACTGTATAAAATACATGTGACAGTCCAAATGCAATGTGGGTCTCCCACGCAGCACTACAACATTTAAAGAGACATATAGTCACCAAAAACAACTTTAACTCAATGAAGCAGTTTTGGTGTATATATCATACCCCTGAAGTTTCACTGCTAAATTCACTGCCATTTGGAGTTAAATCCCTTTGTTTATACAGCCCTAGTTACACCTCCCTGCATGTGACTTACACAACCTTCCTAAACACATCATGTAGAGAGTCATTTCCTTTATTGCAGATTACCGTGTGTTTAATTTCGAATTTCTTATATCCTCCTCTGTTAATAGCTTGCTTGACCACGCAGCAGCCTCCAGTATGTAATTAAGGTTCAATTTACAGATTTTTGTTTAAGTTACATCTGATTGAAAATAAAACAATTTTGTTTTTATGCAGGCTGTCTAAGTCACAGTCAGAGGAGGTGTAACTAGGGCCGCAGAAAGAGAAACAAAAATAATTTAACGCCTAAATGACAGTGAATAGAGCAGTGACACTTCAGAAGCATGATCTGTACACAAAAACTACTTAATTAAGCTAAGCTTGTTTTGGTGACATATATATATATATATATATATATATATATATATATACCAAAACAAGCTTAGCTTAATGAAGTAGTATATATAGTCCTTTAATTGTGGTACGATTTGAATTTTATCAGATGCTGCATTTTATTTAATATTTTGTAATTTTGTTTGTGTAGTTCAGTTCAGCAGTAAAAGAGGTACAATTGGAGATCAAAAGCTAATGTTATTTCATGGAGTCAGTGTATAAAATGGAATTAAAAAAAAATGAAAATGGAAATAATGTCTTTAAAAAAGCAGAACACTGTATAATGGTGACAAATTAAACATCTAGAAATGTATCAATAAGTTGGAACTAGCACTAGATAAAATGTTAGCACTTTATTGACAAAATCTAAATTCTAAATAGTAAAACATAACAAAGAGCAATTAAAGTGGCACTGTCATGCCAAATGTACCTTTCTCCTATTGTTTCCTCTAGGGACTACTTTGTATTATGTATTTTTCCTACGCTTGTATTATTTCTGTGACCTAAGGAGGGGCTTAAGTCAACTTTATTTCCTCTGTCAAGGAGGAGGGTGAGTACTTTCCTGACATTGGAAATAGAGCTGACCTTGGGTCAAAGAAAGTCAAGCATAGGTAAAATTCATAAGACAAAGTAGTCCCTACTTTGTCTTATGTTTTAAAGAAAACTAGATCAGAAATAAAGAAAAGCAGAACAGATTCTAAGAGAGGAAGAGAAGAGGAAACAATAGGAGAAAGATCAGTACAGCGTGACTGTGCCAATTTAACAAGTAGTGCAGGCTTGCTTATCCACAGGGAATAATTACACAGGGAATCCTGAAAAGGCAGGACTGTTGGATTGAAGCACAGATCAAGATCCTAGCAAAGCATGTAACTCTCCGCAACTGTGTGAATGAGAACCAGATACAATTCACATTCTGTAAAACCAGGTTCCAAATTACTGATAGATCCAGTAGATGATAATATCGTTTTACCACAATCCAATTTGGTAGATAATATAAAGTAAAAAATGTATTGCTCTATTGCAGTGTTCCCCAACCCAGTCCTCATTGACCATCAACAGTCCAGGTTTGGTCATTATCTCCATTGGAATAAAACAGGGAAATACATAAATCCTGCACTGTTGGTGGTCCACGAGGACTGAGTTGGGGAACACTACTCTATTGAATAAATAGGCACATAGTATTAAAGTTCCATATCTATTGCAGGGGAAAAAAAGATGCCGAAAGCATGTAAATATTTTTTTGACTTTGAGCTTTCCTCCAGGTGCTTACATTTTATCTAGCACCACTTCCATGTTTTGAAATTGAGTCACATTAGACACTTTGATCATGAAATGGTATTTTACTCTAACGTATATGAATGTTAGTGTCTGCAATTGTATCTCTGATTTTGAAAAGCTTCTAAATGAAATTAATTGAGAAAAATTATAGAATGAAAAGTCGATTATTATGGTGCTTAGAAAACTGGATATTATTACACTAATGACTAGTCTGTTATAGGCTACTCAAGAATGGTTTTCTTTAGTATACTGCTTACTATAATTTGTAAGGAGTAACTGCTAATCTTGGAAAAACATGAAAAGTAATAAATGAGGGTTCTACTTAAAAAGGAATAATTTATTGATTTGATTCTCATAGGGAACTTGAGAACTTGCACTTGATTTTTATTATTTTTTTTGTAGTTTTATGTTACACAGCATTAAAGGGATGGGATTCTGTCATTATTTTTAAAATGATTTTAGCAAATGCACTTTTCGAGTCTTTAACAACCAGTTCATAAAAGTGAGAATAATTTGTTAACATAAAAACATTGCATTTTCCCTTGAATTGTTCAATGACACATAAATTGTGAATGGTTTGCAGAGGCGCATTGACATTCATATACTGATGCACATACACAATAACAGCAATATATATATATTGTATTGCTTCAAACCTGAGGAAGAGAGGAAACTCTCGAAAGCTTGTCTTTGAAATATTATGTTAGTCCAATAAAAAAGGTATCATTGCATACTGCTATACTCTGGCATTTTGGCATTATTTATATATATATATATATATATATATATATATATATTTATATATATATCCTGATGAAAGTCTTTGATAGACTGAAACATTGATGTAATGTAACTGTATTCACAATAAACATTTGAACTTGGTTCAAAAGTCCAGTGATAGCTCTCCTTCGTGACATATACATATATATATATATATATATATATATATATATATATACACATACACATACTTTTCTAGCTAGGCCATGTACTTAAGGAAAAGGGGATATTGTGCTTGCCATGTGCCCTTGTCTCAATGAGTGTACAGATGATTTAGAGCCTCACTCAGGCACTCATAGCACCTAAGTCACTCACCGGACAGAGGGAGGAGGAGGAACAAATTGTCTGTTCACTCTCCAGAGTTTAAGGGGCCAGAGGTATGCAAATGGAGATGAGAGAGGGGAGAGTGAATGTTAAAAAAAATAATAGGTAGAGGCAATTACATGTATTATGTACTGCACCATCAAGAACTGCAAGGGAGCATTATCAACAGGGCCGATGCAACCGTTCTGGGGGCCTGCTGGGGGCGCCAACCGTGATATTTCCTTTCCCTTGTCTTGGTCCGCAGCACTGGGTGAGTGGCTCTTGAGCTGCCCCCCCCAGCACCAGGCAGATCCTCCAGGCACCCGAAAATGGGAGCACCGAGAGGAGCCCTGTCACAGGGGGCCCAGAAGGTGGCCATCTGGCCACCTCAGAGCGCCCCAGAATCTGTGCTAGGCAAGGAGTAGCAGGCACCTGCTTACCTTAATGGCAGGTGCCTGCTCTGCCAAGAAATCCCAGTGACCGGAAGAGAGGGGAACGGAGAAGGCAGGCGGCGAGGGAGGCTCTTCTTGCAGCTTCCCACTTCTACCTTCACCCTCTGTGATGCGGGGAGACGGAATATGATATCATTACAGCCCCGGCATACTAAACAACGTGCTTGAGGAGCGAGGAGCTGCCTCACATTGGACCCCATGGAGGTAGGGAGGCTGTATGGGCCTCAAAAAATAAAATTGTGTGAGTGTGTGTCAGTGAGTGTGTGACTGTCAGTGAGTGTTTGTCTGTGTGTTTGTGTCTGTTAGTGAGCGTCTGCCTGTGTGTGTCTGTGTGTGCGTGTGTCTGTCTGTCTGTCAGTGACTGAGTTACATAGTTACATAGCTGAAAAGAGACTTGCATCCATCAAGTTCAGCCTTCCTCACATTTGTTTTTTTGCTGTTGATCCAAAAGAAGGCAAAAAAAAAACAGTTTGAAGCACTTCCAATTTTGCAACAAGCTAGGAAAAAAATTCCTTCTTGACCCCAGAATGGCAGTCAGATTTATCCTTGGATCAAGCAGTTATTACCCTACATTGAAAGATTATAACAATTCCCAAGTCCTTTTCGTGTGTTGTTATCCCTAATTCACTTCCAATAAGGGTATACGTTGCTTGTGTATTCTTTACTCCAAAGTGCATAACTTTGCATTTTTCAACATTAAATTTCATCTGCAATTTGAGTGCCCAGTCCCCCAGTCTGTCTAAATCCCTCTGCAGCAAAGTAATATCTTGCTCACATTGTATTATTTTACAGAGTATTGTGTCATCTGCAAACACTGAAACATGACTTTCAATGCTGTCAATATCATTTATAAACATGTTAAATAGAAGGGGTCCCAGAACAGACCCCTGAGGGACACCTCTTGCCACCTCTGTCCAGCTTGAAAATGTACCATTAATGACAGACCGATTTCCTTGAATTTGAATACTAATCTATTGAGTTTATATATGTCAGTGTTTGTCTGTCTGTGTGTGTGTGTCTCTGTGTGTGTGTGAGTGTATGTCTACCAGTGAGTGCGTGTCTGTGAGTGTCTGTCAGTGAGTGTGTGTGTGCGTGTGTGTGTCTGTCAGTGAGTAAGTGACATGAAGTGGCAGCAAAATAGATCTTTGCCTAGGGGGGCAGAAATCCTTGCACCGGCCCTGCTTATCAGAGACAGATTCTGCAATGCTTTCATGCAGTTCTAATCCAACGTGCCAGCTGGCGAACCAAAATGACTGGTGTCAGTTATCCCCCTCTGCCTCGCCCCCCTCCCCCTGCTACACCTACAAGTTTCTAAAATAAATGATATAATATCTATTAAACAATGGAGGTCTGACTGGCAGAAAAAGAACATCCTGAATTTCTGAACTAATCTAATTTAAAAATGTTTCAATAACCAAAAGAAGTTTGAACCTTAATTAATACCCCCACATCATTTTTATTTTCTTTCCTTGTGTAAAATAAAGCAAGCACACATTTGTATTAGGCTACTGACAATAATCCAATTAAAATGTACAGGCAAACTCAGAAACCTATTATAGTCTAAAATAAATATGTATTTATAGATCTTCTGCCCTCTGATTCCATAAATGTCATCTTAGGGTAGAATTCTTATACTATCCCTGTGACCTCATTATCTCTTAGATCATCAGAGGAAAGTAAAAAAAAAAAAAGTACAAATCCTGTCTGGAAATAATATTATTCTGCTATTCTTACTGCTATACCATTAATAACATGTGTAAGTATATTGAGTACATCTCAAATATTTGCTATATTATATGAATGGAAAATGAGCAAATACCCACTAAAAGGATGTGGCAATGTCAACTTATCCATTAAAACTGTGATAAAAAGAGAATATAAACGTACATTAGATTTTTAATGAAGAATGTAAACAGCTACTCTTTAGAAGAAATATAAGCAACCTTAGTGAATAAACATGATAATTCAAAAATAATAACTTCATTACTACAAGAACAGAGAGTCTTGGTGTCAGAATGACTTGGTATCTTATAGTGTGTGTGTGTGTGTGTGTGTGTGTGTGTGTGTGTGTGTGTGTGTGCGTGCGCGTTTTTTCTATTAAAGCCCACGTTTTGAATCTATACTTAGTGCCCCAAGGAAAGTCATATTTGTAGAATGTACCTAGCCCACCATGGGTTGCCTCCTAAACCCATGTTAGTCCTGAGGTGTTTCTGCTTTTCTAATGATAGACTTTATGTGGATGCTTGTCTGGAGAGAATATCAGCAAAGCTGGTGTCTACTGAGATACTCTTGGTCCAAGCCACCAGGCAAAGCCAGAGATTAGCAGAAGACGGTACAGTAAAAGTACTGAGGAGGTGAAATACTATGAAGACATTTTAATATCAAGGACAAGAGCAGCATTTCAGTCAGTGTTTCACGGGTGTTTTGTTTATACATTAGTAAATAATTTCATATTATATAAAAATATATATGTATATTATCAATGGCTAGATCATTAAATTGCATACTATAGGGCAAGTAACATCATAATATGCATTGAAAAGCACAATGCAGACACTTCCATGAAGTTTCACTAATTTAATGATAAAACTGAGACACTTTCAGTGAATGACTGCTATTCGCAACTACTGCAGTCTTGTTAATTGATGCTGAGAGAGAAGCTGAGGAGACAGAAATGTGTAATTCTCTCTCCAAACCTGGCAAACCACAAAGCTAGAGGGGTTGAGTTAAGAATAGTAGCCACAATAGCAGCTGCTGCCCAGGAATATAACTTCCACCAATCTCAGGAAGACTTGTACTGGTATATTGTGATATTTGCAAATGTATTGATGATGCTATTATTTACCAGTAATACACACTTCCCCATTACATATCACATTTACACATTTTGTTTAAATTTATATTCTTATAGACAAGTAATTGCAGTAAAAGCAAAATTCTGGTGGACAAAATATTAATTTATTACTCATTATACAAACAGACCTGCCTCCATTTTGATTGGCAGATTCTATTGGCACAAATAGGTTTTCCACTGTTTACTGGATATAATTTTTCCGGTACAAGAATTAAGCTTCTCTCTGGTAACAAAATCCAACGCATGAATTTTATTTAGTTAATGTTTTATGCTGCGGACAATATGACTATTGTTAGATTATTATTATTTGCTATGGTAAGATGGTATGCTTTACCCAGAAACAAATGTAGTATGTGCCAGCTTAGACATTCTCACCCCTTGAGACCTCAGCTGCTTTGTTTTAAGGATTTAGTGGTTCTGAGTCAAACAGGAATCTACTAGAACCTATGGAAGTCTTAGCCATATTAGATGAAATGCCAAAATTTGGCAATTTCTAAGCCAGTTCATGAATTGATATCTGTAATACCATGGTCTTCTTGTTTTGTGCTTTCTGGTCTAATTTTCTAGATGTACAGGCACCTACTGTATACTATATGAAGATGATGAAGAGAGGGAAGTTCTGATTCCAGATGTAACTGGAAGCAAGGACTAATGCTCGGATAAGCAACAGGGACATAAAGATAATCCCTTATGCAAAGAAATGGATGTGCATAGAAGAAGGTTATTAAAAATGTTCCTTTGTTTTGAAAGATTTTGCATGATTAAGCATGTTGGCTTCCACTAAGAATGCTTTACACCTGAAATAATCTTTTATTTCTACGGTGTTATAGATTTATTGTGCAGTCCCTCTGAATCATCTTAGAATATTTGAATTTCTTATGCACAAGGAATACAAAAAAGCTTAGAAGTGATTATGATGGATTAGGGTAGCCAGCTACAGAATATTGGTAAGTTGTTATTTATGGTCTAAATGGGGTTTGATATGAATGCTCATAACATAGAGACAAGATGCAGAGATCAAAATCGTGTGTTTTGCTTGTTACATGGTTAGATAAGCAATATATTGTTGTTGTTCTATAAAGCTGTTCTTGTGCTTCGTGCCTGGTAAACTTAGAATAATGCAGTTGCTTATATAGTTTACAGTATGCATATTTACAAGCAATTCTTTTTTATTTAATTTCAAAGTTTAATTTATTCATAGACAATAGTCAATAGAGACATTAGTAAAACTGGCATTGAAATGTGAATATTATACTTTTTTCATATTTGTCAGTTTCCTATTTAAAGCCTTGAAGGACCACTCAAAGCACAATTGCCACTATAGCTTGCTGTAGTAGTTATGGTGACTGAGGTACTGTGGCACTTTTTTCCCGTTTGGTGGTAGTCACACCTTGCATGAACCATTTTAATTGTTACCTGGGTCTGCATGAATGTCATTACCCAAGTTAATTATTTCAGTGAGAGAGACACAAGTCCCAGCAATGCCAGGCTGAGCTCATTGGCTGACAGCTTCAGCTGGCATGGAGTGGGGAGAGGTGCTATGTGGGCCTCAGGTTAGCAGTCAAACCATGAAAAATATGAGATGGTTACTTACATTGGGTATTGCATCTGGCTCTACAGCTTCCACAGTGAGCTATAGTAGCTATGGTGCTCGAAGTGTTCCTATAAAGCATTAAATCAACAAATCTGAAGAAATACAGAGAAACACATGGCTATTTTCATTCAGAATCAAAAGATAAGTTTACAAACTATGACATGCAGTGACTATTCCATTGCTTGCTATCGTCTGTTACATGAAATAAATACATTTAGGGCACTTGATCAATGTTTTTTTAGAGATTCATAACAGATGTCATAACACTCACCTCTTTTTCTCTTACATATGTAATAATTGTACATATATAAATAAATGCACATAATATGTATAATATACTCTATGATAAAAACAAAGTGGATTTACCACAAAATATACATAGACAGACTATTTAAAGGCTGGCTGCAATATTGACCAGTTTCTCCACTTCTAAGGTAAGGCTATTAAATGATCCTCTCACACAAAGGTGGAAGGGATGTGTAGAGCTGCATACTCTACCTAAGCAAGATATTCTATACTAGCACAGACTTGTTGGGTACAAGATAACAGTGCTATTTTAAGGATTAAGAGATTTGCAATCCATTTCAAGCAATCTACTTTTCTAGGTCCAAAATGTAGTTTTACCACACAAATATTTCAATCTCCTTTTGGTTGTAACCCCAACCATGATCTCTTGGCTACCACCACAGTGTCTCTCAGTTGTCAGCTGTCTTCCTCATATGTTTACACAACCATAAAATCCCTACAGCCATACTACCCACTCCCACAAAGGTATTTCCTCTCTTCCAGTAAAATCCCTCTCAGTCACATTCAAATATAATTCCAGATACCATTTACAATAATCACTCACCTTAAAGTGTAGGCAGCGCCATCACTATTTCAATTCTTACTGATTTATATTTTGCCAAGGATGTCCCCTTTCTTTACCTGTGACCTTAGAAATTTCACAAGTAAGAATCGGGCTCTGAAGCCAAGCAGATGCGTAAAGCAAAACTATAATTTCACAATTAGGAAGTTTCCTGTTGCAATGCCAAACCACTTAAGTCCTATGCTCTTATAAGTGAATCCAATTTAGGTTGAAGCTTTGCTAACCTTTTAATTGTAACCCAGTAATAAAGTATTAAATAAAAAAATGAAGTAAAATATTCAACGCACTTTGGAATATCAATACCTCCTCTCACGGATGACTCAGTCAATACTGATAACTTTTGTCCATCCAGATGCTTCTCATGGAGAAGCGTTCGAGACATATGGTGACAGCAGGGCACTTACTTCAACCCGCCAATCTGGTGCTTCTTTAAAGGGACACTATAGTCACCTGAATAACTTTAGTTTAATGGAGCAGTTTTGGTGTGTAGAACATGCCCCTGCAGCCTCACTGCTCAATCCTCTGCCATTTAGGAGTTAAATCCCTTTGTTTATGAACGCTAGTCACACCTCCCTGCATGTGACTTGCACAGCCTTCCATAAACACTTCCTGTAAAGAGAGCCCTATTTAGGCTTTCTTTATTGCAAGTTCTGTTTAATTAAGATTTTCTTATCCCCTGCTATGTTAATAGCTTGCTAGACCCTGCAAGAGCCTCCTGTATGTGATTAAAGTTCAATTTAGAGATTGAGATACAATTATTTAAGGTAAATTACATCTGTTTGAAAGTGAAACCAGTTTTTTTTTCATGCAGGCTCTGTCAATCATAGCCAGGGAGGTGTGGCTAGGGCTGCATAAACAGAAACAAAGTGATTTAACTCCTAAATGACAGTGAATTGAGCAGTGAAATTGCAGGGGAATGATCTATACACTAAAACTGCTTTATTTAGCTAAAGTAAGTTAGGTGACTATAGTGTTCCTTTAACATGCAAGGATTTTGGTGCTAAGACTGTCCCTTTAAAATTTCTATCTCCTTCAGTCGCTCTCTGATTTCATAGGCAATCTATGTATTTCCTTAAGGTCTGTATGTAAATTACTTTCTAATTTATGTTGTTGTGTGTTTCTCAATGTTCGGTGATTTGCATGCCTTTCTATTATCTGTTTATCAATGTTTTTGACTTTTTATTTATTCTCTCTAAGAATATTCAAAATTATGAATGGCTGACTTTGTCCCTGGATTCTTTTTGCTGTTATGTCATAAAAAAGGAGTTCCATAGACAAGGTTAATTGGGTTTCATTCTTTATAAACCACTACATTTCTACTCACCCACATTACACAAATTGTATATAATGATATTTGTATTTGATGTGAAATATTCCTCTAAACTGCCTTTTTAACTATAGTTAAAATATGATACAAAATTATTTTATGCTATACAAAAAAACATTATTGTAGAATTTATTTTACAAATATATTTGAATGATGTATACACATTACTCTTTTATGTTGAATGTAACCTCTGCAGTGAAAATGCACACATGGCTCAAGTACTGATCTTATTTGATGATGTAAAGGTTGTTTATAAAAAAAATAATGTGGGACAGAGTTCTGAAAATGGAGAAATGGAGCAATCAGAAGAAACATTCCACTGGTTTCTATTGTGATTTGTCTACTTCGGCAAATTTGCACCGAAATAGGTCCTTATACATAATCTAATCTCCCATAACACTGCTTTAGAGATGATACGGGTCTCTAATATGGAGTGTCATGTTCAAGAGCAATCTCAATAAATGAATGTTTGGAGGTCTTAACAATCATGTAAAAAAACATGCATGTAGGTGCTGTGTTTATGTCAATTAAGACATTTGCATAAGCTGATTTTGATTTTTTTCCTTGACGTTAAACAAAACTGCAAAATCTTCTCAGATTTCAATTAATCCTTTGGGGAAATGATAGCCACTAAGGCAAATATATTCAAGCCCTTTCATTATTAATTTTGAAGTATAGCCAGAGTAGCAAATACAATCAAATGAATATATAATGGGACATGGCAATTTCACATTTTAACAAGCTAATTCACCTTTCTTTTGTAGAAAAACAAAAGAGTAGAAAAATTAAAAAGGGCAAAATGCTAAATTACAGACTAATTGATGGTTTGTCATTTAGGTGAAAATGTGGCTTGACAAATGTTCAATTTTACAATTCACTCTCTTGTTTGTCATTTAGAAAACAACCTCATTAGTATAGGTATCTATGGAATGAATAGTTCTTTGTAGCAATAATTAATTATCAATGGCAGATCTCAAATCCTCATTATGCAGTGTGTTAGTAACTAAAAATTGCTGTATCACAATTGCAAAGATGGTGCATTGTAGTTTTCTATTTTTGTGAAATTAGATGTGTTTTAATAAAGGAACGTTTCATGTTATAAAAATGGCTTGGGCATCCGTTTACTTATTGTGAAGCAGGAAAACAAATATTTACATGATATTATCAAACTGGTATAATCAGCAGTAGTTGATAATAACCATATATTATTTCTTAAATATATATTTACACACAATTCAAATGTTGCATATCTTGTATTGTATCATATTTGCGTAGAATGCCTTCAGATTGCTATGATGAGTGTAACATTGTATTAATAATAGGTGCGTAATTAAACTTTGGTGCTTTTAAGAAGTCATTATCAAATTGCTTAAAACAGAAAATCTAACAATATATTATTTTTCTTTATTTGTTTTGTTAAATAATACTATATATCCAACATACAAATGTTGCTGAACATATTTGGATCTTATTTGCATATAACTCTTGTATATCAATAGAAATAATAATGACACAGTTTTTAACCAGGCAAGGTACATTAATATTACTCTGGTTTCCAAGTACATCCTGGGGATGTTACTTTTACCCAACATCCAGGAGATGAATGATATCAGTACTTCAAAGGGTTTATAATATTCATTTACCCCTGACTAGATATATCTTTGGATATAGAAATGCATGGCAGTTATGGTTTTCGTTATGCACACATAAATCATCTTGTAGTTCACTTTTTGGAAAACAATTCTATAAAACTTTAGTTCATCGAAACTTCTAAAGTAAAATAAATACGTAATATATTTTGCTATTTATTTCTCTTTTCTATGTAAAATGTTTTTATCTCCCTCAACCAGGAAATCTACGTGAACAGGTAGAAGCATGATGGTAACTAATGTTTTCAACTTGTTCATTTACACTCATTTTAAATAATCCAAGTTTCTCTTGCTTCTTTATGCCGTCATGTAAATGCTGGCTTATTCTGGGATGAAGTTACACCTTTGGTAAGTAGCGTAAATATCTCAGTATGTGCACTATTCCTTACTGAAAATCTTCACATACACACTCCATGCATCATAACCACTTCATAATATTGAATTAGTCATGGTTCTTTAACATCATCATTTGAACTGGCCAAGGTTGACTCAAATGTTCAATGGTTAATGAGAGCTTTTGAGAGATGTGGTACTTATCAGCAATATAGTAAATTTTAACCCCTTCCCAACCGCGGACGTACCAGGTACATCAGACAAAAATGGTTGTTTACGACCTCGGACGTACCTGGTTCGTCCGCAGCAAAAATTACCCCTGATCTTACCTGGACTGGTAATCCCAGTCAGGAGTCTGCCCATGACCCTAGCAGTCCCCCTGCAGCAGCTTCGGCCACCGCAGCCCTCTGGGGCCATGTGATCACCACAATCACATATTGCAATAGGAGTCTATGGAGCTGCCAGCAAGCCCCCTGACTCCTACAAAAAAAAAAAAAAGAAGAAGAAGAAAATAAATATATTGTACATATATTATATATGTATAATATAAAATAATTAAAGCATAATAAAAACGTATCTTTTTATTCAGGCTTCTGCCAAGGTGAATCAACGTTTCAGTTCTCTAATGGAACTTTCGTCAGGATACAGTGCAATACAAACAACAGTGTTTAAATAACATGAAAACACAATCAATACATTGTATACAGTCTTTACTCACAATTAACCCCTGGGCTGCTGACAGCTGTTGTGAAAAAATTGCGGGTAAATTTGACCCGGTCTGTAAAAAACACTGGTTCAGAGGTGAGCTGGAATGCATTGTTTGCCTTCCACTCATAGTCATAGTGACCATGTGGAAGGCAAGGGGGCATAGTACACAGGCTTAGCGAACAGCCGATCTTAGCCGTGAGGCTGCAAGAGGAGCTTTACGTGTATAGGATCAGGCTGAAGGGAATACATGTCATGAACTAAAAAGAATAAAGGATGAATGAATACAAATACCCTGGGGCAGTACAGCTAGGGCTTCTAGGACGGAGCTGGTGGAGTTTTCATGGGCCATTCACCTAGCCCTGCCCCAGAAGTGGAAGGGATTGAGTGCACTGATGCACAACCACTTATGTGTGAGGATGTGGACATGCAAGGACCTCCGCAGCACGTCTCTAATTATGACAAAACACAGGTGCCAACTGCTGTGGTTTTCGGCAGTGTGCAGACCGGCAAGGAGGGCAGGGTTGAGGAGTGGGTGGAAGATGATGTGGAGGATGATGAGGTCCTAGACCCAACATGGAATGAAGGTCATGAGAGTGACCTGTGCAGTTTGGAGGAAGAGGCGATGGTCGCACAGAGGCACCAGCACAGCATAAGAGGGAGCAGGGTGCAAAAGCAGAGCGGCCGTCCCCCAGACGGTACCCCTGTTACTGCCCACCGCACCCAGGGACTGAGCACACCAACGCCAGCTCCAAGGAGTTCCCTGGCATGGCAGTTCTTCAGACAATGTGCTGACGACAAGACACGAGTGGTTTGCACGCTGTGCAATCAGAGCCTGAAGCGAGACATAAACGTGCTAAACCTGAGCACAACCTGCATGAACAGGCATCTACATGCAAAGCACGAGCTGCAGTGGAGTAAGCACATCAAAAACCAAGAAAGGTCTCAGGCTCCTCCTGCTGCTGTCTCGGCCTCTTCCTGCACCTCTGGAGTGACAGTGGCACCTGCCACCCCGCAAACAGAGGATGTAGCAGCAACGCCACCACATCCGCCACTTTCCCCAAGCATTTCCACACTATCCCATGGAAGCGTTCAGCTGTCCATCTCCCAACCACTGGAGAGAGAGAGGAAGTACGCCTCTACCCATCCGCGTTTCCTGGCCCTGAATGCCAGCATTTCAAAATCCATGGCATTTGAAATGCTGTCATTCCGTCTGGTGGAGACAGACAGTTTTAAAAACCTGATGGAGGTGGCTGTCCCACAGTACGTGGTTCCCAGCTGTCACTACTTTTCCAGGCCAGCCATCCCTTCCCTGCACAAGCAATTGGGGGACAAAATCAGGTATGCACTGCGCAACTCCATCAGTGGCAAGGTCCACAAAACCACAGATACGTGAACCAGTAAACACGGGCAGGGACGCTATATCTGACTGGTAGATGAATCAAACAACGAGGTATATCTTTGTAGAGGTGAATACAGTCTTTTGTAGTGGGGGATTCTTCAGAGTGGTGTAGATGCGTCTTTGTACATCATATGAAATGAGAAAATAACAACTGATGGTATAGTATGTCCCGAAGGGGTAGAAGCAATAAAAGAGTATATGGTCCTACTCACGTTTTCAAGAGCTATGGACTTAGCTCTAGTGTTGATAACGTACAGTGGTATAATCCCCACTTATGGGATACGTGAGGTCTTAGTATTCTTTCTTGATTAGGGAACCATATGTGGAAATAAAAGCTGGAACAACAATGGTGCTCAAAGTATAAAATGCCAGAGGTGAGAAGATAAAAAACCAAGTGGTTACTCACATTTAGTTGAACAGACTAACTGTTCAATGAATACAGCTTGAGTGGTATAATCCCCACCTAGGATTCTTGGGAGTAATATCCTCACTGGAAAGTAAAAATACTTCTGTGCCGGATAAAAGGATGGTAGTAGTAAAAAAGTAAAATAATAATAGTAATAAAAAGTAAGATGGCTAACTCACAGTAAGAAAGTGGCCAAAATACCTTTATTTAAAACAATATAGTTTAAAAAACCACAACGCGTTTCACCCTTAGGCTTTATCAAGTGGAGATAAGAAAGTACATCCTGTTACATACAGGTTTATATAGGCAGTGAACATATTAGAAAATGGCGCCAAAATGATGTCATAATTTTTTTTTTTCTCAAAAGTGCTAAATTTTATATGTGTAAGTGAGTACATACCTATATGTGAAACATGTGATAGTTTAAAATTAAAAACGAGGTTTTAAACTCACAATACCTTACATATTCTATTTAGATACAACAGTCACATGATCGGTGGCCATTTTTTTTTTTTTTCAAAAGTGCTAAACTTTATATGTATCAGTGAATACAAACCTATATTGGAGACATGTGATAGTCTAAAATTTTAATTAAAAACAAGGTTTTATACTCACAATACCTTGCATATTATTTAAATAGAACAGTCACGTATATAAGTCACATTATATAAATATGTACTTCATGCACAAAATAATTATAGAAGATAATAAAATATAAGAAATATATTATAAAAAATTAATTATAAAAAATTAAACAGGTCGAACTCTACATTAAGACCTTTGGGGGTAAGGGTTTTTAAAAGAAACACCCAGTGCATTTCTTTTTGTCCCAGTAATTTTTTGAGGTCACCTCCCCTCCAGGGTAATTTACATCTTTGGATCCCAGTACATTTTAAAAATTTAGGGTCTTTGTTGTGTTGAATAAAATGCTTTGAAACAGAGTGATTAGGGTAGCCTTTGATAATATTTCTACAATGTTCTGCTAACCTTATTTTTAAGCATCGTGTGGTGATACCCACATACTGGAGGCCACATGGGCACTCCAATAGGTATACAACATTCTTAGTAGTGCAACATATTAAGTCTTTGATAGGGTATGTAATACCGGTTTTGTTTGAGGTGAATTGTGTTGTCTTTGATGTGCTGTTTTGGTCAGTGGATCTGCAGACAATGCATCTGTTGCATTTGAAAAAACCTTTAGAATTTGATAAAAATGATGGATTGCTTGTATTGGCTTTTTTTGTATAATTTTTAGTAAGCATTGTCTTTAGGTTTGGGGCCCCTCTAAAAATGATATGGGGTTTATCTGGGATGAGTGTCTTTAAAATTTCGTCTTGTTTTAAAATGTGCCAGTGTTTTTGAATAGTTTTTTTCACAATTTTATTCTTATTGTCAAAGTTAAAGATGATCGGCATGGATGGTGGGTCTTTATTTTTATTCGTATTATATTCTAAAAGCTCGAGTCTTTCTTTTTGTTTCACTGCTTTGAGGGATTCTTCTAGCTTTTCTTTTGGGTAATTTTTACTGATAAATTGAGCTTCTAGTGTTCTAGCTTGTTCGTCGAAATCTGTATTAAGAGAACAGTTCCTGCGAAGACGTAGGAACTGACCTTTAGGGACCCCATCTAACCATGATTGGTAGTGGCAGCTTGATCTGTCAATGACTGTGTTGGTGCACACTTTTAAAAAAAAAGTTCTAGTGTTAATATTCCCATCCTGGATAAAAATTTGGATGTCTAAAAAATTTATTACATCTTTGCTGTTTTCTGATGTTAAAATGATGCCACTATTGTTGTTGTTTAGATGGTTTAAAAAAAGTTTAAGTGAGGTTTCAGGACCTTTCCAGATAAAAAATAAGTCGTCTATGTATCTAAAATAGGATACTAGGTTTGCTTTCCAGGGGTGATCTCCCCAGATTGCTTTAGACTCCCAATTGTCCATAAAAAGATTGGCATAACTTGGTGCAAACCTAGTACCCATAGCTGTGCCTTGTCTTTGAATGTAAAAAGTGTCTAAAAACCAAAAATAGTTATTTGTTAAAATAATTTTTATCCCTTCTAAGATACAATTAATTTGTTTTTCTGGAATTTTATTATCCATTTTTAATCTATTTAAAACTGCTTCACACCCTAATTCGTGGGGGATTATGGTGTACAAAGACTGGACATCACAAGTGACTAGAATAAAATCTGGATGCCAGGTAAAATTTTCTAAAAAACGTAAGAGAGACATGGAATCTTTTAAGTATGACCTCATAAGTCTGACTGATGGTTGTAATAAAATGTCAATATACTCTGATAAGTTTGATAAAACAGAATTGATCCCGGAGACAATAGGTCTACCTGGTGGATTGGTCTCATTCTTGTGTATCTTTGGTAAAAAGTATATAACTGGAATTTTTGGATGAGGTATATTTAAATAAGCAAATTCTTTTTTGTTTAGGATATTGGAATTTAAGCCTTTGGTTAAAAATGATATAAGGGAGTTTTGGATGGTATGGGTTGGGTCTTTTCTAATATGTTCACTGCCTATATAAACCTGTATGTAACAGGATGTACTTTCTGATCTCCACTTGATAAAGCCTAAGGGCGAAACGCGTTGTGGTTTTTTAAACTATATTTTTTTAAATAAAGGTATTTTGGCCATTTTCTTACTGTGAGTTAGCCATCTTACTTTTTATTACTATTATTATTTTACTTTTTTACTATTACCATCCTTTTATCCGGCACAGAAGTATTTTTACTCTTTTATTGCTTCTACCCCTTTCGGGACATACTATACCATCAGTTGTTATTTTCTCATTTCATATGATGTACAAAGACGCATCTACACCACTCTGAAGAATCCCCCACTACAAAAGACTGTATTCACCTCTACAAAGATATACCTCGTTATTTGATTCATCTACCAGTCAGACTATTTATTCTGGACTTCTATTTGCTTATTATTTATCATATATATTGCATTCTAGTCTGCCTATTCTGTGCTCTTTTAATTTATGTGGTTTATAGTGGCGCTGCCTTCCTTTCTTTTTTCTGTACCATTTCTGTTGTAAGGTCTGTGAGGGAGCCCCACTTTTTAGGTGTGCTGCCACTTTTTACTTATTTATTATTGTTTCTGTTGTATTTTGTATAGATAGAGAGCACTGATCCCTTTCTTCTGTTCAGGGACGCTATATCTCCCTAACTGCACACTGGGCAAATCTAGTGGCGGCTGGGCCTGATGCGGATAGCAGTTTGGCGCATGTCCTTCCGCCACTAAGGATTGCAGGGCATTTCTCTTTCCCATCTGTTGCCTCCTCCTCCTACTCCGCTTCCTCCTCCTCTAACACCACCTCATTCGGGCAGCGTAACACCTTCACCACCAACTTCAGCACAGCCAGGGGGAAATGACAGAAGGCTGTTTTAAAACTGATATGTTTGGGGGAAAAAACCCACACCGCGCAGGAGCTGTGGACGGGCATGGAACAACAGATCGATGAGTGGTTGTTGCCACTGAGCCTCAAGCCCGGCCTGGTGGTGTGCGATAATGGGCAAAATCTCGTAGCAGCTCTGGGCCTAGCCGGTTTGCCGCACATCCCTTGCATGGCGCATGTGCTGAATTTGGTGGTGCAGAAATTCCTGAAAAACTACCCAGATATATCAGAGCTGCTGCACAAAGTGCGGGCTTTCGACATTCTCACCCTGCTGCTGCTCGCCTGTCTGTGCTGCAGCGTAACTTCGGCCTTCCAGCTCACCGCCTCATTGTCACGGCTGGCGGTACGGAAACCGGGACCCCTGAGTGCCTGATGATAAGTGAGAGTCTCCAGCGTGGAGGTGGATTATCAGGGCCTGGTGCAGGGTAACCACATGCCCTCTGGTGTTGAGCACCAGCGTTTGTGTGGCCACATACCAGGTCCCTGATACAGCTACTGCGGATCCCAAGAGCTAGAGAATATGCAAACCTCGCAGGAACTGAATAGGGGGCTCTGCAGCAGACATGTATCCAGTACAGAAACAAGGTAAGGCTAGGATAGTCACCAAACATGAAAACAAGACAGAACTAGTAGAACCCAGAACCAGAAAAGGATAGGAAGCTAAACCTAGAACATGTACACAATACATATGGGAAACATTAACATAACATGGGCAGGACAGGACTGTACATGGACTGGGAATACAACTAAAACAAGACAAGATATGATATGATAGGCAAAACAAGAGGAGAAATAACTAAGTACTATATATGAAAATCATGGGATTTAGTCACATTATATGATCATACATTGCATAAGCCTGCCAGCAACGCCAATGTACCCCATATCTAGCAGGTCTTACTCTGCCTAATGTATACTAAAAGAACCATAAGAAACACATATATAGCACTTACCTGCAAGAAAGGGCAGAAGGCTTGAGCAGCTGCCTGCAGGACACTGAAACAAAAGGAATGATGGAAAACAAACGGGTGTGGCAACATAAAACAAACATTTAAAGGAAACCTGGACACTGGGATTTCCAAGGACGGATTACAGGAATGAACCCAGAAAAACCCAGCATAAAGAAATCCAGACATAGAATAGAAAACCAGAAAAACCAAGGAAAATTAAACAAGAAATGTAAAAAGATTACTGGATACCAGAAGCCAAAGTCAGACATCTCCGCAGAACATGGCATGATGTGACACTCAAATGCGACGTGCCCACAAGCTGGAACTCCACCTTGCACATGCTGGAGAGACTGTGTGAGCAGCAGTAGGCGATAGTGGAGTTTCAGATGCAGCACGCACAGGTCAGTCGCTCTGTGGAACAGCACCACTTCACCACCAATGAGTGGGCCTCCATGCGAGACCGGTGTGCCATTTTGCACTGTTTTGAGTACTCCCCCAACATAGCCAGTGCCGATGATGCCGTTCTCAGCCTTACTATCCCGTTCTATATCTCCTTGAAAAAATGCTGCGGACGATGATGAAAGAGGATGTGGCACAGGACGAAGAGGAGGAGGAAGAGGAGTAATTTCCACGGTTATCAGGCCAGTCATTCACAAGTGGCTTGGAGGGTGGGTTCCTCCACCAGCATAGGCCAGGTACACAATTGTCCAGCCAGGGCACAGTTCTGGAGGATTAAGAGGAGGATGATGAGGATGAGGAGGAGGAACCGTGTTCACAGCAGGGTGGCACCCAACGCAGCTCGTGGGCATCACAGGAGCGTGGTTGGGCGGATACGGAGGACACAGACGATACACCTCCCACAGAGAACAGCTTGTCCTTGCCTCTGGGCAGCCTGGCACACATGAGTGACTACATGCCGCAGTGCCTGCGCAATGATTGCCGAGTTGCACATATTCTAACTTGTACTGATTACTGGGTGGCCACCCTGCTGGATCCCAGTTACAAGGACAACGTGCCGTCCTTAATTCCCTCACTGGATCATGATCGGAAGATGCACGACTACAAGCGCACGCTTGTAGACACGCTGCTGATGGCATTCCCAACTGACACCGGAGGCTCAGTGGAAGCACAAGGCAAAGGCAGAGGAGGAGGAAGAGGTTGCCAACGCAGCTGGGGCACCACCAGCACCTCAGAAGGCAGGGTTAGCATGGCCGAAATGTGGAAAAGCTTTGTCAGCACGGCACAACAACCAGCACCACCATCTGATATGGAACGTTTTTAGCAGGAGGCAGCATTTCAGCAACATGGTGGAACAGTACGTGTGCACACGCCTACGCGTACTGACTGATGGGTCTGCCCCATTCAACTTCTGGGTCTACAAATTGGGCACATGGCCTGAGCTTGCCCTTTATGCCTTGGAGGTGCTGACCGTGTGTTTAGCACGGCAGGGGGCGTTATCACAGACAAGCGCAGCCGCCTGTCCACAGCCAACGTGGACAAGCTCACATCTTTTTTTTCTTTTTTTATATGTCCCAATATTTTGGGGGCAACCCAATTAAAAAAAAAAAAACAGTGTTGGCTACCTCCTCCTCCTCCACCGCCGCTTCCACCACCTCCTCAACCTATGGATAATTTAGTATAAACTATGTACACATTAGCAGAGGCGTGTGAAGGCCTTTTCTCCATGCATCAGGAGTTGAGCATTTCTCCATGCACCAGGACTGCAAGAAATGCACCGCAGGCCGCAAATGTTTCTTTTTTTCTATGTCCCAATATTTTGGACGCTACCCCAATATTTTGGGGGCTGCCCCAATTAAAAAACAAAATAAATAAATAAATAAAAAAGAGTGTTGGCTACCTCTTCCTCCTCCACCGCCACTTCCACCTACACCGCCACGGTCACCGCCTCCTCAACCTATGGATAACTTAGTCAAAACTATGTACACATTAGCAGAGGCTTGTGAAGGCCTTTTCTCCATGCATCAGGAGTTGAGCATTTCTCCATCCATCAGGACTGCAAGAAATGCAACGCAGGCCGCAAATGTTTCTTTTTTTCTATGTCCCAATATTTTGGACGCTACCCCAATAAAAAATTTTTTTTAAATCAAACAAATAAAAAACAGTGTTGGCTACCTCCTCCTCCTCCACCGCTGCTTCCACTTACACCTCCACGGTCACGCCTCGTCAACCTATGGATCACTTAGTATAAACTATGTACACATTAGCAGAGGCGTGTGAAGGCCTTTTCTCCATGCATCTGGAGTTGAGCATTTCTCCATGCATCAGGACTGCAAGAAATGCACTGCAGGCTGCAAATGTTGTTTTTTTTCTATGTCCCAATATTTTGGGGGCTACCCTAATTTTAAATAAAAAAAAAAAATTAAATAAATAAATAAAAAACAGTGTTGGCTACCTCCTCCACCGCCACTTCCACCTACACCGCCACGGTCACCGCCTCCTCAACCTATGGGTCACTTAGTATAAACTATGTACACAATAGCAGAGGTTTGTGAAGGCCTTTTCTCCATGCATCAGGAGTTGAGCTCAGTTTGAACAATGAAAGAGAATAAACTGCACTCCAAACCTCTCTCAAATTGATAATTCTAGTGATCCTCCTGACAGCCATTCCTTTTATTTTGCTTTATGTTCTTTCAAAGCTAAAATCAAAGATTCCATCTAGTGCTATTTTATGGCTCAGCTGTATTTTTAATGTTTATGTTATTTTAAGTGATTTCCCTATCCACATTTGTTTGCAGGGCACTTGTCCTACTCTTACCCCCATTTTACTTCCTTTTGCAGCTCTCTAGCCCTTTCCTGGAGTTTTTTAGAGGAATTTTTGTGGCCAAAAGTTCAGGTCCCCATTGACTTCAATGGGGTTTGGGGTCAAGTTCAGGGACCACTACTATTTTTCAAAGTTCGGCCGGACCCACCGGACCCGAACATCCAGGTGTCTGCTCAACTCTATTCATTATCTGTTTTTGGATTATTTTGTGCTTTTCTCATTTTTTAAATTATTAGATAATACTTTCTCTACTTTATTGTCATTGTTTTAATGTTCCCTTGTGTATTGTGTACATGTTCTGGGTTTAGCTTCCTATCCTTCTCTGGTTCTGGGTTCTATTAGTTCTGTCTTGTTTTCATGTTTGGTGCCTTTCCTAGTCTTCCCTTGATTCTGTACTGGATACATTCCTGCTGCAGTACCTCCTTACTCAGCTCTGGGAGGTCTGCTTAATTCCTGCTCCTAGTTCCTGGGATCCGCATAAGCTGCATCAGGGTTCGGGTTTGTGGCTGCACAAATGCTGGTTCTCAACACCAGGGGGTGTGCGGTTACCCTGCACCAGACCCTGACCTATCCACTCTCAGGCTGAAGACTCCCCCTTATCAGCAGGCATACTGGATCCCGGTCCTCACACTGCCGCCCGGACAGTGTCTGGGTCGCGGGCACCGGACCGCCACCCTGACAATCTTATAGCATATGATATATCTTGAAAGGGTCTTAATATCTTTGTAGCTAAACTTTGTATGGCTAGAATGTGGAAACAGAATGTACCTCCTTCTATATTAGAAATTAAAGCTCAGATTCATTTTCAAGGCTTAATGGAAAAGATGGTCTATTTTAAAGATAACAACATTGGTATATACAATAAAATATGGACAAAATGGTTTGACTAATGTAAAGAATAGATCATCTGTGGTCTACAAACCTGTGCATTGCTACTTTGTACTTAGATAAATCTAGTGATGCATCCCCAATAGAGTTCAACTCAACTTAGAACTATAATAGCCTCTTAGAACTTAATATCCATTGATTTAAGTAACTGAGAAACAGAATTTCCTGGCTAATCATGGCAGCATCACTTATGGGTAGCTCCTGCCTTAGCAGTCACAGGACAGGAATTAATTAGATTAATTAGACTGATAGGTATAAAGAGTCCCTCCTCCCCCTACACCTCAGTCTTTTTTTCCTGTCCTTAGCTGATTATACAGGACTTAAAACACTTTTTCTGAAGTTCAGCCTCTCTTCATTTGAAGGACCCAGTAAACAGCATGCATGAGCAGGACTAACTCGGTCAGGTTCAGTGTCAGTACTGAACTGCTGCGTGGGATTTGTGTTTCGTGTTCTGAGGGAGACACAGCAACAAAAAGGTATTTAAAAAAATGGGGTTGGACATCCTTAAAAAGTCCCCTTATGCATTTCCCCTGTAAATTGGGGCCAGAAATCCCCCTTATAAGGCAGCTCTTTGGGATCCATACTTGTATCCTCCCTTGGTGGGAGCTCTCTGGGGACTCTGTTTTCCCTGTTAGGTTACCTGAGCAGTAGCTTAATGTTGTTTTAGACCGCTGGGGTCTGCTGTTCGTTTCTACCACAGGTTCCTCCATTTGGGCACTACAACGTGGTTTGCATTCTAACAGACGGAAGTGCCATTTGCAGCTGCACATGGATGTCAGGATATGATGCAAGGGGTCCAGGTATGACGCCACAGCTTGGAACGCGTGCCTTCCAGTGGTCGCGCATGCACGGCACTGGCGTTTCCGGTCTCTCGCTCGTTTTTTATATTCAGAGTGAGGGGATTTTTTGTTTGGTACATGCTGGGGTTGCTGTGTGCCTGCTAGAGCATCTGATGGTATCCTTGGTACAATGCTTCAATCACCTTATTTGAGGGCATTGAAGCTGGTGATCTGTTCTTCTGGCTGCTTGGATTTGTTTTCCTTGCCTGAAGGTTTGCGTTTATTATTCTTTCAGTTTTTCTTTCACTGTCTGTGCATTTGATAGATTAGGTTTTTGTTTTTCTTTTAGTCTTTTACATTGATCGTACATTGTAGTATGGATTCTCCCTCTGCCTCTGCAAGATCCCTCTCTAGAAAACTTAGGTGAGCCAATTACTTTTTCTTATTTTAAAGTGGGTGTTAAAAAAGAGTGCCAGACTAAGCCTGTAATATATGTTCATATATGGCTTTTATTTCAGCCCCAGCAAGATGTTGGATTCCCCTCCAAGTAAAGCAAGGGTTAAAACCTACGAATGCTTACATTGTTTGTCTTCTGCACCTCAAGGTAAGAACCTTCGCAGAGGGTGCTTATTGGGAATAGCGGATGCTTCCAATTGAAGTTCAACACAACCTTAAACGTGGGATTTCCCAAGCTATTGCTGAGGGCTTTCAGTCTGCCACGAATAAAAGTGGTCCATGTAAAAGAAGCAGAGCAGAAACTCAGTCTTGTTTCTCTGAAGAAGACCCTGACATGTGGGAGGTCTCAGATGATTGTGAGAAGGAAGTTGTATATACCTCCAGGTCTCTTGACTTTAAGTCTATTGATAGGCTGATTACCCTTTTCAGGGACACTCTTAGCCTCCCTGAAGAGAAATCAGAGTTCAGAAAGGCTGACCGGTTCTTTGAGGATCTGAATCCAAACAGACCTATATTTACAGTACCTCCTGCTGTTGAGGACACGTTCCTTCAAGAATAGACCAAACCTGAAAGGAAACCCACCTTTAAAGGCTAAGGTTTCAAGCGTTTATCCTTACTCAGCCATAAGATTTATATGGCTAAGGAACCTACTCTCCACATTGACTCCATGGCTTACCTTAGAGTACCGATGGAAAAGCGTATGGATAGGATCTCATGAAATCCTATTTGGTCCTGGGCTCCGCCATATATCCTGCAGTGTCCTTAACCACTTTCTCGAGGCCTTGAGAGTGTGAAATCCTAATTTTGAGAGGACATGGACCATGGAGTCTGCAGAGAACAAATTCTATAATCTCTCAAGGTCTTCAGCCTGGCTATGGTGTTCTGCTCGGGAGCCTCTTTAGACATCACTCGTATGTTTGTAGAAAGTATGGCTTTATCTGTGGCCTCTAGATAGGGCCTTGTGGCTTCATTTGTGGGGGGCTGACTATGCTTCCAAGGCATTGTTGTGTGCCTCTCCGTTTCTGGGGGATTTATTGTTTAGTACAACTCGGATGAAGCCATTCTATAGGCTGCAGATGGCGTTAAGCCTTTTTTGCTGAAAGAAAGAAGGAAGCCTTTTTCCTCTTCCGGGAAGAACACTCGTTTCAAGGATCCGTTCTTTCAGGTTAGCAGAAGCTATATCCCAGGAAGGGAGTATTCTAGAAATTCCTCTTGGAGAAGCTTCTCCCAGCCCTAGGCGTAAAAGCCTTCAGAGGGAAGGGTGTTAGTACATCTGGGAAGAACTTTGGAAAGTCTTCAGGTTCTTTTGGGGATTGTGGGGGGATGGCTAAGGTTCTTCTACCCTGTTTGGGCCGTAAATATCAGGCATCTGGGTCAGTTCATTCTTAATAGAAGTTACAGGATAGAGTTCTCTTCTTAACCAAGATCCACTCTCTTCAAGAAGTCAAGGGTTTTGACAGGATCCAATCACAGAGATGTTCATAGGCATTTACTCCACAGTGTTTTGGCTCCAAAACCACCAGGGAAGTGGCATCTGCTTCTCAACTCGAAGGAGTGAATTCCATGCTCAATGTATGAACATTCAAAATGGAATCCCTAGAGACCATTATAAAAAAAAAAAAACAATCAAAATAGGGGTTGGATAACTTCAATAGTCCTGAGGGATGCCTACTACCAGTTCCCTATGTACTGCAATCTTATGAATTTTCTCAGATTCTGGGCTCTAGGAAAACACTTCTAATTCAGGGGCCTTCCGTTTGGCCTCAGCTTGGCACCTAGAATGTTCTCGGAGGTTCATGTCACTTTAATAGCCTTTATAAGAGAAGTGGAATTGAAATCTTCCATTTCTTGGACGATATCCTCTTCAGAGGTCCATCTCACCAGATTGTTCATTGTCACTGGAGTTTGATGAGCCACTTTCTTCCAGATCATGTCTGGCATCTAATCATAGAGAAGAGCTCCCTGATTCCTTCTCAAAGGATTTTCTTCCTGGGAGCAGTGATTGATACGATCTCAGCCCTTGTGTTTCTCTCTTCGGACAGGGCCCTGAAAATCTGAGACAATATAGGAAAATCAAAGTCTCTCAAAAGCGAGAGAAGTCATGAGCCGCTTAGGTTCTCTGACATTAACTGTCGGGCTGGTGAAATGGGCCCAATGGAAATCTCGTCCTAGTCAGCATTGCCTCCTTCGATTCAATGGAATAGAAGCAGATTGGGATCAGAAAATTACTCCACCTTCCCTGGTAAGAAGGGGTTGAACTGGTGGAAGGGAAATAATATTGTCGCATGGTTTCACATTGTAGGAATCTTCTTGGAACATAATTACGATTGCCTCTTATGTGATTAACCAGGGAGGCACAAGGAGCAATTACTTTGAAGGAACTGGGTCTCGTAATGGAAGTGGCCATAGACAGGCTTCAAGGTCTAAAGGCAATCTATCTTCCGGGCTCAGAGAACGTTACTGTGGACTCCCTCGGCAGAACAGAAATTCTTCCAGAAGAATGGAGGCTTCACCCGGTGGTTTTCTCATGGATTGCCCATCGGTGGGGCATACCCCAGATTGACCTTATGGCGTCTTTCAGGAACTGTCATGTAGAGGATTTATACTCTCTCCATCCAGACTATTGGGCGATGGGCCAGGATGCCCTTTTCTTTTCCTCACTCTTTTGATTTGGGGTATGCGTTCCCTCCCCTACCCATGATAACCAGATTTCTGCGGAAGTTTTTCAACAGAAGGCAACTCTGTTATTGCTATTATCCTGGTCATGGTTTCCGCTCTTAATCAAGTTGAGTCAGGAACGACCTCTGCTTCTCCTAATAATGATAGATCTGCTGAGTCAAGGTCCAAACTCCCATCCTCATCCAGAACCCCTCTAGCTGGGGTCTTTAAAAGGAGAGACGTCACTTTCTCTGAATATATTCCAGAATCTATGGTAGCACTAGGAAATAAAACCCTTCCTAGACTGCAAAAGGGTATTAGCCACTGCTTCAGCGAGGCCAATATAAAAAACTTTATTGGCCAATATTGGATAAACACATCTAAATATCCCAGACACCAAATATGGTGTTTATCCAATATTGGACAATAAAGTTTTTTTATTTTCTATGCTTATGTAAATTAGGCACTATATGACAATTACCTTTACTTAGTAATTTCCATTAGGGTAATCGGACTGGAACCAGGTGTGCCTCCTTGCAGACCTGTTTTCAAGACCATTTAACTAAGTACCTGGGAAAAAAAATAAAGAAAACTTACCATTTGATGTTTTCTTTCTTCTAAAATCTTATTTTTTTCAGCCCCAAAAAAGGCCAAATAAAAAGCCATAATAAACAGTCTCCCCTCATTATTTTTAGGGTGAGGAAGGTAGGTAGGGGTTAGTTTTTTTGGGGGGAGAGGGGTGACTCGGGGTTTGGGGACCTCTAGTCACCCGGGGGAGGGGGGTGTAATTTTTTTATTTAGGGCCACCTCCCGCCGCTCAAGGGTGGGGGCCAGGGGAGAGGACATTAGGTCCCCCCCTTATTAGTATTTAGGGCCTCCAACCACCGCGCAGGGGTGGGGGCCAGGGGGAGGACAATAGGGGTCCGCCCCCATTATTTACTTTTGGGCCCCCACCCGCCGCTCAGGGGTGGGGGCCAGGGGGAGGACAATAGGTCCCCCCATTATTTTACTTTAGTGCCCCCACCTGCCACTCATGGGTAGGGGCCAGGGGGGGGCAATAGGTACCCCCCCTTATTCTAATTTAGGGCCCCAACCTGCAGCTTTAGTTTAAAAGCCCCCACTCGTGGGAGGGGGGACCCCTTTTTTTTATTTCTTTTTTTTTTAACAGTGAGCAACCACTGGCTGCTCACTGTTTAATAGACATACCCCTACTCGCGGTAGAGCGAGTAGGGGCACAATTTACTAATACTAAGTCATTTTTACTTAGTATTAGTAAATTTGTCTGAAAGACCAATTTAGGTCTTTCAGCCTTTTGGTAGATAACTCCCTAATACCGTGGGAATTAGGGAGTTATCTACCAAGCAGTTGCAAGAGAAGTTCAGAAATTCCGAAGGGTAAATGTATGTGAGACATTACTCTACACAAATATGAGTGTTTTAGCGTAGTAAAATGTATTATACTGATAATATCATCGATGAAATTACAGTTTGTGTGAAAAATACAAAAAAACTAATATACTATAACGTTATTTTTGGCCAGGGTTTGTGACTAAGTGGCTACTACAAAAAACTTTGACAAAGACTGGTGGTGGTCTATATTTTGTTGCATTGTTTTAGTGTATGTAAACAATGTAAACCAATGCATGGGAAGTGTTAAAATACCAACATTTAAAATACCCTAGGTTGTCTACATTTCAAAAATATATGGTTTTATGGGGTAAATTACATTGTTCGGCTTCAAAAATGTCTGAAATAGGACATGGGTGCATGATGACAAGTTGGAAAACTGGAATGTGCACTCTCCAAATAAGGTCTTTTAGCCCCCAAAGAACCCGACAAACCTATACATGGGTGGTATCACTGTACTCAGGAGATGTTGCTGAACACATACTGGGGTGTTTTTTTGGCAGTAACCCTTAAAGTTCTTAGTACATGTATTCTTAAATTGCAATGTGTGTCAAAAAATCACCAATTATTATTTTAATTTTTTTTTATTTGGCATAGATTGGTGGTAAAATGGTTGCATGAAAAGAGTCAAAATACCCCAAGTTTAATACATTAGATTGTCCTCTTTTAAAAAATATATACATGTAAAGGGTTATTCAGGGATTCCTGACAGATAGTGTTACAATGTACCTTTGGTTAATTTTGAAAAAAATGCTTTGGAAATAGCAAAGTGCTACTTGTACTTATTATCCTATAACTTTCAAAAAAAAAAAAAGCTAGGAACATGTTAATATTGGGTATTTCTAAACTCTTTTTTTTGGAGGTCAATGTTACAAAAAGTGTGGGGTTCTTTTGTTTTTTTTTTCATCATATCTTATAATTGTTTTTATAGTAAATTATATGATATTATTAAAATAATGGTATCTTTAGAAAGACCATTTAATGGCAAGAAAAACGGTATATAATATGTGTGGGTACAGTAAATGAGTAAGAGGAAAATTACAGCTAAACACAAACGCTCCAGAAATGTAAAAACAGCCCCGTTCCTTAATGGTAAGAAAATTGAAAACTGGTCTGGTCATTAAGGGGTTAATAGTTTTAATAAATATTAATAGTGAGCCATAAAGAGCCTCCTAAGCGAGGATCTTCAATACATCACACTACATAAAGAAAGATCTTGCCATGTTAAATGCCCAGGAAACAATGTATTCATGGCAACATTTCAGAACCCAGCATCCAAACATTGAATAAATGTGAGAACTGTACGTAAACAATATAAACCAATGACAAGCATAATGTAAAATTAACTTATTTTATTTATTCAGTCATTTAACAATTCTTATAAAGTTCCCTTCTCCAGAGCGATTTGCATAGTTAGCAATCTAGACTAGCTATGTATATTTATTTATTTATTTTTTTTTTTTTTTATTTTTTTTTAGTTTAATTAAGATGTACTGAGAAATAGGGATGTTTTATTCCTAAATAAAAAAGTGAAGTGAAGGAAGTGAAAGGGTTCATGCATTTTATATTCTTTTTATTAACAAATTGAGCATAATATCTAAAAGTCTAGGTTTTTTACATTATTTATTACTAATTTATCTTTCAAATTAGTTGAGTTATGTAGAATCTACCAGATGCATAAGCATGCTCTACTGTATTTCAGTTGCTAGAACCTGTCTCTTATGAGAATCCATTTTGTTTAAATGTAACACTATGTGTGCTGCATGCAAATCAGGTGATTTATGTGTAACCTCACTTCAAAATGTACAATGGCATAAATGATCAGCTCTCAAAGTAAATGGGTAATTCTGTTTCTATTATCTCTATTTTTCTTTACTTGGAAATGATGAGCCACTCAAACATATTCAGGAAGATATTTAAGTTTGTCTGGAGAGATTTCTCTTGGTGCTGTCTCCAGGCAATGGTGAGATTTATACATATGTTAATGAGGCAGCCTGTTTAGTGTAATGGAAGCACAGTTGCCGTGACCTTGGAAAGGAAAATTATGTAGAAGTACATTTTCTATCTTATATAATCCGTAAAAGCTTATCTCTTGCTTCAAATAGCTTCATTCTTTTGTTATAGTATAATACTTGTTTGTTCTTACTAACCTCAAAAACTGTGATTTACCGGAGAAGGAATTTCAGGAGGAAATTTTTCAAAGTCTATATTTTGTTGCATTGTTTTAGTGTTAATGAATATATTTCTTAGAGATAGATTGATCTTTTTTTTTTTTTACCCAATCATATATACTAAGAAGTGTACATTTATAATACTTGTTTAAAGATATTTCATTTATCCTCAGGGCTATTACCTCCATTACTATTAAGTTCAAGTCTTATTGTTGACATCCTCAGTCAATCTGCCATTTTGTTGAAGCCCAACCTTTTATATATACTTGTTAACTATTAATATCAGCTACACCATTTTGCTGGATCCCATTTTAAATAAAACTGCTTCACATCTTATAAAAAATAAAAAGTTTAAATAATTCATATGTGCATTATACACATTACCCCCGCATAAATCACACACATTTCTTATAGTTCTTTTATTGTAAACTAATTGACCAATGACATCATAGATCACTAGCTCACTAACATCATGACATATATTACACAGTAAGATGATACTTAGATTGCTGGTGATACTAAGATTTGCAACAGGGTTGAAGTTCAGCTAGGGATAAGCCAAAAGGAAAATTATTAGGTAAGCTAGAAAAATTACCAGAGCTGTGAAAACTGACATTCAATGTGGATAAGTACAAGATAATGCATCTTTGTAAAGTATAGAATAGACATGTGCAATTCGAAGCTCTCTTTTACTCATCCTTCTATATAAGGCACAACTATGAACATATTCGGAGAAACCACTACTACTGCAACCAAGAAGAAAGACTCTTAGCAGGTTGTTGATTCCATTCATGAACAGGCCGGTTTAGTGCTTGATCTCTCTTTGTATTATTCAGCAAATAAAAAATGATTGATTGGCGGACAGCCACTCTATAAAGTGACCAATAAAGGGGGAAAAGGGAGCTTTTCAAAAGATTTTTTTTTAAATATTAAATTATCAAAAATATATTGATTGTAAAAAATTTATATAAATATATCAAAAAATATAAAAATGTGTTATATAATATTTAACCATTTAAAAAGTGTATCCAGAAATATGAAAAAAAATTTAACCCCTTAAGGATTGAGCCAAATGTGCATGTTTACAAAACGTAAACAAAATCTGGAATTTGACTATGTCTGTTCAACCGTAATTCGACTCTTTCATATTAAGTGCACCCACCCTTATTATATATCATTTTATTCAGGGGAAACAGGGCTTTAATTTAACATCAAATATTTAGGTATGAAACATAATTTAATATAAAAAAATGGGAGAAAATAAGTATTTTTTTAGTTCTGCATAGCATTTTAACTGTAAATGTCATAATAATGTTTGCTTTTACTGCAATAAAATACACATATTTGTATTCATCAATATCTCATACGTAAAACAGTACCCCTTTGTACAGGTTTTATGCTGTTTTGGGAAGTTACATGGTCAAATATAGCATGTTACATTTTTCAGTTTCTTCACATTGAACCAGATTGGTTACGTTGCCTTTTAGACCGTATGGCCAAAACACTGACCAAAGTTAGTGTTAATATTTGTTTGTGTGTTAAAAATGCACAAAACTAATTTGAACACCAATTTTGGCCAGTGTTTGTGACTATGTGGCTATTAAAAAAGACTGGACATACCCCATTTGCAATACCTTGGGTTGTCTACTATTGCAAATGGTATGCCATCATGGGGGTAATTTTCATTCCTGGGCTACCATACGGTCTCAAAGGCAACATAACCAATCTGGTGAATTTCAATGTGAAAAAACTGAAACGCAAGCCTTATATTTGACTCTGTAACTTTTGAAAACACCATTAAACATGTACATGAGGTGTACTGTTATACTCAGGAGACAAATATTAGTGTTTCAAAACAGTAAAACGTATCACAACAATTATATCATCAGTGAAAGTGCTGTTTGTGTGGGGATAAATTCAAAAAATGTCACTTTCACTGATGATATCATCGTTGTAATGCATTTTACTGTTTTGAAACACTAATATTTGTGTTCAGCGAGGTCTTCTGAGTAAAACAGTACCTCCCATGTACAGGTTTTAAAGTTACAGGGTTCAATATAGTGCTTGCGAATTAAATACACTTTCTGCCTGGGTTGTCAGGCATGTCAATCAAATTTTAATTAATAAAATCACATAATTATGCTAAACGATTACTTAAATATGCATGTAGAATTTTAAAATATATATATGTGTATTTAAATTCTATGTGTATACTTATGTAATTAAAAGATATTCAATAGGAGGACCGTTATAGGACTGTGAGTTAGCAAGAGTCTGTCGTACCGCCTCTATGCCTTCTGTAATTGGTATTACAATGTATAAATTTTGCACATCCAAAGTTACGAAAATAAACTCCAAGTTTTTTTCAAACTGTAAATCTTTCAATTGTTGTAATAGATCCTGTGTGTCTTTAAGACACGAAGGAATTTCTTTGACACATCCTTGTATATGAAAATCCACAAATTTAGCAATAGGTTCCAATAATCCACCTCTTGCTGAGACTATAGGTCTACCTGGTGGTTCCTGCATGGATTTATGAATTTTAGGTATTGTGTATAATACCGGATGGATCGGAAAGTCCACATGTAGAAATCTTGCTATATTAGAATCAATATAATTGTCTTGAAGGCCAATTTCAATAAGACGGTTAATTTTCAATTGAAACTTATTTACTGGGTCAAATGTCAATTTTTTTATACGTTTTTTCATCTTGTAATTGTCTCATAATTTCCTTTTTGTATTGTTGATAAGATTGAATAACTATAGCTCCTCCCTTGTCTGCAGGGCGGATAACTATGTTAGGATCCTGTTGGAGATCTTTAAGAGCTTCTTTCTCTTTAATAGTTAAATTTGGTCTAGACTGAGGAGGCTTTTGAATGATCTTGTGTACATCTTTTTGGATTGTCTGCACAAATGTTTTAATTGCAATATTATTAGTTTTAATGTCCTTTTTTTTTCTCTAGCATAAAAAGGTTTGACTTGAAAATTGCCACCAATTTGTCGAAATTTATTACAATTAAGGATTTAGTTCATACAATTCTATTTCCATAGAAAAGGCATCGGGTTTTCTGCTGGGTATGAATGTAAGTCCTTTATTAAGCACAGAAAAATGATCATTGGTAAGAATTTTGTCAGACAGATTGAACACTACGGACGTGTTCTCTGAATTGGAGGTCTGCCTGACGTGTTGGTGTAACGAGTTACCCTTCTTTCCTCGCCTGATGGGTCTTTTCTTCTTATATCCCTTCTTTCTTTCGGTGTATCCGGGGGTTCTCGAGCTATTCCACCTTTCTCCAAAAAAGCAGCAGTTGTAATTTGGATTATATACAAAAAGAATTTGTATTATTTTTTGTATACAATAGACATTTTTAGGGATGTATATAGCATTCATATGCTGTTAAGATATAGGGAACCATTTAAACAGATTTGTATTATTTTATGTACTATATGGTTAGTGTATAGTAAGATTTGTTAATTTAGCATTATATGCATTGAGTATAATTCCAATGGATATGTACTTATTATTTATACTTATATGTATAACTAGTCACCAGATCTATTGGCCACTCACTTATTTGTGTGTTTTCACTTGATCACCAACACTTGTTAATTGTTTTACTGGTTAAGCACTTTTTTTATTATCACGTGGCCCCTAGATACTTAGTGACTTTTGGCATAATTGCATGCCTGTCATGTTTATTATTCAGGCATATTAAGGTCTTCTATCCTGTTGTTGCTTTCACCTCACCCTTTGGGCTTACACTTTTCCTTAGAAACTTGAATTTACCCCGTAGTTGGGAGGTTTCCATGGTGATCACGTCGTCATTCCGCCGGACGTCCTTACGTGATGACGTCGAGTAGGCGGTCTTAAGTCACTTCCGGGTATTGGTGAAGGGGTTCACAACGTAATGGATTGGTACGTGCACTTACAGTTTATGTATATATATTAATTGTTTGAAGTGTTACAGTAACTTTGAAAAAGACCCGCAGGGGTCGAAACGTCGGTTGTTTAGTTGCACATGAGAGAATAAAATCACTTTTTTGATTGAAAGTCCTGGAGTGCATCCTGCATACTTTTTCTTTTGTTTATATATTGGATGCCTTGTGGATTGCACCTGGGCAGGTATATTGTTTATACCAAGAAGGGGATTGCCAAGCTACCTATAGTATTATATATATAAAATTACATATAAACTGTGACAAGACCAATCTCGCCACATTGCATTGGAGAAGCCTATTTGCCAGCCTCCTTCCACATGACTATGGCCCCTGGGAGATGGTGAAAACGTATGCACTTTTATTGGGTGTGTATGGCCCTTTAAGACAGTCAGGGGGCATATTGTGTCTTATGGACTCTTTATGGGACTGGTGCTGGCCCTATAAACACCTTTTTTGGGACATCAGGAAGATTGGGACACTGACCCTTTAAGACGGTGTCCCCAGACTTGTTTGGGACATTGCCCCTTTAAGACTGTGTCCCCAGACCTGGTTAAAACCCTTTGTGCCTGGCTATTTCCCACTTGGTTCAGTAAATGGGGCTTAATGAACCAAGTACCACACAGGCAGACCACCCAGAAGTGGAAGTGTGTAGGCAATTTACCTCCCAGAAGCTGCGGTTAACCGCAGCTTAATTGACAATGCTGGGTGGCCTTTGTTCGTTTGCCGAACACGTGGCGGCGGCCATCTTTGTTAATGCGAACAAGGTCAGCAGTATGTGTAACCAAATTCATGAAACTAAAATCAGCTACATATTTCCGCGAACACCGCTGAGCTCTACCTTCTCCCATACTGATTTTACAGCCGCAGAGACTAAGTCCCACTCGGCGATGGGACTTAGTCGTTTTTCAGCCTGAAATAGACCGGCCGCACAGCCCAAATCTATGGAACTGTTTTGGGCAGGAAAATGTGCTTGCGGTCGGTCATAAAGGGACCTCCAGCTAACTTTTTATTCCCTGGATGGATTTGGCTGATTGTTGGTTATGTTGATATTTAAAGTGTGCTCTGTCTGTTCACTGCTTGACACTCAACACGGAGCTTTGTCTCGTTCTTGGGGGGATTTATTGTATGCTGTTACAGTTCGACTGCTAGGAGTGTAAACCTATTCGTATGTTTTTTCCTATTCGGCTGTTTACGGCATTCATATGGTTTCCTGTTCGGCGGATTGGTGTTCTGCAGTAGTTGTGCCTTTGTCTCTGGAGGGGAAGATCTACTAAACAGCGGTTTAACCCTTTTATGCCTGGGGGTGCCGTTACATACACTAAACAAAATTATAAACACAACACTTTTGATTTTGCCCCCATTTTTCATGAGCTGAACTCAAAGATCTTAAACTTTCTCTAAGTACACAAAATTATTTTTCCTCAAATATTGTTCACAAATCTGTCTAAATCTGTATTGGTGAGCACTTCTTATTTGCCGAGATAATCCATCGACCTCACAGGTGTAGCAGATCAAGATGCTGATTAGACTGCATGATTGTTGCACAGGTGTTCCTTAGGCAGGCCACAATAAAAGGCCACTCTAAAATGTGCAGTTTTATTGTATTGGGGGTGTACCAGGGGGGATCTGAAAACCAGTTAGTATCTGGTGTGACCACCAGTTGCCTCACGCAGTGCAACACATCTCCTTCGCATAGAGTTGATCGGGTTGTTTGTTGTGGTCTATGGAATGTTGGTCAACTCCTCTTCAATGGCTGTGCAAAGTTGCTGGATATTGACAGGATCTGGAACACGCTGTCGTATACGCCGACCCAGAGCACCACAAATATGCTCAATGGGTGACATGCCCAGTGAGTATGATGGCCATGCAAGAACTAGGATGACTGCCACAACAATGAGCCTCAGTATCTCGTCACAGTATCTCTGTGCATTCAAAATGACATCAATAAAATGCACCGGTGTTCGTTGTCCATAACATACGCCTGCCCATACCATAACCCCACCACCACCATGGGCCACTCGATCCACAAGGTTGACATCAGCAAACCGCTCACCCACATGACACCATACACGCTGTCTGCCATCTGCCCTGTACAGTGAAAACCAGGATTCATCCATGAAGAGAACACCTCTCGAAAGTGCCAGACACCATCGAATATGAGCATTTGCCCACTCAAGTCGTTTACGACGATGAACTGCAGTCAGGTTGAGACCCCGATGAGGACGACGAGCATGCAGATGAGCTTCCCTGAGACGGTTTCTGACAGTTTGTTCAGAAATTATTTGGTTATGCAAACTGATTGTTGCAGCAGCTGTCTGGGTGGCTGGTCTTAGATGATCTTGGTGGGGAAGGTGCTGGATGTGGAGGTCCTGGGCTGGTGTGGTTACACGTGGTCTGTGGTTGTGAGGCCGGCTGGATGTGCTGCCAAATTCTCTGAAACGCCTTTGGAGATGGCTTATGGTAGAGCAATGAACATTCAATTTCATGGGCAACAGCTGTTGTACATTCCTGCAGTCAGCATGCCAATTGCATGCTCCCTCAAAACTTGTGACATCTGTGGCATTGTGTTGTGTGATAAAACTGCTCATTTTAGAGTGCAATAATCATGTTGTCTAATCAGCATCTTGATCTGCCACACCTGTGAGGTGGATGTATTTTCTTGGCAAAGGAGAAATGACACTAACACAGATTTAGACAGCTTTGTGAACAAGATTTGAAAGAAATAGCCCTTTTGTGAATATAGAAACAGTCTTAGATCTTTGAGTTCAGCTCATGCAATATGTGGGAAAAAAAGAAAGAGTTTATAATTTTGTTCAGTGTTTATTAATATTAAAATACACTTAGAATGATGTTAATTATATATATAGATAGATAGATAGATAGAGAGATAGAGAGAGAGATAGATATAGATATAGAGATAGATATAGATATATAGATATATATAGATATATAGATAGATAGATAGAGATAGATAGATAGATATATAGATAGATATAGATATAGATAGATATATAGATAGATATAGATATATAGATAGATATATAGATAGATAGATATATAATTAATAAATGAATATTAAAAAATGAAAAAAAGAAAATAATATATATATTTTTAAATTATATACCTGTTTAATTTTTTTTCCAACTGTATTTTGATATTAATATACATATATATTTAAAGCAAAATACATTTAGAATGACCTTATAAATGCATATATGTATAGATGTATCTGTCTATCGCTGTCGCTTTCACTGAAGATATAGTGGTTGTGATACATTTTACTGTTTTAAAACACTGATATTTACATTCAGCGAAGTCTCCTGAGTATAACAGTAATGCCCATGTACAGGTTTTATGGTGTTTTCAAAAGTTACAGGGTAACAAATATAAGGCTTGCATTTCCATTTTTTCACATTGAAATTTGCCAGATTGGTTATGTTGCCTCTGAGACCGTATGGTAGCCCAGGAATGAGAATTACCTCAATGATGGCATAGTATTTGCAAAAGTAGACAACTCAAGCTATTGCAAATGCTTAAGTCTTTTTTAATAGCTACTTAGTCACAAACACTGGCCAAAAATTAACATTCAATTTAGTTTTTTGCATTTTTCACACATAAACAAATATGAACTCTAACTTTGGCCAGTGTTTGTGACTAAGTTGCTACTAAAAAAGTCTGGACATACCCCATTTGTAACACTAAGGGTTGTCTACTTTTGCAAATGGTATGCCATCATGTCGGTAATTTTCATTCCTGGGCTGACATACGGTCTCAAAGGCAACATAACCAATCTTGCAACATGCTACATTTGACCCTGTAATTTAAAAATACACTAAGAATAATAACGTTTTGGAAAATTACAGGGTCAAATGTAGCATGTTAAATTTTTCAGTATATACACATTGAAATTTGCAAGAATGGTTATGTTGCCCTTGAGACGTATGGTAGCCCAGGAATGAAAATTACCCCCATTATGGCATACCATTTGCAAAAGTAGACAACATGGGGGGTACTGTTGTATTTGTAAGACTTTGCTGAATACAAATATGTGTACTTGTAACAGTTAACAGTATTATGCCATGTGGAACTACAAAATAACAACATTTCTTGGTTTCCTACATTTATTTATATTTTATTCATATTAAATTATGTTTAATATATAAATATTGAACGTGACATGAAAGCCCCATTTCTCCCGAACAAAATGATATGTAATAAGTATGGGTGCATTTAATATGAAAGAGTTGAATTATGGTTGAACAGAGAAATAGCACAAATTCCACGTTTTGTTTATGTTTTGTTTTGATTACAACTTGTATAATTGTAATACTACACTATACAATGCCTTTGTTTTCTGTTGTTTCTATCATATATTCCACTGAGAACCCATACCGGAAATGACTGACGCACCATTATAGTCCAAAGTGGAGATTATATCACTCAAGCTCATAAAACAGCTGATTTGAAGCGCTGAGTAATCTAAGTGGATTCATGTATTCTTTCTATTCATAACCCAATTATACTCCACCATTGGATTTCTTCTTTTGTCATTTATTTTACTTCTATTGCTTGGTATCTAGAGGCCCAACTCCCACCTACCTCTGCAAGTTATGTCAATCTTGGCCAGGTAGAGAGACCACTCGCTGCTTGTTGTTGCCGCCCACCATTGTACATCTAAATAACTCTTAAGTGCTTTGTCATCTTCTTCTCATTGCTGTGTTCTTGTTTGATCTCTCTTGGACTACAGGATGCCTGGTTTCATGCTGTTAGAATTATGTCCTTATATAAAGAGTACCTCAAAGGGATTTACCAAACATTTTCAAAATAGTGTTAACCTAAAAGAATGCAAGTATGCATTCTCCCCATGGAAGACGTAGCTGAAAAGGGAAAATACTATGAAGCAAATAGGAACTGAAGATGGCTATAGTATAAACCACACAGCTCAATATGAACAATACCTTTTATCCGATGCTGTCTAATGGTAGACCTCAAATAATCAACTGCATATGATGTGCATGCAAGTACTTAATAAGTCAACATTGCGGACAATTATGTTAATTTGTTTACTTAATTTTAGTTCTATAAATAGAGGGTCTATATATAAAGGTAATATACAGTATGCATATAACACAGCTCTTTATATAAATAGTTACCCCTACACTGTCCATGATTTGTATACATTACTACAATCAAAAACTAAACAATCTGTTCTTTACCAGATTAATCATTGTAATATTTTATGATGGAGCATAGATCATAAAAAAAAATATGCATTACAAACTAAACATTTAAGTACTTCACTGTAGTTGAATACTATATTCACTGAAATATATTGATGCATTAAAGCACTTTGTTGTTTTTTTTTTCTTTAATTCCTTCCAAAACACAATATGAAAATGTGCAGAGTGCTAAATTGGCCTACCACTGGTTCCTATTCTTTGTTGAAGCCAGCTGGGGAGTGTACAACACAAACTCAGATCATATAGTGCAGCTGCACCTCTCTGCCCCCAAACATTAAATGCTGATTACATGTCTCCAGCAACATTGTGCATTAGATGCTTACAATAGAAGGTAATTGCTTTAATCGTGGCTAGATTTTCTTTCAGAAGTCTAAAGCCCCTGTTATTTTAATTGACTACAAATTGTTACACCTCAGTTGAGAAAAAATGATGATCTAATGTTCGTTATTTTAACTGGCTCATGGGAATTGGACCCTTGAGTTTAGATCACTGACATTTTATTTAAACAGTTGGAGAGCTCTTATCTGTTAACTTAATGTGCAATTTAAATTTTTAAAAAGATAGGCTTTTGAAAATAAAATTACAGTAGATTTTACTGCAAGTCCAATATAATTCTGTAGACAGAAATAATCTCAGCGTGTTATGTTACTGTGTATGGTAAATAATAATCTATGTTTGCTACTTCATTCATATGGATTATGGAATAATTTTAAATTTATTGGTTAATGCTGAACAATGTAAATCTAGTTCTTGTTTTTGTTTTTTTCTAGGACCTATTGAATGTAATCAAATTAGTAAACAACCTGTTCCAATGTTATTGACAATTTAAAGTGGCACTAAGCACCAAAACAACTTTAGCATACATAAGTGGCTTTGGTGTATAATTTAGGAGTTATTTAGGTGCCATTTTGGAGTTAAACTTTGTTTATGCAGCCCTAGCCATATCTCTACTAGCTGTGACACAGTCAGCCTCCCTACACACTTCCTGAAATATAATAACTTGTGTTATGTGTTACATTTAGAATTTCCTATCTGCTGTTCTGTTATTTGCCTTGCCTGCTAGAGCATACAGCAGTCTCCTGTGTGTGTGCTGGATATAAGCGCTTTTAAAGTAAATACACCGTACTGTAAAAATGAAATCTTTCGTATTCATTGAGGCTGTGTGAGTCACAGCCAAGGAAGGTGTGGCTAGAGCTTCAAAAACAAAGTGATGTAAATCTTAAATAATTGATAGTAGATAACTGAGCAATGAGATTGCTAGGGAATGATCTATGACTCCTACTGATTAATTGGGCTAAAGTTCCTTTAGTGCTCAGAGTAATGCGTTATGTATTAATTAGAACCAGAGAGTTAAGGACCAGAGAGAAATACAGTGTACAGATGCAAACTGCTTATTCTACAATTTACATTTTGTGCCATTCCACCTACTGAAACAGTCAAATACACTCAGGGCCGGTGCAAGGATTTTTGCCGCCATAGGCAAAATAAAAATTGCCCCCCCCCCGTGTGACATCACAATGTCCCACCCATATGATCTGACATATGAACTAATGCCAGTGCTGCACACAGTGTGTGTTTACATTAAAAAGCCTACAGGGACAGGCTATAGACACCAGAACAACTTAATTAAGCTGCAGTGGTTCTCGGGACTATAGTGTCCCTTTAATGTGAGGTAAATTAGAGATTAGTGTCAGATTAGTATTTTTTAAAAGTTGTCTATAAGGCCCCTAATTTTTGCAGGTGGTATAGCTGCACATACGTCTTGGAAAAATGACTACAGGTCATCCAATGTCTTTGGTCGCCTTGCATGAGAACTCCCCAGAGTGGCTCAATGATATTAAGGTTAAGAGACTATGATGGCCACTCCAGAACCTTCACCTTTTTCTGCTGTAACCACTGGAGGGTCAATGTCATGCTGAAAAGTCCAAATGAGTCCCATGTGCAGCCATTGTACAGAAGAATGCAAATTGTCTGCCAGTATTTTCTGTGAACATGCTGCATTCATCATGCCATCAATTTTCACAAGTTTACCTGTGCCCTTAGAGCTCACCCCCTCCCCAAAACATCAGTTAACCACCACCATGCTTCACAGTGGGGATGGTATTCTTTTCACTATTGGCCTTGTTGACCCCTCTCCAAACATAGGGCTTATGGTTGTCACCATAAAACTCAATTTTGGTCTCATCACTCCAGTGTGCCAGAAGCTGTGATGTGTGGCAAGGTGATGTCTTGTGGCATTGGCGCAGAAAAGACTTCTTTCTGGCAACTCAACCATGCAGCTCATTTTTGTTCAAGAATCGTCGTATTGTGCTCCTTGAAACAACCACACCATCTTTTTCTAGAGCAGCCTGTATTTCTCCTGAGGTTACCTGTGGGTGTTTCTTTGTATCCCAAACAATTCTTCTGGCAGTTGTGGCTGAAATCTTTCTTGGTCTACTTGACCTTTGCTTGGTAACACAAAATCAATGACAAACTTGCACAATTTCTGCCAGGGTATGCAAAGTTTTGAGCACAACCGTATATGTTTTGACTTTATAAGGCTTATCAGGCTCAATACATCATAAAGCATTTCCAAATCCCTACTTTTAGATTTTTTTAGGTGCAAGATCAATAATGTTGTTCTTATCTGAGTGTTAGTTTCCTCTAAATTGAACAATTGAAGTCCATCGATTACTAAAGATTTCATTGACGCCCTTTTAGGCAGAAATATAGAATGTGACGGCAGATAAGAACCATTTGGCCCATCTAGTCTGTCTAATTTTCTAAATGCTTTCTTTGGTCCCTGGCCTTATCTTAAATCTAGGATAGGTATGGTACCAGTAAGAACAAGAGAGTAAATTAACAGTAGATGTGTGCAGAGTACAGGGAAACACTTCTCATTCTAACCAGTTCCATCTACTTGTGAAGCCACTACATAAAATTAGTGATGTTGCGGTTCCAATAGTGGGGCTTTCATATATTGCATGTCATGTTATTGCCAGTCAGTGGCTACTCAACTATGGATAAGGATAATTTGGAATATAATTCTTATTTGTCCTTGTTGCTTAGGGATGAATGCATACATTTAGAATGTAGAATATTAAGGAGAAAATATATATCTTCTATATATCTGATGCATTCATTACTTTTTCATCTTTGTATTGCAGGGTTTAGATAAAATCAGTGTACTCCCTCCTTGTATCTACTTGTTGCATCATTTTCTTTTTTTTTTCTAGAGTTTCATTGAGCTCTGAACATTTGAATTTCTACACTAATCAATTGTTGAGATCTTTCATTAATTTCCTCACTTTTGAAGCATTCCTATGTAGGAATCAGCAGGCATATATATGTACCTGTTTTATTATTTAGTAGAATTTACTATGCCTGATTAATTGGTTGGTTCATGAAAGTTTTATATAAATCAATATAGATTTCAAACTGGTTTCTAAGTAATTTAGGACATTTGAAGCCATATTCCATTCTGTTAATTATATATATATATATATATATATATATATATATATATTTATATGTGTGTGTGTGTGTGTGTTATCTAACCGATCTCCCAGCTTCTCTTGGAAGATAGTCAGTGTTATTCAAAATCAAATAATGAAATTTGCAGAAAGAAAGAATTATTATTACCAATTCCAGATACAGCAAAGACTTTCTTGTGCAATTTAATTAATGTGCCTCAGAGAAGGAGAAGCTATACATGCAGATTAGTGTTCTGTCTTTGAAATAAAGGCGAAATCCAAATTATGTTAAAAATAATTCTACTGATTTATACATATGCATATAGAAGTGCACATTTACAGACAGACAGATAGGTAGACAGACTATGTGAAGTTTAAAAATAATAGCAAAAAAACACTCTAAAATACATAAAAATTCAAATCTCCATAAGACCTTTGAAACTCAATTTAAGAAAATCTAGGATTGTACTCATGTTCTGGGGTATTTTGTTTGAAATGTGCTATGGTTATCTTTTGTATTATATTTGGAGTTTAATCTAGTGGATGCACAAGGTACATTTCAGACATAGCCAAAATGTATGTTATATAACCCAATCGTCAAGTCGAGTGAAAAAACATTGTGAAAAAAACATAGCAGGTAGAGAAAGTAGAAAGTGAACTGCATATGTGCGTATTTTGGAGTTTTGCTATGCACCTCCAGCTTAGCACTTGTTTCTCCATCTGTATTAGAACCTCTAGCACAGGGGTCAACAACCTATGACACGTGTGCCATGCATTGCACTCAAGGTGCTTTTTCATGGAACTCAAGGTTGCGAGAGCCAATCAGGCACTTGTCTGTCAGATATCTGCTACTGTAAACTAAGTGGTAATTGCAGGTGGTGAGGAGCAATCCTTAATTTACCCATTGCAGTGCTTAGAGGAAGTGATCTCACATCACTCCATCTGAACACTTATGAACGGGTGTCTGCAGTGGAGTAAAGCAGCCCACAGCAGCTATCACAGGTTTTGACCTGCACCTGGCCAACCCAGTGCCCACTGGATCCCAGACAAGCCACCCACCCAGTTAGATATACACAGAGCTGCAAAATAACCTTTCCTCTTCTACAAATAATATAAATAGCCCACACACACAGTCCCTATAACCACAACACCAGTGACCATCCATATACACACTCGCAACCTCACAAGCAACCCCTCACATGCAATACTCCAAGCAGACCCACACATATACACACCACCAAACACACAATTCCACAAGCAGCCTCTTACACAGCTCACATTTATAGGTATCATACACAATATCACAAACTACTCATGAACATATACAATATAACAGTCCACATACACACAAATAACTGCAGCACCAATAAATAACACAAGTGTTGAAAAATAGGACTGGCACACCAATGGACTTCAAGATCCTGTTTTGGCACAGTACTACTAAAAGGTTGCCTACCCCTACTCTAGCACCTTCTTCCCACCCTAAATATCGGCACCCTTGCAAACTGTGGCAAGGTAACATTAGCACAGCTTTTTTACTCCGTTTAGTCACCAAATATAGTAAATGTCCATGGTGTAAGTGCAGATCTTGCACATGCACTACGCTAGAAAAACTGACAGTAAACAGTGATTATAGCTTCAAAAAATGATGTCTTGTTTGAAACGTCTGTATCTTACCAGTCAATGTCTTTGAAACAAGGCAAACAATGCACCCATACACTGTCAAAAAAATAAAATAAAAAATAAATAAAAAGAGAGAGAAAAAGATAATCCATGTCCTCCAGCTGTCTACACACTGAGTGTCACGTAAGTGAAAAGGTCTTATACACAACTCTGCCACAATGAATTTCACTCAATCACAACATGTATAGGTTTGTAAGGAGTGAAACACAACTGTAATGAAGCGGAATGCAATATGTAGTGTGTTACTGACATAGATGCATGTTATTGTGAGAAGGAGGGTAGATTTGGGAATAATGTAAATATCTAGATAGGATTTTCTTAAATAAAAAAATATTTTAACTTTACAAGTGTTAACACTAAAAAATTATACACTAGTGTCAAGAGTATAATATAATTAATATAAATATAAATATATATATATATATATATATATATAGCATGTTCAGGGCCGTCTTTAATAACGAATGGACCCTGGGCAAGTGTTTGCTTGGGCCCCCTGTGCCCTGCCGCTCTCGCCCCTCACTCCCTGGTATGCAATCACGGCATCCATCCCAACGCAGTGGCGGTACTAAAGTAGAATGAATTTTATTGGGACCCCCAATTGCAAGGTTGGACTAAAGGTAGAACCCCATCTGTCGTGCAACTCCAACAATGCTTTGACAGCTGGGACTCTACCAATTTCCCATGCTTGCAGGGTTGTATTTAGCACTGAGCCATGTTAGTATGTTTGAATGTAAGCATGTGTTTGTATGGAGTATGTTTGTGTGAATGTGTTTGTATGTGGTACTGGAGTTTGAATGCAAGTGTGCATTTATGTGTAGTGTTTGTTTTTGAATGTAGGAGTGTGCTTGTATGTAGTGTTGACGTTGGAGGTGTGTATTTGAATTTAAAGTTGCGGCTCAGATGCACAGGTACACACTCTGACGCACAAGCAGATACACAGATACATACACTGACTACATACAGATAAACAGGCACATACACTGACAGACACACTGACACAGGTACATATATTGACACACACACAGACACATACACTGGTAGACGTACTGACAGACATACTGACACAGGCACATATACAGACATACTGACACACACACACACAGACACATACACTGATCAACATACTGACACACATACACTGACAGAAATACTGACACCCACACACTGACAGATATACTGACACCCACATACACTGAGAAATACTGACACACACACACAGGCACATACACTGACACACACAGACTGATATACTGACACACACACACACACAGACATACTGGCACACAGACAGATATACTGACACATGCATACACATGCACTAACAGACATACTGACGCACTGACAGACATACTGACACATACACATACTGACACACACAGATATACACACATATATATACTGACACAGACAGACAGACATACTGACACACACACAGACATACTGACACACACACAGACATGTTGACACACACACAGACATGTTGACACACACACACATACACTAACACACACATACACAAAACTAACACATACACACACTAACACAAACACACATACACTAACACACACACACACTAACACACATAAACACACACATACACTAACACACACATACTCTAACACACACAAACACACACACTAACACACATACACTAACACACACTAACACACATACACTAACACACACATACACTAACACACACACACACAAACACATACACTAAACACACACATACACACATTTTTTTTTTTTTTTTATGTAATACCCCCAGCCTCCTTACCTTTTGGAGTGCTGGGGGGATTCCCTGGGGTCCAGTGGGGCTCCTGGGTGGCCGGCCGGTCGGGCAGGCAGGCAGGCGCGCGAGGGAGCACTCAGGGCTTCCTCTTCAGCTCCCTCACGCGCCGCATAGGGATGCCGGCGCCGGAAGATGACGTCATCTTCCAGCTCCGGCATCAGTGCGGTGCGCGAGGGAGCTGAAGAGGAAGCCCTGAGTGCTCCCCCGCGCGCCCGCCTGCCTGCCCGACCGGCCGGCCACCCAGACTGCCCGCCGGGGTCAGCGGGGCCCACGGGGCAGGTGCCTCGGGCCCCCCAAGAGAAACTGGGCCCGGGGCAGCTGCCCCGTTTGCCCCGCGTTAAAGACGGCCCTGAGCATGTTAGACAAATAGTTAACAAAAACTGATAATTTAGTATAATACAGCAGACTTAATTGCCTGTTGTACATTGATCCAGCTGATATATTACACCAATGGTAAGCAAACTGAGTTAGGCATTGCATTTTACCCAGGGTTAGCGCATTAATGTAGCCATTATATTAATATCATGCTTTGCACACCAGTTCAGTCAATTTAGTACACCCATGATTAGCGAACTAACACAAATTATGTATTATTCCTCTGATTGGCACATCATTATAGCCAATAAATTGTACCCATGGTTAGTGGACTGATAAAGACAATATATTGGATTTATTGTTAGCCAAAATAGCAGATTGATACAGACAATTTATTATTTACATGGATAGCCATTATACTAGACTAAATATATCATATTCATTGTTAGCACAATGATACAGCCAATATATAATGTCCATAATAGACTGTAAACTGGTTTGAGCATAATCCTCAACCTATTGTTCCTGTAACATTTTGCAATTGTCTAATTTATTGTTAAATCCCCCCTCTTATAATATTGTAAAGCACTAAGGAATATGTTGGCACTATATAAATACTACTACTACTACTACTACTACTACTACTACTAATAATAATAATAATAATAATAATAATAATTAATAATTAATACACTTATAAATCAAGTGTATTAGCACAATGATTCAGCCTATATATTATATGTATGCTTATTCACAGACTGCTAAGCATGGTTGTGGCTCTGTGATGTTCTTGGGTTGCTTTTCTTCCTCTGGCACTGGAAATCTGCAGCGTGTGAAAGGCAAGATGGATTCATTGGAGTGTCAGGAAATCCTAGGAGAAAGCATCATGCCATCTGAGAGGAAGCTAAAGTTTGGGTGTCATTGGACCTTCCAATAAGACAATTATCCCAAGCATACCTCAAATGCCACCAAGGCTTGCTTGCAGAAAAAGTCCTGGAAAATTCTACATTGACCATCACAGTCACCTGACTTGAACCCCATAGAAAATGTCTGATTGGATTTGAAGAAGGCGGCTGCAGAAGCAAACCCAAGTATATTAATGAACTGGAGCCCATTGCTTATCAGATTCCTCAGGAACGCTGCCAAACGCTGGTGTCTGGCTATGCATCTCATCTGCAGCAGGTCATAACAGCAAAAGGGTGCTCTACTAAGTACTAAAGATGTTTGCCAGCAAGGGGTTAATCATTTTTTAAACTGGAAATGTAATTATAACTTGCATTTACAGTTAAATTTGTGGAAACCACTTGAAACATTTGTTATTCATTTGTTAATTGCAAACAGCTGAAATCCTGATTTTCAATGGGGGTTGAATAATTTTGATTACAACTGTATATAATATGCATGGTTAGTACTTCAATATAGATGATACAGTATACACTGGATGGCAGCCAAGTTTAATATGTCAATATCACAAACAGTTTGAAATAAATATATGTACTAATTTTAGAATTAGGATAAATATACTGTTCATTTTCCCCAGTTAATATTTGTTATAATGTATACTATGACATGTTTTATTTTTCTTTTAGAAGTGTTGTATCATAATAACTTTAAAACATATTCAATAAAAAACATTTGACAAGAAATCTGCACTGTAAATATACAAAATAAATGTCAAAAGTATCGCTGCACAAATCGGGTCTCATTATCGTATTCTAGCATGTCCTCATGAACAAGACAAGAGGTATCTGTGAGAGGAAAAGTGAAGCTATATATGAGAAAGAGATAAACATCTTAAAAGAGATGTGGTAGACATGAATAGCGTTATTAGGAGGAATTGAGAGAATTAAATAGAGAGAACAGGGAGAGGCTTGAAATTCTTAAATATAAAATGGCCATTATAACAGGACACTATATGCTTATTTACTGTGCTGTTGGTCCCACCACTACCTTTTTTTTATTTAAACCTCTCTGCATATTTCTCTTTCATTCTTTACAAAATGATGTTGCTTCTATATGCATATTTCAGATAGATTCATATAATAAACAATTATAAATCAGCAATATAGAAATACCTGTTACAATTGACCCATACAGTGGAAAATGCACATTTCTAAATCCATTCTCTTCAAAGCTTATAGTAAGTTATAAACGGAGACTAGCTGCTTCACAGTCTCACATAGGACAGACAGGTACCACAGTGCTCATGAAGATGCATCTTAGATCATAGGGATTGCCCAGATTGCCTATGATATGCAATTCAGGACAAGCTCTATTTTTAAGAGTCTTCTACTCTTCCAAATTCATGGTTGGTTTGCTCTAGTAGAAAAATAGGAGTGAAATAGGAGAAAGTCATGTGTTTCACTGTAATTATAGCATGTTTTAATCCTTGACTTGATGCTTAATGCATTTATCGTGCTAAAAAAACTCTTATGAATCAATCACAGCTTTCCCATTGAGCTCTAGTTCAGCTCGTTGAGAAAGGGGAAAGGCAGGTGTACACTAGTCTGCAATGTTCTGTTAGCTCGGTGGAGCTGAAGCAAGTGGATAACTTTCCTAGCTGTGTGAGACAGGGTGCTGTTTTTGCCCCACAATTATAAGAAATCAGATTTCTATTGAAATTAGCCATTTTATAAACTGTCAAGAAAATTATGTGTGTGGACCAAACTGCCTTATACATACACAAACCTACAAACAATCTGCCTTACACATATAAACACACACACACACTGCCTTATACATACACACACACACACACACACACACACACACACACATACATACATTGCCAAATACATACATACACACACACACAAAGAAAGCGCCTTATACATACATGCACAAAAACTGCCTAATACACACACACACACAGAAAACGTAAATAAATCCATACACAGCACATAGAAACTGACTCACACACACTTCCTAATATACACTCACATTCTGCCTAATGCATACACACACAAACTGCCTCATACTCACACACACAACTTGCTTTATAGGTACATACTCACAAACTGCCTAATACATACATTGAAATATATAATTATTACATAAACTGTACACAAAACACAAACTGCCTCATACTCAAGCACACTTCCTAATATACACTCACACTCTGCCTAATACATACACACGCTGCTTAATACATACACACACACACACACAACATTGGTTAATAGAAACATACTCACAAACTACCCACTACATACATTGAAATATATGATTATTACACACATACATGCATATACATGCATATACATGCACACATGTAATACATGCACACAACAGACAAACTGCCTCATACTCACACACTGCCTAATACATACCCAGACCAGGGCCGGACTGGGAAAAAAATTCGTCCCGGGCATTTTTTTAACACAGCGGCCCACTAAGAAGGGGGCGGGGCAGAGGAGGTGTGTTTTGTCATCACCAATGACAAACACGCCCCCTCTCAAAGTGAGCATGTTGGTTCAATGCTCTTCCAGGGCAGACCATGCGCAGAGCTCTGCTGAAGAGCTCTAGCATGATAAAAAAAGCCCTGTATTTGTTCTGCACAGTGAAAGCAAATTTAATAACATGCTTGCACTGTGTTTCCTTGCAAATTGTCTCTGGTGTCTCTATAAAGATACCAGGAAACAAAAATGCCAGGAAAGAGTATTGTGCATGTGTTTGGAGCCTGCTTGTGGTATTGCGTGTGTGTAGAGTGAGCTGATTGTGGTGCGGTATTGTGTAATAAGGTTGGTTTTAGTCATGTTGTGTTTGTGGTGTAATGTAATGCATATGTGGCTAGGGGCTGTAGAGAATGTGTATAGGGGATATAGCAAGTGTGTGCATACAGGCTATAGTGTGTGTGTGTGTGTATATAGGTGATGTAGTGTATGTTTAGGGGTGTAGTATGTGTTTGCTTACAAGGAATCTAGTGTGTGTATAGGGGATCCAGAGTGTGTATGTTAAAAGTGTAGTGTGTGTGTGTATATATATATATATATATATATATATATATATAAATATATATTTGGAAGTATTGTGTATGTGTGTGGTGCAGTGTGTTGAGGGGGTTCTGTGTGTATGTGAGGGGTGCAGTATGTGTGTCTGAGGGGTGTGGTGTGTGATGTGTGTGAGAGTGCTCTGTGTGATGTGTGTGTGTCTGATGAGTGTGAGAGTGCTGTGTATGATGTGTGTGAGAGTGCTATGTGTGAGAGAGTGCTGTGTGAGAGAGTGCTGTGTGAGAGAGTGCTGTATAAATGTTAGAATGGATTGTGTGTGTAGGGGGGAGGGGGGTTAAATAAATAAAGTAGGCATTATGTCCCCCCCTCCCTTCTTACCTTTAGCCTGGGAGGGGGGGACCGGCACACTGATCCCTGGGACTGGGAGGCGGGGTTCCCTGGTGGTCCTCGTGGTGAGATCCGGTCGTTGCCATGGCAACGCGCCGGATCTCGCGAGAGGAACCCGGCGGAGCTCTAATTTAGAGCTCCGCCGGGTCCTCTCTCCTAGCGGCTGTCTCCCTCCCTCTCCCCCTGCCCGCGGCCGCATTATACAGCATGTGGGCCGGTGAGGGAGATCTTTGATCTCCCCACCGGCCCTCCATGGCAAACAGCGGGGCCGGCGCTAGGAGAGTGCCGGCCCTGCATAGACCGGCAGGGGAGATCCTGGGACCTCCCCTGCCGGCCTCGGCTCATGGCCACCGCGGCCCACCGGGCATTTGCCCGGTGTGCCCGATGGCCAGTCCGGGCCTGACCCAGACTGTCTCACTCACACACACACACACACACACACACACTACTTTATGGATGAATAAGGGGTATGGATTTAAAAAAACAAACAAAAAAATTCCAATCTACTTGTCCAAGGAACTAAAGTTCCCATACACAAACATAATGACCCTTACATAATAAACACACTGACCCACACATAATAAACACACCCACTCATACAGAAAAACACTGCAAACTGACAATCAGCAACATTGACCCTTACAGAAACACACTACACACTGACACTCACTAACACACACACAACCCATACACACAACACACTAATACTAACACTGACCCATATACACACAAACTACACATTCTCTGACACAGCACAGATTACCCGTAGCAGCCTGTTCCATGTCGAGTATGATGTCACGTTGAATCCTGGCAGATTCCTGAGCATTATGAGGAGGCCAAGCCGAGTTATAGCATCCCGGTATGTCTGCTAGAGAAAAGCTCCCTGCTTGGCACCAACTCCCCCCAAGGCAACCCTAAAATAATTTTAAAAACTTCCAGTCTGACACCTGAAACTGCATGCCCCATGTGTCTGGTGATATGAATTCCACTTTCCTGATACAAACTGAAATTTATGATTACAAACATGTAATACACACGTACACCAGCAGGATAAAACTTACAAGGAAAGGTTAAAGCTACATGCATAGCTGAGGAAAGACAAGACAGGGGGGATATGACAGAAACATTTAAATACATAAAGGGAATAAACACAGTAAAGGAGTAGACTATATTTAAAAGAAGAAAAACTACCACAACAAGAGGACATAGTCTTAAATTAGAGGGGCAAATGTTTAAAAATAATATCAGGAAGTATTACTTTACTGAGAGGGTAGTGGATGCATGGAATGCCCTTCCAGCGGAAGTGGTAGAAGTCAACACAGTAAAGGAGTTTGAGCATGCGTGAGATAGGCATAAGGTTATCCTAACTATAAGATAAGGCCAGGGACTAATGAAAGTAATTAGAAAATTGGGCAGACTAGATGGGCCGAATGGTTCTTATCTGCCATCACATTCTATGTTTCTATTGTCTCTACCATCAGGACAGGGGGGGCAGCACATGTACGGTCCGTCCTCTTATTGCCCTCCTCTTCATAGGACTTATGTTTGGAGGTAGGGACATGTGAGGAGGAGGTATAGACTGGCTGGGGGCAGAGTTAGATTGTTTGGAGGCAGGGAAATACGGAGTTTGTTTACGTGTGGGCGGAGTTAATGGTTTATGGGCGGGCAGAGGCGGAGTAACTATTGTAACCCCTCTGCTCTTGAAAGCATTTCAACTAGCTGAAATATTAGGAGGAGGGCAGAAACAATGAAGGGAAGGCGCAGCCAGATTTATCACAAGCGGAGGTGGGGTCTCAGTGACTGAACATGGCCAGCACATTCTCAGACTGCATAACAGCACCTGCGGGCGCCCCATCACACAGAGCACCCTAGGCCATTGCCTAGTCTGCCTATAGGAAGCGTCGGCTCTGACCAAACAAGAGCTTTGATGGTGAATATCTATCATGACTGCAAGTCTGTTTTGGCTTCTTCATCTACTGTTCCCATATGTCTTACATACTTTGTTAGAAGTAAATGTTCATCTTACTTTCTATTGTACAGCACTATGTAATCTACTGGCACTATATAAATAATTGTAATGGTGATTATCTTTTACATTAATAAAATAATTTTCTAACTAACTGACTAAGCCTATAATTTCAATTATTACATGTTTTAAAGTCAGAGAAAAAAAGTCACTTAGTTCTGGAAAAAAAGCTAGCTGATTAGGTTAACACACTAATTATAAAGCCATGTTTAAAATGCTTGGTTCATCTTAGGGCATCAGTTTTCTGAGTTTGACAAGTAAATACCATTAAAATAGGTATTACAAATATATTCTGCCACTTCAGCTAAAAGAAGTATATAATTTTGCTATATATCGACTTTAGATTCAGTCAATTATATCATCATATAATTGGATTGTAATTATCACATTGCATTTTCAGGCTGAAAAAAAAGCACCTTACAAAAATAAAAAATAAATAAAAGCACCTTGACTTTAAGATTGATATCAATGGTTCTTGCTAGGCCTTTTTATTTGCAAAGTGGAAAAGCATCTTTCTTAGTGCTCAGTGCCGCAGCAGAGGACACTTCAGTAGGAGAGTGGATGTACATATATTTTTAGTGGAGTGTTTCAAGAAATACATGCCTGTTTAATGAAATATTAATGCTAACATACACTAATGAACCACAACATTTAAATCGCTGACAGGTGAAGTGAATAACATTGATTATATCATTACAATGGCACCTGTCAAGGGATGGGATATATTATACAGCAAGTGAACATTCAGTTCTTGAATTTCATGTGTTGAAAGCAGGAAAAATGGGCAAGCAAAAAGATCTGAGTGACTTTGACAAGGACCAAATCTTGTAGGGTATCCCAGGTATGCAGTGGTTAGTACCTACCAAAAAGGTGCAAAGAACGACAACCGGTGAACAGGCGTTAGGGTCATGGGCACCCACAGTTCACTGATATACAACAGGAGTTAACTGGCCTGACTGGTCCAATCACTCAAAAAGAGTGTAGCTCAAAGTGCTAAAAAAATCATAATGCTGGAAATTATAGAAATGTGTCAGAACACACAGTGCATTGCAGTTTTCTGTGTATCTGGCAGTGTAGCTTCAGACCACTCAACATGCCCATGATGACCCCTGTATATCACGACAGCATCTTCAATGGCGACGTGAGTGTCAGAACTGGACCAATGGTGGAAGAAAGTTGCCTGGTCTGGTGAATCATGTTTTATTTTAGATCAGATAGATGGCCAGATGCATGTGCATCATTTACCTGGTGAAGATATGGCAGCAGGATGCTCTGTGGGAAGGAGGCAGGCCAGCAGATGCACTGTTATGCTTTGGGCAATGTTCTGCTGGGAAACCTTGGGTCCTAGCCTTCATGTGGTTGTTACTTTGACATGTAGCTGAACTTGATGGACGTAAGTCTCTTTTCAGCTATGTAACTATGTACCACCTACCTAGAGATTTAATGCAATGGTGTTCCCTGATGGCAGTGGCCCCTTTCAGCAGGACAATGCACCTTGCCACACTGCAACAAAATGTTCAAGAATGGTTTAAGGATCATGACAAATAGTTCAAGGTGTTGCCTTGGCCTCCAGATTCCCTAGATCTCAATCCAATTGACAACATTAGGCAGGTGGTTTTAATGTTGTGGCTGATCAGTGTATAAGATGAAACATTAACAACAGATTGCTGTATTGTCTCTCTCAAAGTCTCTCTCAAAGTCATAACATTATTATTAGTATTTATATAGCGCCTACAAATTCTGTAGTGCTGTACAATGGATGGATTAACAAACACGCAATTGTAACCAGATGAATTGGATGCACATGAACAGAGGGGTTGAGGGCCCTGCTCAATGAGCTTACATGCAAGAGGGAGTATGGTAAAGTGACACAAAGTTAAGAGCAGGAGTAGATAAGTAGGCTGGAAGAATAGTATTTACTTCATTCAGTTTTTTTTTAAATGATTGTTGCAGGAGCGGAATCAAGGTGCGAGAGGGGAGGAGAACTATTAACAGTTTAATTGATACTCTTTCCTGAAGAAGCGAGTTTTAAAAGATTTTTTGAAGGAGTGCAGACTGGGTGAATGTCTAATGGAGAAGGGAAGGGAGTTTCACAAGAACGTTAACATGGACTTTATTAAGAAAAAAAAGTACTACCGAAAAATATTTGTTATACAGTATTCATGCATACTAGATTTGAAGAAATTGATTTTAAAGCCATTGACATGGAAATATAAGTTTAAGATTTATTTATCTTAAGATTGTTTGTGCACCCTATCAGGTTTCATCATTGCATTTGAACCACAGTTTATTTTATCAGACACACATCAAGACACATTGACAGAATGTTCATAGATTTATTACTGGTAAAATAAGTTAAATACAAATAAATAAAATATTTACCCTAACATTTTTTTTTCTGTTGTATTTAAACACAGCATTGGCAGTTTGTAAAAATATTGTTTTATTTTTGGATGGTTCAATCCACAAGTATTAAACAGATGCCAGATATATAGCTACTACTACACTTGGTGAGAAAAGCACAGAATAATTTTTTTTGGGTGTAAGTAATAAACCGAGAATTGTGTAGAATGGACTTGGAGGAATTGCAAAGAATTTTAGACCACACTAAAAGTTTATATTCAATTGTTTTCCAAATTGGACATTGTGGTCTAAAAATTGCATTTTCCTTGTCAGTCCTGCACCACTCCCAATTTATTAAATAAACAAACCACTCTTACAAAAATGCCTGCAATGCTTTAATCAGGTTATTTTGAAATTCCATTTCAATTGAAGCGCCATTTGGCAGAATAGCAATTAATCCTATTAATTTTACAGTCTGAACTTTATGTTCTATTTCACAATATACAGAGCAATCATTGACAAGTATTCTAAACATAAAGCAATAACCAGGAATATTCTTTTGGTATCCATGGTGACTGTTCCAATTTTATATTATAAACCCTCAGTTGCTCTTTATAAATAACCCCCATTATGTCAAAAACATATTTTCAAATACCAAATTACAAGGGTATGCTCTAAATCTGTTTGCAGATTCTGTTTAGCAGTGAATATATAGATAAAATATAATTCTCCAGACAAAAGTATCAGTGACATACTTTCTTTCCTTTTCCATGTCTGAAGGATGGCAGCAAAGACAATTTTTTTACATTAAATATTTATAAAGCATTGGAGAAGTACAGCGTCAGCAAGCGAGAAAGAGAATCATTTTGTTACCATGGTTACAGTCGAAGGACTGCTCTCTCTCTCTAGAGTGTGTCTCTTTGTCACGTAAGGTAGACAGCATGTGCTTAATATGTTCATGGTTTAACAAAGGAGTAATGATTATAACCAAGCAAGCAACACTATCCAATCAGAAGACTCATTTACAGCAGCCACAAGCTATATCTTATATTACGAGTGACCTCGTGCTGCATTGCACCAAATCATAAAATATGTAACACAGGAGCCCACACAGTGTTCTGATTGGTTTTAGCTGTGAGTAATCACTGGTGAGAAGAGAGCAATACACACTGGAAATTAAACAAAATAACTATTTTTAATGATGCTTCTTAATTTTGTTAACAGGATTCTAAGAATAGCCTATAGGAAAATGAAAGACATTAACTAGACATATGCTTGTAGCAATTGTGACGGTGGCATTTTCCTTCTATTGCAAATGAATGATAATCATTTGAAACGGTGTTCAGTATTTCTTTAGTCACATATTAGACTACTTAAATTCCCAAAGCACGTGTGAACTGAACTAATAATATCCAGTAAACTAATATTTTGCAGTTGAAAAAAAAAAAAAAAAAAAAAATGCACAATTGAATAAGAGACGAAAATAGCAGGTGTAAACATAGCAGATACTTTTGCAATATGCCGTAAAGAGAACTATTATAGACCACTGGTAATTCATCACTGTAGCACATCTTCAACCTGAGCCACCATAATTTTTGTTTTACACTTCGTCCACTGGGATTTATATTCAAACAAATCCGATATTTATTATTAGAATATTAAAGGAACACTTCAGGCACCATAGGGGTTAGCGCTCAGTCTAGTGGATATGGTGCCATGAGTGCCCTGCCTCCCGCTCCCTTCCTTTATAAGGAGTCAAACTGTTTTCAACAGTTTAACTTGTTACTTGTGGTCCGCGGGACACCCTTCCAACTCCACCACCATTGCTGCAGAAATGTAAATTTATCACCAGAAACTTCCATTAGCACTTCTGAGCCAGTGCAGATCTTAGTTCATTGACTGAGAGAGTTGACTGTATTGCAGGACTTAGCAGGACTTAGCTCAGGAGAGCTAACTGAAGTTCCAACTAGGGAAAATGTGTTTCTCCGGCCATGTTAGTGGCTGAAAGGATCAGCCTAGAGCAAATATAAGAAGTCAAACCATTCAAAAACAGTTTGACTCTTTACAATTGTGGAGTGCCAGGGCACTTCTGGCACCATAGTCACTACAGTGAGCTGTAGTGGTTATGGTGCCTGCAGTGTTCTTTTAATTTATCCAATTTAAAAGAACCTTTAAATCATATGTTGTTTCTTATCATTCCTGACAATACTGATGAAAACACATTAGTCAGGATAAATCACGTTTGTACAGCTAACCTATGCTTAAAAAGAATATTTAAACTATACTTTCTTCCAAATCAAATTCCTTTTAATCCAATATGCAAATTAATTGATCTCTCCAGGATTTACATCTAATTTATACAAATACAGTTACACCATCTTTAAAGTGTAAGGATTCTATTATCACAATTAGCAAACACAGTAAGGTTTACTAAATAATACATAATACACAATTTAGTTGTGCTGCCTACGTTTGTAACGTACAGTACTTCAATTTTGGATAAAATGCTTTTGTGTATTGAAACACTTAAAATGATGAACAGATTTACTAGACTGTTTAACAGTGGTACAATAAGAATGTGTTGTTTTGTTTTTTATTAGATCGTATACAGCCAAACAGTGCCTATGCAGTTATTGTTCTGTAAACTATGTATTTGTATTAAATCAACTCCCAAAAATGCATAGGCAGCAATAATAAGATTTTTTACCACTTTTTTTTCAAATGTGATAACATTCAACGCACATATCTGCTTTGAATGTAGGACTTTACACTCTTTCTATCCATGACTACTGTATATTTTACTTGAATTACTCATTTGTAATTTGTAAATCTTAAGTAAGAATGATAAACAGAATGAATGTAGTGTTTCACGTTAACTAACAAATAAAAAAAAGTCTAAAGTTTAAATGTCAAAACATGTATCTGCCTTAGAATTATAATGTAAGTTGATCAGATAATTCTTCTTACAAAGTCATGGTATTAGCATTAAAATATGTGCAAAAGGTCACTTTTATTTTTCTATATTATTATTACTAATGTACTTATTAAACATATTCTGCAACACCATACAATAGATAGTATGGGCTTGTTACAACTATATGTTTTATTTTTATATCTTTTGCTTTGTCAAACTCTTTTGTCAATGTAGTCTTGTTGTAACTTCATGTCTTCACCTACAGTGTGCTAATGACGTACTTTTCAAGCAAAAAATGCATTGTTATGTAACTGTAAAATTATTTTTGGAAAGATGCCATTCAATCCATGTTGGTCTAATTTGGTACTGACTATAATAATTTTTTTTTGCTTAAATAGCAATCTCAAAGAAAAACATTTCAATCAGCTTTTAATTATAATTGATAGTAATAATATATCAATTAAATAAAAATAGCCCACCGAACATCCCTAAATTATTTGTTGAATGTTGCAACTGTTTTACTATGCTTGCATTGGGACATGGGGCGGGGGGGAAGGAGGGGCTAAAAAATTTATTTGATGCACAAATTTAGAGGAGTTGGAGTATTCTTCTTGAACAAGTCTCTGTTATGGATTCAGTTCTCTTTAACCTGTTTTTTTAATGATCTCACAATGGGCATACAAGGTATGTGTCAGTGTTTGCAGGTGACACAAAACTAAGTAAGGTACTAACGTGTGAGCAGGATATTACTACACATGAATTTTGACAAATTATTGAACTGGACAAAAATGCAAAACTATGTATTTTGGAGTGAATAATGTACAAGCAATCTTTACCCTAAATAGAAATGAGTTAGGGAAAACAAGAACTGAGAAAGACTTGGGCATAGTTATAGACAACAGACTAGTTCTAAGTCAGACATCATTTCCAAAGGCCAGTAAGGTATTGTCATGCATATAGCGGGTAATGATTCACGGGACAAAAATATAAAAATATTTGCTTCTGTATAAATCAGTGACAAGACCCCACCTGGAATACATGGTGCATTTTTTTGCACCTGTTTTAAAGAAGCATATTATAGAAATAGAAAGAGGCAGGCTACATTCTTTAGTTGGGAAAAAGACGATTTACTTGTTACTAAAAAAAACTGTGAATTTGAGTGGACACCATAACATTATACAAACAAATACAGAACCAATACAAATAGCTTTCTGGTATTCTGTTCATTAATAGAACTGTACAAAGGACACAATATCACCAATTTAGAATTTAAAAGTCAAGATTTCACCTACAGCAGAGTTCTTTAATCCCTTAAGGACACATGACATGTGTGACATGTCATGATTCCCTTTTATTCCAGAAGTTTGGTCCTTAAGAGGTTAAAGCAAAAATAACAAATATATGGAATTCTCTGCGTATGGAGTTTTTTTTTTGTTAGATACTGTACTCATTTTTAAACATCTGAATGTTTTGGAATTCATGGATATAATTGTTAACATGGGTGTAACAGATTTTTTCATCAAAGGAAAAAAATAACTGTTACTTTGCAGTCAAGAACAATTTTTATCATATTGTGGCAACATTAGAAATTGCTTCCGTTTGAGATTTCCACCTTCTGTTGGATCAACAGCAGTCATGCAAACAAGTAAAAATCAGAACGTAATTAATTTTAGTTTCTTGTCAGCTTATATTAGTATGTAAATATGTACATATTGGATCCTCTTGTAACCAGGAGTATTGAGTGCATGGTCCAACTCATACCCATTCAACTTGTGCAAACCGCTTGGAGCCAACATTCAGATGTATATACAGGTGAGATAACCTTATACATTTACTCTGTACAAGGCTGTTACTGATCAGAATATTAGAATCCATTAGAGTAATGCAGACCTTAGCAAAACTAAACTATTATATTGATAATAAAGGAATTAAAAGGAGTGCAAATTTAATTGTTATAACTTGAATTGTTATGATGCATGTCCCCATTTTCGTAATACTTGAGTAAATTAAAGGGCCACTGTCCAAATTTGAAAATAAATAAAAATCAGTGTTTAGTATATATAACCCAATAAAAATATGACTACATTTTATTATGCTTTTTTTTTTTAATTGGGGTTATATCTAAAAACAGATTGCAAAAGCTACAGATCTCTTGTCTGCAGCCTCTTCAAGCCTTCCACTTCCAACCCAGTCCAGACTTTTTTGTGACTGTTGAGTCACGGAATTCCTAATGCATCTTAATGAGAAGTCATTGCAAGGAACTTGGGCCATATGCTGCCTCTTGAGGTTAGCTCCACTGAGCTAGACTACCAGGAAGTAACAGGACCATTTGTCTGATTGACAACCAGGGAGTGTAACAAGGTTATTTTTATAAAAGTACCAATTTCTATTGAAATCTGCACTTTTTGTAAAATGAAAAGAAGGGGACACACTTTTCATACATAAAGCTCTACAGCAAGCTGAAGTGCTATTGTGGTTCAGAGTGCTCCTTTAAGCATCTATAAAAGAAAGGCAACCCTGATGGCACTTATAAATTACATTGTAAAACAGACTATGCTAATCTGTAGCAAAATGTTTTCAGAAAGTATAAAGAACAAGAAATTACTTTTACACCTGTTTAAAAACAACTAAATGTACTTTTAAATGACTCTTTTTATGGACTATGACAATACATTTCACCTTTACAATATAGTCCTCAAAAGCACCTAGAATGTTTTTCTCTTAAGTTCCCTAATGATGCAACTATTAGGATATTCCATTTGAGGGCACAATCTCTAAGGACCGATTATCTCAATGACATTGAGAGATAGCACGAAACAAACAAAACACCACTTGAAAAGGAAGCTTACATTTCAAATAACAAAATCACAAAAACAAAGTAATCTTTAAAGGGGACTCATATGTGTTTGATTGCTAGTTAGCATTAGCAACGATAAAATGTCCCAAAAATAAGTACTTTAACATGAGTTCTAAAGAAACATGAGTAAACTAAACAGACAAATATTCAGTGTCCAAATGACAGGTCAGTAATAAAAATGCTTAGTATTTAATGCATCAAGAATTAACAACAGCATATGTCACACATCACTGTCATCAGCGATGTGAACAAGTGAATCCAAGATGTTCACTGACAATGACAGATGGACATTTCACAAGATTTTTCCTAAATTCCAAAAATGTACAATCGCATAATAAAAACTGTAGGAACAAAAACTGTGCATTGCCAGCTTCATAATCCTGCACTTTATGACAGCTCGACATTTTGAAAACTGGTTGTTACCAAGGTAAAAAGAGAAGGAGCAGAAAAAACATATATATTTTTTAATTAAATAACATATAAATATTTTTTATTTTTTTTTACTGCTTCACCTTTTTTCTCTCTATTGTTTTTTTATTTCTTGTTCTGTGAATAAAATCAACATTTAGTGACCGTGTCCTAGCTTTCAATCATCTTTTCTACCATTAATCATCTCTTTTTCTGGTGAACAGGAGGGATTAGGAATCACAAAACAAACATGCTTGGCCATTGTACATTTCTTTTGGTTCATGATTCGGCTATAACTGATCGGCCAAAAGTCAGGCAAATTGCAGTTTGTAACGACACAAATCTCCAAGTCTAATATTTTTATGATTTTGTTGTAGATGTATAGTACATGTAATGTTTGTTTTTTTTTTTTTTAGCTTTTTACTATTCCTATAGAATGTGGATGCTGTAAATAAAAGATGGTCTCGGAAAATACAGATGTGAAAACAGAGTACATAATAGCATAGCTCAACGTCCACTGCTTTCAGTTAATGACACGTTTGCACTTGGTGTTTAGTACACACCGACCCGTAGTACTCAATGTACAAAATTTAAGACAATAATACAGGTTTCTAGTTTTATGTTTGTGGAACTCTGTTTGATTGGATCTGCCAAGCTTCAGAAAACATTATGTTTTAAAAACAAATTTTCAGCACAACCAATTTTTCATTTTTTGGCACAGTTTTTTCCACTCTATAACATTTCTCACTGGTACTGTAATAAGACTGGATAACTAGCATCACACATTCCAATAAGAAACCAATTTGGCACAGTACAGATAGTATTTGTTCTGCTATGTTCAATCTTACCAAGCAGAAGAAACGTCCGACTCAAAATTGATACTTAGTTTTGCAAAAAAGAAAAGTCACTTTTTTACTTGCTAATGCAATCATACTGATATTTCATTCTTCATTTTTTTTTCTAGTAAAAAGCAGTGTGGTAGCTGCTATATATGGCTTTATATAAAAGCATGGAGCCTACCTTGAATATATATATATATGTATATCTATACGTTTGTGTTTTTATTTTATTTTTTTACAGTGCACAATTTTTAAATGTAAGTTGGCATTTAAACATTTTTTCACACTAGTGATCTATTTAATCACTTACAAATCTAAAGAGGAAGATTACATTGGACTCTATTTACAAACAAGTTGGCACTTGACTAGATTAAATGCATTAATCTTTTGTTAGAATCTCAACACTGCAAAGCAGAGAGACTCTGTGTCTAGTTACATTTTGCAAAGATAACATATACAATAAATATCCAGTTGGTACATTCCTGTAAAGTGTTTAGTAATTCCCGGAACATGAATCCTGATTTTCATTGCTTGAAAGAACATTGCGGGGAAGATGCTAATCAAGTGACAGTAACGGCTGCAAGTTTTCCTCTTCGTTTTTATCATTGTGTTTCAACACCCCAGGATCCACTACAGACTGGGACCTACAGCAGATAAAAAAAAAAAAAATCATCTTATTCAGGTTCCTATCATCATAATGTTGCCAAATGCCTTAAGGATAATTTCTTGACATTCAACAATATAATTTGCAATTGAAAGCATTTCATGTTCAATGCATATTCATATTATGTGAGGATCAATGCAGTATAGCACTTATGGTAGCAGTATCCATTCCTTGAAAAGCATGTTGCTAGGCAAAGTTGAACCAGCAGTGTGTAATGATGTCAGCAAGTCTGCTTTCTGTGAGCTGCTAAACAATATTAACTATAGCTATAGGTTATTGCATCTTTCAGTTACTGTATATGGCATTATGTTATAAACTCTCTATGCCATCTCATACAAATTCCTCTGCTACCTTTTGTCTCATCTCCACAGTTTAACCTTTAGATTGTAAGCTCATGGGCAGGGCCCTCTACCTGTTGTATCGGTCTGTTCTTATTGTTTTGTCTTTTTCCCAATTGTACAGCGTTCCGGAATACGTTTGACGCTTTATAAATACCAGTAATAAATAAATAAAAATGACAGGCTGACCATATGGCCAGGGGTCCACTATCAGAGAGTCAAAGGTCATATGCATTCTTGGTTCTCTATGCTTCAGAATGACCAAGATTTGTAGCTTATCATGAAAAAATTACTTTTAGAGCCCTAGGTACCCAATACACATTGTATTTGTTTAACCCCTTAAGGACACATGATATGTTTGACATGTCATGATTCGCTTTTATTCCAGAAGTTTGGTCCTTAAGGGGTTAAAAGCATTACTGAAAAGTGTTATTGCATAGAGGTATTTTTAGTAAAAGGATATTCCAGACACACTTGTATACACCAATATAGCCAAAAAACAGTGTCTTAGTAAAATATTGTTTGTGGTAAGAGTAACCCTTCCTTACTGGTTCCAGCACCAAACAGAGAAGATAAATAGAGAAGGACAGATATCAGAGGGGATAGGCTGAGAGGAGCATATCTGTGGCATGAGGGGGTCTTTGACATTATTGGCTTCCTGGAGCCATCATGAGGTGTGGCTGGCATCAGACAGTAAATATGCACATAATTTACATTAGCCAGTCCAAAACTCTTGTTCCTGGCTGGCAAGAGCAGAGGTGGTGTTAAACTCTGTATCTGTATACAGACTTTAGGCACCATGATTACTTTAAATCAGTAAGGTGGTGATGGTGCTTGGAATAACCCTTAAAGTGCATTTGATCATTTTAACCATATATTCATGATTTAATTTCCTCCTGTAACGGAACGCCTGGCACCCCGACTGGGTACCTCCATTTGACTGATGCTCCTAGTGCTTCCCGAGGGCTCCAAGCACTCCACTAGACACCATAACCACCGCAGACCCCACAAACCACCGCAGCTTGGTGGGGGTCTCGCCATCTTCCTCCTACTCTGGGCCCAAGACCATGGACCAGCTTCCAGTAGGTAAACCTCTCCTAAATCCAGAGAGCAGGAACAGAAACAAGTTCTTACAAGAGCTTACTCTGGGGAGTATAGTGACTATAGCAATGCCCAGAGTGTAGGTAATTCTCCAATCCCCCAAACATGAGCCGAAACTTCACAAAGGTGCTTTCATCATACCCTCCTTATTCAAATCTCAAAATTTAATTTGCTAAAAAAGAAAAAAAAAAAAGGTTTCTACAAATCTCTGCAGTTGATCTCTGCTCACTTAATCCCATCTCTTGTTTACATAAAAAAATATCTGTCAAGGCTGGACACCTCAAAACGCAGAACCCAGAGCTAAGCATCTTCTATACTACACAGGAAAATGTATTGCTGGCCCTTAGGGTTGCCGGGCTTTACACATGAAGGTATAGAATATAGAATGCAAATATGACAAAAAGACCGCAATGGCATCAAACAATTACACAAGCATGGGGGCATATATAATGAATGCAAGGTGGACCAGTCCATGTTGGAAAGGACATGATGCAAAATGATGCATCCAAAAGGCACAGAACCCATTGCACTTGTTAGATATGTTCTGAATTACATACTTACAAAGTGCTTATATTTAGGGTCAACAGTTCTATTTTGGGCCAAAATCCCTTGGTCACTCTTTTTCTATGCTTTATACATAGACTTCTTTTCCAGGAGTTTAATGTTAATGGTAAAGTGTCTCTAAATTACAATAAATTAATTTACAAATAAGTCCATCAGCGCTGGCTCCATCTCCGCCTCCTTCAACATCATCACTATTGGGAACCAATGCATGGCGAGTACCGCATGCCATTAGACCTTCCCCAATGGAAAGCATACAACTGCTGAACGTTGCGATCACGTACCGCTGTGGTGCGGATGGTTCACTGAATGTGTGATACAAGGTGACACAGCACTCACCCTGACCTCTCAGGGGGACTCTAACACATTCTTGCAGAGACTGCACCTGGCTGAGACCCAATCTGAAGAAACCCATGCCTCGGGAGCCATGACCTGAAATGCATTAAAATATTATGGACCGCAAGACGCAGTCCCATTGTACACAACACTTGTTTTACTCAAATTACTTACTTAACAATATTTTTGATTGTATGTTATAGTCTAAATGTAGGTATTCTAGCAAAGTGCTAGGTGAGGACACACCATATAGGGCAAGTTACTTTTTCAGAAATGTCCACGAATTACATACCTGTGACATATGGTAGCATTATGTTTTCAGTTTATGACCATATATTGTGTAGGTGCACAGCACAGACACCTCAGTATGACTGTTCCCAGAGGCACATTACTAACAATTAGGTAGTTAAACACCAAGGGGCCACCATGCAATCACCATGTGTTAACTAAGCCATAGGCAGTCTAGCGCAGTTGGACACCTAACTACATATTGCTATGAATTGTTATAAATTGTTATATGATCATGTCTGCATGTAAATGCAAACTTATACAATGATGCAGTTGTTATTTTTGTAATTGGAAACTCCAATAAAATACAAATTTAAAAATACAAGACTATCAATTTGCAATTTTCCATATAATTTTTAGTCTTTCAACTCTTATAAAAACATAAATGTTCTTATTGAATTACTAATATGCTATGCCAGCTTCTATTCTATTTTCCCAGAACAACAACAACATTCATTATGTTAATGCACATTGCTGCTTACCATTCCTGAGTCAGCTTCTCTTTAGAGAAGAATCCTCTACCAAATGGATGACTGAAAGTATGCTCATTGATTGGCTATTGATCGGTTTCCTCGTAATATACTAATAACACAGCATTCCCTACTGATTTATACTCTGTTGTTGTCTTGGCCTATTTATCGGTTTGGTGTTATGTGTTTTAACTGCTTTTGGATTTCTGTCATCACCAATACAGGTTTTACCTATTTTCAACAAGTATGTGTTAACTAGAGTGCTAATGCATGTACTATGTGACTGGATTATGCCGGGGCGTGTGGGGTAGGGGGTTGGAGCTGTCCAGTTCTCTTGCTCATTTTTTCTGTTTCTAACTTTATTTCTTACTATTTTTTGGCTCTTTTATATGCTCTAGTTTTAAGACACTCTAACCTTGGTTGCTGTCCATTTATTTAGTATTATCTATCTGCTTTCTTAGTGGAACCAACCAAATAAAGACAGATGATAGATTAGATAGATAGCTTAGCAAAACAAAAACAACTTTATAAACTGATATTTGATCAGAACAACACATTTAAAGCGGCTCTGTCACTGATCTTATGAAAGCCTATACTTTTCTTTATGTACAACTTTCCAAATTGTAATTTTGCAAAAACAAAATGGGGAGCCCAGGGGACAAAATGTCCTATTTAACTGGTAAAACAAAAAGGTGGCAAGGCTGCTTTAAGAGTTTTGATGTCTACTAAGCAACTAGGCTAGAAGCAAGGGAAGGGGGCAATGGGAGGGAGTTGTCGAATTTGCCCTTAGGAAACTGGGCTAGAAGCATAGGAAATGGGCATTGGGAGAGAGGAATGCAAAACTAATCCACAGGGAAGGAAGTAGGTTTCATGAGGGACTACTTTAGCCCAAAAGTAACTACTGATATTTTATTTAGGCAGTAATAATGCTTGTAGAAGTAAATGGGCTAAAGTAAACAAGAAGGTAACATATGGGATGTCTCCTGTCACACAGGAGTAGGTGGGTTTATATTTGGCCACTAATATTTTGTAAACCATATAGAAGAAAATGAGCATACTCTTTATGAATTCTAGAAATATGTTTGACCATAACTGATCATAAATGGATGGAAATTCTCTCGTTTGGGGTACATTTATGGAAATGAATCACAGCGGATTTAATGTAGTATGTTATGTAGTATGTTTAATGTAGTATGTTATGACATGCCAAAACCACCAAGCTATTATGGCTTCACAATGGAATTCACTATTCGCATCAGCACTGACCTGTTTGTTTTACCACAGAATGTTATTTAAATTAACTGCAAACAAAGACTTTCTCTCACATGTGTATTTCACTAAAGGGTGGATAATCTCTCTTTAAGGATTGTTTTCATTATACAATGCAAAAATCAAGGTTAACTTACTAATTTGTTAACTTCACTGATGATAAATGTAAAGGTTTACTTTTTTAGTTGCCCCATTTCTGTTTTGACCCATAACCGGGGAACAGCCCTAGGGATACTCCTAGCATCATAACCACTGGAGCAAGCTATGATGCTTGGAGTAACCTTTTAAGAAGAATTTGTGCTCTGCCCATTATTCATCATATCCTACTTTAACGACCAGTTAAAAACAGTCAAAGCAAGACTAACCATAAAGTGACATCAGTGAGCTGTCTAGACAGGGGTTTAGTCAAAGGTTCTAAACCCATTAATTTGCTTGGCTTTACACACCAGGAATAAGGGGTTGGACAAACAAATAACCTGCCTAGGGCGCTGTGGGATCATACCATCCTTTTCTGATACCAGTTAAAGGATACTTCAAGATTTCCTTGCATGGATAATTTTATATACTGCAACATCAATAGAAATAAATGGTCTCCAGCTATATATCCTTCCTATAAATGCCCTTTTTTTTCCTGAGTAAGCCAAGAACTCTCTTGGTGAGGATATAAGCCAAAGGTTAATTTGACTTAATAGTTTATTCACCAGATTTCTTTAGAAAGCATTTTAATAGGACAACCAGATAATAATTGAGAGTGGGTGGATGAAGTTCCCCAAACATATTAGTTTTTTAGTACTTTATGAGCAATGGAAGAGAGATATTGACATATGGTAAATGCAGGCTTAGAATGCATACGGCAAGTGTCCTTCCAGTATCACCTCTACAGGACAATTGGGAGATATGTCTTTCTAGTGTTTTCCATCTATGAGACAATGTAGCTGAAACCCTGAAAACTACATCAGATCCTTATCACTTTTTCAACAAACTTTACAATAGGCACTATTAATTTTAGATAGAACTCTGTTGGCATCTGTCATACACAGATTTTTCATTTAGACTGTCAGATAATGACGTATGATTCATCACTCCAGAGAACACGTTTACACCTCTGCATTGCATGTTGATGCATGGCTTGTGTATGTTTGCTCTGCAATGGAAACCCATTTGAAGAAGCTCCTAACACATAGTTATTGTGCTGATACACATAGTTATTGTGCTGATACCGCTTCCAAAAGTAATTTGGAGCAGTGTATTGAGGGATGTAATTTTTATGCACTATGTGCTTCAGCACTACGTATATCACAGTGGTTACATAGTGGCTCAAAATTTCTTCCAAGACAACAGTAAAACATCAAAAAAATATACAAATAAAAATGTATGTCTTAATGTGAAATAGAAAGGAAGAAGTAGTAATGAATACTTATATTTCAATCCAATTCCTCCTATAATCTCCTTAAATTGGTCAAGGATATCGGTCCACACTCTGATGGTGTAGAAAATCATATGGTGTCAATATATGCTGGTATAAGCCTCTTCTAGGAATGGTATAGCCAACTTCCCTCCAAGAGATATGATGCAGACAGTCATAGAGTATTATGTATAAACATGCCAAACTCATATATAATAAATAGAGCCACTCACCAATGTTAACCCCTTAAGGACTGGACTGTTTTTGCGATGTTGTACATTTGCGACCAGGCATATTTTTACACTTTTGTGGTGTTTGTGTTTGGCTGGAATTTTCCGCTCTCTCATTTACTGTTCCCATACAAATTATATATTGTTTTTTTCAGGACAAAAGGGGCTTTCTTTACATACCATTATTTATATAATATCATGTATTTTAATTTAAAAATAAAATAAAAAAAATGATGAAAAATTGAAAAAAATACATGTTTTTTGACTTTTACTTGAAAAATCTTTTACTCATCTACAAAAGCGAATTAAAAAAACTGCTAAATAGATTCAAAATTTTGTCCTGAGTTTAAAAATACCCCGTGTTTACATGCTTTTTTGCTTTTTTTTGCATGTTATAGGGCTATAGGTACAAGTAGAATATTGCGGTTTCAAAACATAAATTTTTTAAATTTATCAATAGTGACATTGTAACACTATTATCTGTCATAAATCTCTGAATAACACCCCACATGTACATATTTTTTTTAAAGTAGACAACCCAGGGTATTCAATATGGGGTATGTCCAGTCTTTTTTAGTAGCCACTTAGTCGAAAACACTGGCCAAAGTAAGCATTCATATTTGTTTGTGTGTGAAAAAAGTAAAAAAACTAAATTGAACGCTAATTTTGGCCAGTGTTTGTGACCAAGTGGTTACTAAAAAAGACTGGACATACCCCATTTGCAATACCTTGGGTTGTCTTCTTTTGCAAATGGTATGCCATCATGGGGGTAATTCTCATTCCTGGGCTACCATACGCTCTCAAAGGCAACGTAACCAACCTGGCCATTTTCAATGTAAAAATATTTGACCCATATATTTGACCTTGTAACTTTCAAAAATGCTATAAAACCTGTACATGGGGGGTACTGTTTTACTCAGGAGACATCGCTGAACACAAATATTAGTGTTTAAAAACTGGAAAACGTATCACAACAATTATATCATCAGTAAAAGTGCTGTTTGTGTGTGAAAAATGCAAAAAAAGTCACTTTCACTGACAATATCATCGCTGTGATATGTTTTACTGTTTTGAATCACTAATATTTGTGTTCAGCGAAGTCTCCCGAGTAAAACAGTACCCCCCATGTACAGGTTTTAGGGTGTCGTAGAACGTTACAGGGTAAAATACAGTGCTAGCAAATTCAATTCTCTGGAATTTCGGCCTGGGTTGGCAGGCAGGTCCCTTAAATTGCAATCAATAAAATTACTGAATTATGTAAAACTATTACATAAATACGCACGTAGAATTTAAATATATATGCATATTTATATATTTGAAGTCTACGTGTATATTTATATAATTATTTATGTAATTTTGTATATGGACATATGTATATTTCTTATTATTTTTATTTATTTTTATATACATAGATATATATACAAATTCATTCTAAGTGTATTTTGATATAAATATATATATATTAATTTTAAAATACAGTTAGAATAAAATTTCATATAGCTATATAATTTTTTTTTAATTTTTTATTATTATTTAAAAAAATTTTTATTTAATTTAAATTACTTATTATTTATATTTTATAATAATATATATATACAATATATATAGTTATTATATATATTATATATATACGTGTGTAATTTAATTATAAGTGTATTTTTATATTAATATAAGTACATATTAATATAAAAATACACTTAGTATGGCATTATATATATGATATATAGACATATATTATATAGATATAATATATGTCTATATATCATATATACACATATATAGTTTTTTTTTTTTTATTAACATGTACCTTTATTTTCTTTTATGATTTTACACTAGCAGGGAGACTGCCTGTCAGCACAGGCAGTCCCCCTGCAGGCAGACACATGGACACCTATTGTGACCATGTGATCACTGTGTTAAGCGATCACATGGCCACAGGGGTCCTAATTCAGTGTGGGGAGACTGTCTATGCTGCAGGCAGTCTCCGCACAACCGGAGCAACGCTGATCGCCGCCGGGGGAACGACGGTGATCAGGTAAGTAGCTCTGACCGTTAGGACGGTTCAGGACCGTCATCGGTCGGCAACGCAAAAATGCAGATGACGGTCCTGAACCGTCCTCGGTCGCTAAGGGGTTAAAGCCCTCATTGGTTTTAGGCTCATACTGCATTTGTATCACAACTTCAACAATCTTATAAGTGTTATACTACCTGTTTGATCACAGTGACATAGATAGTGTTTTCACACTGGATTCAAATCTGCATATGCTGTGGTGTGGCAAAACAAATCATTTCAATAAGAAAGATAACATGAAAAAAAAAACTATTACATAAAAATAACAAATTGATTGTCTTATTCAAGTGATTTGTATTGACACAACCCAATGTATGCAGATTTAATGCCACCATCTCACTGATCATTCAACCATGTAACTGTTATAAGATAGGTAGAACACCACCTATAGTGTATTAAAGGTGTGATATATGAGCCTAAAACAAATAAGATACATATTTTATTTTTTTATATTTTTTTAATATTTCACTGTTGTTGCGGAACTGTTTGCACTAATTGAATTTGTGTGGAGGATATTTTGCAGTTGTGCACTCCTTTTTGGCTGCATATGTCATATATTAGTTTGTGCCATGATTTCCTTTCTTTGAACACTTGGTCTATTTTAATTGGTACCATTAGTACTAGAATCATACTTTTTCACTCTATAGCTTTTTTGCTTCAGCACTTGGCTTCCCCCCAAGTTAGTATACATAGTCTACCACTTCATTGCTGGTATGTAGTTATTCCCAGAATCTTCCCATTCACAATAATAGCACTTAGAGTTGACCTAGGCAAATCTAGTAAAACACACTTTTAACCAACTGACTTGTGGCAAAGTGGCAGCCTTTTCAGTATTGCCAATGTTTTTCTATGGAGATTTTGTGGTGGATTGATGGACTTTATGCATCTTTTAGCAATGGGTGAGGCTAAGGCACCTGGACTCAATAATTAGTATGGATTTCCACTCATATCTAGTCATTTAATGCTCATTTGCATCATGCTACACATACTTGTTTTTCCTGCCTCACTAAACTCATTTTCCATTTTTATGTGTAATAGCTCTGTAACCCAAAAGTATATAGAATAATTTCTGAATCCTTCTAGTTTGTTACAGATTTCACATGTATGACACTATCAGTTAGTAGTCTGACAAGGTTATTTATAAAAGTGCGAATTGTGGGACATTCAAAGTTAATTTCGAATTTTAGGCCAAAATGGAAGCATAGCTAACTGAGAATATTTCCAGTTTGGCTACTTTGGTCTTGAGCTTGAAGTTTACTTTGAATTCATTTTGAATAGCCTACAATTCTCACTTTAGTAAATGAACCTATTAGTCTTCATAGTAAATAAAAATTACTTAAAGGAACACTATAGTGTTAGGGATACAAACATGTCTTCCTAACACTATAGTGCTGGAGTGGCTGTTGAGGTCCCTGGTGCCCCTCTCTGCCACACTTAAATGTACCCTTTCCATTGCCACACTGGTCTTTCAGTGGCTGACCCCGCCTCCATGGCTGAGAACATCACGATTACATTCTGAAAGGAAAGCAATGTGAATCAAAAAGCTGTGCTGTGCCAATCAGCATCTCCTCATAGAGATGAATTGAATCACCATAGTTGTACAAAACAGAATTACTATAGTTGCATAAAAATGTATGTTTTGCCCAAGATATTATACCCTGCTCACAAGGAGATCATACAAAATAAATCAAACTTATGAGTGCCATACCTCTTCATAGCTTTGGGAGATAAGTCTTTTTCCACCTCTTTCATTGGCATAGTATATGAGTCTACATTATATTCACTCTCGTCATCATATTCATGGTCCAGTAGCGTTCTTGCCCATGTTCCCATATCATATGGTGGCAGCATCCCACCAAATTCAGAGGGTAAGATTTCTGGGTGAATCAGTTGGTGCAGGCTATTGAGATTATTCCCATGCAAAAATATCTAAACAAAGATAAGACAAATTAGTTTGCAAACTTTATGTAATGTCAAGTGTTTTCTTCTATGTAGTGTTTTCTATGAAGAGCATAGTTAAAGGGACACTATAGTCACCAGAACAACTATAGCTTAATGCATTTGTTCTGTTGAGTAGAATCATTTCCTTCAGGCTTTTTGCTGTAAACACCGTCTTTTCAGACAAATGCATTACAGCCTAGCATTACAGCCTAGTGATAACTCCACAGGCCACTCCTCAGATGGCTGCTAAAGCTGCTTCTTTTGGCAGTGCTGCAGAGTAAGAAGCACTGCTATTCAATGTCTCCAAAAGCTGCATACAGACACTGAACTTTCCTCATAGAGATGCATTGCTTCAATTCATCTATATCAAGAGATGCTGATTGACCAGGGCTGTGTTAGACTTGTGCTGCCTCTGCCCTTGATCTGCTAACTTGACAGTCTCAGCCAATCCTATGTGAAAGCATTGTGATTAGCTCACATCATCACTTCCAATGATGTCAGCAGACTGAGGCAGTTCTCCGGCAGAGGGAGCAACTTACTACTTGAATACAAGTAGTAAGATTTTGCTATATTTAGGGAGGCAAGAGGGTGCCAGGGGGCTAGATGTTGGTTTTAACACTATAGGAAAAAACATAAAGTGGCAACACCTCCCAATACGTGACAATATATATATAGAAAATATACAAATAACCTGGAATCAGGCAGTGATTCGTGAGTGGAATCTGTATAGAAAATTACAAAACTAACATAGCGTAATACAGTTTAGTTCCAGTGAGTAGTATCTATAGAAATAAGTGCACTCACAAACGAACATGGAAACAGGCTCCTCACCCTCTCAGGGCTAGTATGTTGTTTGATGAGTAGACAACCATCCGTGGAATATATGTAAATAAAAAGACTGAATATAGTGAAGTTTGTTATAAAAGTACAAAATCACATTTATTGGTCTCACTTACAGTAGAAGGAATGTTACAGGCATATCTCCATATAACATGGAACTCCCAAACAGCATGGAGGCAGGTCCAGTGGAGAAAACAAAAATAAATGAAGTAATACACAGTAAAGAAAATTATTATATAAAATAAAACAATTGAATCAGAACTAAAAGTCCTTAAAATATGTATCCAACGCGTTTCGTCCGGCAGAAGGACTTCATCAGTGATATTCATGCAGTAATCTTTGTAAGTATATGTAAGGATGCCAATATCCCCCGGCATTTGGAATTCCCGGTGTCCGGTGTGCGTGCGTTCGACGTGCGTACCATTCATGGAGCGCAAGAAAGGGGAGGGAACCCTTCGCGTTCCAATTACAATATTTCCGGAAACATAGGACGCATGCGGGCAATAAACGCGCATGCGCACACACAACAACCGGAACCTGTAGGGGACAAAAAGACACAGGGCGAAAAATCCGCCCAGATCTCAGGAGAACAGCATTGTAGACACAATAATACATATTATACAGAATGAAGAATAATAATTAATAATAATAAAATTTTTATTATATAAGTTATGTTAGTCATAAAAAATTACATATATATTAAACTATTATATGAATAAAAAACAGTATCCTTAAAAAGCAAGATCCGATTTACTTAGAATTAAGAGGAACCCAGTATAGCTCAAATATTAAAGAACTTAAATAAGACCTTGTAAATCGATTTCTTGATTAAGCCCCTGATGTAGGGTTTTAAGATTAAAAATCCATAAAGCTTCTTTCCTAATTAATTCTTGTAACTTATCTCCTCCCCTCCAATTCAAATGAACTAAATCTATTCCAAATGCTTGGAAAGTATTCCAGCTAAACAAAGGACATGAGTAACAGTGTTTAGGAACACTATGATCAGATTTGTTTTTCTTTATTTTGTTAAAATGTTCCCAGATTCTAGTATGGAGTTTTCTAGAAGTGCGTCCCATATACTGGGCTCCACAACCACACTATAGTAGATAAACAACCAAAGAAGAAGCACAGTGAATATGTTTCTTAATATAATAAGCTTTATTCGTATACGTACTTGTAAAATTAGTCATTTTCTTTTTTTGATGTTTACATGTGGAACAATGACCACAACTAAAGAAACCCTGTATTGGAGTTTTAAGTACGTTATTACAAGAAGGAGTTATAGGAAGCAAACTAGGCGCTAATTTATTTTTTAAATTAGCTGATTTTTTATAAATTACCGTGGGAAATTTAGGTAGCATATGCTTCAAAATATCATCTCTCTTCAAGATGTGCCAATGTTTTTTGAGTATTTTTTTCTATCTTTTTTGCTTGGGAATTGTATTGTGTTATGAAAGCAAACTCAAAATTATTATTGAAATTATTTTTATTATTTTTACTTCTATCACTATGTACTAGTGTATTTTTATAATTATATTGAATCATTTCACTGTGATCTTTCTTTTGTTCTTTATTTTCAAGTAGAAGGGTCCTATCGGAATGGAGGATAGCTGTCTCTGTTTTCTCCATTATCTTAAGATCATAACCCTTATCTACATATCTTTGTTTTATAATTGTCGATTGTTCTAAAAAAACCTGATTATCAGTACAATTTCTTCTGATACGGGTTAGTTGACTCTTAGAAACATTTAAGAGCCACGGAGGATAATGAGCACTAGAACATTCAATTGCCGTATTACAATCTGTGGGTTTGAAATATGTTTTGGTTTTTAATTTATTTGATTTAATTTATTATTATTAATTATTATTCTTCATTCTGTATAATATGTTTATTGTGTCTACAATGCTGTTCTCCTGAGATCTGGGCGGATTTTTCGCCCTGTGTCTTTTTGTCCCCTACAGGTTCCGGTTGTTGTGTGTGCGCATGCGCGTTTATTGCGCGCATGCGTCCTATGTTTCCGGAAATATTGTAATTGGAACGCTAAGGGTTCCCTCCCCTTTCTTGCGTTCCATGAATGGCACGCACGCCGAATGCACGCACACCGGGAATTCCAAATACCGGAGGATATTGGCATCCTTATATATACTTACAAAGATTACTGCTTGAATATCCCTGATGAAGTCCTTCTGCATGACGAAATGCATTGGATACATATTTTAAGGACTTTTAGTTCTGATTCAATTGTGTTATTTTATATAATAATTTTCTTTTCTGTGTATTACTTCATTTATTTTTGTTTTCTCCTCTGGACCTGCCTCCATGCTGTTTGGGAGTTCCATGTTATATGGAGATATGCCTGTAACATTCCTTCTACTGTAAGTGAGACCAATAAATGTGATTTTGCACTTTTATAACAAACTTCACTATATTCAGTCTTTTTATTTACATATATTCCACGGATGGTTGTCTACTCATCAAACAACATACCACCCCTGAGAGGGTGAGAAGCCTGTTTCCATGTTCGTTTGTGAGTGCACTTATTTCTATAGATACTACTCACTGGAACTAAACTGTATTACGCTATGTTAGTTTTGTAATTTTCTATACAGATTCCACTCACGAATCACTGCCTGATTCCAGGTTATTTGTATATTTTCTATATATATTGTCACGTATTGGGAGGAGTTTCCACTTTATGTTTTTTGTTATTTATGTTTTAGGTGTTAATGAGGTACACTTGGGACTTCTCCCTACAATACGTTTCGCACTATACTCTCTTAGTGTGTATACTCTTCTTTGTTTGTATTTTAACGCTATAGGGTAAGGAATACATGTTTGTGTTCCTGACCCTATAGTGCTCCTTTAAGTTTTAGAAATTTGCAGATATTTTCACATTGTCATATAATTTATGTTCTTATGTATTTATATTTTGGATGGCATAACGTGTGCTAACCATTGTATTGCATGAGGCTATTGATTTTTTTTGTTCTAGAGCTATTTAAGTATACATATCAATAACTTTTCTTTCTTTCTGTCTGTCTGTTTGTGTCTGTATGTCTGTCTATCTATCTTATAAACAACTTGCTCTTGCTTACTTAATTTAACCCCTTAAGGACTGAGCCAAATGTACACGTTGTGAACAAAACGTGAACAAAATCTGGCATTTGCGCTACATGTCTGTCCAACCGTAATGCACCTCTTTCATATTAAATGCACCCACCCTTATTATATATCATTTTATTCAGGGGACACAGGGCTTTCATTTAATATCAAATATTTAGCTTGTGACTAAGTGGCTACTAAAAAAGACTGGACATACCCCATTTTCAATACCTTGGGTTGTCTACTATTGCAAATGGTATGCCATTATAGGGGTAATTTTCATTCTTGGGCTACCATAGGGTCTCAAAGGCAACCTAACCAATCTTGCGAATTTTAATGTGAAAAAAATGAAACACAAGCCTTATATTACACCATAAAACCTGTACATGAGGGGTACTGTTGTACTTGGGAGACTTCGCTGAACACAAATATTTGTGTTTCAAAACAGTAAAAAGTATCGCAGCAATAATATCGTCCGTGTAAGTGCTGTTTGTGCGTGAAAAATGCAAAAACTTCACTTTTACTGGCGATATCATCGTTGTAATACATTTTACTGTTTTGAAACACTAATATTTGTGTTCAGCGAAGTCTCCCGAGTAAAACAGTACCCCCATGTACAGGTTTTATGGTGTCTTGGAAAGTTATAGGGTTAAATATAGTGCTAGCAAATTAAATTCCCTATACTTTCGGCATGGGTTGTCAGGCAGGTCCCGCTAATTGTAATTAATTAAAATACCTAATTATGTAAAAATATTACATAAATATATATGTAGAATTAATATATGTATGTATATATATATATATATATATACAAATGTGTGTATATATATATATATATATATATATATATAATTTTTTAAATATTTTTATTTATATATAGGTATATATATAGTGTATATATTTATGTATATAGATATATATATTATTTCGTTCTACGTGTATTTTGATATAAATATATATATATATATATATATAAATATCACAATACAGTTAGAACAAAATAACACACATCTATATATTTTTTAATTTTTATTTTTAATTATTTTTTTAATTTTATTTTTTAAAGTATTTAAATTTTTTTATATTATATATAAATATATATATAACAATAATTATATATATATTTAATCAATATCAGTCTACGTGTAATTTGATATATATATGATCTAATTATATATTTTTTTATTATTTTTTTACACTGATTAATTTTATTTTATTTGAATTCAGCCAGCAGGGGGACTAACTGTCATTACAGGCAGTCCCCCTGCTGGCAATGCAGCAGCCAGCTAACCCGGTCATGTGATTGTGAGGTCCTCACAAGGACCTCACTCTCACATGGCCGGGGGGGCCGGAAGAGGCAGGATCTGCCGCGGGGGACTCCCTGGGGGCGACTGGGTAAGTAAAAAAAATGGAGGGCGTACTATTACGCCCTGCGGCATTTAGAGCCGCTTAGAATAGGGCGTAATAGTACGCCCTCCGGTTTTAAGGGGTTAAAGGTTATGTTCTATAAGTTTCCTTACCAAAGCCCAATAAACAAAAAAAAAAATTATGTTTATGGGATGTTAGTTTCTCCACCTTCCAAAATAGAGTTATGTAAAGTATATATCAAAATAACCATTTTGAGCTAGACTAGACTTGGAATTTTAAAATTTTTGGATCTTTGCTATTTAATCTTAATGTCATAAATTGTTTATCTTTTGTTTATTTCTTAATTTTGGAATTAATAACTTGCAATCTACTGTACCATCCTGTCAGGATCATATCCTGATGACAGAATCTAGTTTCTTTTATTTCTATTTCTTTAAAAAATGTTCCAGTTTTCTCCACTAGTGGACTCCCTAGCCACTAGACTGAAGAAACTTTCTCTCACCTGCCTCTCATATCAGTTAGACCTGCTATAAGAGGCCACACCCTGCTACACAATTTGCCTTGACATTAAATGTAGTTGTGTTCTGATACTGGCTCCTACAAAAACCTGTTATATCCTGGAAATATTTATTTCAACCTGCTACTTTCCAAGCTTACATATTACTAATACGTTTGGAGAATACCTGCTTATTAACCATACATTTGGACAAAATCTACTTGGACAAAACCTACTTACTAATGATATACTTGGAGGTAACCTAACCTGCGAATGCTAATTGTATCCTACATTATTGGAATTGAGTTTAATATTGAATTGTCACTGCATTTACGGAAAATTATTTAAGTGAAGATTCCAAACACCCTTGAAGATTATAATTCTAAAGGACTCTAACTCATATATCCAAAACCTGCTATACAACCTGCAAGCCAAAAGTGGCATATCCACCAAATGTCTCTTACCTGTATTGCTTTATCCTTTTATAATTCTATTTTAACACTGTCTATTGTATTTTGTTTTTCGTGTAACCTATAATTCTCAGTTGTAGGTTTTCTCTTTTTTTTTTTTTTGGTACACAATACTTGCCTCTTAAGTACATTAATTGATTCTTCTTTTTTCCCTTTTCTATATTCTCTCTTCCTAAAAGTCCTGCTATTTTTATTATTTTCAAGACAAATCATGTCTAAGATAAAAAAAAAAAAGACCCTGCAATTAACCATAGTTTCAGTCTCATCTCTGACCTGATCAGAAGCATGACACATCCTATATCAACTGATTAGTGCATGTTAACTGTTTAAATCTAGAGTGGTACAAAGTGGATTTCACTAAGAGCATTTGTATCGAAAGGAGTGTATTTAAAGAAGGATGCTTTTTGAGGGAAATTATAGGACATTGGAGGTACCCTTTTTCGTGTCTTTTCTTTCAAGAATGGACGTATGACAGTATACAAGGCATGGATATACCAGGGTTGATTGACAAAATGGATTCCTCCAAAACGTGCAGGAAAGCTATCCTATAAAACAGGGAAAAACAGTTTGTAATCCATCATACTATGTAAACATACCAATCAGATGTATCATACATTTTTCATAGTAATCCAGTAAAGCTTAAAAAGACTTGCACATAATAAATATGGTTTGATGTATAATTCATACTAGCCTCCAGAGGCTTCCTCAAAGCAAGCTGCTTGTAACAAAAATGCTATTTTTATCATGTCGTCTAACCCTGTGTTTTTTTTTTTTTCAAAATAGACCATAGGATGCAAAGAAAAGTAGCAATTTTTAACATCTTTCATACAATATATGCTTAAACAGTAAATTAAGAAACAAGTGATGATACCAGTCAACCAAATTAACAGATATATTGGAAAACATTTACAAAAAAGTCATATTTACCAAACCAGAATTGCAACAATATTCTGGAGAAAGTGTATATTAACCAACACAGAACATCCCTTTTAAATGTACTACTTTCTCCCAGATTTGCATGTCAAGTACTGATATTGTTTTAATAGGAAACACATGTGTCTTATAATACAACATTTGCTCATAAAATTGAGTTGACAATGATCCAATGTAGAATGCTTTTGAAAAGCCACTTTAGTGCGGTCCATATGTATTTGGATTTACCAAGGTTTTTATATTTTATGTCCGTATGTTAAATTCAACATTGATTACATGAATTATGTGCACTGGTATATTATTTATATATATATATATATATATATATATTTTAGGGTAGTCTGCATTTAACCCCTTAAGGACACATGACGGAAATATTCAGTCATGATTCCCTTTTATTTCAGACGTTGTGTCCTTAAGGGGCTATGGGACCAAACATAAGTGAATAATTGGATCTGCAGTGGTTTCTGATGCATGCGCGTCATTCTTTTAGTAACAATACATCTAACAAGATGACTATAGGTATTACTTTTCTTTCACAATATGAGTAGCAGTAGAAAAGTCTATATCAAGTGAAAAACAATGTGAATAAACTGATCAGAGATGTAGCCAAAACTTTAACTGTGTCAAAATCAATTGTGTGATGTATTATGATAAATCCTAAATGCACTGAGGAACTCAGCAATAGCAAACAGCGTGGCACACCACTACAAGATGAATGAAAAATGTGTATAACAGTTGGAACCTTTTTTTTACACATATTGACATTGCTCAATATTGAAATTATCAAAGAGAACTAGAGAAAATGGCATCAGCATATCCTGAGATACTTTGGCTCCAAGACTGCAAACCACCAATAACATATGTCGCTAGGGGACATTTGAATCTAGAGTCCTGGATATTTAGTTCTTAAGGTTTTTTTTTGTTTTTTTTCTATTTATTTTTTCATCAATCAGTTCTTGAAGCTACTACCCATTATAAACAGAAAAAGTTTACAGTACTCCTCCAGGTTACCTAGGGGGAGCTCTAGAGCAGAATCTTGATGTATACCTCTATTAGTTAGATAGTATGACAGGATTGCATTAAATACCTAACAGTACAGCAAGTGCTTGTTTCAGGCTATACTTTCATTGTGATCCTAAAAAGCATCCACAGCAGACGGAAGAAAATCAGCTAGCCTACTAAAAATTACAATAACAACTATAGTGTTCTTTAATACAGTGTACGGTACTAAAGATATACAACTTAACCTGTTCCAGTTCCACAGTGACTAAAAGAGGAAACCGTGGAAAAAATTTACATTTTAAGTACTACTAAAAATATAGCTTCATGTATTGCTGTAGTACAATATGTATTTAGGTGCTCTCCCCTGTGTTCAAGCAGTTTGACAGAAAACAGGGCTCTCCTTACAGCAGGCACAGTGTGACATTGGTGGGCTCCAAGATTTGGGCTATGTTACACTACTCCAAAAACAAATCAATCTATTCATCTGGCAGGGGAAAAGACCAAGAGTAGACATATCCACACTGTATCAACCCAAAAGCACACTGGGTTGAGCATGCACAATGTGCAACTATACCACAGAGCAGCTGTATTAGCTAGCCTCTTTTCCATCACCCAAGCAACGAACTGTCCCCAATGGGTCTACATAGAACAGCACTGGCTGCAAAACCAAGACATTAAAACAGTGATGTAGCTGTCCCCCCACCAAAAAGGGGACGCCTTCCAAGCACTTCCAGCCACTTTGCCAAAGCAAAAAATCTGGGATATCTCCCGCGGACTCCTGTGCAGCCGCCACCCGACCCCCCGCTCAGCCCCCATTAAAGTAGTAGCGCAAGTGATACCTGACTTCAACTATAGAGTTTGGAACAGGTGTTGGGTGTCTTATGTACACACCCTCCTGGACAAAGGCAAACGAGCCACATTTGACGAACTAAAAAAGACTGCCGAACACCGCGCACCACTCTTACCTACAATTGTCATCCTGTGGAGAACCCACATACTACGTCCCATGCTAGCACTAACCTAACGGCCTTTGAAAAGCTTATTACAGCAGAGAAACCGGTGAAAAAGCCCATATCCACCATATATGTGCTATTAGTGCCCAGACATATAATTAAATCCCTTACTTGTGTACACTCCTGGGAGAAGGACCTTGGTCAGACACTGTCAGAACAAGCCTGGCTAGCCTCGGCAAATGCAACCAGAGGTATAACATCCTGTGCCTGCCACCTAGAGATAACCTTAAACTTTTTTACCGCTGGTACATGGTCCCTACACGATTAGCCACTATGGACCCATCGATGTCCAGCACCTGCTGGCGGTGCAAGAAAGAGACTGGCTCATTACTCCATACCTGGTAGAACTGTTCGAAACTCCAACCATATTGGAGTGCAGTCATTTCATTAATACACCAAAACACCTTTGTCATGATACCGAACTCCCCAACCTCTTTACTCTTATTTATGTTCAATGCCAACTACCCTAGACCAATAAAATACTTAATATTCCACATACTCGTGGCAGCCCAACAGTTTATTGCAAAAACCTGGCTGTCACCAACTAATACATCAATGCAAGAAATAATCAGACATATCTCCCAAATTGGGAAATATAAATCCAATATATCACGTGTACCGCCTCACAAGAGTTGGAGACATGAGGTATGGGAAAGTTGGGAGCTGAAACACCTGACTTGAATGTCAGTTTTATAGGGATGACACACACCGCACCTAAACACGGGGCCGCCACCGGGTCATAAAGATATCACAACCAGCAAGCCATCGCGAGGCATACCTAAGCACAAGCGGAAACCATATGACCATAAAACCATGAAGCCATACTAATGCCAATGTGCCCAAAACCCTCATTACAACTAGGATGTGGATGCTACAACCTCCTTCCTTCCCTTTTTAATCCTCCACCCTCTAAAGCTGCTCCCGCTCACGCTACCTACCTCCACATTCCAGTACCTGGGCGAGGGCATTCTAAAACAGAATGACCCTCCTACGGGCCGACACAGACAGAAAGACTCCATCTTGGTCCACAGTCCACAAGAGAAATAAATGTGATCACCTCAAATTCAGTTGTGTAATGTAATGTAGGAAAATGATGCGAGTTTACTGTATGCAATGTCAAACTACTTTCCTTTTAACCCCCCCTTCTTCCTTTCTGTACCATCCACCTGTTTAAGACAAAATAAAAATTGTCAAATTGGGAAAAAAAATTGAATGTTTGTGACTGACAGAGACAATCACCCCATCTGACTCTAACTGAGAATTAATTTTACTTGCTAAGACAAGACAAAGAACAAGTGCCCCAAAACAAACAGGATGATTGCTGCAGTACAGGTTTGACAGATCATTAGAAGAGAAGATGGCTGCCTAATGTCTGATATGTCTGTGGATTTTAGATTCCAGGATTTTATTAAATGCAAAGTATTTGCAATCAAGTACTTCACTTGACAGCTTTGTTTAAGGTTATGCTAATATGTCCTATTCAGATTTATCCACTGAAATTAAGTGACTGATTTATTGAATTTCCTATGCAGTTCAAGGTCTCTGGTAAAACATGCACCCACATGATACATTTGAAAACCAGTTTATTAAAGTAAATAGTTAGATAGTACAACTTGTCCCTGTCCAAATATAGATGGACTGCATTGCAAATTAGACTGGGGGAAGACCATTTAACCTTAGAAATGGCAGATTTCAAATCCCAGAAATTCAAATTTTATTAAAAGGCTACATAATAGTGAGAGTCAATGATAGACTTTTTCAGTATGAATGTCAGTTCTAACTAGACTCTAGGATGCATAACATGGGAAGATTATTTTTTATATTAATACTGTAAGCAAATGTACATGCAAACATACACACACAGATATATATATATATATATATATATATATATATATATCTAACATATCTGACTACCAGGGCAGAAACAGTAAAGTGACCAAGAAATCTTATTTTTGGTCTGCCTCATGCAGAATCGAACATAGTTTGCATAGTCACATAGGCTGAAAAGAGACATGCCCATCAAGTTCAGCCTTCCTCACATCCGATTTTTGCTGTTGATCCAAAAGAAAGGGGGGAAAACAGTGTGAAGCACTTTCAGTTTTGCAACAAACTAGGAAACAAATTCCTTCTTGACCCCAGAATGGCAATCAGATGTATCCTTGGATCAAGAAGCTATTACCCTACAGTTAAAAAAAATATATAATTGAATATTATGTTTTTGCAAATAAACATCTGTACATATCTGATAAAACCACTTCTTTAGGCAGATAATTCCACATCCTTATTGTTCTTATGGTAAAAAAACCCCAAAAACTATCTTTTGCCTTAGACTAAATCTTCTTTCTGCCAGTCTAAACACATGACTTTGTGTCCTATGTATAGTCCTGTTTGTGAATATATTTCCACACAATGGTTTGCATTGGCTCTGGATATAGCTGTATAATTTTATCATATCCTCTCTGAGGCAATGTTCTTCTAAACTAAAGAGGTTAAATTTGTTATTTCTTCATAGCTAAAATGTTTCATTCCTTTTATTAATTTTCTAGCCCAACTCTGTACTCTTTCCAGTGCCAAAATATCCTTCTTTAAAACAGGTGCCCCAAATTGCTCAGCATATTTAGTATGTGGTCTTATCAGTGATTTATAATATCATGATTTGACATGACAAGACATTTGACATGAGTTAACATATTATATATTTTTGTTGATTTCTCCATATGATAAGCAATAATTGATGGGCATATTGTAAAGATGTGTATACCATCAGATTAATATTATAGGTTTATATTTATTCAATTTGAAAGCATATTTTCTTTTTAAATCAAATAAGAAAAATAGAACATGTACTTTATTCACCATCCCTAATGTTTAGTGGTATATTTGCATAAATTTTATTGTCTCAAAACGTTAACTTTTTGCCAATCCCTTTATCATTGTCACTAACGTTATAGTTAATTTTATTTAGGACAAAAAAATAAGCAAAAATCTTGACATGACCTGGATTGAAATGTACTATATTACTCATTAGAGGATAATAATTCTGTAACTGTATTCTGTAAAATTCTTTGTGAACAGTTTCTCTGTCCAAATCTGCTCACGGCAGACCAGATCTCTCTTATATGAGATGAGTAGATAGAACATCAATTTTCCCATATATATTAATAGAAGATCTGTTATTCAGTTAGCAGAACTAAGTTTAAAGAAACACTATAGCATTTGGAATACAAATAAGTGTCCACGGCACCCACCTGTAGGAAGAAAAAAAATATTTTACTTACCTTTTCTACCTGGCAGTGCCCACCTCCTTGGCTGAGATCATTGAGATCGATTATCTGAGTACAATTCAATGCTTTACCATGTAAAAGAATCGGGAGGCTAGTGCACATGCACAGCAAAACACTTTGCTGCGCCAATGAGATGGTCTGTATGAGACAATCTACTTGAAATAGCAAAGTTTACTGAATGATAGCCACTATAGGAATTTAAACAATGCCGTTCTGCAGAATGGCAATGTGTTCACTTGCAAGGTTTAAACTTGGGGTGGAGTGGTGGTGTCTGGGTGCCTTTTGTGTACCTTTAACTCTTGTAATAGAATACATCCTTATAAGCGTAAACCGAGTTTCTAATATTCCTAAATCTAACTGAATGTAATTACTCTTGACTGAGTAAGGATGACATGATTTATATTGTAGTAGGTAAAATACTGCCATGGGCTTTCTATATAATTTGATTGCCATCTTATTATCTTTCATTTTAACCATTATGGTAACAATTTTAATGTTGTTCACATCATATTTCAAAGTTAACTGCAAACTCCAATTACCATTAACATTTTTCTGAAATGTCTACCTTTGGTTATTTTCTTAGACCAAATGTCAGTATAATCTACAAATCTATGTCATTCATCAATCGTAGATTTTGCATATCTTAGTACATAAATCAGGGGTTTTTCACCAACCTCAGAAATGGTATTTTCATCAGATTGTAGGTATTTATTCACAGCTGATTATTTAAGAGATTCTGCTATTCCCAATGCAAGGTAGACCTACTGGTAAGAGTCTAATCAAAGAAATATATTTATTTATTTTGTTGTAGAGCTATTTAAATATACATAACTATCAATTGTCTATCTACATCATGGGAAAAAGAAAGTACATTCATAACATTCTATGGTATTACATATCAGGGCATAATGTCAATCATCTGCTCCTTAGCAGGTCTTAAAATTAGATAAATACAACTTCAAATGAACAACAACACATGACATATTACACGGTGTCATGATTTAATTAGAAAAAATAAAGCCAAAATAGAGAAGTCATGTGTGAAAAAATATTTTTGTTTTCTAAAGTAAATGATTAAATTTTAAACTGAATTTTTTTGTGTGTGTGCACTGTTCCCTAATCTGTGATTTGGGTATATATATTGGTCTTTACGGCAGCACCACTACTTAGAAATGCAAGTTTCGGGTGTGCCCACCCCAATTCCCCTTTTTAATTAGCTCCATAGCCTGATATGGATAGAGAAGAAAATACATAAATTTGGGACATATGGACATGCACCATGCATAAATTATTATTATTATTTTTTTAGGAGCTCCACCCAGCTTTCCTACATTCAGGGCCGCCACCAGAAATTTTGGGGCCCCTAACTGAGTTCAGGGTCTGGGCCCCTGGGAGCCCGCCTCCAAAACCGCCCACAGAGACCACCTCCAAATCCCGCCCACAGGAATACACACACAGACACAAACACATTCACTGATACAAAAGGACACAGATACACACACACACTGATACATACTAACAGACACACACACATACTGATACGCATATATGGACATACATACTGACATACACACATATACAGACACACAGGCGTACATAGTGACAGACACATACTAACATACATACAGACACATGCATAAGGACATACAAACATTCATAATGACATACAGACAGACATTCATACTGGCATACATACATTCATACAGACAGACAGACATACACACATTCATAATGACATGCAGACATACATACACTGACATTCATACACACATAATGACATGCATACAAACATGCATACAGGCATACATACATACAGACATACATTCATACTGGCATACATACATTCATTCAGACACTGACATCCATACATTCATAATGACATACAGACATACATTCATACTGGCATACATACAGACAGACAGACATTCATACACACATAATGACATGCATACAGACATACATACATACAGACAGACATACAGACATGCATACAGACATACATACATACTGGCATGCATACATTCATACAGACACTGACATCCATACATACACACATTCATAATGACATGCAGACATACATACACTGACATTCATACACATATAATGACATACACACAGACAGACATACATACACACAGACATAGACATACATACAGACAGACATTCATACATACAGACATACATACATAATGACATATATACATACACACAGACATAGACATATATACAGACATACATTCACATACACATACACACACAGCTCATTCTCCAGCCACCCTCCTGTCTCTTACCTTGTCTTTGCAGGAGGGTGGCTGGGGCTGATGGGACTGGGAGTCGGCTGGCTCTCCCTCTTCATTGCCGGGCGCGCTCTCCTCCCATGCGGAGTGAGCTGGGAGGAAGTGACCACTTCCTCCCAGCAGCACTTGCACTACGGCTGTATTTTTTATTTTTTTAAAGGGGCCTGGTCGCGCTATACCACGGCCACAGTGCTGACTGGGCCCCTGTAGATATGGGACACATCGGGTGGCCTTAAGTGCGTGGGCCACCCGATGGGCCCCATCAGCGTGCGGGCCCCATTATGGTTGTCAACTCCTGATGGCGGCCCTGCCTACATTAGCCTAGTGGGGGCTGTGATCACTTTGCTTTGCCTTGCTACACAGCTCTAATGTACACCTTGAAGTGATGCCGAAGCCACAGCAAAGTCACACATATATGTGCTTCACAAAACACAATCAATTTTACGTCGTAAATGATATTGTATCTATACTGTTTTATATTATAGCATAAGTGGATAATCAGATATCTCTAGAACATTTTGTCTCCTTCAAAATCTTTCTAATGGTTTAATGAATTTAATTCTTTCATTGTCCCTGACTAGTACTTTATATATAGAAATTATATTTTATTCCATATGAATCATTTGTTTCAAATAAATGTTAATAGCTTTTGGTTAAACTACATCCATTCATGTAGATATTTTCATCCATTTTATGCATTCTATTTATTTTTTATTTCTTGTTGAAGTATATCACTAAATATCTCTAGAAAACATGGTTAAATATCACTAAAGAAATAAGTAAACTTGGCTCTTAAAGGTTAATAAGTATATGATCTCATACATTGCAAATCTCAGTAAAGAAGAACTACCTAAACATGTCACAATAGATATATAGAAAAAGGATTTATTCAGCAGGACATTGCCTTTTTCAGATTGTCACATGGTTTAATTGAAGGCAGATGAGGCTATTACAAAAGGTCACAGCGTAATTTTGGAGTCTTGCTAAATTTCTATCTATCATTGAGATGACAAACTAGACTCTGACTAGACTAGTTCAGCACATATTTTTTATAGATAAACATTGCTTGAGTGCACAAAGATAGTGTCACGTCCCAATAAGCATCAAACACTAATTCAACAACCTCATTATTACTTGTGTGAGGGTTTTAAAAAGCTACACATATTGAATACAGTGGAAACTGGAACATTGGAGTAAATTTCTGAATATTCACATGTATAACTTTATCCATGAATAAATATTTTCTACCCTAAAGTAATATATTATCAAAAAGTTATACGTCTTTAAAACAAAAGTGCATGAAATCTATGTTTTTACCTATTAAATAGAGAGGCGCAGAAAGACAGGGGGTCATTGACCTAAAGCTATACATTCACTCTGGTAGCTGACCACCACCAAAACTTTAAGACTTTTTAGGAGAACCAAATATCCCTGGGTGTGTTAAAGTGGGATTGTCACTTCCCAGAATATTTAATATTACGTGTCACAGGAGGGGGCTCCAGATGCTTGTTTAAACCCACAGCTGGAGTTGGTTGAACTTTGGGGATCACCAGAACCTATTCACCCTCTGAGCAACTGACAAGGAGATACCCTGAGACTATGTGTCACTATTTGCTGAATTGGAACGGTATTGCGATCTGGTGAATCTCTAACCGGTTATTGCTCGTGTCCCAAGCCATCTATTACAACACTCTTCAGAGGGAATTCCATGAGGGTGAAGAGGCATCTGGGGTTACCCTGGAGTTAGGGTTGCCACTTTGCTGAGGGCTCCTGTAATGCCCTCAATGTTCCTTCCAATTGGAAGGAGCATTGAAAGAGACCTGTGTATGCCTATGAGATGCAGGTTTCCATTGACACCATTAACATTAATGACAACCAGAGTGTGTTATCAGAGTCCTAATCACTTGCTCATCTCACCATGAGATTACTGACAAACACTTCCAGGGACATTATACATCCTTCTGTATTCTAGTAGCCTGGTCATCTTCAAATACCGCAGTCCACCAACAAATATCCCAAAGGCCAGTGAAATCATTCTGAGTAGAGGTCACCATCTCATGTTCAAACCCATACAGTGCTGATCTTTGCCAACCCTCCCATGTCAGTGAACTGAAAGGAAATTGCTCTCTGCCCCTCTTTACCATGCCTCCCATGAGAGTATATGATGTTCTGATATTGATGTGCTTGTAGTGATGCCACTGAGGGAGGAATGCCCTGCTTGAATTTGCTACAATGTTTTAATACTGTGATATCCATAGACATTTTAGTATGGCAGTGCTGATAAATGGCGGTCAGAATAATAAATTATACATTTAGTGACTTGTTATAGAACAACGTGAATCTGGCATAACAGCAGTGCAGTATCTTTAATGAGGCTAAGAAGGCATTTGTCTTGGGCAAAGAATGGCACCCCACCAATCGCCCTGGCAGATGCCCTGCTAGCCTCTTTTCTGACTGACTGACCACCTCAGGGCCCCCTGAAGAAGACAGCAGCTAATATTGCAGACGAACGACGAGGGAGCGCTATCTTCTGAGCTCTTCCTGCTCAACTCCCTTGTGCACCCCGCAGTAATGCCGGGAGCCAGACGATTATTTCACTCCGGCCCCCACTGAGCAGTGTGCGAGGGAGGGGAGCAGGAGCATTACAGCTCCCACATGCCTAGCGAACCAGCCAGTCCAGCAGCCCAGCAGCCCAGCAGCCCAGCCACCCAGCCAGTACAACATCAGCCAGCCCCACTTGACCCCAGGGAAGAATCCACTCCAACTCTCCCAAAGGTAGGGAGGTTGAGTGGATTTAAATTAAAATTGTAAATATATATATATAATCTGTAAATGTATGTGTGAGTGTGAGTGTGTCAGTATCAGAGTGCCTGTGAATGAATGTGTGTGTGCCTGTCGGTATGTGTCTGTGAGTGAATGTGTGTGCCTGTCAGCACATTTGTGTGACAGTTAGTTAATGTGTGTGTCTGTCAGTATGTGTCTATGAGTGAATGTGCATGTGCCTGTCAGTGTGTGTCTGTGTGAATGTGTGTGTCTGTAAGGGTGTATCTCTTAGTGAGTGTATCTGTCTGTCAGTGTATGCTGTGTGTGTGCATCTGTTAAGCTGTTAGTAAATTAGTGGGTGTGTCTGCTAGTGTGTGTCTGTTAGTGAATGTGTGTGTGTCTGTCAGTGAATGTGTCAGAAACTGTGTGTATGTCAGTGTGTGTCTGTCTGTGAAAATATGCCACTGTATGTGAATCTGGGAGTGTGTGCCTGCCAGTGAGTGAGTGTGTCAGTGGGTGTCTGTCAGTTAAACTGTTTGTTGGTCTTAAACAGGAAGAGGTGCGGCCTCAACGGGAAGAGGCTTAGCGAATTTAGATTGGGAGTTGCCTAAATTTCATCATGCCTAGAGTAGAAACAATCCAAAATACAACACTGCATGACAGGTTCACCTTAAATAAAGAAAACCTGAGTAATTTTTACAAAATGTTGAATTTTTGTTGTGTTTTGGCAAAAAGAATTTTACGGGCAGCAATATGCATGCATGTGTAATGTTACTTGGGAAAAACTGTCAAAACCAAAATAATCTATATTAACAGACACATTTAAAAAATTACATTATGCCTTGTTTTAATTGAAACTTTTTGGAAAATAAATTGCCTCAAGGGTTGAATTTGGGTAACAGGTGGTTAATGAGTAAGAGCATAAAGAGACAAAAAAATATTTCATGTATATGTGAAACAGATTGCACAAGTCGTGGGTTTCGCTTTTGTAGATCACTATGGAAAGAAATGAACTGGCATTATACACCCACAGATTCTACCCCTCACAGAACATCAGTAAACTGCACTTAAAGACACAATTGTGTTATGCATTCTCTTGCACACAATACATAACATATTTGTTGTATTACTACTGTTGTGATAGAAGCAGAACATTATCTATTAAATGCTAAAAATGTTAAGAAACAAAATAGAAATTGGCTATAAGATTATTACATTGAGAATAAAGATTGCATAGAGAAATTTAGAGCTTAAGCTATAAGATACAAAATATCACCCTTACAAATTAAAGTGGAAAGATATAATGTGGAGGTAAAACAAATATGGTTTACCTATATAGTAGTTTTCAACACTGTAGAACTAACAAACAGGACTTCTTCCAGTCCTCACAACAAGTACATTCAATAGAATGGTTCTACAGTCGGAACATAATAAAACTCATAGTGTAGTATCATAAATACACCATATAGTAGTATTTCAGGTTGCACTCGCAAACGAATATTGATTGAAGCCACATCAATTATTAAAGTTGGCAAAAGATCTTCCACACGTGAATGGGCATGTAAGAGACAATAAAAGCAAATAATAAATGCAGACTGTTTTTTAACCTGGTTTTGATTGCTATGTGACTATTCATTGTTTCCTAATTGATGATGTCACCAGCATTATTGTTACAGTGGATGTAGGTTTGGTTTCTTAATTTTCTCCTCCTTTTCAAGGTACTTATATGTGCTACTTGACTGTGATGAACACACATGATTAAGGCCAGAACGTTGGATCTATTTTATTTGTTTTGATCCACGATCAATATGTTTTGATTTCACTCTGCGTTGTGACACCTGTGGTCACCTACTTGTATGCTGTTCCTGGTGGGTGGCAGACCCCCTCCACGGAGCTACCATGAACATTTTACTTGTGTGCAGCACTCCCTTAAACTTTATACATTTATTAGAGATGCTGTCATGTCACATATTGCAATATGCTTTTATGCTACAATAGCCAAATGTTGCTTTGTACATAGATGTATGCAAGAATGGCAAGTAAATACATAGGGGGGTTATTCATTGAAGTCCAAACTGTAAATAAATTTGAATGGCAACAGTTTGAATTTGCATAATAAGACTAGTTTTGCTAATGAGTGGTGAATATTTTTATATCTGTGCATACACAGATATATATGCTTAAGGTATGAGGGTGTCTCCTGGTGGGGGTAACTTCTTATAAATAGAATTTATAAAAGAGAGAATTTATAAAACAGGAGAATAGATAGGGAGAAGGAACAAATGCCAAATAATCCCAAATTAGTGGATAAATAAACCAACAGAGGTATTTTTATAAAAAATATAAAACATAACTTTATTAAGTCAAATAAATACTAAATTTCTTATACACCAGTGAATTATAGAGAGTTTAACCACCACCTAAAATTCTTTTTAAATATAAAAATATATATTATAGAGCACCCACTAACAGTAAATTCATAGAAGCATGAGCTTTGTCTGAAAGTGAAATAAGTGTAAATACTGAGCTAATAGGTATATCTCATTAGTCTGCTTGGGTTTGTAGATATGGTAATAGTCAAATCAAGCAGAATTCGAAAGATTTAATAATTGGAGCAATAATTTCTGAAACTGTTGTTTCACTAATGTGCTATTTCTGGCAGAACTGAAAGAGTTAACGTAAGCAGCAATGAGGAAATCAGTATCATTAAATCACACTGTTAAGGTTAAGAAAGGGATACAGTCGTACAACCGTGCCGGCAGTGAGATTGTATCAATTTATGGTATGAATCTTAATGTTGCTAAATTATTATATATATATATATATAGCAGGCGTGAAGATAGGAACAAGTTTTGGTATCAAGGGGATCATTGTAATACAATTGTGGTCTAACAGGTTAATAAAGTGGATAAGTAAATTGCACGTGGGTAATTTCTAGCGGTTTACTAATCTGTGCCTTCAAGGGCACCCCTTGACCAAATGCCTATCTCAAAATAGTCTTGGCTATATCTTTCCCTTTTCCCGCCCCCCCACACAACAGTATTTGGTAATAATTTAAAATCGTAACTCTAATAATTGCAAGGTTTAAGCTAGATCACCTATAGAAAGATTTGGAGTTAGGTAGCTTCAAATTGTGCATCTATCAGTACCACTGATACACGTTTTGCCTATGACTCAGAGGGGAGCCAGACAAAGAGATTGTCTGTCTGGTTTTAAATAGGGTTAGAAGCTCTGTTATTGGTCAATTAAAATTCTAAGGGACCAATCAGATTTTATTAGAAATGTGATGATTGGATGTTTATTTCAATCTTGTTTTAATACTTGATTGGATTGAATTGGTTCCTAATTTACATCTAGGTGAGGTCTTTTAAGGATTTTAATAGTGGATTTTCAGTTATGTGACTGATGTGGAATCAATTAATTGATTATCTTGTGTATCTGCCCCCGGCCAAATTAAAGCAGTAGTGCGTGCACACTCCTAAAGTAATTCACACCAGACACAGGTTTCGGGTTAATGAAAAACTTGAGGAATGTTTATTCTGAGGGGACGGCATGCCCCTTACAAAGCAAAATTACATCATATGCTTTGTCAGAGATAGCATGAAATAATACATCAATAATTGGTTAGGTGTTAAGTGGTTCATTTATTGCTCTTTCTACCGGGTGTGATGTCACTGGTATCTTGGAGGTCTCCCCCAGATTCCAGCGCCATCTTGTTAGTGAGGGTGTTAGTCGATGTCAAAGGGAAATTCCCTAGTGGCCATCTTAGGTAAATCACATAAAAAGTTGAATAATACTGATTGTAGGTATGCTGTGTAAATAGGCATTTTACTAACATAAATTCAGTTAATATTTTTGTCCACGACAGTCCCCCCTTAAAATGACTATTTACTAAAGAGACTACTAACTGACCCTAATAATATCCCTACTTGGCTGCAGCTCATCTGTCTGAACAGGCCTAGAACGCTTCACTGCGCGGGTATCCCATAGTGGCTAACCCACTACATCTCCCGCGTCAGACTTCTACCCATGGAGACAGATGCTGTCCCTATGCTGTCCCTATAAAGAAGCAGTTGTCCTTTTGAGGTGGTGGGACTGGAGAGGTGTGTGTGTGTGTGGGATATCACAGTCCATGTCGTCGATATCTTGATGTAGGAATGTAGGTGTGGTGTGGTCAATGGTCTGACTTACAGTCTTCTGTAAGTATTTCTGCACACAGGGCATCACACAGCAAGTCAGGAAGAGAAAGAGAATTACCACAGTAAGAACCGCCATACCTACTTGAAGGAGAGTTTTCTGCCATCCACTCATCCAACCAAACCATCTGTCCTATGAATTGGGGACTCCCGAGTTCTTTGTTAATTCATCAGAGAGACTTTCTAATTTCTCTATGGCCATAGTTACCTTATGTAATGGATCACCTGGCACCCCGACTGGGTACCTCCGTTGAAGGATGCTTCTAGTGCTTCCTGAGGGCTCCAAGCACTCCAGCTGACACCATAACCACTGTAGACTCATCCAGAGACAGGAACAAGCTCCAACAAGAGCTTAGTAGTGATAAAGCAAGGAAGTATGACTAGCATAGCAATCCCTTGTAGCAGATTCCCCCAGTAACGAGACAACACTTCGTTTTGAGGTCAAGCAGAACTGGTTTACTGGGGCTAACTGCCCTGCTTTTATGCAGGTCTCCCACCTGGTGGACACTCCCTTAGGGGACCAGATGGGAGACTGGGACACAGAGGGTAAAAGGACCAATCACAGACTTACACATTTCAACAATCCCACAATGCATCACAATCCCTTCTCCCTGGCCTGGAGATAATTGGGACAGAGGCAAAACTCCATTACACACTGTTACCTTTATCCCACAAAACACACACATTCTACATATCCCCAGATAGCTTAGATCTGAGCGCACATTACTACCGAATGGCGCTCAGATCACATACATACAGTTCAATTGCCATGGAGCAAAAGTCTTTCTCATAGTCTTTCATTACATGAATAGGCTCCATGGCATGGCTATCTGGGGTGATGCTGTTCATACGGTCAAACTACCGAATGAACAGTGATTCGGTTCCACTACCGAATGCAGAGGTAAAGAGGCTGGCGGCTCAGCAGTGTTCGCGCAAATAAGTGTCCGTTTTCAGTTACATAGTTTGGGCGCTGAACACCGCTGGCCGTTTGGGAGTAAAAATGGCTGCTGCCATGTGTTCGGCAGACGAACAAAGGCCAATTGACGTCACACTCCAGTTCCCAGGTGGTCGATTGTTCAGTACTTTGTTCGGTAGATTGAATCTACCGAACATCCTGGCAGAAAGGCACGAATACACTTTTCTGCAGGGAAAATAAAAGGTTTTAAATGCCGGGCCATAGTCTAAAGGGAGCAGGAGAGCAACCAGGCTCCTCCAGTGGACAGTGACGAGGCTGGTTTCGCCACACCTTACCATTGGGGCCTGTATTGTCTGGGATGAAGGTACAGCATGTCATAGTATCGGGAAGTATTTTATACACGCCCCCCTTCTCTGCTAGTATCATGTCTCAGGCCATTCGATTCTGAAATGTCATTTGGGAGGTAGTTTGTAACTGTTCTGCCAAGCCCTGGAGGGCATCTCTCGTGTAATTGACAAAGCGTTGCTGATTATAGTAAATATAATTTATCCAATTAATGTTCTTGTTAGCGGTGATGAGTGGGATCAAGGATTCGAATCCTGCCGCAACCTCATCTCTGGCCTTGAACTTGTTTGGTACCCACCTTGGTATACCTATGGCATCAATATATATATATATATATATATATATATATATATATATATATATATGGGTCGAAACTACCTCGAACAGGGGTTTCTCTTTTTACCCTAAAATATGTGTGTGGTGAATCAAGTGGGCCTTGGTGGTTATCAGAAATTATATGTATGGGCATGATAGCTTTGGTCAGAGTGCATTCTCCCCACCACAGGCCAGTCATTTTAGATCTGAGCTGCATGTCACCACATAGCCAATAAATGTCTCCCACAGACTTAACATGATTTACTAATAGGGCAGTGGGAGGTTCTCGATAGGTAGTACAGTAGCCAGAAGGGAATTTACCAACAAATTTTCCTGTGGCTCCATGTATTTTGTAGCAAGTGTAGTTACCTGGGTACACGGTGATCCCATCAGTTGGCTTGATATTCCCTTGGGTTATTGGGTATACCTTTTTCCATGATTCACACACAGATGAGTTTGTTGGTGACTGCGCATAGAGACTTAGGAAACATATTTCAACATCTGAAGATGGGGTCTGGCCCCTCCACAAACACAACAGTTAGTTTTATTGTGTGAATTAGCATTATACCTCATCCACTCAAGCCATAGATTAGTATCCAAAAACCCGGTCTCCACAGCCATAGTGTCTTCAAAGGTGGGATTAGCAATGGCTACCATGTCTTTAAGGGTTTTAATGTGTGGTTTTATAGGGTTAATCGTCATGTGCGTAGAGTCGCAAGCATGTCTTGTAAATAGAAGGTCCCCAACTTGTTATATGAGCCACCCCCTTTTCAATACATTCCCATTACATACTCCCCAGCGTCCCCTGGGCTGGGATGTTCTATGTTTAAGGTAAGTTTCATTGGAGTAGACCCTGTTGGCTTACATAAGGTCATTCTGTGTAACAAGGGTTTCCCATGTCTGTCCACCCTATCCAAGGCGCTTTGTGGTCTGTAGCCCCATGGTCGGCCTATGTTCCAACCTGCTGCTTTCCAGGTATTACAATGATGTCCCCAATGGCCACCTGTCACACAAATGTAGGGGTCCTTCTTGTTCGGTATGTCTTTGTATATTGCTGAGTGTTGTGATTGCGGAAAGGTACAAGAGACAATATCACAGTAATCAAAGGTAAAAGTAGCTACATGTGTGTTTGAAGAGTTACACCAGAATGTGAAAACATGATTATCTTTGGTAATAGCAACTTGTTGGGCCTTTAATAGGCCTACCAGCAGAAATAGACACAGGAAGCTCATAGTTTAGCGGGATCTGCTTCCTCTGGATCAGGAACTTTCTTACATTGCGAGGCGTGTATCCAGGTATTCTTCCCAGCCAATTTTACCGAGGTAGATTTGGTCAATAGGACTTGGAATGGATCATCAAACCTTGGCTCAAGAGTGTGCTTTCTCAGGAATTTCTTGACCATAACCCAGTCACCAGGAAGGAGTTTATGTGTGCCTGTATTTGATTCTGGATCTGGAATAAAAGAAAACACCTGTGCATGGATTTTGGTCAAAGCATGAGAGAGTGCAATTATATAATCTACCATTGCATGTGACTGAATTTGGAGTTGTTGAGGAAAGTAACAGCCTAACCTGGGTGCTGTACCAAATAAAATCTCTTAGGGGGATAAGCTAAATCTCCCTCTTGGAGTGTACCTTACACTAAATAGTGCTATGGGAAGACTTTCCGGCCAGCGTAGGTTAGTTTCTTGGGCCATTTTAAGCATTCTGGCTTTCAAGATGCCATTCATGCGTTCTACCTTACCACTACTATGTGGGTGATAGGGTGTGTGGACTGTAAGGGTCACCCCCAGTGCTGCCCAGATTTCCTTGGTTAGCAACGCGGTGAAGGATGTTCCCTGGTCACTTTCAATCACCTTAGGAACTCCATATCTGCAGATGATTTCGGTAACTAGGTGCTTTGCTGTGGTCTTCGCAGTGAGATTAGTGACAGGAAAAGCTTCTGGCCATCCTGAACACATATCCACTATGACAAGTGCATATTCATACTGGCCACTTTTTGGCATTTGGATATGATTAATTTTGGTCCTTTTGGAAAGGGTACTGCGGCTTGGCCAAATGGTTTGGTGCGGCTTTAATTATTTTTCCCGGATTACATCTGGCGCAGATAGTACAGGATCTGCAGTAATTTCATGTCAAAGTGGTGATTCCGGGAGCTTTAAAATATTTATCAAAGAGTTCATGAGATGTTTAGATAAATGAGCTGGTCCATGGGCCCATTGGACGACAGCTGGGTACATACTCTTGGGTAGACAGAATTTGAGGTTGATAGTGTATACTTCATTCTGGAGGGTTGCCCCTTTATCTTTCCAACTTTGTTTTTCCTGAGTGGTGGCAGCGGCCTGCTGTTCTCTCAGGAGCTTGAGATCGGTGGGCAAGGTCTGCATAGTGTAAATAGGAGTCTGTTCAACGGGCACTCTTCTGTCCACTTCCCGACACTGGCGTGCCGCAGCTCTAGCAGCCTTATCGGCTAAGTAATTGCCACATGCTTCTTCTGAATTCAATCTCCCATGGGCCTTTACCTTCAATATTGCCAACCTCTTCATGGAGCAGTAAGGCATCCATTAATTCGTTGATAGCTGCGCCATGCTTCACCGGAGTACCTGCTGCTTTAAGAAACCCCCTTGTTTTCCAGATTAAGCCAAAATCATGCGCTACGCCCAGGGCATACCTTGAGCAGGGCCAGATTAAGAGCCCAGTGGGCCTGGTGCTGACAATTATGATGGAGCCTAATTACAGAATTTATTGACCAAAAACACTTAAACAGTCATACCTCTCAAGCGTTATGTATCTGATGGATTTGGTGTTGGAGGGAAACTCAAAGGATGCAGCTATAAGAAAATATATACTCTATGCTAATCTCTCTCTAATTTATGCTTTCATCTTTCAAATAAATCCATACCCCTTAACAGCAGTGTCCAGTGAAGCAGGAAGTTAATGGGGTAAAAGGGTGGGCCACTGACGCGAATCACATGACAAGAACTGCTAAAAGGGGCGAACATGCCCAAAAAGGGGGCATGTCTATCCAAAGAATTGGAAGGCCATCTTGACATCAGTGTCCCTATGTATCACAGTGTCAGTGTCCCAATGTCACCCAGTTCCCTAGTCTCCCAGTGTCTGTGTCCCCATTTCTCCCATTGTCACTATGTCTCAGTGTGTTCCATGTCACTAGGATACTAAGGGACACTGAGGGACATGGGGACACTGAGGGACATGGGGACACTGAGAGACCGGGAGACACTGAGAGGCCGGGGGACACTGAGAAACTTGGGGACACTAGGAGACATGGGGGAACTGAGACACTTGGGGACACTGGGAGACATGGGGGCACTTGTGGATACAGACATGAGGACACTGGGAGACATGGATACACTGGGAGACATGGGGACACAGACATTTGGGGACACTGGGAGAAATGGGGTCACAGACACTATGAACACAGAGACATGGGGACACAAACATTTGGGGAAACATACTAGGGATACTGGGAAACTAAGACATGGGGACACTGAGACACTAGGGACACTGGCTGGGAGGCATGGGGACACAGACACCTGGGGACATTGGGAGACATGGGGACACTGGGAGACATGGGGACACTGAGAGACATGGGGACACCAGGAACACGAAGACATGGGGACACTGAGACACTAGGGACACTGGCTGGGAGACATAGCAACACTGGGAGACATGGGGACACAGACACTAGGGACACTGGCTGTGAGACATGTGGACACTGGGAGACATGGGGACACAGAAATATGGGGACACAGAGACATGGGTACACAGACACTGGGAGACTAGGGGACACTAAGGACACAGACATTGAGACACTAGGGACACTGGCTGAGAGACATGGGGACACTGGGAGACATGGAGATACTGTGTCCCTAGTGTCTCCGTGTCTCACAGCATGCCCATGTCTCACAGTGTTCCCATGTCTCAGTGTCCCCTAGGGTCCCCATGTTTCCAAGTGTCCCCAAGTGTCTCAGTGTCCCCACATCTCCCAGTGTCCCCTAGTGTGTCAGTGTCCCCTAGTGTCTCAGTGTCCCCATGTCTCCCTGCTGCCTTTCCCCCCATCCTTCACTTACCTGAGCTGTAGTCTGTGTCTGCAGGCTGGGATCTGCTGTGTGGACTCTCTGTGCTGTGATCAGTGAGTAGAGAGAGGCAGGGAGATGCTGTAACTTCCTGTCCCTGCCTCTCTCCATACACAGTGACCCCTACTGGCCGGTGCTGGTATTGCAGAGTAATCCCCATTTATACTGAGGAAAATATTTGCATTTGTGTTGCCGGTACTACTGCAATACCGTCACGGCAAGGCAGCCTCAAATATTGGCTGTGCCTTAAAATACCAGTCAGGTGGCAAACCTAAGAGTAGTGTGTAAAAAAAAATGGACCTATTCCATGGGCCTGGGCCTGGGCCTGGAGCTGCAGCTCCATGAGCCCCTATGTTAATCCGGCCCTGCTCCCACTATTCTATATAAAATGTGTTTTGTTCTCTCTCTAGATCTTTTTTAATTACTCTTATTTTTTTGTATCTACCATTCAATATTCAATAGGTTGTTTTGGAGGGTGTTTTACTCCTATCATGGGATGCTTTTGCTGCTTTTATAGATTTTTACTTCTTTACTCTTTTTTCGATTGATTGCACTATGAACAACTTATTTTATCTTTCCTTTTTTTTTTTTTGATTGCATTTTAAACAACTTCTTTAACATGTTTCTCTTTATTGATTGCACCACTGCAAACAACTTCCTTTACCATTTGTGTACTGATTGTACTGCAAACAACCTATTGTACCTTTTTAAAGCTCTACAAACAATTTTTTGTGTCATTCTCAATATATTGGTCTACTTTTGTGTAGCCAGTGTCCTAATAAGGTATGTAACCAACTGCTCTAATGTGACACTAGTGAGATATTAATAAAACAGGTGACACCTTCCACAATTCTCTCTGAGGTGGCAGAACTATAAATAATTATTATTTAAAGACCACCGATTCTACAGGATGGACTATACATAGATTTTACCCTTCCAGAAACTGGTAAATGACATTTAAGGGCTTAAAATATGATGAACGGGTTCCAGTGAATGCCAAGTAAAAGCTATCGCCAATGGAACACCTAGTTCAACTGCATAAAAAAGATCTTAATTACCTGTTCCAGGGAATGACCATTTCCACCAGAATTAATAGATTAATCCTCTAAACTATTTTTAAGGGAAAGAGATTTTCTGTTTCCTAGGATAATACTGACCCCACCTTCCACCACCCCATAATGACAGGGGATACAATATCCCTGTCCTCTCTACCACCTATTATATGAGATAATATTAAAGACTATATCATTGGACTCCTTAAAGTTAGGGAGGTCTCAGTGTCCTATCTTACTTATTAATTATTCAAATAAATGTTACACAAGTCCTCTGTGTAACGATAATACCCAATACGCAGAGTAAAAACCAGTAACACAATAGAGACAGAAGAAAGTCCTCAAACCGGTCCTTAGAATGGCCGGATAAAATAGAAACTACAAGTAAAGCCAGAGACAAGCCAAGGTCAAGGGAAACCAGAAATACACAATAGCGAGGAACTCAGCCAAATCAGGGAAACCAGAAATCAGAATAGTCAAGAGCAAGCCGGGTCAAAATACAAAGAACGATTAAAAGAATACAGGAAAGCACTGAGGGGACACTAGGAACACAAGGCACACTAGGAACCACACCAGGGCACTGATTTGGAGGCAGACTGGGCTTTTATATGACTGGGGGTGTGATTATCATAACCACGCCCCCAAAAGGTACGTGTACGTTGAGCTCTCTTGTTTAGAGCTCTTCCGACCTCAGGGTGTTTGTACGCATGCGCCGCCTCTTTAAAAGGGGCGGGCGCATTGTCCCTGATGCCTAATGCATCCTTTCCTGGCGTGGGAGAAGCGGTTCGACTGATCCCGATGTTGGCAGATCGGCGGACCGACAAGGTAAGTGGCTGACAGCTTATATTCTGCTCCCCTGCTCCACATGTTGCCCCTCCTGACAAAAGTTTTAAAAAAAGGATGCTGTCCCTCCTCGTTATAATATGGTGCCTTAGATATTTGGTTCATTTGGTGCACATGATCCCACATTATGGCACTTGCGATGCCACACTCACATATTCTATTCATATTCAATTATAATAGTGGCCAATAGAGTTATTTCATATCCTATTTGTATCCCCTCCATAAACAGTACCTTGACCTGTCATGGCTTCTTCTTGGAGTCTGATTGGGTGTATTTTACTGTTAATGTTCTTTGGTATTTTGACCCATGCTTGTCTCCTGACTTTGTATACCTTTGTGATCCTTGACCTTGCCTTGCCTTTCCAACCTGTGTACCTCTGTTTCACTGACCATTGGCTAGTTATACAGATCTTATTTTTTTTTGACTTTTTTTTTTTTTTTTAGGCTAACTGTCTAATTTTATTGCATTAATTTATACATAATAAGCACTTTCCTTTCTATACTCCATTAGGTATTACTTAAATGCGTGTTGAGGTTTACTTATACTCTGGAATTCATTTATCTATTTTTCAGTTGATTGCTTGTTCAGTCAGTAAGCATTTATTAAGTTAGTTATATAGCTCTGGTATGATTTTTGAATGTCTCTTAGAGGCACAATTTTGATCGATTGGGTTGATTTACAGAGTTTAGCATCAAAAACATTTTCAGATTAATTATGACACAAATGATAAATTAAAGGATAGTAAATCAAGAGAACTACCTTCATAAAGTGTTGTCAAAATTATCTTGAAATACATTGAACGTTTTTTGTTTTTTCTAAATTTACCATGTCAAATCCACAGTTTAATGAATAACCCTGAAGCTCTGTATGAAATAAACAGTGAATATAGGCCTCGGTATAATATTAGGCTGAGCTGTTCAAATGATGTAATATTTTGGGATACAATTCTAAACTATCTAATATTATGAAAATATTTTAACTTTATAATATTTTTATATTTGTGATACTCTTACATACAACTCGATAAATGACTGTGAGTTGTAATGGTGTGGAGCTCTGTGACATGTTTATAGACTCAGCTTATCACTAAGAGCTTTATTGATAGGGAGCTCTCGCTTTCTGGGTTTAGTTCACAACAAAATATTTCAATAAGCAGTGCATATAAGGAAAACCACAACATCTCAAAGCAATATTATTATTATTATTATTATTATTATTATTATTATTATGTTATTATTTATATAGCGCCAACAAATTCTGCATTGCTTTGTGGACAAAAACATGTAGTTGTAATCAGACAAGTTGGACACACAGAAACAGAGGGGTTGAGGGCCCTGCTCAATGAGCTTACATGCTAGAGGGAGTGGGGTAAAGTGACACAAAAGTATTAGACTAATGACCGTTGCAAGAGAGGAATCAGTGCTATTAACAGTTTAATTGATACGCTTTTATGAAGAAATGGGTTTTCAATGAATTTTTGAAGGAGTGGAGAGTGGGTGAGCATCTAACGGAGGAGGGAAGTGAGTTCCACAGGAATAATTCATATTATTGTGTGTTATGGATGGATACCAAGGAGATACAGCAAAATGATTTGTGTTTGTGTGATGTGTTTCCATCCCTATGTCTGGCATTTGCAAGTATTACTGACTCCCTATGTTTAACTTCTGGTAAAGTCATCAGTGTTTTTATGTGTAAGTGTTATCTTTGTGTGAGTGTATGTCTTTGTATGTGTAGGTGAGTGTCCCATTGTATATATTGGTGCCCCATATACAAAGGTAAGTATATATATTTAGCCCGAATTGTGCGTACATTGTTTGTGTTTATCAAATTTTGCCCTTTTCCTCTGCTGAATTTGCAGACTTGTTCCTACCTTCTATACACCTATATGTAGATAATTAGCTCCAATTCTGCCATCTCATCCCCAAACACCTCATAGGATGATGCAATCAATGCCTCTTCCTAACCCTATGTCCACCACTGCTCTTCCTGCCATCTTTTTAGTTATTTATAAAGACACTTCTGATTCAATCATCTTAGACTAGACCTATTTCACAATTAATCTGTCAGTTCATCCATTAGGCTTTGTCTGTCACACTTTCTGAAATGCTGCATAAAATGTGTAAGGTTTCAGAAAACAAGTGCAGAGCTTGTGAAGGTAATATAGTTTGTATGATAAGTGCCAAAGTTTGTTAACCGCAACCTTACCTGCTACTATAACTACTTTATTATGTTTAAAAGTTTATTCATATATATTTTTACCTATTCTTTTTTGCTATGCTATATATGTAAGTCTAATAATTATTTTGCTTAAATGATTAAATAATAATAAAAAAAATTGCATTTGTTTAACCCCTTAAGGACACATGACATGTGTGACATGTCATGTTTCCCTTTTATTCCAGAAGTTTGGTCCTTAAGGGGTTAAATAATATAAACCTGGTTGTACTTATGATATTGGAATGGCTTGTTTCAAATGGGTAGCCATCTTTAAAGTAGACATGATAATTGACAAGAAAAGCATCCACTCATGCAATTGATTGTAAATATATATATCTGGAAGATCTATACCACACTGTGAACATGAACATTTTATTATAAGAACACTAAATTGTTTAATTAACTAAAGAATGTATGATTTAATTATTAATGTAATTTTTAATCAATTGCATATTTAATGTCATAGATACGTTATGTAATTATTGCTGTAAAACAAAAGTGAAATAAATATTGCTTTATGGTTCCTATACACTAGTCCATATGAATTTTGAGTATCATCAATCATATATCAATATAGAAACAATCCCAAAATTCCAACTGATACTCTTAATGGAGAGGAATGCAAATGTAATGCTCACCAATCATGCTGATGACATAAGCCCAATAGTCTACAGCAGAGGTGCCCAAAAAGTAGATGCCCAGATGTTTTGAAACTACTAATTCCGTGATATTATGCCTTTCAAAAGGCATGCAAACCATCATGGGAGTTGTAATTCTACAACATCTGGGGAGTTACCTTTTTGGCACCCCTGGTCTATACTCTAAAACTCAAATTAGTAATTTCTCTGATTTAGTGCAGAATTAGTTTGTTCCTATTTTCCAGATATCCTGTGTACTAACTTTAACCTGCAGCCTTATTTATGAACCAACGCTGCCCAAGCTGATCTATGCTAAACATCTTGTATACATTACATAAGACTGCATAAAATATATTAGACCAGGTTAAACTAACAACAATATGATTAATTGTTAATAGGTCCTCCCTACCCTCATGGTTTCCCTCCCGCCAGGCTGAAGTGGGAGGAAGGGGTTAAAATCTTACCTTTCTCCAGCGCCGGGTTCCCTCGGCGCTGGGGACTCTCCTCCTCCTTCCGACATCATCGGCTGAATGCGCATGTGCGGCAAGAGCAGCGCACGCATTCAGTCAGTTCATAGGAAAGCATTTCTCAATGCTTTCCTATGGATGCTGGCGTCTTCTCGTTGTGAAAATCACAGTGAGAAGCGGGGAAGCGCCTCTAGCGGCTGGATTAACCCATATGTAAACATAGCAGTTTCTCTGAAACTGCTATGTTTACAGCAGGCAGGGTTAAACCTAGATGGACCTGGCACCCAGACCACGTCATTAAGCTGAAGTGGTCTGGGTGCCTATAGGGGTCCTTTAAACATGTAAATATATTGTAGCCCCATGTAGCAAAAGTACAACTTAGTGGATAGGGGCCTTGACAGGGCTAGGAGGCGGGCATAGAAAGAACATGTAGGGATTGGTGGTTTGAGAGTTAGGGGTTTGGCTATATAAATAGGCAGCAGTTCATCCTGCCTAGGGCTTCTCCTTCTCATTTCAGGTCTCAGAGACGTTCTTCTTCTGGACGTTCTCAGCATCGGTGGGCTCCCTGGCTGTCGGTGGATGGTAAGCATCCTGGACCTGTTGGAGTTGGCAGTGCAGCCCCAGTGCCATCCGGGATGAGGGGCTTGGCCGCTGAGTCTGATGTTGCACTACACTCTCACACGTTGCTGAACACGTCGCAGTGTCCCGGCTTAGCTCATTGAGGGCAGTGGGTAGTCAGGTGAGGGCGCACAGGGCGGGGGTCGAGGAGAGCGCGGGGTCAGGCGCAGGTGGCTCAGCGGGGTATGGCCCGTGTGGTGACGCAGGGATGACGGAAGGATCTCCAGAGGTCAGGAGTGAGAAGGCAGAATTGACCGGGGGGTTTCGGACACGGCGCGACAGCACACATATGTGTTGTTCGCTGGGCTGTTGGGGATACACTTGAAACAGAAAGTCAAGGAAAAGTTGTGGAAGGGGGAATTTTGCAAACTTTTCTTGCCTCTTCCATTAGAGGACTTTATTGACCTCAAGGAGGATGACAAGAAGGACGAGAAAAAAGAGGAGGAGGAGAAGCGGAAGCGGTATCATAAGATACCAAAATGTTTCGGAAATTGGTTGAGGGCGTTCTTCATCATAGCCAGTGTGAGAAGTCGCCGGGGCTGTGTTCATCGCTGTTCTGCTACTTGGGTAGGATCTGGGAGGCGTACCACATGTACGGCGGGCTAGCATGGTGGAGGTACGACGAGCAGTTCCGACAATGGCTGGCGGCTAATCCGGGTATGAGGTGGGACCAGATGGACCTGACTCTCTGGATGAAGCTGATGACGGCGCAAAAGGCACAGCCCTTTCAGCAAACGGCCGGCGCAAGTGTGCAGTCTGCTTCGTCGGCCGCCTTCCAAAAGGGCTTATGCTGGCTCTTCAATGTGGGCTAGTGCAAGTGGGGGGCTGCCTGTCACTTTAGGCAAGAGTGTTAGGGTTGTGGGGGCTCCCACAGACTCAATCTGTGTTTTAAGCGAGGTAAGATGGGGGAGCCGCAGAGTGTGTCTCGGCTGGGGGGCACCCGCTGCCATGGGGCCTAACCCCAGTGAAGTTAGACGTGATGGTGCCGTGGTTAAGCCACTACGGTAATAGGGCAGATGCTGAGTTGCTACGTGCTGGGTTCAGGTTTCTTTATCCCCTTTTGGGACAGGGGTGGGTCACGGGGGTTGGACAATCGGCGGTCGGTGGTTTCTGGGGATGGTACGGGAGAAATACAGTTGGGCAGGATGGCTGGCCCTTTCGTGGCACATCCTCTGGCTAATTTGTGGGTGTCTCCTATTGGGGTGGTTCCCAAGAAAGACCCAGGGAAGTTTCAACTCATTCACCACCTCTCATACCCGAAGGGGCGTCGGTGAATGACGACATCGATAAGGACCTATGCTCGGACTCTTATGCATCATTCGACCATGCGGTCGAGTTGGTTAAGGGGGCCGGGCATCGTGCATTGATGGCTAAGGTTGATGTGGAAGTGGCGTTTCGCTTGCTTCCAGTTCATTCGGATTGTCATCACTTACTGGGTTGCTCCTTTGACTGGGCATATTTTGTTGACCTGTGTCTCCCGATGGGCTGTTCGATCTCTTGCTCTTATGTTGAGAAATTCAGTTCCTCTTTGGAGTGGGTGGTTCAGATGGAAGTGGGAAGTAAGTTGGTGGTGCACTACCTGGATGATTTCTTCTGCGTGGGGCTGGTGAACTCCTCGGCTTGTCATTCTCCTGCTGCGGACCATCGAATGGGTGGCGGGCCAGTTCGAGGTGCCGCTTTCAGCGGGTAAGACGGAGGGCCAGATGGAGTGTCTCAGTTTCCTGGGCCTGGAAAGATTCAGAGCTAGGTGAGTGTTGACTGCCTCAGGATAAGTTGGTGGGGCTGTGAGGCATGGCATCAGAAGTTTTTCAAGCTTGGAAGGTGACCCTTCAGCAACTGCAATCACTTATTGGGAAGCTCAATTTTGCTTGCAGGGTAATTCCGATGAGACAAATTTTCAGCCGGAGCCTGTCTGTACCATGTCATCAGGGTGTCGTCGCCCATGTGGGCTGATCTAGGGGTGTGGGGTGCGTTTTTTCAAGATTTCAATGGTTCAGGGTTTTTTCTGCAGGCATGGGGTTTCATTACGGATCTTGAGCTCTTCACTGACCCGTCAGGTAGCATGGTCTTCGAGGCTTACTTTGGTGGCCTTTGGTGTGTGCAGTGGTGGCTGGAGGTGTGGGGGAAGAGCCCCCTCATTTGTAACCTGGCATTTTTGGAGCTGTTTCCTTTGGTGGTGATGCTGGTTCTTTGGGGCGACAAGCTTCGGGACCAGAAGGTGGTCTTTTTCTCAGATAACATGTCCGTTGTACACGCAGTCAATAATCTGTCCGCCTCATCGAAACCGATGGTGGGTCTGTTGTGGCGCTTTGTTTTACTCTGCATGTCTCTCAATGTGGTTTTCTGTGTGCGGCATGTGCCCGGGTATTTGAACGGTGGCTGATGCTTTGCAGTAGTCCCGGTGTCGGACGTTGGCACCGGTGGGGTGGGACCTCCTGATCCTGGGTTGGCAGGAAGGGCTGCAGAAAGAGCTGTTTTTTCAGGGTGGTGGAGCTCAGATGGCTTAAGGGTTCAAGGTCTGAGCTTGTGAAGGGATAGGGAGCAAAAGGATAGGAAATAGGCTCCCCATTAGCATGGTTATGGAAATGGTGAAGATGGTTCTTGGTAAGTTTGGTAGGTTTTGAGCCCTGTCAGTGGCTCAGAACCTGGTGGGATAGGGGTATCCCTACCCCTACAATGGTTAATTAAAATGTTGGCACTTTAAGTTATGTTCATGTTGGTATACTGTTATGTTCTTTATATATGGGTCATTGTTTTTATATCTAACTGAAGGATACAGATGTGATGGCGGGGTGTGGGGCAATGACCTTTTTTCTATGTTAATTTATTACTATTGAAGAAAAGCTGTGGACAATTTTGACCCATATACTGTAGTGTCCGTGTTTTATTGGGATAGGTGTGTGGGGTTTTTTGTCCTGATTCCGCCTGCGCATATGGAGGCTATGCACCTGTCATGGCCTTGAGGAAAGCATGATTGTTTGTAAGCTCCTTAAAGATAGTAAGAGAACTTTAATCAGCACTTTACAGATATCAAGAATCGAAAAAAGCAAAGTTTATGCAGATGATCTCTTATTTCTTTATTACCAACCCACAAATCTCCTTACCATGCCTAATGAGGGATTTTGACAGGAATAACTCTGGACTTAGGTTAAACCTCTCAGTGTGGAGTTTTGAATGTACAAATTCCTGAAGATACATTTTTAGCTCTTTTGCCTCATTTTCCCTTTCACTGGTGCTTGACCTGGTGCTTGACCTACATGAAATATTTGGGGGTACTGATGATGAAAGATCCGGTGGAACTCTATAGAAATAACTTCCTCCAATTTGGTGGACCTCAAGCGATGGTCCTACCCGCAAATTTTGTGGCACGGATGGGTGGCAGTCCTTAAAATGAACATTTTGACGAGGCTGCTGTACCTCTTTCAGACTGTACCCATCTCCCCACCCAGAACTTTCATTGCTTCTCTGATAACAGTGGTGATATAATATGTATGACGAGAGGACACGATTGAGGCACGATCTGTTGTGCAATGGGGGGCTTTGCCTTACTGGATTTTAGGAAATATTATCAAGCAATATACTTGATTGACACCTTATAAACAATGGGTAGTATTGGACATGGTAGTGTTTATGACTCCCTGCAATCTGCCTTTGGTTGGGAAGACCGGGCATCTAGGGGGAAATGGCTAGGGAATTGCCTGTTAATCTCACACCTTGAACTTGGAGGTCTATGAGAGGAGCCAGCCAACTTTCCCGTATACTGAGTCCTTTGACTCCATTAATGCATAAGAGACATTTAGGTGGTGGCCTACCACCGGGAAGGTGGGATTATACACTCATTCGCAGGACGCTGGCAGAAAGCGACTTATGAGAATTGATAGACCTCATGGAACATGAGAAACTGACCCCTATGATAAATTTTAATACGCACAGCTCTAACATTATTATCATCAGTTCACATTACAGGACACTGCTAAATTTCAACCTATCTTGGTTCGAGTATTTATGCTAGATAAAGCAGTGTGTTCACTATACCAGTATTTGCTAGTGGGAAACAGAACAGCATAATACACTTTTAAGCGGCGTTTGGAAGACCTCCTTGACATGGAGTTTACTGACACACACTTTAAGAGCTTGATTAGTCCCAGATACCAGGAGGTTAATTATAAATTACTTTCTTTCTGGTATAGGACCCCAGTGCAATCACAGGATTTGTAGGGATATTTCCCAATTATGTTGGAGGTGTGGTGCCAGTGAAGGGAACGTTGCATACATTTGGTGTAGCTGCCCTCAAATCATCCCATTTTGGGATATGGTTTGGGATACGGTAACCAACATTCTTGTTGATTCCATGTCTTTCGGTGCGGAGCAAGTATTGCTGCATCTTATCCCATTATCAATTCCACAATATAAAAAGGTCATCCCGAGGCACATTCTTAATGCTGCAAAATCACTTATACCTATCCTCTGGAAACAAGAAGACACTCCCACAAGGGAGCAGTGAATGCTTAGAGTTGAGGAGATTCAGGCAGCTGAGGCTATGCAGGCATGTTTGCTAGGTGACGGTGCTAGGCATATGGAGCAATGGCTACCCTTGTTTAAATTTACTAATAATGGGATAGATCCTAACTCTGTTTGAGAGGTTGCATGGTACGGATGGGAGAGGAGCAGGTGGATAGGAACTGCACCTTCCTGGTGGGTAATAGGTGCTTCCTGTGTTGTCTTTTGTTTCATAAATACCTATCTATTTATTTCTTTGTCTAATTAATTTTTTTTTCTTCTCTAAGGATTATGATTATGCTCCACCTGAGGCATACACGAGACATAGGGGGATCTGATGAGGCTCTTTATAGGTATTATGTATGTACCGAAACCTTAAAACATGTTAACTCCTTGATGTATAAACATAAAGGATAGAGTTAAACAGGTTGGATTGGGACTTTATGTTTTTGATTGTGTACTCAATTTATTATCAGTATGTCCCGTCTAGGCCCTTACGATCTGCTGAAGACTTACGTCTATCTTCTGTCCGTACTCCCACCTCTGATGCTCGCCTTCAAGATTTCTCGAGGGCTGCACCTTTCCTGTGGAACTCGCTTCCCTCCTCCGTTAGATGCTCACCCAGTCTCCACTCCTTCAAAAAATCGTTAAAAACCCACTTCTTCATAAAAGTGTATCAATTAAACTGTTAATAGCTCATGACTGATTCCTCTTCTGCAACTGTCATTAGTCTAATACTATCCTTACCTTTTTGTGTCATTTTACCCCACTCCCTCTAGCATGTAAGCTCATTGAGCAGGGCCCTCAACCCCTCTGTTCCTGTGTGTCCAATTTGTCTGGTTACAACTACATGTCTGTTTGCCCACCCATTGTAAATCGCTGCAGAATTTGACGGTGCTCTATAAATATCATAAAAATAATAATAATAATCTTTAGTGTTGTTCATTTCTATAGGTGTTCACATTCTCTAAGGACCTGTGTGTTCTATTTTTTGTTCCTTGTTTTGTTTTATCATGTTTATTGAAAACATTTAATAAAAATCTGATTTACGTATGAATCGAAAAAATCAAGGAGAGTTAAACAAAATTTAAAAATAAAAAATAAAGTGAATCACCAAAAAGTATTTGAGACTATCTTGCTTATACAATACATTAGGTACACAATACATTGCTCCTTTTACTGTAATTGCTATTCTCAATTATGGTAACTCTGCCACCTGGAAGAAGTGGGGGTTCTATCAGTCATTTCACACCCTTCTTTTTCAGCATAAGAGCAGTTGTGCTTGTCACTCTTGCTAAGGTGTATCACACCACATAGTAGAGGTACTTTAGACTTTAAGAAGGCAATATGTGTTGCTTAATGTCTTGTTTTCTTAAGAGTAGGGTTTCTAATGGTCTTCACTGTAGGCCTTATTTCACTTCCCATCAAGGAGTATTCTTTTATAGGAGAATGATTCAAACAGTTCAATAGCTAAGTACTAAATCCCCTGCCCATCATCTAAAAAACAAAGAGGAACATGATGGCCAATTTAGATTTACCTCAAGTTCTGATGAAAAGTATATGGAAATTAGTGCCTCAGTCCATAGCACCCATACTACCCAAATCCCATTTCTGCTGCACATTGAAGGTGAAGGTAAGTTCCCATGATATTTATAGTATATTTATTTAACCCCTATGTTTAGCAAATATATTAAGTAGGGTTGAAAAATAAAAATAAATGTATAAATTATTATTTACATTAATCCTTGAATTGGGTGCCTCCAACCCAGCTGTCTGTCCATCATCACTGCAAATGTGTTCTGTCTGTCAGTGACCATAGTGTGAAACAAAGACAATGTTTTTTGTTCTCCTTCTCATTTATAACATATGCCCTGGCTGAACCTGAGCTGAAATGGATTGTGATATACTTGAAACTTTTTGAATATAACATTTTAAATAAATTGGATTATCACACAAAAAAACATTAACACACGTTTTGAGTGATTTTCATCATTATATTCATTAGTGTCAATTCCAGAGCAGTGGCTTCTATCTGAATACTTATTGTCTGCCTCTCTTTCATACATTTGTGAATATGAGTATAATTGTAGATAAAGGATCCATTACTAGAACTGCCCAATGCAGACCCAATAAATTTATAAAACTGTCCGATATTCACCTTAAATTCTTAAAAAAACAACCTTTTTCAGTTTTATTCCCTAATTAGGCATTACATTTGGAAAATAACATTCCTATGGATATTACCTTAGATATAAACTCACTACAATTAGAATCTCTTCACCACCTCTTGCTCCAGTCAAAAGCAAACATAAAAATGTAACAAAATGTTTTGTTACATATATATGTGTCATGTCCACGTAGTGTACATCATTGTGAAATGTGTTGCATTTAATGCAAATTGGACACAAGCTGCACAGTATATGTAAAAAGACTGTGCAAAAAAAAGACTGTTTTGCATTGAACCACTTTCACTTTCTGCCAGAGGGTATATACACTTGCATTTGCTGTGATATAGGAAAAATCACAGCTCCCTAATAAAAAATGTCTATTTTTATCTTAATATGTTAAAGTATTCAATGTCCTGTTAGGAAAAAAAAAGCTTAGTCTTGTGGCTTTATGAAATGTAATGTCATCTTGACATTTCTGATCATATCACATGGACTCAAATATCACACAATGTGCCCTTATACCCATGAGACAAGACTTGTTATTAGCTGTTCCTTATTAGAGTTGTATGTGTGACATTTTAATTGGCTTTTTGTATTTTACAATTAAAGGTTAGTGCCAGGAATATACATTCATCATTCAGAAATGTTCGAGCTAAGTGAGCTGGAAATGCTTCATAAACCAAATGTGTAGAATATCTATCCAGCAGTCAACACACATTTTATTCAAATATCTATACATTTTACCAAATTATTATACGCTTTCAACTTCACTGTATAATCCGTCTATTGTATGCAATTAAATCTGGCAATAACTAAGATGAAAAAATGGGTTTGTTCACAAATGCTATTTGAAATAAATGCTTTGATTTAACAGTATACTTAAATAGTACATTTTAGAAAGCTTTTGGAAATGGCTAAATAGAAAATAGAAAAAAAAGTGTACCTGTCATAAGTCACTGACTTATGCCGTGCTGAAATGCTAGTAAATGAATAAATTAAGATATTTCTATCTAATAATAAGGGCCCACCCGCAATCTGACAATCAATTGTCCACCTAGACCTCTATGCTTTGGTACAGACCTCAAGAACTCAAGTGGTTTGTCACACCCAGGGGCGCTATAGCAAGTGGAAACCACTGTCCACTTACACCTTCATCATCTGCACCAAGCATGTCAAACTCAAAGGCTAGCATGGGCCAAATAAACATGGTTTAAGTTTATGTGGGCCACAAAAAAAAAAAAAAATCATAGAAACGTAGGTTTGTTTTGAGAAGTACAGTATAAAAAAAAACAGCATCCCCCTCTACTAAACCCCATTCCCTCCCTCTATACTAAATCCCAGTTCCCCCCTCTACTAAATCCCAGCACACCCCGTGTGAAAACCGCGGCCTTTGTTTAAAAAAAAAAAAAAAACAGCTAGCCAACAAGCAAACTCCACTCGACTCCGGAGTCCAGCCTTTGTTATACCCCCAATGGCACTGTCTGCACACTGTGCCAAAGCGGACCCTCCCGCTACTCCTTGAAACCCTGTGAAGGTGGAGCATGTTGACATCATGTCGGAATGTGATGTGGCATTGCGTGCCTCCGTGCACCACCAGGTCCTTTACTGTCCAGCCACGGCCATCGCAACACTGACCAACACACACTCACTGACAGACAAACACACACTGACAGACACACTCATACACTGACAGACACACACCCACTCTCTGACAGACACAAACACACACTCATTCACTGATTGATAGACAGGGCTGGTGCAAGGATTTTTGCCGCCCCCCCCATGTGAAAGCACAGTGTCCCACCCATATGATCTGCCATATGAACTAACGCCAGTGCTGCACACAGTGTGTGTTTACAATTAAAAGCCTGCAGGGACAGACTATAGACACCAGAACCACTTCATTAAGCTGCAGTGGTTCTGGGGACTATAGTGTCCCTTTAATGTGAGGTAAATTAGAGATTAGTGTCACTAATAATAGATTGGCTACTTACAACCAGATGAGGATGGTAATGGGCTCTGGTTGCAGTTTGGCCCTACTTGTCTGGTGTAGAACAGGATCTTTGGAGGTGGTCACAAAATTCAATGTTCTGGGAGAATGGGAAGCAGCTCTATTTTTTGGGGCCCCTTACACAGCTCAAGGTCTGGGCCCCAGGGCCTGATGCTGAGTATGTCCATAAGGCCCACCCAGAAGTCCACCTACATGTTCAACTCATGAGTTCGCTCACAGGGAGTGGAGTGTGTAGGGGATGTGTTATGTGTTATTGTAGATGATCTAATGTGTGTGCTTATGGAATGTAGTGTATAGGGATTCCAGTTTGTGTAAGTGATGCAGTGTATTTGTGTGTAGTGGAAGAAGGGTGTTTTTGTGTAAGGGATAGAAAGCAGTGTGTGTTTGTGTATAAGGGATGTATTGCTTGTTTCTGTTTGTGTGTAAGGAACGCATTGTGTGAATCTGTGTTTGTATGCATAAGGGATGCAAGGTGGATACAAATGCAGAAAGATAAGTCCTGCGCTCACTCCCATCACTGGGCGGCAGCAAAGACTACAGTACACATCAGCCCCAATATATAGTAAAAACCAAAGAAAAACAAGTTACCTGCACTCTCTCCTTAATCCCTCTGTATTTTTAAACAAATGGAGGCTTTTTATGCCTTGACGTTGGCAGGGGGGATGTCCTCTCATGGCCATTGGAGGTAACTAAAAAAACCTCCATTTGTTTAAAAATACATAGGGATTAAGGAGAGAGCGCATATAGGTGTGTAGATCTTTGCAAGAAGTTTAAGGAAGCAAGGTGAATGGTCAGAGTTAGGACCCACCTGGGGGGTCTGCCTTGAGGTTGGCAGGTGGGCTTATCCTCTCATGGCCATTGGAGGTAACTAAAAACCTCCATTTGTTTAAAAATACATAGGGATTAAGGAGAGAGCGCAGGAATGCAAGGTGTGTTTCTGTGTATGTAAGGGATGCAGTGTGTGTGTAGGTAAGGGGTGCATTGAGTATGTGTAAGAGATGCATTGTGTTTCTGTGTGTGTGTAAAGAGAAGCAGTGTGTGTTTGCATGTGTGTGAAAGGGATGCATCGTGTGTTTCTGTGTATGTGTGCAAAGGATGCATTGTCTTTATGTGTAAGGGTTGCATTGTATGTGTGTAATGGATGCATTGTGTGTTTCTCTGTGTGTAAGGGAAGCATGTTGTGTTTCTGTGTGTGTAGAGATGCATTGTGTGTTTATGTGTATGTATAGGGATGCATTGTAAGTGTGTGTGTGTGTGCGCGTAGTGTGTCCTGTCCTGCCCCCTGTCCTATAGAGCTCTCTTTTCCTCTCCTTAGCACTCTCCCCTGCCCCTTAGGGGTCTCTACTCTCCCTCCCCCTCCCTTAGTGGTCTCTCCGCCTGAGGCTCTCTATAGAGCACTCAGGCGGCTGCAGCATTTGAAGGGCCGGCGATGAGGGCGCAGGGTGCCCCCTCCTATGTGGCGCCCTAGGCGGCTGCCTAGTTCGCCTTATAGGAAGCGCCGGCCCTGTTTTAAGACAACACACACTGACAGACACACAGACACACACACATTTACACATTCTTGCACACACTCACATAATTTTATTTATTCTTCCAGGCCTTTGGAAACTAGTGTGGGGCCTCTCCCTGGGGTCCAGTGGGAATCTTCTCTCAGGAGGTCTCCTACCTGTTCCTCACTGCTCCCTCACATGCATAGTTTAGTGATGCCGGGCGAGAATGACGTCATTTTCCAGCACCCAGCATCACTACATAGAGCACGTGCGTGGGAGCAGTGAGGAGCAGGAAAACTGAGCTCCCTCACTGCCACCAGCGACCTCTCCCGCTGGCCGCGTAAATTTGAGCAGAGTAGGCACCTGCAATGTGGGGAGAGCAGGTGCCTACTCTGCCTTAGTAAGCATGTCAAACTTTTTTCATTGTGGGCCGCGAGTTTGACATGCTTGATTTGCACTATTGCTCTTCAGTTCTTTCAGTTTCTAAAGCATTATGTATAATACAATTTGCAGTTATCAGTTTCAATAAATAACACTATTCAGTCAATACTCTGTTTCTGTAACTCCCTATATTTTATATTAAATTATGATGTCTGTGGTACCACAAGCTTGTGCTATTAAGGTATTTGAAATGATGTATTTCCTTAAAATGTATTTGTATACATACATGAATATAGCAGAATTAATTAAGAGACTTAGTGGTGAGAATTAATTAGAATATTAATGCAATGAGGTTAAGCCAGATAATATTCAGCATAAAAATGTTCATCCATGCTACATCCTCGTAAGAGAAACTTGCTCCACTAAGTTGCATAAATAGATCAGTGATGTTTACAATCATGTTTTGCAGGATGGTTCTTAGATTAATTTAGATTAACGGAGCTGAAACAGTGGATCTATTTCCCTAGCATAAGTGTAAGCAAGCAAGACTCTTGGAAACTAACAGATGTAAAACTATGAATTACAACTGAAAGCAGTGACACTTTCACTGTATGAAATATTAGTATAGGTGATAAACAACTAACGCACCATTACAATCTGTGTTGGTGCAAGGATATTTTGGTACATAGGCGAAGATGCATTTTTCCTACCCCTCCCACACCACCAAAGAAAATAACATCTTCAATGATGTGCCTCTTAACCTGCTCCTTTCCCCTCCCCGGCCATTAGTGGTCCCCTCCCTTCCCTGTCACTTTGTGTTCTTCTTCCCTCCCCCCTTTTTTTCCCTGTCCCTTGGTGTTTCTCTCCCCTCCTCTCCCTGTCCCTTGGTGCACCCCCAACCCCATTAGTGGTCACATTCCCCTTCATGCTATCCCTTCTACCTTTCTTGTAGCATTGCTGGGTGGAGCAGATTCCCTACAAGAGCTTCAGTTTTCTGTACCCAGCCGGACTGACAGGGAGTGCCCTCTCAGTGAGCACCTCATGTCAGTCTGGCCAGGTAGAGTAACAGAAGCTCATGTACCGCGCTCCGCTCCGCTACACTCAGTGGTGTATACACACTCACAGTCACACACACTCAATGACAAACACACAGACAGACACAGACTCACTGATCTGACACACACTCATTCATTGACACACACACACACAGACACACATTGATTGACACTCATTGACAGACACACTGATAGTAACACACAGACTCAATGACAAACGTACTCTCACTGATTTGGCAGACACTCTGAAACACACACTGACAGACACACACGCACACACTCTCATACAATCACTCACAGACACACACACTCATTCACACATACTCAGTCACTCACAGACACACATACACATCACATACACTCACTAATTATTATTTTTATAAATAAACATTTTCTACCCAGCCTCCCTACCAGGAGAGCTGGCATGGATCTGTCCCTGGGGTCCAGTGGGGCTGTTGGGGGCGGCGTGCGGCAGTGGTATAATCAGAGGCATCAAGGGAGCTCTATTCTCTCTGCTCTGCTCCCTCGTGGGCTATTTACTGATGCTGGGAGCCAAAATATGACATCATATTTCAGCTCCCTGCATCAGCAAACGGCACGCGAGGAAGCAGAGCAGAGAGAATAGAGCTCCCTCGCCGCCTCTGATTATATCACAGCCGCACGCCGCGCCAGGGGTCCAGAGAGCTTCTCTCCTGCTGGTCACTGAAATCTTGCGCCCCCAGAGCCGGTGCGCCCTAAGGCGGCTGCCTGTGCTGCCTTATGGACGCACCAGCCCTGATTACAATGGATTATTACTCAAAAGCCTTTATCCAACTTTACCAAGCGTAATGTAAAGTTTGACAATCTTACATTACCCTTGGAATTAAAAATTCAAACATTTATTGTAATTTCATAACAGAATATAGATTCAATATATCCCATGTTGCCCAAAAGAGTATAGGCATTGTTATTGCCAGAAGGACTCTGTATTCTATTAACACATTACTGTGGATATTAATGTCTAGACGTTAAAGGATCACTATAGGGTCAGGAACACAAACATGTATTCTTGACCCTATTGTGTTTAACCCACTATTTCAGTGACTTGCCTCCCTTAGCCCATAAATCAGCATGGGGTAGGGGCCAAATGCCATTTTGGCCAATCAGAACCTCCTCATAGATAGAGCATTGGATCAATGCATCTCTATGAGGAAAATTCAGCGTCTCCATGCAGAACGTGGGGACACTGAACAGCAGGGCTGCTTACTGTGTAGCCCTGAGCCAGGAAACCCCTCCAGGGGCCATCTAAGGAGTGGCCACTTGGAGGAGTCCCTAGGGGCAATGTAAACACTGCATTTTCTCTTAAAAGACAGTGTTTATATGAAAATGCCATAAGGGCATTAAGCTGTAGTTGTTCTGGTGACTATAGTGTCCCATTAAGTGACCCAATGATAATAACAGATGATAATAACAGACAGGGACATTATGCAGGCCTCTCTGTTAAATATGGGAAACCCATCATTTAATATTAAACAGACAAAGTAGTTACTATTACCATTTTATATCATTGGATTGAATATAGTGCCCAGAGTAATCTGGCACTGTTCCTCCTTTCAGTGTTAAACTGTTGTGGGCAAAAATATTAACCCAATTCATATTAATAAAATGCCTATTTACTCAGCATAACCACAATCAGCATTATTCAACCTTATATGTGATTTACCTAAAATGGCCGCTAGGGAGTTTCCCTTTGACATCGACTAACACCCTCATTAACAAGATGGCGCTGGAATCTGGGGGAGACCTCCAAGATACCAGTGACATCACACCCGGTAGGAAGGGCACTGAACCACTTAACACCTAACCAATTATTGATGTATTATTCCATGTTATCTCTGACAATGCATATGATGTAATTTTTTACGCAAGATAATCAATTGATTGATTGATTCCACATCATAAACCATTTTCAAGAAGTTTAACACTAAATAAAGGTCCATGGCTGCTTCTCGCTAAAGTGAAAATTCAGAGTGCATTTTAAAATGTAAGGCTAGAGTAGTAAAACTGATGGCATAGCTGATTTACATTATTTTTTCAGTTTGGCTATTTTAAACCTTAAATTTTAAACTCACTCTTTGAATTCTTACTTTAGTAAGTAACCGAATAGATCTCTTTGCCCATATTTTATTTATACTGCCACCCATGCTACAAAAGGAGTACGTGGCTATTGCCCATACACTTCCAGGTCAATAATTTACTGAGTAAACTTGACTTTCTCTAGCTGTAACTCCTTTACTAACTATGAAACATGTCCAAACCCTAGAGCTCCCATACAAAGAGAGATGGGAGAGGGAGTAGACAGCATGGGTTCTGAGTGTGTTTAGCTAGAGTTTCTTTCTTTTTTAAAATATATTAAAGGGACACTATAGTCATCAGAACAACTACAGCTTATTGTATTTGTTCTGGGGAGTAGAATCATTCCTTTCAGGCTTTTTGCTACAAATACTGTCTTTTCAGAGAAAAGACAGTGTTTACATTATAGCTTAGGGAATCCTCCACTGGCCACTCATCAGATGGCTGCTAGAAGTGCATCATTAGGCAGTGCTGCACAGTGTGTAGCACTGCCAATCAGTGTCTCCACCCTCTGCATGGAGACACTGAACCTTCCTCAATGCATTTCTATGAGGAGATGCTGATTGGCTAGGGCTGTGTTTGGCTTGTGCTAGCTTTGTCCCGGATTTGCCTCCTTGTCCATCTCAGCCAATCCTAAGCATTGTGATTGGCTCAGTTCAAAACTTCTGATGATGTCAGCCAAGCAGGCAGATCAGGGGTAGAGCCTGCAACAGCAGACAGGAATAAAAGTAGGATTTTGTTATATTAAGGGTGGGCTAGGGGGGTCTGATGGTGTTTTTAACACTATAGGGTCAGGAAAACATTTTTGTGTTCCTTTAATTATAACTGTATTGGTGCAAGTTCAGAGCTTTATAAATACCCGCAAAAAAAAGAAAGAAAATTATTATTGTTAATACAGTACTAGCTAAAAATAAGGCAATGTTATAAAATATGAGCATATATTTTTAAGGTCACTTTTGGATTTTCTTTCAGAGCTGTAACACTGTAAATTTTTTCTGGACCCAATTATTCCAGCTAGTTTGCAGTCGCAATTCTGTACTTTGTGCTACATTGACCTTTCACTTTGTGAATGTTCCAGATATACTTAACATGATAAAGCATCCTACAGAACACAATAATGCAGAAATAATGTGAGCTACAGAAAACGATCGCTTCAAAATGTATTTGAGAGAGTACAATGTAACATGAGACTGTGTAATACAGTAAGACACAGAATGCATTGAGGACAGAATAAACTTCACAACACAACAGGAGGTTTTATATTTTGCATGTTTCTTTACTGAACTATACAGCAGCAAAGAAAAAAAACATCAAAAACAGGAAAAGTGTTTGTGAGGTGAAGCAGCCTTAACACCTCCTCTTTCTTTGCTGCTCCACAAGGAACAGGTTCATATATATTTTAACTGTTAAGTATTCCCTCTACTTATTTCTACAGTTTTCACATATTTGCCTTTTCAATAATACTGGAAGGACTTTATTTGGAGGTTTTATCTCTTTTTTCCTCAGGTTGGGGTTCACCTACCCAGCCTTTGGGACCAGTCCCCCTATATCTGCAACACACCCGATTGGCCTGAGTTTAGCTGCATTGCATTTAAATATGAAATTAATCTAATATAACAGATATGACTCTTATCAAAGTTACTAACGACCTAATCGCAGCTAAATCCAAAGGCCACACTAATTCTTATTGACCTCTCTGCTGCCTTTGACACCATTAATCATGCTCTCCTTCTTCAAACTATTCAGTTACTCGTTCTCTGTGGCTCTGTCCTCTCGTGGTTTTCCTGTTATCTCTCCCAACACTCATTTAGCGTCTCCTTTTCTAATGATACCTCCTCCCCTCGTCCTGTCTCGGTTGGAGTCCCCTTCTATTTTCTCTTTATACTGCCTCTTCTGGAAAACTTATTACCTATTTTGGATTCCACTACCACCTGTATGCTGATGACACCCAGATGGTTCTCTCCTCCTCAGACCTCTCCCCTGCCGTCCTGCAACGTGTCACTGCTTGCCATTCTTCCATCTCTGACTGGATGTCCTCCCGCTTTCTGAAACTCAATCTCTCTAAAACTGAACTTCTTGTCTTTCCTCCTCCTAATACTGATCCTCCTCTTTTGCTCTCCCTTCAAGTTAGTGGTATCCACATAAGTCCATCTTTGCAAGTGCGCTGACTTGGCGTCATACTTGATTGTGGCCTCACCTTTAAGCCTAACATCCAGTATGTTGCCAAGTCCTGTAGATTCCATTTTAAAAACATAGCCCGCATCCGCCCCTTTCTTACGCAATATTCTACCAAGGAGCTTGTCTATGCTCTAGTAATTTCCTGCATGAATTATTGTAACCCTCTCCTAATTGGTCTTCCCAAAAGCCATATTGCCCCGCTACAGTCTGTAATGAATGCTGCCGTCATGCTGATTTACCTCTCTAGTTGGTCCTCTCACACCTCACCCCTCTATCAGTCCTTACATTGGCTTCCTGTATCCTATAGGAGTCAATTCAAAGTGCTAACCCATACCTATAAAGCACTGAACAATTCTAGCCCCTACTATAGCATAACATTGGAAGGTTTAGAAGGATGGGTCGCTGAATCCAAACCTTTCGATGTTGGGAGGTATGTCTGGCTTCTATTGGAGAGGTATTCGCATTAACCTAGTCGAAAACTTTACTAACATAACAGAATGTCAGCTCTTCAACTAGAAATTAAAAAGCATGAGAAAGTTTTACCTCACATGAAAAATATATAGAATAACAATTCTAAGAAAGAGACAGAGGCGAATGTATCAAGGAAATTTAAACATATACGAGCAAAATATTTTGATATACTGATATATTTAAATGGCCCTAACAGTTAGGGTTTTGCAACTGGTGGAATAAATTGATGAGCCAATAGACCATACATGTAGGTCCTTCTCTGGACTCCCTTATAACTCATTATATAAGTTAGTACGGGTATTGTTTCTACAGGGAGGGTGATTATGCTCACTCTATACAAACTCATGCCATACCATCTATTATGTTACTCTGTCAGGGCTCTATGTCCATTTACCCTATGTCATTCACAGTCTTACAATGCATTTTTAGTTTATGTAAGTCTTTTACAGTTTCTCCCAACTCTGTTACATTTTCCCCCTGTTTAATCCTATTACCTACCACTAATTGCAGAACCACCATCCTCAAACACACTCCAACTTAAAATCCTTAACCTTCTGATTACAAGCTCCCATCAAATAAGGATTAATTTCCTTTCAAACACCCACACCCATCAAATTAGAACAGCTTTTCTCCCAAACATCCTCATTCATCAATTTAGGATCCTTTCAGATCTCCTACACCAAACAAATTAAGACCACTTTTATCCCAAACACTCACACCATGAAATTATCTTCCCTTTCAAATCTCTACAGACATATGGCTTTAGAATCAGCATCAGGAGGTGGTGATGTCTCTTTTATTTGTTCATTAATGTAACTGTAGGATTTCAAACAAGGCTTTGTGTTTAAAAGTATAGACATAGATGTAGTTAGATATATGTCATACATTCTGAGAACAAGTAATGTAGTAAATCCATTTGTCATCATGTGTTAATTATAGCCTGGATATGATATTTTATCTAGGTTTTTTTTTTTTTTCTTTAAATATTTACGCCCTTTACTAAAACAATAGATTTGTAAAAATAATTATTGCTTCATTATAAGCATCTATATAAGCTGTGTAAAGAAAGGTTTTTTATAAACTGGAAAGTCATAGCATGTATATTATAATATGATACAAAACAAAATACTTTTTCAGATGCTCTTGTTTTTTCATGTTAGTAATTGTATGTCATTGGTTCTGAACTACACTTTGTGATAATGCAAAAGGAATGCATTTGATCTCTGTGCTGGTTATTCGTAATGTTCTTCACATGCACAAGTTAGATTACGTACTCATGAGTCTGTAAGTAATTCATTCAAGGTAGATGAGCGCAGCGAGGTGTGACAGAATAAAAATGCTTTTACCTGCAGACCTTCTATTGCTAGTCTTAGCATGCTTGGGGTAAGCTTGGATGCCTGCTTGAAAGTGAAGTTGCTCCAATCTATTATCAAAACAAACCCATTCACTTGAAGTTCTGGATCTTCTATCATAGCTTCTAAAGAGAGAAGTATTGCACGCAGAATATCCACAAGTGTATACCTGCACGAAACAGAGAATATATATATTTTATCAACATATAAAGATTCTATTCTGCAAAGAAACAAAAAATATATACCTAAGGTGCAAAATAGACATGAACTTGAAATGTATATTGTATTCCTATTCATTAGTCATAGCTTAATATAGTTGTTCTGGTGTCTATAGCATGCCCCTGTAGGCATTTTCATGTAAACGCTAATTTTTCAGAGGAAAGGCAGTATTTACATTGCTGCATAGGCAAGGGGAGGCAGCAATGTACTATTTAGTGTTTTTAACACAACAGGGTCAGGAATCCACATGTGTGTTCCTAACACTACAGTGTACCTTTAATCTTAATGGTTGAAGCATGAATGCTGAATATCTTCAAGGTAAACTTTAGAAAAAATTTTTTTTTCATTTTTTAAGGAGGAAGGTGGGAGCAGACCAAGTGTGGAAGGTGGGTGGAAAAGGTGGAAAACCAGCAGTTTCTTTAAACAATGGTTCTTGAGTTGATTTGAGTAACTCTTTAACTGTGCAGTCTGTATAATATATATTGTAATAAAGTGAAGGCAGAGAGGCATATGACATTTAACCCCGGGGTATGTGTTATATGTGTGGTATGCAACACAAACTAATGTGTAGTTATGGGCCCCTGGGGTGGAGCATTTGGAGAGTAGGGCAGGCCGGTGCTCCACACCTCAGTTTATATACAACTGGGAGAAATAAGGGCCAGGCCAGGGTTTTGAACTGTCTCCAACCCACTGCTCAGCTGCAGGTAATCAGCTGCAGCAGTGGGAATAAACCCCTCCCTTTTAGGCAGGAAAAGAAGGATTGCTGAGAGATGTTGTTCTCTCCTGTGAGAGAGTCAAGATTTGAGGTGACTGAGCACTGGGAGTGCAGAAGGAGAGCAGTCAAGGTGACGGAGTTGGTGAAACCTGTGATCGGTTTAAGTTTAACCCTTGAGGGAAGTTGAAAGTTATTCAGTGCTCAGACAAGCTAGGTTTTTGTTTAAAGGGAAACCTGTTATAATATTGTTTCTTTAGTTGTGTTGCTGTCCCTGTGTGGATTTAACAATAAAGTGTCTGGATTATGTGAAAACCAAAGGACTGTGCCTGTTGATTACCCTAGAGCAGCGGTTCCCAAAGTGTGGGTCACGACCCACTAGTGGGTCGCAGGGCGATTCCCAGTGGGTTGCACTGACCCTCCCCTCTAGGGCCGCCGGAGACTCGGGAGTCAGACTGATCAGAAAGGGGCCCGACGGCTTGCCCTGTATGCTGCTGGGCTCCCTTCAATCAGTCTGCCCAGCACCTCCGGTCTGCAGCTCCACCGGGTGCAGAGCTGCACACCGTGTGATAGAAATCTTGCGAGCTCCCAGAGCGTTAAAATGGCAACACTCTGGGCGCTCGCGAGACTTTTATTACACTGTCTGCAGCTCCGGAGCATTAATCCACTGGACTACCAGGAAGACACTGGACCACCAGGGAATTTATTACAGGTAGGACAAACCCTGGCCCCCCAACTGTAACCCCTTCACTCCCTGCCCCCTCCCCCCAACTGTAACCCCTTCTCTCCCTGCTGCATATATCTGAAATCCTAGGCACTCAATGGCACAACAGCTCAATGTCTGAGAAATGTTCAGTGACAAGGAGCCTACGCTCCAACTCATATCTTGATTTTTTTCTAGTTTGCTTTCTACTCTTATGAGCCTAAACTAAACGCATGTTTTCTATTGTTCATTTATAGCTAATCTACTTAATGTAGGGATATAGCATCTGCCCTTAACTCAGACATACCAGTCTACCTTGTTTTATGATTTCATGTTATCATTATTTTATTTTCACAACAATTTGCTACTATATTTCATGCCATGACACCATATCATCATGTACATCACTATAAGCTTGCCAATGCTGTTGTGGCTTTAGAAGCCACCTTTGCACTGAAAATAAAGAATGACAATTTTTTTTTACATGTACAGTTATTTATGCAAATGCTGGAAATTGCTAACTTTCATATTGTAAAGGAAAATTAAGCTATCTACCAGAACTTACAAGGGACACTATAGTCACCAGAACAACTATAGCTTAATGTAGTTGTTTTGGTGTGTATAGTATGTCCCTGCAGGCATCTTCAGGAAAAAAAGGCAGTGATTACATTACTGCCTAGGAGCATCTCTAGTGGCCATCACCCAGACGGCCACAAGAGGTGCTTCCTGGGTCAGAACTGCACAATGAAAGCATTAGATTGGCTGAGATCAAATTTGATTATCTCAGCCAGGGAGTGAAGCAGGGACGCAGCAAGCCGTGGAAGACCTGCATTACACTGGAATAAAGGTATATTTTTTTTTGTTTTGTTTTAACGGGGGCAAGGGGAGGCCAGCCACCTAAAATGTGTTTTTAATACAGTTGTGTCAAGAATACATGTTTGTATTTCTGCCATTATAGTGTTCCTTCAAAGCTCACACATATTTATTGTACACTGGTCCACTCTATATTAACTTCATGAGGTAAAATAAAAGTTTATGTTAGAAAACTATTTACCATTGGTAGTGCTGATATTTATGAAGAAAATGTATGTGGATAATCATTTAGGCAACCCTTGTCTTTACCTATGTGTTTATCTTCAGATAAATAAGAGAGGCCTAAGAGCCACATGACATTCATTCTTTAAAGCATAGCCTGATTGTTATAAATAATTGTATTACATTAAAAACCAAGGCACACTTGCTTTGCTTTCATTAGTTATTTCATATCGGCAAATTAACTGTAATTTTATAACACGACAGGAGGCTTTGTATTTTGCATTAAACTCCCTTTACTAAACATCGGCAGCACAGACTTAACAATAAAGTTTAGTGAAAAAGACATTGCAACAGGGTATAAAAGGCTCCTCCCCCTATATATCTTCCTTTTTCTTTGCTGCTTCAGCCTAGGCACAGGTCAGAGTAATTTGTTCTCAGCTCCATTATCTTATATTGTTTTTATCCTGCTTTCGATTTGATCATAATTAAATTTCTATTATTCCCCTGCTCCCTCTACAACTTGTCTTGCCCTCATTCCCTCCGTCATTCTCTATTTCACTTTATTTTTTTTTATTTTTTTTTTACATCTCCCTGCTGTCCTGACTCCTACTCTCAAGCAGGTACCTGTTCTTTCAGGCTCTCCTGCCATTTCACTCTTCTCACACTGTTGCGCGTTGCGACATTTTCGCAGCGATTGTGCCGCGGTTTTAGTGGTTTCTGGGGGTAGCAGGAGGGGTACTGTGGGTGGGGGGAGAGTGGGGCATTATTACTGTACCGGCGGACCATGCTGCATATCTGTTTTCTTCACACATCTACTAAAAAGGGAAAATGGATTCTACATTACTGTACTGTACTGTACATACTGCCTGCTTAGAATTGATTTTAGACCTGGTTCTGTATATGCACCAAATAGAGTGAACTTCAACCTTTTTAAAGAAATATATATCTATTTAACTTGAATACATTCCAAGAGGATTACCGATCATGGGGGTAAACCCCTCACCACCGGGATGACCCCCCCACATTCAAGCATGTGCTTCCACTGGTGTTATTAACAGGGGTGACCCCCAATGTGTATATATGTGTTCCATATGACACCTTACCAGAACTGCCTTCCTGACATCATTACCAGCAACCAGTAGCATTATATTAAGGGTGACCCCCTTAGTATTGCTGGGGTGCCCAACACATACTAGAGTGCCTACTTATATGTTAACACTGTTCAAGTTACTTGATGTTGCAAAGGTACAGCTCCGCTGTATAATCGGGGTGTATCCCACATTCACACACCCTGACCAATTAGCGGGCAGCTTTCATTGAGGGTGATCCCCCACCATGATACCCGTCCCATTCTATGGGATGATACAGGGGTGACTACTTATTTAAGAGACGGTCAGTGTATCCAATACTGCAAAGGGAAACCACCTTGTGTAAATACACAACCACTGGCACCGGTCGTTGGAGGGTGACCCCCTCTCATTTGGCACTCCATGCATAATATATTATTGCACTCCAATTCTGGGTGAGACCCAGTTGTACTGGGAGCCAGATACCCTGCAACATTATGTGGTGCACACGTATTGCTCACAGGTATGTCATTCTGTCATTATGGGAACCTTGTGGCACGATTTCTGAACATCACAGATGTGATCCTATGGTTTCAGGGGATCCTGGTCAGTCAATTGCTTATCACCATCAATTAAGGAACTACTAGGGGACTCTTGGACCCAAGGCACTAGAAGGAGCTACGGCACCACATGGACAGAATGGAGATGGATCTCGAAACCTTTACGGCACCTGTTACTGCCGTACTAAATTTCTTATTCCATCTTTTTTCGGCGTATCGCTTTATCAATGTTACATGTTTGGCTATCTCGGCAGCTCATGTTCCTCTTCAGGACACTCCTATAGGCCAGAACCCTCTGGTCTGTCACCTTCTGAGGGGGGAATTCGCTTGTCTAGACCACTTGCTCCCAAATACTCGCGTATGTGGGATATGGCTCTAATTTTACATTTTTTTCGTGACTGGTCAGACTTTACGGAATTGTCTTTGCACCTACTCTCGGCAAAACTTACAGTTCTGTGTCTTTCTTTTCAACAGGTTGCAGACGTTTGAGCGTTCAACGTGGACTGTTTTTGCTTTACTCTGGAAGAAATGTAGTTTTTTTCTTTTTTTTTTTTTTATCTCGTGTCGGACTAAGACGGACCTTTCCACCGTCTCATCTCCTGTTTTCGGACTGTTCCCCTGCCTGTGCATGGTTGACATATTACTAGGATATATAGAGCGTACTGCTCCTCTACAAACATCCCCATTGGGACCACTCCTTATTTCATTTGCTGGCTGATATCTCTAGTGGGTGAAGACTCTCTTGTTTTGGCGCACACTCGGTTCAGGGCGCAGCCACATAGCTGTTTCCGGTGGGTGCTTCGTCTACCGACCTAATGTGATCCGCGGACTTGACTAGAGAAAGTACATTCCGTGTTTTTTCTTTACGTCAGGTTTCTCATGCTTTTTGCTTTTCTTCCACAGCTTTAAAAATGCAAAATACGAAGCCTCTTGTTGTGTTATAAAATTGTAGAATTTGCTAACCCAGTGTACCGATTTATCTTAATTTTTATTAAGGACAGGAGGCGATTATTTCCCCACCCTTTTTTCCCCTCCCTGTTTCTATGATTCTATGACTCTACGAAAACCGTTCTATGCCGTCCCGCATTAAAAGGGCTTTAACCCCTTAAGGACACATGACGTGTGACATGTCATAATTCCCTTTTATTCCAGAAGTTTGGTCCTTAAGGGGTTAAAGCCGTTGCGGCGGCATAGAACGCCGTAATGGCTTTGAGCCCTGGAGCCTCAGAAATACTTTCCTTCCCGGCGCTCCGCTTCGGGAGGACTGCCTGACAGCCCAGGCAGCCCTCCCATGCCAAATATGGTCCCCTATAGCTGGCTGTGGATCTGCCAGCAGGGGGACTGTCTGAAATATAACCCCTTAGCTAACCCCTTCAGGACGGAGTCAATTGTACACGTTCTGACAAAACAAAATGTAAACAAAAAACTGGAATTTGCGCTATATGTCTGTTCAACCGTAATTCACCACTTTCATATTATATGCACCCACACTTATATATCATTTTGTTCAGGAGAAACAGGGCTTTCATTTCATATCAAATATTTTATATATGAAACCTAATTTATTATGAATAAAATAAAAAAATAAAAAAAATGATTTTATTTTTTTTCAAAAAAAATAATTGTAGTTCCGCCTCACATTTTAGCTGTAAATGTCATAATACTGTTAGCTTTTACTGCAAAAAAAGCACATATTTGGATTCAGCAAAGTCTCACAACAGTAGCCCCCATTAACAGTTTTTACGATGTTTTGGAAAGTTAAAGGTTCAAATATAGCACATTCCATTTTACAGTTTTTTTTCACATTGAAATTTGCCAGATTAGTAATGTTACCTTTGAGACCGTGTGGTAGCCCAGGAATGAGATTTACCCTCATGATGGCATACCATTTGCAAAAGTAGACAACCCAAGGTATTGCAAGCGGGGTATGGCCAGTCTTTTATAGTAGCCACTTGGTCACAAACACTGGCCAAAGTTAGCATTCATATTTGTTTTTGTGCGAAAAAAGCAAAAAACTAATATTTGGCCAGTGTTTGTAACTAAGTGGCTACTAAAAATAACTGGACATAACCCGTTTGCAATACCTTGGGTTGTCTACTTTTGCAAATGGTATGTCATCATGGGGGTAATTCTTATTCCTGGGCTACCATACGGTCTCAAAAGGCAACGTAACCAATCTGGCGAATTTCAATGTGAAAAAAAATGAAATGCAAGCCTTATATTTGACTCTCTAACTTTCCAAAACACCATAAAACCTGTACATGGGGGGGTACTGTTTTACTCAGGAGACTTCGCTGAACACATATATTAGTGTTTCAAAATGGTAACTTGTATTACAACAATATCGTCAGTAAAAATTTGAAAGTTACAGGGTTAAATATAGTGCTTGCAATTCAAATTCTCTGCACTTTTTGCATGGGTTGTCAGGCATGTCAATCAAATGGGTCCCCAAGGATGGCATAGCATGCCCGCCGTCTTGAAGGGATTAAAGGATGTGTTTCTTGTTATATTGCATCAAATAAAGAGGAAGAGATACAGGGGGAGGAGCTTTTTATATCCTGTTGCAATATTTTATTTTTTTCACTTAACTTTATTGTTAAATCTGTGCTGCTGGAGTTTAGTTCAGAGTGTGTAATGCAAAATTCTCACCTCCTGTCCTTAATCAAATTAAGATTATAGGCAGGGCAGTCCTTAGACCTTTTTAGGTGCCCTTTGCGAAAATCTTCAGTGCCCCCCATTGTGTGTGTGTGTGTGTGTATTGTATAGGGGATTTATTAAATTAATAATGATTTGAAAACGCATTCATTTCTCCTTTCCTGTTACCTAGTTGGAAGAGGGGCATGCTGATCTGAATCTGGTCTGAGTGCAGACCATGCGTAACTGTCTCGCAAGCTCAGGGACTTGCAGTGTCCTGTGGTAATCTGTGGCAGCGCTCTGATTGGCCAAAGCTAGGAAGACAGCTACTTATGGTCTGCAGCCAACCGAGGTGCCAGACTGCCTCTCTTACATTACAGAGGGGCAGACTAAGTATGTCACATGATACTGTGAGTTGTTTTGCTTTTAAGCTCTGGATTATACTTATTTACCTTGATCTCTTTGGAATAAAAAATGTTAGTATTGCGCTGTTTCTCCATTTATCACTGGGCTCCACAGAAACAAAAAGCCCTCACACTACTATGTGGTGTGTGCCAGTTTATCACAGAACTCCACAACAATAAAATGGTAATGTAGAACTCTGTGACACGCTCATACACTACACAACTATACAACACCAACAAGTAATGTGCCTAATAGTGTATCACCGAGCTCCCTAACTATAAAAACATAGAGTAATGTGCATTTTATATACCAGAGCTCCACTGTAATACATCTCACTATAATATGATGTAATGTTTGTGTTGTCTGTGATGGGTGTGATGACTGTGTGCTAATTCAGCTAAAAATACGCATTCAGGCCTATGTGTGAATGCAGGCGTATATTTTTGCAGAGTCACATGCACACAGTCCCACCGTCAGATGCACATAGTTACACATATACACTGTCAAATCCAGCCGCACTTACACAGTTGCATGAAGATAGTCACATACACAGGATAAGGCAGAAACACACAGGTCCTGGCAGTCACACACCTACAGTTACAGGTAAACACATTCATACACAAAACAGGCAGACAGTCACACACACAGGTACAGACGGACCGTCACATACATTCTTACACACGCAGACAGCCGCATGCGCGTGCAGGCACCCACGCAGGCAGGCGCAGGCAGTCACACATAGTTACCTCTGTTCATTATTGAGGAGTTATGGCAATGCCGCTCCTTGAGACATTTTAATGACCGCTTACTGATCTGCTTCTTACCTCCACATCACTTGGAGGTCCTGGAGACTGGTTTTTGGGGAAGCAGGGACTCCTTTCTGCTTCCCAGACTGCATAGAAAGCTCCGCCCCACTGCAATGTTGGGTAATTTTAAAAAAAAATCTAAATTATAATTCCGGCCAGCCATGTGAACTGTCGGCCGCATGGCGCTCCCTGCTGCCATGGTGCCCTGTGCGGCCACACAGCTCGCACACCCCTAAGGCCAACCCTGATTATAGGTACACTGCGTTAGCATAATCTACAATTATTGCATCATTAGTTTTTCTTGAAAGGAACATTCAAACCCTTAAAACACTTCCTTGTATGTGTTTATTTTACATAAAATGCAGTTTTGAAAACAGAAATTGGCCATTTTATAAAAGAACCTTGAGACATCCCCACTTTTCAGTTAGAGAGCTGGTCCTGTTACTTCATGGGTGTTTAGCTCAGTGGATTTGCAAAGGGCAGCTGTCTTGCAAAGACTCCTCATTGAGCTACATTAGTAAGTCTGATAGGACAGTCACAGATATTCTGGACTGGTTAGAAGAGTCTGGCTTAGTTTAAATGAAATCTAGCCTAAATTGCAAGTAATTTCATCATATTCAAATTCACCATTGAGTGAATATGCCCTCTATATTTTAGATGGCTTCAATATTTGCTCATCAAGCTTAGTATCAAAACTCTGTGCTTCACAGTGAATATAAATTGGATTAACAGAAATAAAGTACTTTCATCCAGCTACAAAATCCTATATTCAAAGACCCTTCATGCAAAGAAGATATAATTTAATATTTAAAGTATTTCATATTCCATATATTGTATTATACGTATATGTGGAATTCCTTCATAATGATTATATATCAATAGTACTGATATTTTTAAGGATAATATTGCTTTAATGTAGTTATTTGTAAAGAAATTCTGTACTTGTAAATTTGAATGCACAGAATGCATAAGACAGAACCAGAAGATTATGTTAAAACAGATAAGGAATTAATCGAGTGCTTTGAAATGAAATGTCAATTTGCATCTAATATAATAATTAGAAAAATATACCTCTGCTGTATGAGAGATTGTGAGAAATTGGTCGTGTTTCCCTGTTTGTTGAAGTAATTCACCTGCCGTTTTTAACCTTTAGTGGCAGATCCCATGCAACAAAATGTTATATTTACTTACAGCTACATTGTGACTCACAATGCTAAATCTTAAACATTAACATGCTTTTACTAGTTAGCTAAGACTTACTCCAAGTTCAGCTAGTTGTAAAAGAGAAAAAAACAAGCTAGAGATTGGATTCAATGTAGCAATAAATATAAAAAGAAATATGTATCAAAACCACATAAAGAGGAATAATCCCAAAAACAAGTGAAGTGGTAAAAAACAACCATAAAATACAACCTGAATGTTGAAGGATGGCAGAATATTATCTACAAAATATAAATACATAACATAACATAGTGTATACTGTATAATACAAATGTATATGAAATAGAAGGTGGACAACCACTCACATTTACCAAAGCCGTACCAGGCTCTGTATAGCAGGCTCAAGGGTGCCAATTCAGGCTGACGAAATTTCAAATAATAAATGAAGAAATTCCGTAGTAAAAAAGGTATATATTTATTAAAGGATAAAAATAATCAGCAAACTCCTGGTTATAGGGGAGTGGAACCCAATAACAAATAATATAAAAAAGATATCCACTTACCCAAGCTGTAATAACCAAAGGAGTAATATAAAAGAAGAATAAAAATTACAATCAAATAATACATAGCAGCAAACGCGTTTCGGCTTGGTAGCCTTCTTCTAGTGCTGTTCCTCAAGTCCTCGTGGCTTGTTTAAATGCGTCCGCGTACGTCACTTCCGGTATTTTCAAACGATGTCACTTCCGGTTTTCGTCAGTTGGAACGCATAGTGGAACGCATACAGCATTCCATCGTTTCCGGTATCGGAAAAAACTTATGTTTTTCAAGAAAAGCTCATAATGAAAAGAGAAAGATATATAAATCCAAAATATCCAACAGATATAAAGCCAAAGAATAATTCAAAGAATATTTGACTTGTCATATATATCTGACACATATTTAACATGTATCTGTATAAAACAGAATACATACAGGGAGTGCAGAATTATTAGGCAAATGAGTATTTTGACCACATCATCCTCTTTATGCATGTTGTCTTACTCCAAGCTGTATAGGCTCGAAAGCCTACTACCAATTAAGCATATTAGGTGATGTGCATCTCTGTAATGAGAAGGGGTGTGGTCTAATGACATCAACACCCTATATCAGGTGTGCATAATTATTAGGCAACTTCCTTTCCTTTGGCAAAATGGGTCAAAAGAAGGACTTGACAGGCTCAGAAAAGTCAAAATAGTGAGATATCTTGCAGAGGGATGCAGCACTCTTAAAATTGCAAAGCTTCTGAAGCGTGATCATCGAACAATCAAGCGTTTCATTCAAAATAGTCAACAGGGTCGCAAGAAGCGTGTGGAAAAACCAAGGCGCAAAATAACTGCCCATGAACTGAGAAAAGTCAAGCGTGCAGCTGCCACGATGCCACTTGCCACCAGTTTGGCCATATTTAAGAGCTGCAACATCACTGGAGTGCCCAAAAGCACAAGGTGTGCAATACTCAGAGACATGGCCAAGGTAAGAAAGGCTGAAAGACGACCACCACTGAACAAGACACACAAGCTGAAACGTCAAGACTGGGCCAAGAAATATCTCAAGACTGATTTTTCTAAGGTTTTATGGACTGATGAAATGAGAGTGAGTCTTGATGGGCCAGATGGATGGGCCCGTGGCTGGATTGGTAAAGGGCAGAGAGCTCCAGTCCGACTCAGACGCCAGCAAGGTGGAGGTGGAGTACTGGTTTGGGCTGGTATCATCAAAGATGAGCTTGTGGGGCCTTTTCGGGTTGAGGATGGAGTCAAGCTCAACTCCCAGTCCTACTGCCAGTTCCTGGAAGACACCTTCTTCAAGCAGTGGTACAGGAAGAAGTCTGCATCCTTCAAGAAAAACATGATTTTCATGCAGGACAATGCTCCATCACACGCGTCCAAGTACTCCACAGCGTGGCTGGCAAGAAAGGGTATAAAAGAAGAAAATCTAATGACATGGCCTCCTTGTTCACCTGATCTGAACCCCATTGAGAACCTGTGGTCCATCATCAAATGTGAGATTTACAAGGAGGGAAAACAGTACACCTCTCTGAACAGTGTCTGGGAGGCTGTGGTTGCTGCTGCACGCAATGTTGATGGTGAACAGATCAAAACACTGACAGAATCCATGGATGGCAGGTTTTTGAGTGTCCTTGCAAAGAAAGGTGGCTATATTGGTCACTGATTTGTTTTTGTTTTGTTTTTGAATGTCAGAAATGTATATTTGTGAATGTTGAGATGTTATATTGGTTTCACTGGTAATAATAAATAATTGAAATGGGTATATATTTGTTTTTTGTTAAGTTGCCTAATAATTATGCACAGTAATAGTCACCTGCACACACAGATATCCCCCTAACATAGCTATAACTAAAACAAACTAAAAACTACTTCCAAAAATATTCAGCTTTGATATTAATGAGTTTTTTGGGTTCATTGAGAACATGGTTGTTGTTCAATAATAAAATTAATCCTCAAAAATACAACTTGCCTAATAATTCTGCACTCCCTGTATGAATAAGAGGGGATATAGGAGCTGGCAAATAATAGGGCAAAGGCAAAAATTTAATATAATATCAAAGAAATATAGTAAATATATACAATATGTATAAAAATATCTAATATAAAAAATCTAATATAAAAAATGAGAAAACTCAAAATCTAAATTTAATCCATTAGGAAATAAACAGTCTACATCAAAGATCCATTTGCTCTCTATTTTTGCCAACTCCTTTACATTATTTTCACCCCTCCAATTTTTTTCTTTTTTTAAGAATAGCCATAAAAGATAGTACAGATGGATCACTTCTGTGTTTATCAGCAAAATGTGCTGAAACGCTATGTTTCATATACCCCCTCTAGATGTTGCCCACGTGCTCCGCAATCCTAGTTTTTAATGCTCTAGCGGTCATTCCTATATATTGCAGACCACATGGGCACCAGAGGAGGTATATGACATTAGTGGAATGACACGTCAAAACCTGACGGATAGGGAACGTATGATGGTTATGATAAGAAGTAAAAGAGGTGTTTTTTTGTTTTTTAAATAAAGTTTTTTTACATGCGACACATGATTTACAGGGATAAAAACCTGGATCAATATTAAAGAATTTGGTGTTATCTTTTTTATCCTTAATAAAACTGGTCGTTAGATGTTGCTTCAAATTTTTTGCACCTCTGTATACTATAGTTGGTTTATCTCCTATGATATTCTTAAGAGTTGGGTCTGATTTAAGAATGTAACAATATTTGTTAATAATATGTTTTATCTGTTTAGCATTTTCATTGTAATTTAGAACGATTGGGATATTTGAGAAGCTTTCCTTCTTTTTCGCATTAGATATCTTACTATTTTGTGTTAAAATATCCTTGCGTTCTTTTTCTTTGGTTTTATTTATAAAATTATCTAAAGTCTTTGCATCATAATTTTTCTCAACCAGTCTAGTTTTTAGAAACTGTGCCAGTTCATCAAATAATTTGGGATCGCTGCAGTTTTTATATAGACGCAAGAATTGGCTATTAGGCATATTATGTAGCCATGGGCCATAATGACAACTTGAAGTGTCAATGTACGCATTGACATCGACTTTCTTAAAGAAGTTCTGAAGCTGTGAAGCGGTAGAGTATTTTTTAAAACACCAAAGCGATATGAGAGAAGAACAGATTACATTCATTATGGATAGTATTAAACTTATCCTTAATAACAATTATTTTTGGTTTGATGAGAAAATTTTTTTACAGTTAAAAGGTACCACGATGGGAACCAGATTCACGCCCAGCTATGCCAATCTTTTTATGGCACGTTGGGAGAACCGTTTTCTCTCAGAGGCTCGCTGGGCGCAGAGTCTGGTTCTCTATCGCAGGTACATTGACGACATTTTCTTCATTTGGCAAGGAGATGTGGACTCACTTCGATCCTTTATTGATTTTTGAAATTGTAACCATTCAGATATACATATTACAAGTGAACATAGCACTGAGGGCATTAGCTTCCTCGATTTATATGTATATATTGAAAATCAAACTATTCAGACTAAGAACTTCTTTAAGAAAGTCGATGTCAATGGGTACATTGACACTTCAAGTTGTCATTATGGCCCATGGCTACATAATATGCCTAATAGCCAATTCTTGCGTCTATATAAAAACTGCAGCGATCCCAAATTATTTGATGAACAGGCACAGTTTCTAAAAACTAGACTGGTTGAGAAAAATTATGATGCGAAGACTTTAGATAATTTTATAAATAAAACCAAAGAAAAAGAACGCAAGGATATTTTAACACAAAATAGTAAGATATCTAATGCGAAAAAGAAGGAAAGCTTCTCAAATATCCCAATCGTTCTAAATTACAATGAAAATGTTAAACAGATAAAACATATTATTAACAAATATTGGTACATTCTTAAATCAGACCCAACTCTTAAGAATATCATAGGAGATAAACCAACTATAGTATACAGAGGTGCAAAAAATTTGAAGCAACATCTAACGACCAGTTTTATTAAGGATAAAAAAGATAACACCAAATTCTTTAATATTGATCCAGGTTTTTATCCCTGTAAATCCCTGTGTCGCATGTAAAAAAACTTTATTTAAAAAACAAAAAAACACCTCTTTTACTTCTTATCATAACCATCATACGTTCCCTATCCATCAGGTTTTGACGTGTCATTCCACTAATGTCATATACCTCCTCTGGTGCCCATGTGGTCTGCAATATATAGGAATGACCGCTAGAGCATTAAAAACTAGGATTGCGGAGCACGTGGGCAACATCCAGAGGGGGTATATGAAACAGCATTTCAGCACATTTTGCTGATAAACACCGTTGTGATCCATCTGTACTATCTTTTATGGCTATTCTTAAAAAAGAAAAAAATTGGAGGGGTGAAAATAATGTAAAGGAGTTGGCAAAAATAGAAAGCAAATGGATCTTTGATGTAGACTGTTTATTTCCTAATGGATTAAATTTAGATTTTGAGTTTTCTCATTTTTTATATTAGATTTTTTATATTAGATATTTTTATACATATTTTTTTTTTTTTGAATTTGACAATTTTTATTGTACAATGCATCGATATACAGTCATGACATTTAAGTTACATCATATGCAGATTACACAATTCCACACATCATTGGTAGGTGTTACAGACAATACGAATTCGTTTTTATTCTCCCCTATCCCTCTGGGGGTTCAGGGTTGTAGGTGGTCATGCAAGAGTGTATCGTGCATATCTGTGCTAGGTTATCTTCGGCCACCAGTGGCCTGATGCTTTGTACGTCTCATTGTCAAGCATCGTACTTTCAGGGAAACAAGTAGGTAGGGTAGAGGGTAGATGTGGAGTGGGGATGGGGGGAGAGAACTTGGGGGGGGGGGTAAGAGACTGGTTGCGTGGTTTATGTCGGTTCTGTTTGTAATCCTTCTGATCGTAGAAAGTCATTCCACCTGTTATGTGCTAAAGTCATGTGTTTCTTTTCTCCAAATTGTCGTGCATATACCATCTCGTAGGCCCAGTTCAGTTTTATTTGGTTTATGAGAGCCTCTCGTGATGGGGTTGTCGTTTGTTTCCATAGCCTAGCAATGCATGTAACTGCAGAGATAAGGATGTGGTATATGGCTGCCCACTTATCTTTAGTAAGAGAGTCTGGTGGTATGAATAGTATGCACAGTTCCAGTGTTAGTGAGATTTGCGTTTGTATGGTGGCAGTTATGATCTTTTGTACCACTAGCCAATAGGATTGGATGATGGGGCATGTCCACCAAACGTGAGACATGGTGCCTTTACTCTGACCACATCTCCAGCAGGTGTCGGAGGACCGCGGCCACATCTGGTGGAGTCTGGATGGTACCAAATACCAACGGTATAACAGTTTGCGCTGCATCTCAATGTGAGTAGCACAAGATGTTACCCCCTTGTACGAGGAGTAAGCCTTAGTCCAGTCTGTCAGTGGGATTGTGCTGCCTAATTCTCTATGCCATGATTGGATGTGTGTTTCTTTGCCCTGATCTGATGCTTGGGTCAGAGCTTTATAACTGATGGAAATAAGTTTTTTCAGTGGTTTTCTACGTGTGCATATCTGTTCAAACTCGGTCATCGGTTTTGTGGCTGTAGCAGCCGGTCCGTTAGGTTTGTTTTTAGCTAAGTAGGATTTAATTTGAAGGTATGCGAAGCCTAGCCTGTGGGGTAATTGAAATTCTTGTTGTAGGTCTGGAAATGGTTTTAGCCCTTTGTCGTTGTATAGCTGCCCTATTTCTTGGATGCCCATCTGTAGCCATGGTTGTGTGTTCAGGTTCGGTATTACATGTGCTAGGGTGCTGGTTGGGGCAGCCAAAGGTAGTGGGTGGTATCGCGTCATTAGGTGCTTCGTAGAGTCCCAAACATGTAGGGTGTATTGAGTCGTGGGTAAAAGGTGGCTAGTGTCCGTCCTATGTGATTTAGGTGTCCACAGGATGGAATGTAGTGTCGTTGGGTGGGCCCAGCTATTTTCTATTTCCAGCCATTGTGGGGCTGTGGGATGTTGTCGAAATTGTGGCACCAGCATCAATGTTGCCGCTTTGCAATATGCTTTTAGGTCGGGGAATCCTAGTCCGCCCTGATTTATTGACCTTTGTAGTAGGTTGGTCGCTACTCTGGGTTTTTTATTTTGCCATGTGAAGTGTGTTAGCATTTTCGTGAGTGCTTTGATGTACTTATCTGGTACTGGAATTTGTAGTGTTCTGTATAGGTATTGGAGTTTGGGTAGTAGTGACATTTTTATGGCCGCGATCCGCCCCACCCAGGACAAGTATTTCCCCTCCCAGGAACTCAGCAAGGACTTAAAAGTTTCTAACAATGGTTGGTAATTCGTCTTGTAGAGAGACATGGGGTTTTTGGTCATTTTAGTTCCCAAGAAGGTGAGGTGATCCTCTCTCCAGTCTAGAGGGAACGAGCTCTTAAGGTTCACCAGTTGTGTTGCGGGGAGATTGATACTTAGTGCCTGTGTCTTAGTGACGTTCAGCTTATAATATGACACTCGTCCATATTCCGTGATGTGGTGCATGAGATTAGGTAGGGATATGTGTGGTTGCGTGAGAGTGAGGAATATGTCATCGGCGAATAGGCTTAATTTGTATTCTTTCTGACGAAGGGTTACCCCGTGGATTGCCGATTCCGTCCTGATCTTGGCAGCCAGAGGCTCCAATGCCAGGACATAGAGCAGCGGGGAAAGTGGACAACCCTGGCGGGAGCCATTAGAGATTCTGAATTTGTCCGAGCAGAATCCTGCGTTTAGGACTTTAGCCGTGGGGCAGCTATATAGAGCCACTACTGTGTCTGTGAATTGGGAGGGAAAGCCATATTTCATCAAAAACGCCTTCAGGAAGCGCCAATTTAATCGATCGAAGGCTTTCTCCGCATCTAAAGACATTAGTAGGCTACCTGTCCCCTTCCGTCTGATGCTGTGTATTAGGTCTAAAACCTTCCGGGTGTTGTCTGTTCCCTGCCTCCCTGCTATAAATCCCACTTGGTCATTGTGAATAAGGGTTGGGAGAAGTGGGCCCAATCGTCGGGCATATATTTTGGCGTATAGTTTGGCGTCTGTATTGAGGAGGGATATTGGTCTGAAGTTTGGGCAGTGTGTTGGGGGCTTCCCTGGTTTTGGTAGGGTGATGATATGGGCGAGCAGTAGCTCTTCTGGTAGTGATTTGGTTTGGGTAGCGGAGTTAAAGAGAGATGCCAGGTGTGGGGCTAAAGCGGTCGCGAATCTTTTGTAGTACCTGTTTGTGAAGCCATCCGGGCCTGGCGCTTTATTTTTAGGTAAGGTTTGTATTGCATCCTTCACTTCGTCTGGAGTGATTAATTTTTGCAAAGAAGTAATTTGCTCTTTCGTTAGCGTGGGTAGGGGGACATCCTGTAGGTAGGATTGTATGTTATGTTCTGTCAGGTCAGGTGCTCGCTCGGACTGAGCCAAGTTGTAGAGTTTATTATAGTAGTTAGCAAAAGCATTGCTAATATCTATGGGGGAGATCACTTTTGTGTTGTCATGTGTGTACAGATGTGATATTTTCGTGTTCGTTTCTGCTCGCTTTAAGCGGGCTGCCAACACTTTGCTTGCTCTATTTCCCTGGGCATAGTATGTTGCTTTGAGTCTGCGTAAGTTAAAGCCTACTCGCTGCAGCGTGTGTAGTCTAATTTTGTCTGCTACTTCCGCGATGCTTTTCCGTATTGCCTCTGTGGGATGCGTTTTGTTTTTGTTTGTGAGGTCTATTAACTGTTTGTTCCAATTTATCCATTGGGTCTGGTTACTTTGTTTCAAAGATGCTGCTCGCTTTAGCAAGATTCCTCTAACTACTGCCTTGTGTGCCTGCCATAGGGTGCATGCAGATGTGTCTCCTGTGCCGTTGAGCGTGAAGTATTCTGTTATGGCTTCTTCTAATTGGTTGGAAAAGGGTATGTCTGTCAGTAGTGATTCGTTGAGTCTCCAGGGGCTCTTGTGTTTGTAGTCGTAGTTGTCTTTAAGGGTCAGTGTTAGTGGGGCATGGTCCGACCATGTGATTTGGCCGATAGAGCATTCTAGAACCTGGTCCAGGTGTGTGCTTTCCATATGGACTCTATCTATTCTAGTGTACGTATTGTGTGTGTTTGAGTGATACGTGTAATCCTTTTCTTGAGGGTGTAGGACTCGCCATACGTCATATAATTTATTGATGTCCAGCAATTTAAGGTATGATGCACAGGTCCTGCGATGTTTCGCGTGTACCTCCCTGCCTGCATGGGACGTTGTGTCGTTGGTGGGATCTATGATGTGGTTAAAGTCCCCACATAATACCAGTATACCCTCCTGTACTGGTCGCAATATGGATAAGATTCTGTGTAGGAAGTCTCTTTGATTCGTGTTCGGGGCATATACATTTGCTAGGGTGTATTTAGTGTTGTTGATTGTGCATACTATTATCGTGTATCTTCCTTCCTTGTCTGTCTGTGAGTAGTGGTGCTGGAAGGATACTGTGTTGCTAATTAGTATTGATGTCCCCTTCGTTTTTGTCCCTGCCGTAGCGTGGTATTGGTGTGGGTACAAGGATGGTTTTAGGGTCGGTGGCGTTTTGAAGTGTGTTTCCTGGAGGCAGATTATGTCAGGCTGATCTCTCTTGAGATCTCGAAAGAGGCAATGTCGCTTATATGGGGTATTTAACCCTCTAACATTATAGCTTTGTATTTTCATACTATAGGTCAGTGTCGTGAAGCGCTAGGATTCGTTTATGTGATCTACTTATGGGGTAGGCTGAACTTGTGGCTGATAGTGCATTGGATTTGTTCCCACAATGCTGGGCAGTAGTGTGGGCCTGAGTTGTGTGGTTAGTGGTGGTGATGGCGAATTGCGCCTGGCTTTTGGTGGGCCCAGGGGTTGTCATTTTATGCAGGTGGACGTCACCTTCTTGTTCTATGGGTGCATCTGTCTCTTGGAGTAGTGTCGAGGGGGGAGAGGGGGGGAAGGGAGTAGGGGGGTCATACTGTGAGGGTATGAACTTGGGGGGGGTAAAAACTATAGCCCTTTGGCGGGCTTTGGTTCCGGCTAGCGGTACCATGAGAGCGTGGTTGGTGTGAAGAAAAGAACAGTAGGAAGATTGGCCTGTGTCAGTCCGTTGTGACCGGCGGTTGGCCAGTGGGGTGCCTCTTTGCGGCTGTCGACTTTGCGGTAGGGTACAGTAACTTGGGGCTGCGGTTGTCCCTTGGGTTCACGCTGCATGCTTCAACATTGGGTTTTTTTTTTTTTTGTATTGTGTTAAGTTTCAGCTTGGGGCTCTTGCCGACGGGGGGGGGGTCCAGGACAGTAGGGGGCATAGGTTGGCGGTACATGACTGTGGTTGCTACCTGGCGTGACGCATTGGCTCGGTCGCCTAAGGTGTGTAGGAGGTCGGGAGGGTCACGCTATGGTCTAGTTGTGGCGGGGCGGTTCAGTGGGCGCCTCTTCTGTCCCCCGGTGGAGTTACTTCTCCTTGGGGGCCTCGTGGAGGGGAGGGCGTTGTATGTGTCGGGGCTATCCCATTGGCCTATACGCTTGATTTGCAACTGTCCCCCACATATTATGCAAACATCCAAACCAAACATATTGCAATACATAAGAGGCACCATTATCGTCTCCCGTGGTACAATCCCGCTCCCTCCGGGCCCTGAACGGGCTGTCCCATTCACATATACTCTGAATTGGCAACTATGCCTCATACATTATTCAATGCCTGAAACAATCCCATTGTGACACTTGGAACAATATTACCATTCTCCGTGATGCCTCCCCGCTCCCCCCGCTCCCCCCCGCTCTGAATGGGGTTGTCCTATTCTCATGTGAGCTAGACTTGCAACTGTGTCCCACAAATTGTTCAGATATTCAAGGCGTGTACAATGCATTAAATCATATCCACAATTACCCTTCCCCATGGTGCCCTCCCTCTGCCCCAGCTCCCCCGAGTGTGGCAACTTCCCTTGAGCTGTGTTGCGTCATCCTCTGGGGGGGTCCCCTGCAGCCTTCTGGTGTCTGCTTCCAAGGATGCTGAGGCTGTTTGCCTCCCCGCAGGCTGCAGCTGTGAGTGTGCTTCTGCCTGAGCCTACGGCTCTAAAAGTTCCCGTGGCAGCGTAGTGTGTCATTTTGTGCCGCTTTACTGTCCCTGAGATTGGCACGTGTTGTGTGTTGTTAGCCTCCAGTGTGCATGCAGTGTGTGTGTTGCGAGTGAATGTGTTTTGTTGACGCGTGGGGCGCTGCCAGTGTTGCAAGGGCAGCATGGGGAGTTATAGTGCCATAGTCACCTGCTTGAAATCAATAGTCCTTCTTCGTGGCCTTTGAACAGTCCCGCTTCTGTTAGTCGTGGTTATTGGAGGTAGCGTATGGCATCTCACGCCATCTTTGCTGCTGAATGTGTTGCAAGTGTGTGCTCCTCCGTCATGGCCGCAGGGCTTTAGTTACGTACTCTTTTCCAGTCGGTTGTAAGCTTACTCGGTTGTGGGTCGTTGTCGCTTCTTGCTTGGTTCTGGGGTTGTATACCCCATTTCTGCAGTGTTTTCCGTCCATCCGCCAGGGAGGTGATAACATGCATAGCTCCATTTTTATGTATGAGGAGACGCACTGGGTGGCCCCAGCGGTAGGGCACCTCATGGGAACGGAGGGCATCAGTTATTTCTTTATACTCTTTCCTTTTTTTCAAGGTCTGGGCAGAGAGATCTGCATATAGTTGAATGGTGTTGTATTGGGCTGGAAGGTCTTTGCGGAGCCTGGACGCTCTCATCAGTGCTTCTTTCGCATGATAATAGTGGAGGTGCGTCAGTACATCCCTTGGCGCTTCAGCTGGGAGGAAGCTTGGTTTAGCGACTCTGTGCGCCCTGTCCAAGAGCAAGACATCTGCTGGGAGGTCTGGGGCTAATGTTTTGAAGTAAGCCGTGAGGTATGCCGCTATTTCGGGCTGCTTCACCGTCTCAGGGATCCCCCTGATCCGTATATTCTGTCTCCTTGACCTATCTTCTAGGTCCATGATTTTGTATTGGCAGGATTCCAGCGCCTGTTCCAGGTTGTGGACATGGTCTGCCATGTCATTCTGTGCGTCTGCATACTCGCCCATGCGGTTCTCCATGCGGGCTGTTCTGTCACCCAGCTCCTGTACGTCCTTTCTCAGGTCCGAGATGGACTTGTTGAGGCTGTGTAGCAGTTTGTCAGACATTTCTCCTAGGCAAGCCTGGAGTATGTTCTGAGTGACCGGCAAATCCCTGCCCCCAGGGGATTCCTGCAGCGGCAGCGTGTCGTCGCCATCTTGGCTGTACTCTCCTGTGCCTTGGGCCTTAGGTGGCGGATTGCGGGCGGAGAAAAAAAAGTTTTTTTCGGCTTTGTCGGGGATCTTCTTCCCTTTGGGTTGTGCCATGCTTGAGGCTTGGTTTGGAGGTTAGTGCTGGTCACTGTCGCTGGTAATGTCGCTGTTTAGGCCAAAACAGAACGGAGCTCGCCTCACATGCGTCCGTTCGCGCCGAGCGTTAAGCCACGCCCCCCTTGGTGGTGTTATTAGTTGCAAAGAGCACCGTAGTCTATTGCTTGCTGCTATAATTAACTGTTTAGTAAATAAACCCAATGCATATTCATTGTCACATTTAAACAATCTTATCTTTTGTTTTGCTTCTAGCGACACCGTTATGTATTTTTAAATTGTCTCTCCATTAATGACTGGGTTTGGGAATAACTTGCATTCAAATTTTACATTCAGGGACCTTCGAGTTGCACAGGTGAAGCAGTCAGTTTGTTTCGGCCGTTTTATGACTCATTAATATTGTATTATAATCTGATGCATAGGAAGCTGCTGATTGACTCCCCATTAAATCAGCATCAGAAATCTGAGTAATTATTTATAAAGTCAGTGCAGCCGCAGATATAAAACACATCCACCGACAAGGAACATGATATGAAATAAAAGGTTATATGGGAAGAAAAGCGAATAGTTTAAAGGGAATGCATTCACCCATCGGGGGTCACAGAAACGCTCCAACCCTTTGGCAGGTAACACTGCCGTACAAGAGGAAATAAAATATTTCATAATGTTTTATTTAAAACCTCAGTACGATTTCCCAGCTCTTAGGAAATGAAAATCTGCAATATTGAAAAGGTATTACTCAGAATCATAAAATGCAAATTGCTCCATTTACATGAAAACAACATCTAAAAGCCTTCAACTAGATGAGGAATATACAGTGACCTTGGCTGGTTGGTGGCTAATAGATAGTGCCCAGCATGAATCATGGTACAGCCGTGTATTCTAGCCTTGATAATCGTGTCTTCACTTTCCAAGATGTTTTTCCAACTATGCCACACACGGGAAACGGGGGGACCAGTTAACCCCTTTAACAAACCACATGATCATGACCTTCAGGGCTGCACAGGGGACTCAATAGAGCAGCCTATCCGGCCAATAGGGCAATGAAGTCAAAGTAACTCAATGTTTGATCTCTGTAATACTGCGCATGGGGTGGGGTTAGAAGAAGCAATAAGGCTGTCTTTCATCAATGTAAAACGATGGCTCAACCATTCATCATTCTGAGGTCAATATAATGAGTACCATCGAGAAGGGTAACATCTACTCCAAGGATTAATTAAAAAAATATTTTAAAAAAAATCTCAAATCTCAATGGACTTTTCTTGGTAACATTGTATGTTATTATAAATGTTATCATGCCTGACCCATAAAAAGGAATCACTGAGAAATATGAGGGAATAGCTGTGAGACGGAGGGGAGACTGAGACACTTATTGTGTGTGTCGGGGTGTCTTCATGAAAAAGGGGATATGGGGGGGAGGCATGCCTCCTTGTTACTATGGAGGAACTCTTGATTGTACTCATATCAAACACAGTCATGGTCTAGAGCAGGGGTAGGCAACCATTTAGCAGCACTGTGCCGATATAGGATTGTGATGTCCTGTAGCGTGCCGGTCCTATTTTTTTTTAAATTGAGGTGTTTATGCTCCGTATTCTGCTTGTGTTATTTTTACTGTAATTCCTTTGTATCGTTGTATTTGTGCGTATATAAGCTATTATATTGTATATGTTAAGGAGTAGTTTATGGTATCGTGTATGATACATATAAATGTGGGCTGTGTATGAGGGCTGCTTGTGGAATTGTGTGTGGATGGATATGTCACATTGTGTGTTTGGTAGTGTGTGGGGGCTGTTTGGGGTATTGCATGTGGGGTTGTGTGCATGTATGTGGATTGTTAGTGATGTTGCGTTTGTGGGGATTGTTTGTATGTTTGTGTGTGGGCTGTTCGTATTATTTGTATGAGGGGAGGGTTATTCTGCAGCTCCGTGTATATCTAGCAGTGTGGGTGGCTTCCCTGGGTTCCAGTGGGGACCAGGCTGGCCAGGTACAGGTCAAGGACAGGAGCTGCAACAGTCGCTGCGGGCTGCTCTACTACAGTGTGGACTCCCATTTACAAGTGCTGGGAGGAAGTGATCTGAGATAACTTCCTGTATGTGCTGCAATGCATAAATTGAGGATTGCCCTTCACCACCTTTTCGTATTAGCAGATATCTGAAGTTTTACTGGGACTCCTGATAGGCCAGAGCCTGTTTGGCTCTAGCAGCCTTGAGTGCCGTGCAAAGATACCGTGAGTACCGTGCATGGCTCTAATGCCGTAGGTTGCCTACCCCTGGTCTAGACCCATACTTTGTGCCCCATGCTGAATGTCAGCCAACGAGGAGCAACGTGACAGAGCCTCCCTGTGAAGCTCTCACTCACAGCCACTGATTAGGAGCCTTGTCAGCCCCTGCCATGAAGTTAATACGAGCATGTATTTTGAAAAACAGCCTTGGAAAATAATGAGCTCATTATAACTCAGCTCATTAGAGCTTGTTGACATTAAACCCATTAGACCAATTAATATTCTGTGATAGATCTAGTGCTTTATGGAGCACATAGGGGTTAATTCTGCTTGGGAGTTCATTAGAGAAACATCATCTAATTGCAGAGATACAGACAGAGTGACATCCTTTCCCTGGGATCTCAGGCCTAGTCTGTGACCATATCTAACCCAAGTAATCCACAATCCAACCCTGAGCATGGCTGTGTCTCCGTGACATGCATGCTACAATGAGTTAAGGAAAAGGCAGATTTGGAGAATTGAGCTGGGGGTAAATAAAACACAGCTGGGAGAATATGATCTTTACATAAACAAGAAGATTATCTTGAAGGAGCCTATGAGGAAATACGGTGTCCAAATAAACAGTTTCATCCACTGTGAGGGTTCAGCCTGACGCCTATCTTCTAATGCACAAATCCAAATAAACAGAAATGAGTTAATGTCCCTTATACACCGCGATATTGGTGAATACACCGTGCCAACGGGCTGCAAGTTCTGTAACTGGATTTATTGATTTAAAGCACAGATTAGAAGGAAAAAAATGAAAATAACTCATCAGCCCACAACGTCTCAACAATTTCATTTCAACATCCAGCAGCAACTCTCACACATTACTCAATGTGTGTGAATGTATCACAGAGCTCCACAGCAGTAAATCTCACAGTAACATGCAATGTGTGTGACTGTATCACAGAGCTCCACAGCAAAAAATCTCCCAGTAACATGCAATGTGTGTGAATGTATCACAGAGCTCCACAGCAATAAAACTCACAGTAACCTGCAATGTGTGTGAATGTAACACAGAGCTCCACAGCAGTAAATCTCACAGTAACACGCAATGTGTGTGAATGTATCACAGAGCTCCACAGCAGTAAATCTCACAGTAACACGCAATGTGTGTGAATGTATCACAGAGCTCCACAGCAGTAAATCTCACAGTAACATGCAATGTGTGTGACTGTATCACAGAGCTCCACAGCAAAAAATCTCCCAGTAACATGCAATGTGTGTGAATGTATCACAGAGCTCCACAGCAATAAAACTCACAGTAACATGCAATGTGTGTGAATGTAACACAGAGCTCCACAGCAGTAAATCTCACAGTAACACGCAATGTGTGTGAATGTATCACAGAGCTCCACAGCAGTAAATCTCACAGTAACACGCAATGTGTGTGAATGTATCACAGAGCTCCACCGCAGTAAATCTCCCAGTAACATGCAATGTGTGTGACTGTATCACAGAGCTCCACAGCAATAAAACTCACAGTAACATGCAATGTGTGTGAATGTAACACAGAGCTCCACAGCAGTAAATCTCACAGTAACATGCAATGTGTGTGAATGAAACACAGAGCTCCACAGCAAAAAATCTCCCAGTAACATGCAATGTGTGTGAATGTATCACAGAGCTCCACAGCAGTAAAACTCACAGTAACATGCAATGTGTGTGAATGTATCACAGAGCTCCACATCAGTAAATCTCACAGTAACATGCAATGTGTGTGAATCTATCACAGAGCTCCACAGCAGTAAAACTCACAGTAACATGCAATGTGTGTGAATGTATCACAGAGCTCCACAGCAATGAAACTCACATAACATGCAATGTGTGTGAATGTATCACAGAGCTCCACAGCAATAAAACTCACAGTAACATGCAATGTGTGTGAATGTAACACAGAGCTCCACAGCAGTAAAACTCACAGTAACATGCAATGTGTGTGAATGTATCACAGAGCTCCACATCAGTAAATCTCACAGTAACATGCAATGTGTGTGAATGTATCACAGAGCTCCACAGCAGTAAAACTCACAGTAACATGCAATGTGTGTGAATGTATCACAGAGCTCCACAGCAGTAAATCTCACAGTAACATGCAATATGTGTGAATGTAACACAGAGCTCCACAGCAATAAAACTCACAGTAACATGCAATGTGTGTGAATGTATCACAGAGCTCCACAGCAATAAAACGTAGGTAATGTGCGATGTACGAGTCTATCACAGAGTTCCATAGCAATAAAACTCACAGTAATGTGTATAAAGGATCTAAACTAGACAGACGTGTTATTATAAATATATATATATATATATATATATCCTGGAAGACAGCGCTAAACTCCAGCTGTGTAATGATTCAACTGCCCGGTACCTAGCAGTATGTTTACATATGGATCCAAAGTTCATATATTGAACAAAAAAGTCAACTTTTTATGCCATAGAAAAAGAGTCTTGGTGTGAATTGAATCCATGTATATATATATATATTTATTTATTTATTTGTGACTATAT
>OW240913.1:252527850-252543373 GCA_933207985.1 Pelobates cultripes
AATGAAAAAGAAGGATTTGGCGTGAGAAGGGTTAAATCCATCCCAATGTGTGAACAGCCTATGGCTCTGCCCTAAATATTTCCTCACCTCCTCCTCTTTCCAAATCTCTTGGCTTCAGGAGACCCTGGAACAGTTGAGGGCTTTTGCAGTCTAGACGGGTTGGTGGGAGACTAAAAAAAACACAGAAAATGCTGTTTTTGAAGAAAAAAAACAAATAGAGCTGCCCCCCCTACCCACCCCCATTTACTTATTGCACTAAAACTCCCTGGGCTGAAAATCCCATTTGTGATTCTGCAAGTGTCCAATTACACTGGTTTTTAATGTGAGTTCTATTCCAGCAGGGGTCAGCACAGAGCACAATGAGCACACAGACCTTCTCATGGATTGAGTTAACTTAAAGTGGGGACGCCGTGACTGGCTGCCTTAAACACACATTACATGGCAGGGATTATTATTATTATAATTTATATAGCGCCAACGAATGCTGCAGCGCTGTACAATGGGCATACATTCTTATTTCAAGGGAGTCTAATGGAAAAAGGAATAGCTATGGTTGGGTGCTTCGATACCTTTACGACACTAACAGAGTTACTAACTACACTACAAATGGCCCTTTACCAAATGGGAAAACACCATTCGGTGCTGTATAGGGTTATTTACACTGCAAAATCGTGGATGCCATGACCTCTGTGCAATGGACAACTGTGACAGACATAGCGAAGTATCACGATGACTGCAGTGTCTACACCTCATGCTTATTGTGAGTGTTTTGGGGATGTGTCCTTTGTTTTGATAGATGGAGGTACACCTCACACTTATTGTGAGTGTTTTGGGGATGTGTCCTTTGTGTTGGTAGATAGAGGTACACCTCACGCTTATTGTGAGCATTTTGGGAATGTGTCCTTTGTGTTCTTAGATGGAGGTACACCTCATGTTTATTGTGAGTGTTTTGGGAATGTGCCCTTTGTGTTGATGGATGTAGGTACACCTCATGTTTATTGTGAGCATTTTGGGAAGGTGTCCTTTGTGTTCTTAGATGGAGGTACACCTCATGTTTATTGTGAGTGTTTTGGGAATGTGCCCTTTGTGTTGATGGATGTAGGTACACCTCATGTTTATTGTGAGCATTTAAGGTGTCCTTGTGTTCTTTAGATGGAGGTACACCTCATGTTTATTGTGAGTGTTTTGGGAATGTGTCCTTTTGTGTTGGTAGACTTGTTGTGAGTGTTTTTGAGAACGCTCTCATGCATGCTGAGAGATGGTAGAACACCTCGCGTTTAATGTGAGCATTTTGAGAAAGTTTCCTGCATGTTGATAGATGTAGGTACCCATAATTATTGTGAGTGTTTTGGGAATGTGTCCTTGGTGTTGGTAGATAGAGTGTACACCTCACGCTATTGTGAGCATTTTGGGAATGTGTCCTTGTGTTCTTAGATGGAGGTACACCTCATGTTTATTGTGAGTGTTTTGGGAATGTGTCCTTTGTGTTGATGGATGTAGGTACACCTCATGTTTATTGTGAGCATTTTGGGAAGGTGTCCTTTGTGTTCTTAGATGGAGGTACACCTCATGTTTATTGTGAGTGTTTTGGGAATGTGTCCTTTGTGTTGGTAGATAGAGGTACACCTCACGCTTATTGTGAGTATTTTGGGAATGTGCCCTTTGTGTTGATGGATGGAGGTACACCTCATGTTTATTGTGAGCGTTTTGGGAATGTGCCCTTTGTGTTGATAGATGGAGGTACACCTCATGTTTATTGTGAGCGTTTTGGGAATGTAGGGAATAGTCTGTATGATATATAAAAATATAAAATAAAAATAAGGGTAACATTTTGCAATTCAGAGTTCATTCACTAAATGTATCATTCTCTGAATGGCACACCACCACCATCAAAATGCACTGAGTAAGCATTGACTCCAAATGCCATAGACATTGCATGCATTGCCACACTTAGTACCAGTAATGGTTTCCTTGCAAATGGCATCACATGAATATTTCATCATTTAATAATACGGCTCCAACATATTGTAGAGCGCTGTACACGTGGGATATTAAAGCCAAAGCAAGGCTTTACTGACAAATGGTAATATTTTAGGTTTAAGGGGTAGGGGACATGGGCACTTGGTTTGGAAGGTGCTGTGGCTGCTGAAGGGTTAAGTAATTAATAAGGAACTCCCCACAGCCCCAGAGATTTTGGAGTCTCAGCTGCTTTCAGCTCATTTTTTAATCCCCTCTTACATTCCTTGAAGCTTTTACCTCCAGAGCATCAGTCAGACAGCTGCACTCAGCTGCCATTGTGCCTTGGACGCCCTCCCCCTACTCCTACTACTGGGGCTTCAAAGCAGAGAAACAAGGATTAAACTCTGCGCCTCGCACAGCCTGCCTGCCAAATGGAAGGGGTTAAATTTACTTCCTTATTATTAAAATAGTGGTCAATGAATAAAAAATAAGCCAAATTCCAGAAATTGTGAAGCCTGCATGTCAATGTTATTGAGAGGTAATACAGGATTGTGAGGATATAAAATTGCTATATGTACCCCATGACATGTCATGATTCCCTTTTATTCCAGAAGTTTGGTCCTTAAGGGGTTAAATCCATATTGTACTTGTGCTACCCATATAATACCCATACTGTACCCGTGCTACCCATATAATACCCATACTGTACCAGTGACACCAATAAAATACCAATACTGTATCCATGCCACTGATATAACACCCATACTGTATTCATGCCACCAATACAACGCCCATACTGTATCCATGCCACCAATACAACACCCATACTGTATCCATGCCACCAATATAAACAGCCTGAGAGCCAGGTCACATTTTCTGAGCAACCTGTTTAAACCCGGAGTGCACCTAAACAGTTGTTCTTACCGAGTTATTCAGTAAAGTGAGATTTCAACATGAATTTTGCATTAAAAGGCAAAGTAGCTAAAATGGAAGTACAGTTTCCAGTTTGGCTAATTTTCATAGAATTTGAAATTCACGTTTAATTCTCACTTAAGTGAATAACTCTGTTAGTATTGTGCTCAAGATTCCTGACATTCTTTTTCCTTTTCCCTGTTTCTGTTCTGCTGCCATTGTGTTGTCTCCCCTGGTCCTGACTCAGCATCTTGCTGCCAGCCCTGACCTTCAGGCCTCCTGTACAAGGTATCGAATACCTTGCATATCAGAAGGCCCCATGCCACTACAGACCCATCAGGACCCTATCTCCACCTCCAGTTCGCCCAAGAGTGTCGGGATTGGAAGAGAGTGCAGTTCCACTGTGCTGAATTCCAAACCACTAACTGATATCCGGAGGAATTTCTACTAAATTTTAATTTTTTTAGGAAAAAAAGACTGGATTTTCTCGCTGGATTTTCTGATAAACATTGCTGCTTTTCCATTTTTTTTCAATTACATCTACCCATGTAATATGCAGATATAGCGGCAATGTTCCGGAGATCATTCGGCATTCCATGTCGGAAGATGCTGATTTGTGACAGTTCCTGGTTATTTATTCGTCTGCGGCTGCTGGAGATGTATGAGACAAGTCATGTAGAATTTACTCCAGGAAATATAAGTGACCACAATTTATCTGCTAATCCTCACGTACAGAATGATGGATTTTCAGCAAGACATACAAATCCCTTTTACAACCCGTGGCAAAATGCAATTTTAGCAGTGACGTTTTACAAAGGTTTGTTAAACCTTAAAAGACACTCTTCACAGAGTGATACCAGCAAGAATCAGGTCTCCGCATTCACCATGAAGATCATTTCCATGAATTGCGCCAAGTTTATGTAAACCAGCCAACGTTGGAAAAATGACTAGGGAGAGCAACAGTTTGCAGACTTTTTGCTTTTCTGAAAATATCTCAAACTTTGTCATTTGGAAAGGAAGGATGGGGTGCTGTGTAAAGTTTGTTATTGGATAAATATATCAAATACACACCGTTTCTATTTGTGTAACATAAAGAACATTCTCCAACTTTTATCCTTTTCTGAATAAATCTTTCTATGTATTAACAGATTTCTCTTACATTTTGCCTTGAAGTTAAATGGTTTAATTATGACACCTCTAGAACCCTGGGATTGCAATATTTTCATATAGTGCGTGTTTCACCATTATGTATCCCCACTGTCTCTCTCCCTCCCTCTGTCTCTTTCCACCTCTTTTCCCGTCTCTCTCCCCTCTCTCTCCATCTCTCACTAAGAGTAATAATGGATTATTATCTGCCTGGTTACTTCTATTTGTATTCAGACTGGTGATGCCATTTAATAAGACCCAAGCCTGGATGCTGAGACTGAGATTAATCCCACTGTCATGCTATCACACTTGCCGTTGGCTCCATTTCTTATAAGAATGAAGCGACTTCTTAAGGAAGAGAATTCCTTGAGGTCATACAATGCAGTGCTAATCACAAAGACAAACAAATCAAACACGTTCTGCCCTCTGGCTGTGCCTGCTCCTGGACTGGTCATTATTTTAAATGAGTCCTTCACTGCCGCAGGTTTCCCTTACACAATCATGGACGCGTGGACCAACAAGTGTTATACAAGCTCAACAACTTCATTGACTGAGGAGGAAATTCTGAGTTATTTTTGTGTAAAATAAAAGAGAGAAGATCTTCCCTTGCTAATGGCAATCTGTAATTAAATACACATTTCCGCTAGAGATAGCACAATAATGAGTCTGATTGCGAGTGAATTATTGCACTATTTATGATTTTGCCCCAGTAGACTGGGCCCCAGTAAGGATGTTTTGGAAGAGAAAGAAAATGAGAGAAGAGAAACCCGCTATGTACGGTAGAATGTACAAAATCTGTCTCAGGGGCACACCTTGGATTCAGAAAAAACACATACAGCACAGACCTGCGGTGGACAGTCCAAAACTGGCTCTCATGCTATTTAATTGTCTCCCAGTTTGTTGGAACCCCCATTATCCCTGGCCTTAGGTAACTGGCCACAATCATTAATTTACTGTAACAACAGTCTTCACCAGGGCAACACAAACCCAGAAAGCAGATCAGGGCTGAACTTAATCTAACGAAAATAATATGAGTCCTCCTCCTGGTTAGACATGATCTAAACCATTGAGAATTCTATAAAACATCAGGAAAATATAAGGCATATACAGCAATTCTTGTAAAGAGAGGGGACTGTCATAGAGGTGGCAGCAGTCATACAGGTAGGACATTCCTGTCCTTCAATGCTTCAGTTTTTTCTTCGGTCATCAATATGACATACAATATCAATCCTGTGTCTGAGGCTGTAATTTAACCTGCACCACAGTGTTATGGCTCTTAACCTTACCAAGTGGCAATTACCCAGAGGGACCTTTTTAGTGGTGCTTCTGGGGATCTTCTTAAGGGTGCTTTGCAGAACTTTAGCATTGGTTTATCGAGGGACCTTCTTAAGGGAGCTTCGAGGGGACCTGCTTAGGGATGCTTCCAGGGACCTTCTTAAGGGTGCTTCCAGGGACCTTCTTAAGGGTGCTTCACATGATCTTTTTAAGGGTGCTTCACAGGATCTTCTTAAGGGTGCTTCCACTGACCTTCTTAGGGAGGCTTCCATGGACCTTCTTAGGGGTGTTTCCAGTGGCCTTCTTGGGAGTGCTTACAGGGACCTTCAATGGGCTGCTTTCAGGGACCTTCTTAGGAGTGCTGCTGAAGATCTGCTTCTCAGTGCTTTGCATGACTTTAGTAAGAATTTTTCCAGGGACCTACTTAAGGGTGCTTTCAGGACCTTTGTAGGGGTGCTTCCACTGACCTTCTTAGGAGTACTTCCAGGTACCTTCTTTGGGGTGCTTTCTTGGACCTTCTTAGGGGTGCTTTATGGGACCTTCTTAAGGGTGCCTCCAGGGATGTTCTTAGGGGTGCTTTACAAGAGTTTCATAAGGGAGTTTCCAGAGCCTGTAGATGCTTGATAAAGATCCCTGAAGGGATCGAAACGTTGCTGTACCTGTCCTGTTTTTCCAATGAATCTGCTGATGTATGAAAACCTTGAGTGCCTGGACTACTCTGCTGTTACTATATGTCTATTTTTTTATGTCACCATTTGTACTAAATCAATATTCATTTATTCTAAATAAATATCCACTTTTTCTAAATAAATATCCACTGAATTTGAGAAGCTGTAAGTAGTGATGTCCCGAACTGTTCGCCGAACTGTTCGCGAACGGTTCGCCACAAACTCCGGTCAGCAGACACATTCCAGCCAATCAGCAGCAGACCCTCCCTCCCAGACCCTTGCAACTCCTGGACAGCATCCATTTTGAAGCTGCATTCTTAGTGAGCTGTCCAGGAGGTGGGAGGGTCTGCAGCTGATTGGCTGGAATGTGTCTACTTACTGGAATCCGTGGCGAACCGTTCGTGGCGAACCGCGGTGAACCGTTCGGCAAACAGTTCGGGACATCACTAGCTGTAAGGTATTAACCACAATTTATTTAAAATTCCCAAAATGAAAAACAGCACCCAAATAATGTATTACTTTAGATCATTTGAGGTTACTGAAAATAATTCATTCTAACCAGGGGCATCGCTCGGCGGCAAAAAGACCGTGGGCTACTGCCCAAGGGTAAATGTTATGGCCGGACAACCAGAGTAGCTACCGCTGTCTTGGAGAATATTTCCGGTTCATCTATTTGGTCTTAAATTTGAAATTCACCTTGAATTCACTTGCAGTTCCGGATAACTCTCACCTTAGTGAGTAACCCTGTGTATACAGTATATTTTCTATATATTAGCAGTCTGGTGCTTTCCTGGCAGATCCACCCAACACAAGGAGCGTGATTCCTTCAGAGTTCTTAAAGTAACACTATAGTCACCCAGACCAGTTAATCTCATTGAAGTGGTCTGGGTACAGTGTATCAGACACCAACAAGAGGGAGTTCATGGTGGTTAGTCAACTTTTGGTCTCCTGACGCTGGACGTCCTCACACTCTGCATGAGGATGACCAGCATCAGTGAAATCCCCATAGGAAAATATTGAAGCAATGCTTTCCTATAGGGAGGGATACGCTCACCGCACATGCACACTAGCCTGCCTGCCAGATGATGTCACAGGGGGTTGTTTTTAATACAAGGGATATTTGCTTATATTCTTGGTTGGTTGCTGCAGTTTTTTTGTTTTTTTAATATTCTTTATTTATGTTTTCATTTTTCAAGATTATTACAACAGAGGTTTTGCTGCAGTTTTAACACAATATCACATATGTTTTTTGTTATTGTACTTTTTTTTGCACACATTTTTGCACATTATAGGGACATACATATAGATGTTTCACTTCACTTATGTTTCCATTGTTATGTAACTGCACACTTCCACTTATTGTTATATCTCATATATACTTTGTTACTCTCTCTCCACCCTATCAGCCAGTGTAAGATCCCCCCAGGAAAAGTTTCCCTTCTCCAGCCGCTCCAAGATTTGCCAAATTTGCATCTTTCCTGTTGTGTCTGTCTGATGGTTTTTGTCCACTTTCTACGACACTAGCGATCGTTAATAACATGATTGGCTCACAGTGGACAGTGATCTGCGTCTTCCTGCCTTGTGCTGCATAAGGAGATCATTTAATAACTGGTGGGTTTTGGTTAATTCAAAATCGAATTGTAACATTAGGCTCAACTTGTAAATGTGCCAGTGAGGATTAACCTTTTGAATGCCATGCAGTTTTTAACATGGACTTAGTCATGTAAATAAGCCTGGAGTAGAAACTCCTGCACTGAGACTCAAGGCAATAGCTATCCCAATATAGCCACGAAAAAAAAAATATATAATAAAAAAGTAATTGACTTTTTTAATAAATGATTTAATGCAGTAACTTTATTGCCAATCAAATTTGACAGAGCTCATTAAAAGATTGTAAGCCAAGAGTCTAACTATATAGGTTTATTCTGGCACAACTTTAAACAGCTTGCTTTATGGTAAAGCATTAACTTGCTTTGGGCTCTGAGATTGAAATGAAAGTCGTGTCAATAAAAAAAGCCAAAAAGTCAGTTTTATTCCCCTCTCCCCACCAATACAGAGTCTGAGTCGAGTCCCACTCACTGTGTTAAAATTAAACGAGAGCGCGGTTTATTGCACTGGCTAATAAATACTCAACGGACGTAGAAAACATGTTCCCACTTTATGAAAAGTAGAAACCATTTTGGTAAATGAATCACATTAACAATAATTGTCTCAGCGACGGGATTTTTTTGGCAGTCAGTGCTGCTGTAAAGGAATGGGTCCGTATTGCTTTAGTGGCATATAATCTTTATGCATTATGTCTTCTCACTGAGCTTTTGATGCCAGTCCATGGGCTGGCATTTAATTCAATGGAAAAATGAAAAATTCAGGCAAATTGCAGAATACGATTCTAACTGATCAGCTTCTATTGTCTGTGAAGATGGGTAGAGTTTTATAAAGGGGACATGATAGTATATTCTAGGTGTCCAGAAAGGGGTGGATGTCATACAGGTAGTATGACCGGTGACTCAGGTAGAGTTTGTTAAGATCTATAGAGTAAATGGCATGATCCACGATTGTAGAAGTATAGGTCGGATAAATTAAAGGGACACTATGGTCACCAGAACAATTACAGCTTATTGAATTTGTACTGGTGAGTAGAATCATTCCCTTCAGGCTTTTTGCAGCGAATACGGTCTTTTCAGAGAAAATGCAGTGTTTACATTACAGCCTAGGGATACCTCCACTGGCCTCTCATCAGATGGCAGCTAGAGGTGCTTCCTGGGGCAGTGCTGCACAGTGTGACTGACATTCAGTGTCTCCACCCTCTGCATGAAGACACTGAACTTTCCTCATAGAGATGCATTGATTCAATGTATCTCTATGAGGAGATGCTGATTGGCCAGGGATGCGTTTGGCTTGTTCTGGGCTCTGTCCCTGATCTGCCTCCTTGACAATCTCAGCTAATCCAATGCTTTCCTATGGGAAAGCATTGTGATTTTCTAAGGATTTTAGCCAAGCAGGCAGAACAGGTACAGATCCAGCAGCATCAGACTGAAATCAAAGTAAGATTTTACTATATTTAAGGAGTCAATGGGTCAGTAGATGGTGGTTTTAACACTATAGGGTCCGAAATAAATGTTTGTGTTCCTGACCCTATAGTGTTCCTTTAAATAGGTTTATGTCTGCTTTTACTAAGTGATTTCTTATATAAAAGGACATGATTCAAACGTACGCTCAGTGTGCAAAGAATATTTATCATGAAAGGATGCACCCCCAGATTTTATTTATTTTCTATACTGATTCTTGCGCTGTTCCAATAATCAAATTAAATCCAGAACATGTTCGAATTGGAAAGTGATTAAATTAAAGAGGAGATAGAAAACTACTCTTGCTCAATCACTAGCATACAGAGACTCAGTGGCGTACTAAGGGGGGGGCGGGGGGGGCGGTCCGCCCCGGGTGCCAGCCGGGTGGGGGGTGCCATGATCAGCCCCCCCCCCCCATATGCTGCAGCCGCCCGAGCGCCCTGTATTGAGCCTCAGGCGGCTGCAGCATTGCCCGGGCGGGGCGTCCATGAGGGCGGACCGCACCGCCCGGGCGCAGCCTGAGGGGAGAGGCTGACAGGAGGGAGCGCTCAACAGCCTGGTAGTGGCCGAGCCCCGATAGCCGGCGTGGGTTAGGAGTACAGTTCTTCGTACCCGGCCGTGGACTAACAGGAAGTGCACACCTCAGTGTTCACTTCCCGTTGGGGCCCCGGCCGCGCAGAGCCAGCCGGGCTCTGTACCCGCGGACTATACTTCGTGCCTCGGCCACGCTAAGCAGGGAGAGGTAGGGGAGGGGGGGTGAAAAGGAGAGAGGGGGGGTGAAAAGGAGAGGAGGGGGGGGTGAAAGAGGAGAAAGGGGGGTGAAAAGAGGAGAGGGGGGGTGAAAAGAGAGGGGGAAGAGGAGGAAAAGGGTGAAAAAGGAGAGAGTGGGGGGGTGAAAGAGGTAAGGTGCTGGGGTGAAAAGGAGGGGGTGAAAAGAGGAGAGGGGGGGTGAAAAAGGAGAAAGGGGGGTGAAAAAGGAGAGGGGGTGAAAAGAGGAGGGGAAAGCAGCATGAGAGGGGGTGAAAGAGGAGAAAGGGGGTGAAAAAAAGGAGAGGGGAGGAAAAGGAGGGGGTGAAAAGAGAGAGAGGGGGGTGAAAAAGGAGAAAGAGGGGGTGAGAAAGAGGAGAAAGGGAGGGTGAGAAGGGAGGGTGAGAAAGAGGAGAAAGGGGGGTGAGAAGGAGAAAGGGGGGGTGAGAAGAGAAAGGAGGGGGGGAGAGAAAGAGAAAGGAGGGGGGTGAGAAAGGAGAGAGGGAGAAAGGGGGGGGCAAGTGAGAAGGAAAGGGGGGTGAGAAAGAGAAAGGAGGGGGGAGAGAAAGAGAAAGGGGGGAGAGGAAAGAGAAAGGAGGGGTGAGAAAGGAGAGAGGGGGGTGAGAGGAGAAATTAGGAGGGAGGGAGAGATATTAGGAGGGAGGGAGAGATATTAGGAGGGGGGAAAGAGAAATTGAAATTAGGAGGGGGGAAGAGATATTAGGAGGGGGGAAAGAGAAATTAGGGGGGGAGAGAAATTAGGAGGGGGGGTGAGAAAGAGAAATTGGGAGGAGGAGAAGGAAATTGGAGCGGGAGGAGAGATTGATATTCATCACATACACACAATGCACCCCTTGCACACAGAAAAACACACAATGCATTACACACACACACACATACACAAGCAATGCAACCGTTACACACAATGCATCCCTTACACACACAGAAACACACACTCAATGCACCCCTTACACACATTCAATGCATCCCATACATACAAAGAAACACACCTTGCAGCCCTTACACATACAAACACAATTTCACACAATGCATTCCTTACACACATATCAGGACATCCCCTACACACTCCACCCCCTGTGAACAAACTCATTGGTGGAACATGAAGGTGGACCCTGGAACCCAGACCTTGAGCTGTGTAAAGGACCCCCCAAAAATGGAGCTGCTTCCCGTTCTCCCAGAACATTGATTTTTGTGACCACAGTTACAAACCGCCTGCAGAGAGACTGTTCTGCACCAGACCAGTGAAGCCAGACTGCAGCTAGAGCCCATCATCATCCTCATCTGGTTGTAAGTAGGCAATCTAGTATATTATTCGAGGCACTAAGCTCTAATTTACCTCACATTAAAGAAACACTATAGTCCCCAGAACCACTTCAGCTTAATGTAGTGGTTCTGGTGTCTATAGCCTGTCCCTGCAGGCCTTTTAATGTAAACACGGCGGCACTGCAGCACTGGCGATAGTTAACATGGCAAATCATATGGGTGGTTGCATTGTGATGTCACATGGGGGGGAGGGGGGCAAACTTTACTTTTGCCTAGGGCGGCAAAAATCCTTGCACCGGCCCTGGCTGGAGGGGGCTGTGGCAGTACAGCTCACACAAGCAAACAGCTGATAAACTGGCTGCACATTAGTAATAACTTGTGGGATACAGAACGATTTCCGGTGTATTGTGATACTAAGGCAGATTTTTTTCTTGATCTCTTGATTTTATATTGTTTAGTATGTGGTTTCTGTTTTTATTATTTGCTTGATTTTTGTGTATAATAATGCACGTACAAAGGGTGACATGATTTTAGCATATATTCTCGTTACATAGCGAGAATTACAGATGTCCTGTATTGAAGGCATTTCTGTCAACATTTTTGCTATTAATACAGCACAAACAATAAATAACACTCATTGTGGATCAGTTTTATAGAACTTAAATTAATTCATTGTATTATTATTTGTATTATGACTGCTGTCCTTTGTTATCAATAACTGCAGATAATATGATAATCACTTACCGTGTAGATTTACTCTAGAGGTAGGTGCTCCCTGGGCTGATATTATCTATGTGTCTTCAACCAGTCTGTTTAGCAGAAATCCCACGTGTCAAATTCAATCAAACTGAGAAAAAAAAGACAACAATAGATTTAATATCAATCAAACAGTATCGCCAGCTAAACAATGATGTTAATCAATAGTTTCTTATTTCTAGATCAAATTTACTTCTGTTAAATCAGGAACGTGTTCATTTTCCAAAGGTTATATGTTTCTGATTGATGGGAAAACAATTTAAATGCTGTCAATATAATGAATAAACATGGCGGCCTCATTGTCAACCCCTGTAATATAATGGATGAACATGGCGGCCTCATTGTCTACCCCTGTAATATAATGGATAAACATGGCGGCCTCATTGTCTACCCCTGTAATATAATGAATAAACATGGCGGCCTCATTGTCTACCCCTGTAATATAATGGATGAACATGGCGGCCTCATTGTCTACCCCTGTAATATAATGAATAAACATGGCGGCCTCATTGTCTACCCCTGTAATATAATGAATAAACATGGCGGCCTCATTGTCTACCCCTGTTATATAATGGATGAACATGGCAGCCTCATTGTCTACCCCTGTAATATAATGGATAAACATGGCGGCCTCATTGTCTACGCCTGTAATATAATGAATAAACATGGCGGCCTCATTGTCTACCCCTGTAATATAATGGATGAACATGGCGGCCTCATTGTCTACCCCTGTAATATAATGGATAAACATGGCGGCCTCATTGTCTACCCCTGTAATATAATGAATAAACATGGCGGCCTCATTGTCTACCCCTGTAATATAATGAATAAACATGGCGGCCTCATTGTCTACCCCTGTAATATAATGGATGAACATGGCGGCCTCATTGTCTACCCTGTAATATAATGGATAAACATGGCGGCCTCATTGTCTACCCCTGTAATATAATGGATAAACATGGCGGCCTCATTGTCTACGCCTGTAATATAATGGATAAACATGGCGGCCTCATTGTCTACCCCTGTAATATAATGGATGAACATGGCGGCCTCATTGTCTACCTCTGTAATATAATGAATAAGCATGGCGGCCTCATTGTCTACCTCTGTAATATAATGGATAAACATGGCGGCCTCATTGTCTACCCCTGTAATATAATGGATGAACATGGCGGCCTCATTGTCTACCCCTGTAATATAATGGATAAACATGGCGGCCTCATTGTCTACCCCTGTAATATAATGAATAACCATGGCGGCCTCATTGTCTACCCCTGTAATATAATGGATGAACATGGCGGCCTCATTGTCTACCCCTGTAATATAATGGATAAACATGGCGGCCTCATTGTCTACCCCTGTAATATAATGAATAAACATGGCGGCCTCATTGTCAACCCCTGTAATATAATGGATGAACATGGCGGCCTCATTGTCTACCCCTGTAATATAATGGATGAACATGGCGGCCTCATTGTCTACCCCTGTTATATAATTAATAAACATGGCGGCCTCATTGTCAACCCCTGTAATATAATGAATAAACATGGCGGCCTCATTGTCTACGCCTGTAATATAATGAATAAACATGGCGGCCTCATTGTCTACCCCTGTAATATAATGGATAAACATGGCGGCCTCATTGTCTACCTCTGTAATATAATGGATGAACATGGCGGCCTCATTGTCTACCCCTGTAATATAATGAATAAACATGGCGGCCTCATTGTCAACCCCTGTAATATAATGAATAAACATGGCGGCCTCATTGTCTACCCCTGTAATATAATGGATAAACATGGCGGCCTCATTGTCTACCTCTGTAATATAATGGATGAACATGGCGGCCTCATTGTCTACCCCTGTAATATAATGGATAAACATGGCGGCCTCATTGTCTACCCCTGTAATATAATGAATAAACATGGCGGCCTCATTGTCTACCCCTGTAATATAATGAATAAACATGAAATGACCTCATTGTCTACCCCTGTAATATAATGAATAAACATGGGCCTCATTGTCAACCCTGTAATATAATGAATAAACATGGTGACCTCATTGTCTACCCCTGTAATATAATGGATGAACATGGCGGCCTCATTGTCAACCCCTGTAATATAATGAATAAACATGGCGGCCTCATTGTCTACCCCTGTAATATAATGGATGAACATGGCGGCCTCATTGTCTACCCCTGTAATATAATGGATAAACATGGCGGCCTCATTGTCTACCCCTGTAATATAATGAATAAACATGGCGGCCTCATTGTCTACCCCTGTAATATAATGAATAAACATGGCGGCCTCATTGTCTACCCCTGTAATATAATGGATGAACATGGCGGCCTCATTGTCAACCCCTGTAATATAATGAATAAACATGGCGGCCTCATTGTCTACCCCTGTAATATAATGGATGAACATGGCGGCCTCATTGTCTACGCCTGTAATATAATGGATGAACATGGCAGCCTCATTGTCTACCCCTGTAATATAATGAATAAACATGGCGGCCTCATTGTCTACGCCTGTAATATAATGGATGAACATGGCGGCCTCATTGTCTACCCCTGTAATATAATGGATAAACATGGCGGCCTCATTGTCTACGCCTGTAATATAATGGATAAACATGGCGGCCTCATTGTCTACCCCTGTAATATAATGGATAAACATGGCGGCCTCATTGTCTACCCCTGTAATATAATGGATGAACATGGCGGCCTCATTGTCTACCCCTGTAATATAATGAATAAACATGGCAGCCTCATTGTCTACCCCTGTAATATAATGAATAAACATGGCGGCCTCATTGTCTACCCCTGTAATATAATGAATAAACATGGCAGTCTCATTGTCTACCCCTGTAATATAATGAATAAACATGGCGGCCTCATTGTCTACCCCTGTAATATAATGGATAAACATGGCGGCCTCATTGTCTACCCCTGTAATATAATGAATAAACATGGCGGCCTCATTGTCTACCCCTGTAATATAATGAATAAACATGGTGGCCTCATTGTCTACGCCTGTAATATAATGAATAAACATGGCGGCCTCATTGTCTACGCCTGTAATATAATGAATAACATATTTAGTACCCTAAATGCTAGCTGATAAACATGGGCGGCCTCATTGTTAATCACCTAACCGTATAATGGATGAACATGGGCGGCCTCATTGTCTACCTCATGTATGGTGGTGAACATAGGCCTCATTGTCTACCCTGTATTATAATGGATGAACATAGGCCTCATTGTCTACCTCTGTAATATAATGTGAATAAGCATAGGCTGACCTCGTTTGATACTTTCCTGTAATGTAATGAATGAACATGGTATAAATTGTCTACACTCTGTATTATAATGAATAAACATGGCTGACCTTATTGTCTACCATTGCCATAATGAGATAGCACGCCTGGTATCATTTGTCTACCTCTGTAATATAATGGTAACGGCTCGTTTATATATACGTGTGTGGACCTTTGTTGTTGAAATCCTTCCTGTTTGTATATTGGTGGGCATTGTCTACGCCTGTAATATAATGGATAAACATGGCGGCCTCATTGTCTACCTCTGTAATATAATGGATAAACATGGCGGCCTCATTGTCTACGCCTGTAATATAATGAATAAACATGGCGGCCTCATTGTCTACCCCTGTAATATAATGGATGAACATGGCGGCCTCATTGTCT
>OW240913.1:252547494-252574739 GCA_933207985.1 Pelobates cultripes
GCCAGGTAATGTGTACATCGAGGGCACATTTGGGACACAGCCATTCCAGTTTTTTCAAACTTTGAATTTTTATGCTGTGCCTATGTCCCATTTTAGAGTATTTTACCAGGCTATATAATCCAAATTCCCCATAAAGCCATACCATTTCTAAAAGAAGACATCCCAGGGTATTTCAAAATGCATATTTTGAACCTTAGCGTGGGATCATTTTTCCGCTAGCTTGTACCAAGTGTAGTGGTAATAAGCATTTTTCTGCCTTTTTGACATACAAAGTGAGTTTGCGCAGCATATTTTGCAAACCTTATGTGTACTATGACTGTATAATACTTAATATGTTGCTCAGCTATGTCGGCTGAGTACAGCAATACCCCCGTATGTACCTTTGCCAGGTATATGTGGATGTTGAAGGGGCGCATTTGAGACGCAGCCATTCAGTTTTTTTTCTAACTTTGAAGTTTTACGCTGTGTCCATGTTCCAATATGGAGTAGTTTAGACGGCTGGTTATTGAAACTTCCCCACAAACACATACTATTTATTAAAGAATACACCCTGGGGTAATTCAAAAGGCATATTTTGAACCTTGGCGTGGGATAATTTTTTCTCTAGTTTGTTCCAGGTGTAGTGGTAATGAGCGTTTCTAAAATGTATTTTTTTACTTTTTATAACTTTTTTACTTTTAAAAACTAGTTTTTAAACTTTTGTTTTGCTTATAAATTATTTTTAAACTTTCCTAAACTTTCTTAAAACTTTTTTACAGATTTAACATTTTTCTAAGCTTTTTTTTTACCGTTAACCCCTAACTAGCAGTACGCAGCACTAACAGTAAATTCCCCATTTTCCCATAACTCCCACCCACCCCAGCTAGCAAATATATAGTTATAAAATATTTAAATTAATTAATTAAATAAATTGAACCCCTGAGGGTTAAAAAAATGAATAAAAGTTAATCCTCAAGGGTTAAAAAAAATTAGATCACAGTATAATACTGTGATCTCTATTTGATCGCTGTAGGCAGTGATCGACTGGCAGGGAAGGGGTTAATTTTTATTTGGACTAGGTAAAGTGTGTTTTTTTTGTTTTTTTTACTTAAATGTTATTAAAACATTTTTTTAAGCTTAATTTTTTACTTTTTAAAGTTTCTTTTAAAACTTTTTTTTAACGTTAACCCCTAGTTAGCCTAACGCCAAATCCCCCAATTCCCCACTAACTTCCACCCACCCCAGCTATCTAAATATATAATTTAAAATAATTTAATTAATTAATTTAATTAATTTAACCCCTGAGGGTTAAAAAAAAAAAGAATTAACCCTCAGGGGTTAAAAAAAAAAATCAGATCATAGTAAAATGTAATCCCTGCCAATTGATCACTGTAGTCAGTGATCAATTGGCAGGGAATGGGTTAATTTTTTATTAAAATGGGTAAGGGGGGGGACACTTTAAATAAACTTTATTTTTTTTAACAGCAGGGGGCAGGATCATCACTGATCCGGCTCCCTGCACTTCACTCAGAACCCGGAAGTGCAGGGAGCCGGTAGGTGAGTATACAGAGCACATGTGCTGGGCAGCCTGACCGGGTGCTCCCGGTATGCCTCTAATGCAGAGGCATACCGGAGCACCATTAACCCCGCGATCGCCGCGATAGCGGCGATCCGGGGTTAATTTTACCGCGTGACGGACGAGGTCCGTCACCCGTCGTTAAGGGTCTCCCCTGTGTGACGGACCTCATCCGTCACCCGTCCTGAAGGGGTTAAGGGGTTAAGATGCTGCCACGGCATTTCAATCGGGTTGAGTTCTGGACTTTTATTAGGCCATTGTAAGACCTTGATTCTTTTCTTTTTCCGCCATTTCTATTCCAGCCACAATGGCAATTCTTATATTTATTAATTCCAAATACAGTTAGAATCTGTAGCACGTGCCTGGATGCATTCAGAGTCTGGAGAAAAAAAATGTATGGTTATATATATAAAAACCATTAGCAATGCTTGGGTTAATAACGTGGCTCTTGGTCAGTGCTTGCTAGAAAAGCATACAGGAGTCCATAACAAATCCTCTCTATTCCCTTATCTGCCATGCAAACTTGGGGGACATATCTACTATTCTTTGAAAACTAGTGACTGGGATAGCCAATGGGCAAATAATTCTGCGACGTTCTGTCTGGCTGAAATCTGGACCAAATTCACGCCCGTTTGGGACCTGAATGGCAAACCCCAAATATGGTTGAATGGTACGAACAATGTCTGGATTTTGGAGTCCGAATAGCCCTGATGTCCTATTTAGTACAGGCTATTAGCATTATAGAAGACCCATGAGTGCCCTAATTGTTTTATACTTTGTACTTTTGTGTGTGGCTGTACCCAAAGTGAATTCAGAGTGAATTTCAAATTGAAGGCCAGAAGAGCTGAACTGAAAGCATAGCTGACTTCCAGAGTTTTTCCAGCTCAGCTTCTTTGAACTTAAATTTGAAATTTACTTTACATTATCACTTTATCCCGACATCCACTACTTCCTGTTCCAGAGGTGTTGGGCTTAGCTCAGCCAATGAGTTAGCCTGTACTGCAGGACTTAACTCAGGTGAGCTAACAGAAACACCTGCTTAGGAGCTTTCAGCTTTTCATAGGAAGTAGTGGAGATGGGGACCTGCGCCCATCGAACCCCAGGTAAGAAGTCAAACCATTATAAAATTATTTGAACACTTACAATGGGCGGTTGCCATGGCACTCCTGGCACCATAATAACTTCAGTGATCTGTGGTTGTTATGGCACTTGGAGTGTTTATTCATGTCAATGTTATATTGAGGTACATTTATAACAAACACTGCTTTTATAGTAGTGACATTGCCAGGCATAAATATTTAGAACAAAGACAGAGAGAACATGATTATTTTGATTTATGATTATGGATTCCATCTGTAGCCCCCAAAAAGAGATGATTTATGGGGAATGATTGATGGTTAGAGGACAGACACTAAATATTGATTTTATTCACTGATTTAGTGAGAAGTGACCAATAGAGTAAGAAGAGCAGGAGCAATAACAAAAACTCTGCATTTATATATTTAAGTTGTTAATCACTGTAAAAGTACCATGCATATGTCTCTTATAAATAGATGTTATTAAAATACATTTGTTGTAAAGCCTTTCTCAAGTAAAAAGAAAATGTCACCCTCATAATAATGTGGCTGTCATATTGACCCCCATATACATTTTTATTAATTAATATATATATATATATATATATATATATATATTAATGTTTTAATGTAGCAGGTAGCTAGCAAGGGCTGGCCAGCCACTATATAGTTAACCCTTGCAGCACCATGGGTTAATTGACCCCTTACGGACACAACTTCAGAAGCTTGTCTTACGCTTAATGACACAAGCAATTTTTGCATTTTCTTGCGGTTTGCGTTCAACTGCAATTTGCATCTCTCTTGTTTATTGCACCGACACATATTATATACTGTTTTTTAAGGGACAGAAAGAGCTTCAATTTGATGTAACATATATATATATATATATATATATATATATATATATACTTATTTATTATTACAAAAATACAGAAAAATGCAAAAAATGAAAAATGTTGTTTTCTTTTTTTTTTTTACAGTTTTTGCAATAATATTGTGTGCATAATTAGTACAGGTGAAAGAAAGTTATTAAAATAAATTCATTTAGTTGTTCTGATTTACAGAATATATAATGTGCCTGGGATTTTAAGTTTTTTTTGGTAGTTAGAGGGCACAAAGCACAAGGAGTAAAATAAACTATTTTAGAATTTGGTATGTTTGTCTTGTAAGCTTAATAGCCATAAAAGAAAACAAAATTGCCAGAAAAAAAGTATATATTTATATAAAGTAGACATCACAGGATATTGTCCTAAGGTTGTTTTGACACTTTCTACGTAGCCATTTCACCGCCAATCTCTGCTAAATATTGGAGTAAAATTTAGTTTTTTGGGGTTTTTGGCACACAAACTTATAACAAAGAACTTCTAATGTGTATTTTGTAAAGTTGGTGTGTGCTATTCCTGTACAAAGTTTTATTTTGTATTCTGCTGAGTACAACGATACCCCCATTGTATGTCTTTGGCTCTATTTCGTGAAACTACAGTGCCATATAGGAGACCTGTCCGTTTCAACATTAACAGTAGAATTTTGAGAGGCGCATTTAAAAGGCCTATGCTTCAATTTGGAGTATAATAGCAGTTTGACTATTCAAAAAACCCCCACAAAGGCCTACCATTTGTAAAAGTAGACACTCCAGGGTATCTCATATGGTGCATATTGTGCCTTAACATGCCCCCATTTTTTCACCAATATATGCCAAAGTATGTGGTAAAAAAATAATTTTAGGCATTTTTTACATACGGATTACATTTTTGCTGGGCATTTTGTACATTTCATATGTGCCACTAAGTTCAAACCCCCCAAATTATGCTCAGCTAAGTCTTCTGAGTAAAACAATATGCCCAATGTATGACCTAGACACTATTTTGTGAAGTTATACTGCTGTAAAAGAGATGTGACAAGTTAAGGTTTTTAGGTGTGAATTTTCATGGAGGGTTTCGATGCGTCCATGTCCCACTTTGGAGCACTTGAGCAGGCTACATATTACAACTACACCAGAAAGGCATACCATTTCTTAAAGAACACATCCCAGGGTATTTCAAAAGGCATATTTTACAGCAATACTCCCATATGTACCTTTGCCTGGTATATGTGGACATCGGAGAGGCACATTTGGGACACAGCCATTCCAGTTCTTTTCAAACTTTTAATTTTTACACTGTGCCCATGTCCCATTTTAGAGTATTTTACCAGGCTATATAATCTAAATACCCCATAAAGCCATACCATTTCTTAAAGAAGACATCCCAGGGCAATTCAAAAAGTATAATACTGTGGATTTGTGGATATTGAAGGGGCACATTTGAGACACAGCCATTCCAGTTTTTCTCAAATTTTGAATTTTTACGCTGTGTCCATGTCCCATTTTAGAGTATTTTACAAGGCTATACAGGGCTGCCATCAGAAATTTTGGGGCCCCTGACACAGCTCAAGGTCTGGGTCAGGTGCCTGCACCTGAGTCCGCCCAAAGTGCTGCCCAGCCCTTCCCCCGAGTCCACCCACAGAGGTGCAGTGTCTGTACTGATTCTGGTGTGTGTATAGTGGATGTAGAATGTGTGTAGTGGATGCAGAGTTCATGTGTTAAGTGGATGCGGTGTGTGTATAGTGGATGCAGATTGTACATTTGTGTAATGTATGAGGTGTATATTAGATGCAGAGTGTGTGTTTGTGTAGTGGATGTAGTGTGTGTTTATAGTGAAAGCAGAGTGTGTATGTGTGTTTGTGTAGTGGATGTAGTGTTTGTGTGTATTAAATGCGATGTGTATAGTGAATGCAGAGTGTGTGTTTGTGTAGTGGATGTAGTGTGTGTGTAGTGAATGCAGAACGTGTGTAGTGGATGTAGTGTTTAGTGAATACAGTGTGTGGATGCAGAGTGTGTCTTTGTGTAGTCGATGTAGTGTGTATAGTAACTACATAGTGTGTGTTTTTGTAAGTATTTAATGTGTGTATAGTGACTGCAGACTGTGTGTTTGTGTAGTGGATGTAGTGTGTGTAGTGACTGCAAAGTGTGTGTGTGTGTGTTTGTGTTAGGAAGTAGTGTGTGTAGTGACTGCAGAGTGTGTGTTTGTGTAAGGATGTAGTGTGTAGTGACTGCAGAGTGTGTGTTTGTGTAGTGGATGTAGTGTGTTTGTGTAGTGACTGCAGAGTGTGTGTTTGTGTAAGGATGTAGTGTGTAGTGACTGCAGAGTGTGTGTTTGTGTAGTGGATGTAGTGTGTTTGTGTAGTGACTGCAGAGTGTGTGTTTGTGTAAGGATGTAGTGTGTGTAGTAACTGCAGAGTGTGTGTTTGTGTAGTGGATGTAGTGTATGCAGTGACTGCAGAGTGTATGTTTGTGTAAGGATTTAGTGTGTGTACATTTTAGTGAATAGTGTGTGTATTTGTTAGTGTATAGTTTGTGTAAATGTTAGTGAATAGTGTGTGTAAATGTTAGTGTATAGTTTGTATAAATGTTAGTGCATAGTGTGTGTAAATGTTAGTGTATAGTGTGTGTCTATAGAATATAGAATGCACACTATAACAATCTCAAAAAACTTAGCTTTATTATGTACGAAAAGTGAAGTGAAAACATACAAGAAAAATAAACACAATGACAGAAGCAAGGGCAAATACAATAATGTAATGGTAAAATACCAAAAAGATTCTTACAAGCCTCAAGACAGAAACACGAGTCACCAAACCCCCCAATGTTTCGGCACCAACTGGCTGCCTTTATCAAGGGTACCTGAATGTAAATGTTAGTGAATAGTGTGTGTAAATGTTAGTGAATAGTGTGTGTAAATGTAGGGGGCTGCAAAATGTGGGGGGAAAAGCCTACAGTTTTTTTTTTCCATTCATTAATAGTAATGTTTTATTCCCCCCTCCCTGTATCTCACCTGTGACCATGGAGGGGGAAGATCACATTGGCTGGAGCCAGAGGTCTCCTGAGGCAGGGTGCAGCCCCTGCTACCTGTATTCTGCAGGGGGCCCAGCACACTTTAAATATACTGCCCAGCTACTCTGCTCTGTAGAAGTCTCCCGAGCCATGCAGAGCATTGCCATGGCAACGCTCTGACGATCGCGTCGTTCGCGAGACTTCAACAGAACAGAGAAGCTGGACAGTATGACAACCATTATGGTTGTCATGCCCTGATAGCAGCCCTGAGGCTATATAATCTAATTATACCATAAAGGCATACCTTTTCTTAAAGAAGACATCCCAGGGTAATTCAAAAGGCATATTTTGAACCTTAGCATGGGATCATTTTTCCGCTAGCTTGTACCAAGTGTAGTGGTAATGAGCATTTTTTTACTTTGTAAAACTTTTTTTACTTTGTAAAACCTGTTTTTAAACTTTTTTTTTTACTTACTAAATGTTTTACACTTTAACTTTTTTTATACTTAAAATTGTTTCGAAACTTTTCTTTTACCGTTAACCCCTAACTAGCACTAAGCAGCATTAACAGTAAATTCCCCCCTTTCCCATAACTCCCACCCACTCCAGCAAGCAAAATATATAATTATAAAATATTTAGCGTAATTAATTAAATTGAACCCCTGAGGGTTAAAAGATAAATAAAAGTTAATCCTCAGGGGTTAAAATAAATTAGATTACAGTAAAATATTGTGATCTGTATTTTGATCACTGTAGACAGTGATCAACTGGCAGGGAAGGGGTTAATTTTTATTTAGCCTGGGTAAAGGGGGGGGGGTATTTTGTTTTTACTTAAATGTTACTAAAACATTTTTAAAAAAACTTTTTTTTACCTTTTTAAAGCTTATTTTAAAACTTTTTTTTTAAATGTTAACCCCTAATTAGCCTAACACCAAATTCCCCAATTCCCCACTAACTTCCACCCATCCCAGCTAGCTAAATAAATAATTTTTAAATATTTAAATTAATTAATAAAATAAATTTAACCCCTGGAAAAAAAACTCCTTAGTAAATGGACCTCTAAATGTAAATCTGTTTTTTTTTTTTTTCTCTCTCAGCTTGATGGGTTAAAATAAATACAAACACCACAAGAACCACTACACCTGTGTATAAGGATTTTGAATTAATATATTTTTTATGTATTTTTGGTTTATTGTATACAGATTTTGTTTAGATGATTATCGAGTATAATACGTTTATGTCAATGATAAAATGAGAATTTACTACAGTGTATCAATTAACTTACATTTGTATATATTAGTTGTTTAATACATTAGTATTTTTACTGTTATTTCTTGGAAGTAGGAATTGCCCTATTAAACCTTGTATTACGTAAAGACGGTAGAAGTAAAATGAACTATTTGGCACTATTCTATGATTATGCTGTAATAATAAATAAGGAAAGCTCTGCACGGCTGTCTACTCATGCTGAGCCTTGTGTTGGGGCCTGGACCAGTCTTGGGAGGGGCTGTGTTATGGGTAATAAAAGGGAGTACAGCAGGTGCGGAATTAAATAGGGGTTGGTAACAAAGAATATGAATGGCATGTGGGGGGAGATAGCAATAGGGAGGATGCTACACAGTGCTGAGAGGGGAAGAAGACAGCTGGAGAGCCTGCTATCAGCAGAAAGTCTAAGCAGAGGTACTGGCTGCATAGTACAGACTCAGCCCAGACTGACGTCACCCACCCTGAAGCAGCAGCAGGACCAGAAGTGATTGAATGCACACAACAGACGGGCAGCCTCTCATCTCATTGCCTGCAAACCACTGCTAATGCAAGATAGGAACACGAGCGAAAGAGGCAGCTCACACACTTCATCCCTGCTGCTGCTTATGTGATCGGTCTGCTAAGAGAAAACAATCAAAGGATCTGATGGTGCATGTAAGGATTAAGAGATGCGAAAGAGGAATTACTAGCCGCTCCGTACTGCTTTACTGTTTGGCAGGATTGTGATGGCAAAGAAGGGTGTTGCCGTAATCTTTTAAAATCAGCTACAGAAGTCACATGTACCGGGTTCCCGAGTCTCAGCACTGGTTTATTTTTGTTTATTTTTTTAGAGTGATGCTCGCTGTTTTTCCTGAGAGATTTGTCTGTGACAAGAAGAAAAACTGCAGGTTGCTGCATTGATTGTGGTTTAGTTTTTTGCTTTAAGATGGGAATTACTTGTAGTATTTGTATTTCAATCTTTTCATGACCACACAGGAAAGGACCTATATGCACCTATAATGGGATATTTGTAAACACTGTATTCGTAAGACTGTAGCTGACAAAAAGCAGTGGCTGTGGGGAACTTGATTTGTGACATTGGGTTACCAAAAGAAGATCGAAAGCGGTTATTACCATAAATACACAGACCTGAACAGTGCAAGATTTTCTGATGGTCAGGCAGGCTATACTTATCTCATGGTTTGATTTTGTCACTGAGCTAAGGAAATATAAGATCATTGCAGGCAAGATTGCTACAAGAGATCATTGTTTCCAGTTGATGCCACCTAGGGGCGCTATATCATTCTCTCCATTGCTTACCCTTGAGATCAGGTGCATAGAAAAACAAGCGGGGATTTTGATCTTCACTGCTGTTTAATATTCCTAATTCACTGGACAAGCATAAGTACAAGCATATCACTGCTTTCTGCTGTTACTAAAGCCTGTGCACACATATATTTTATCGTAAAAATCCATGTGTTTACTTACCTACACATTCATTGTGATCTTTTTCATTGATTACAACTGAGTCAGACCTCTCAGGTATATAAGGATAATTAAACATAAGGATAAGGGAACCATATCTTACATACAAAATGACTCACTTGCAGGCTGGATTGTCGCCTGAGACATTAGAGAAAGCTCGGTTGGAGCTAAATGAAAACCCAGACACCTTACACCAAGATATCCAGGAGGTAAGGGACATGGTTATTACACGACCAGATATAGGTTTTCTCAGGACTGATGATGCCTTCATCTTGAGGTTTCTAAGGGCGAGAAAGTTTAACCACTTTGAAGCTTTCCGTCTACTGGCCCAATATTTTGAATACCGCCAACAAAATCTGGATATGTTCAAGAACTTCAAGGCCACAGATCCTGGAATTAAACAGGGACTCAAAGATGGCTTTCCTGGGGTACTGTCAAATCTTGACCATTTTGGTCGAAAGATCCTAGTACTGTTTGCTGCCAACTGGGACCAAAGCAGGTAACGTTTGGTTGAGAAGGGACAAAAGTACAAATCAATATTACACATGCTGTTATTTTAGTATCTGTCAGACATTACAACATATAGCATATTTGTAATTTCATGTATGCTCTCTATATCTACTTAGAGTACCTGTACAGTAGTATTTTATTGATTATTGCAAAGTAGTTCAGACAACAACAACCTGTGTATCTGCCCTCTGAATTCAATCCTGTTTCCATCAACTCCTGTATCTATCGCAACCCCTATGACTCTCAGTTACATTTTATATTTGTCTTTCTCCAATATTCAGATACCACAGTGAAAGCCATATCAATTGTATGTCCCCATGTGTTTCTCAGCCAAATGTTATGTAAGCCACTTATGTACTTCTGTTTTCACATGTTCTTCATTTCAGGGTCTCTCATCGGCCATCCTGTATCTTATCAATTGCCCTTCTCATGGTCCCCACACCTGGTATATTCTACCCTCTTAAAAAAAAACTATTATCTGCCTCTGGCAACTAGCTATGAGTTGCCTCTCACTAGCTACTGAGCACCCAAATCCATATTCGAAGCCGGTCATAGTCACCACCAGTCATATTCATTCCTTGTCTGTTTTTATTTTCAGTCTTTACCAGTACATTTATGGCTCAGTGTTGGACTGAGATTTGTGTTTCCACACAAATCAGTTTCAGACACACTCAGGGATGAATTTCCCAGTATACCAGGGACCCTGGGCACTAATCTGTGCATTTTAATTAAGAATTTTTAACGTTCCCTACTAGTAGAAGATAAGTTAAGAGACATTAAAGGTAGATCTGCACTCCCTCCCTCAATACAAGTGCCCACCCCAGGAAATCCATGGGAGGGAGGGTTACCTATATTTTGTAGGCCAAGGCATGGATGGTAAAGTGGGACTGGCTGGGATGGTAAAGTGTTTTTAAAGAGACACTCCACTGCCCAAATAAAAAAAAATCACTATTTAGTAGATATATTAAAATGAAAACTTGCATGCATTTCATTCCATTGGGGTTATATCTAAAATAGTTTGCAAAACCTGCAGCTTGTCTGCTGTCTTTGCAAGCCTTCCCCTTGTAACTTTGCCCAGACTTTGGCTGTCCAATCACAGACTTCCCAATGTAGCTCAATGAGAAGTCTTTGCAAGGCAGGTGCTCTGAGCAATTGCTGCGTCTTAGGTTTAGCCCCACCAAACCAGGATGTAACAGGACATGTTTGCTTGACAGTCAGGTGGTGTAACCAGATTCATTTTTTAAAAGTGTCAGTTTTTATTGAAATCTGCTCTTTTTGCAAAATAAAAAATAGTACTCACTTTTCACACAAAGCTTTTCAGCAAGCTAAAATGCTTTACGAGTCTGGAGTGTCTCTTTAACATGGGATACTCCTGCATGTTATGAAATTCACCAACCTTATATCAGCCATTATTGTTGCAGGATCAGTCTTTACCCCTCTGTGCACTGGCTGCTGTTCCATACGTCCCCATACTGTTGTCTCTGATGGAGGGTGTGAATCTATGACGGCACAATTTCCTCCATCAAATGGTGTATCAGACACCGCAAGGTGTAGTGACATTTGTAGTCAGAAAGCATGTGCTCTTAGAGGCAAGTACTGCTGCTATTACCAAATAACTAGCCTACCAGGGGAGCCTAGAAGGCAGATTATTAGGGGGGGAGGGGGGAGGGGGGCAGGAGAAATTATTTTAGAAGCTCAATTATATGAAAAGAATGAAGATAACAAAATTAAATGGAGAGGTAAAATGAAGACGGAGAACAATAACTAGGTATAACTAGGAATGGGAGGTAATGTGATGTAAAATGTGATGGGATAACATTAAGAGGACAGTTTAAATACTTAAACTCAGCATGCAGTGAGGGATATGAAAACATGATTTTACTGCTTAATAAGCGTATCAAGAAATAAATATATTGTCAGAAATAGTTTTTGTTCTAATGATTTCAATTCTATTCCACTAACAACTAAAAAAGTCTGTATATGTTTAATATTGCACATAGCACACATTTAAAAAATTGGTTGAAAATAAATGGTGCATTGCAGTACTATAAAATATGATATTTTCAAAACGCATGGAACATATGAAAATCTGCTTAGAGAAATGCATATTTAACTAGCACTTTAAAACAGAATCCATTATGCCTGTTAAATTACAGAGAAAAATAATTAAATACACACACATATATATATATATATATATATATATATATATATATATATATATATATGTTTATATTATCTATAATCCTGAGGAAAGTCCTAATCGGGGACTGAAACATTGATCAGTAAAGAATGCAACTTTTATCACAAAGACCATGAGTGCTAGCCAGTTCATACATATAGCACACTTTTGCCTCAGAATTCCACTTTATACATGGATTCCTTGGGGTATGTGTCTGCTTTAAACAACAGTTTTGAAAAGAGTTGGTATGAGGCAAAAATGTGGTTCTTTGTTGAGCTCATTTGCATATGCCTACCCAGAATCCCTTGCAGTAGTGAGAGCACTGTTAAAGTGAGATTTATGTGGGAAAAGCTAGTCTTATGGCTTGACTGGTGTGTGTACGTGTGTTTAGCAATGTATTAACTATCCACTTACTTCAGGTGGAAGGGGTTTTCATCCACACTTTTTTTCCCACCACATCCTTTTTGGTATGTACTTTACAAGTAGCGCCAAGCCTCCTTAACAATCCAGTAACCAACCGTCTGTGACGGACCGCTGGCACTCCGAATGAGTACCTCAGCCAATCGATGCTCCTAGTGCTCGCTGAGGACTCCAAACACTCCAACCGACACCATCAGCACTGCAGAACCAACTTCCAGCGATGCAGGGTCTCGCCGTCTCCACCCACCCTGGCAAGGGTCCAGATTCCAGTGGGTGAACCTCTCTTTCCCCAGAGAGCAGGAACAGGAACAAGCTCTTAGCAGAGCTTAGTGATCATACCCTGGGGAGTATAGTGATTACAGCAATCCCCAGAGTGTAGTTCTCAAATCCCCCAAACATGAGCCAAGGCTTCAAGAAAGGTACAAGATGATCTGATTTTAATGACCACACACTGGTTTTTATGCAAGTCCCCATGCAAGGGGACATCCCACAGGGTGGGACACAGTACAACCAATTATTTACAGGAAAACCGTAAAACACACCCAGCCCCAACATACAATCCCTCCCCTCTGCCTGTGATATAATTACTGAACACAATGGGTTAATGTAATTTATCACAGGCAGGAAAAATACACTTTTTATACATATACTGTAACTTTAAAAATATGCATCATATTCACATAAAACATATTCAGAATCAGCATACTTTAAATATAAACATAACCAAAAATCATACAAATCCCTGCAGTACATAAAAAGTTAGGTGGAAGTCCTTTATTACCGACCGCCAGCACATTTTCCTGCCCAAAACAGTTCCATAGATTTGGGCTGTGCGGTCGGTCTATTTTACACAGAAAAATGACTAAGTCCCATTCGAATGCACGAACGGAGCCATTCGTGCATTTAGCTTAGTATAGCAGTGAGTTCAAACTGCCGAACGGACTTAGTCTCTGCTGCTGAAAACGGAGCGTAGGAGAAGGTAAGGGTCAGCGTTGTTCGGTGAAATGTGTAGCCGATTTCAGTTCCATGTATTTGGCTACACACACCGCTGACCTTGTTCGAATGAACAAAGATGGCCACCGCCACGTGTTGGTTTGCATGAACTGCGGCCACCCAGCGGTCGGCAATTTACCTACAGCAGGCTCCCAGCCTGGGAGGTAAATTGCCTGCACACTTCCACTTCTGGGTGGTCCACCTGTGTGGTGCTTGGTTCAGTAAGCCCCATTTACTGAACCTAGTGGAAAATAGCAATGAACAAAATATTTAAACTAAGTCTGGGGACACTGGGGACACCGTCTTAAAGGGGCATTGTCACACAGTCTCAATATGTCCCCAGATGGTTCTTAAAGGGCCAGCATGGTCCAATACAAGTGCATAAGCCACAATGCAGTTCTTAAAGGGCCAGCAGCAGCACAATATAAATCCATTAGCCCAAATCTTGTATTTAAATGGCCAAACCTACCAGGGACCATAATCAAGAGGCTGGCAAGTAGTCCTCTCCAAGCACAAGTGGCGAGGTTAATTTCGCCACACCGTCCATCGTTCCTTTGATGTGGTGCAGTTGTCCTGTCCCCTTAGCAGAAAAACACCCCCAAAGCATAATGTTTCCACCTCAATGTTTGATGGTGGGAATGGTGTTCTTGGGGTCATAGGCAGCATTCCTCCTCCTCCAAACGCGGCAAGTTGAGTTGATGCCAAAGAGCTTGATTTTGGTCTCATCTGACAACAACATTTTCACCCAGTTCTCCTCTGAATCTTTCAGATGTTCACTGGCAAACTTCAGACGGGCCTGTCCGTGTGCTTTCTTGAGCAGGGGGAATTTGCGGGTGCTGCAGGATTTCAGTCCTTTATGGCGTAGTGTGTTACCAATAGTTTTCTTGGTGACTATGTGTCATGCGGTATCTCTTCCGGGTTCGGCACTTCCGCATTGCGGAGCCGGCCACGCCCCCTTCTGACGCGGCTCTGACAGTACTTAGGGAGACCGCGCCAGGGAGAGGGCGCTTGGTGATTGTGGGACCTACTTCCGGGTATACACGCCGGCTCCACAAGCTCTGACAAGCCGTTCCAGCCTTTGAGCCAATGCAAGGATTGCTGCAAGCCATAGAGGATTACTGGAGAACGGATACTTTGCTAATTTACAAGTGGACTATAACTCTGAACTCTTGGAGGACAACTCATCTTAACCTTAAGTATATCTTTCAACTATTGACTGCAATATCATTTATTAATGAACCAATTCCTGCTTGCTCAAATCTTCTCTGCTTCAAGTTATTAATTATATGGAGGACAACTCCCATTATTTAATATGAACTGTTTCTTGCTTTGCAAATACTCTCTGCTACCTCCTTAATGTTTCTATTGAAGATTATTCCCAGCAACCTAAAGAATCTTATTAAAAACTTCTCTGAGGAAATACTTATTAATGAACTTTGTATTGTTTGATAACCTGCACTTTCTTCTTATTGGATTATTGCCTATATGCCATTCATTTAAGTTTATCAATCATTAAAACTTTGTTTGATTCTCAAATATCCAGCAATCCTCTCTTTTCTTAAAGCTACAGTATTGATACTTTAAAGATTCTTCGTTTCTTTACTATTGTAATTAAGGAGTTCTACACCTGCAGTTGAGTTCCAATCCAAATAACCCAAGTAGCATAACACTATGGTCCCAGCTGCCCTAACATCATTAACAAGATCCTATAGTTCTGGACTGATTCCTCACCGTTCTCATGATCAGTGAAACTCAACGAGGTGAGAGCTTGCATTGAGCACCAGACCGAGGGAGACTGACAGTTATTTTGTGTTTCTTCCATTTGCAAATATTCGCACCAACTGTTGTCATCTTCTCACCAAGCTACTTGGCGATGGTCTTGTAGCCCATACCAGCCTCGTGCAGGTCTACAATCTTGACCCTGAAATCCTTGGACAGCTCTTTGGTCTTGGCCATAGTGGAGAGTTTGGAATCTGATTGATTGATTCTAAGAGCACAAAGGGCTCTAGGACAGAGGGTAGAGAGCTTGTAGGGGTAGAGGGGCTGCATTGGGTAGAGGGCTTGTAGGTGGTAGTGAGATTGTGGAGGGTACAGAGCTTATAGGGAGTAATGGGGCTGTGGGGATAGTGGGAACAGGGCTTATAGGGAGTAAAGGGACTGTAGGTGGTAGAGGGCTGACAGGGTTAGTGGGGCTCTAGGTGGGAAGTGAGGCTGGAGGTGGGTAGAGGGCTTGTAAGTGGTAGTGGGCTGTAGAGGATACAGGGCTTATAGAAAGTAGTGAGGATTAGAGTGACTGTAGGGGAAGAGGGCTTATAGGAGTAGTGGGACTGAAGTGGAAAAAAGCTTAAAGGGGTAGTGCAGCTGTAGGTGGGAAGAGAGCTTGTAGCAGGTTGTGGTAGAGGGGCTGAAGGCTTACAGGGAGTAGTGGGCTTGTAGGTGGTAGTGGGGCCCGATTATATAAACTTTTAATTAAAAAAAAAAAAGATTCCCCTCCCTGAGCCTCACGTGTGACATGCTGTTGCAGACACTGCTTGCTCCTTGTAACACACATCAGGGCAGCTTTGTGCAGCTCACTGAACTTTGACTCATGATGTCAGTTCCTGATTTGTTGACAGCTCTCTGATCTGTAAGATGTGTTCGTCAGTAAGGCACACAGAGAGGCAGCCTAGTAGGTCTTTGGGAAGGCCCATGAACTGCCTCTCGGTGTGCCATGCTGGCACCTAACAAGGGAAAATTACTTTCGTAACAGGGGCCTGTGAAGGGCTGTGTGGGCCCCTTGCTGTGTGCAGGCTGGCTGGGGAGATTGCTTAACTTCCCAACTGAGCCTTACCTTCCTGCATACCGGGCTGGCCCCCAAAAGCCTTGATGAATCCATGATCGATTTGCCCGTGTTCTCAGTCCGCCCCTGCTTGTGAGAACTTGCGGGAAGAAGATGATGGACCCATGAGGGATCTCAGGTAAGTTAAACTCACCTTTTACTGACTACGCCCCTGGCTACTGGACCTCAGAGGTGATGTCATTATCAGGTTTCTTTGCAAATTATGTAGAGTCCCCAGACCTTGACAGTGCTTCTTTAAGAGTTATTTGTCTCAGTAATAGTAAAGGAGCACGGAATATAGGTATAAATGTTTCTCTCTTTTGTAATTTTAAATTGTGGGGAATGTGTTGACATATCTCCCAAGTGTACCCATCTAGGAGGGATACTCTATTATCAGTCCCCCAACTAATATAGGGGCAGAGCAGTCTTTCTGCATGGGTAAGCTGTGCAGCTGCCCGGGGGCCCCACAAGCATGCCCATGTATCCTTTAATCTTCCCTATCAGCCTATGTAGAGCCAGTCATGATCTCCCTAACCAGCCCAAAGGCATTTCACTGCATGAGAGGGTGAGAGGAACCGGGAGGCTGCAAGAGAGGGGAGAGAAGGAGGACCCAGGAGGTTGTGTGTTCCTCTCCCAAAGCAAGCTCTGACACAATGCTCAGTTCATGAAAGGTGAAGTGAGAATTCAGTCCTCAGCCAAAAGTTGCTGCAGGCTGAAGTTCATATTCCACCACTGGACCACACGGCAGTGCAATGTCTCCTCTCTCTGGTCAAAGGTAAGAAGGGAGGACATAAATTTTTTTTAAAATATATACATTTGCTCCCTTATCACCCCCCCCACACACACACAAAATAGACCCTATGCATCAGTCACACACACAGAACCTTTTACATACACACTGCACCTCACACACACACACACACACTGCACCCTGCACAAACACAGTGCACCCCAGATACACACACACAGTGCAATCCTCAAGCACACTGAACCCCAACACACATTGCACCCCTCACATGCTGCATGACTACACACACTGCACTCCTCACTGCAGCCTGTATGTGTGTATTCAGCAGTCGGTGAGTGTGTGTATTTAGCAGTATGTGTGTGTGTGTGTGTGTGTGTGCGCGCGTGTGTGTATTCAGCAATATGTGTTGATGACTTTGTGTGTATTCAGCAGTCTGTTTACTCAGCAGTCTGTGTGTGTATACTAAGTAGCCTGTGTATACGTACTCAGCAGTCTGTGAATGAATTCAGCAGTGTGTATGTATGTATGTATTGCATTTGTTGGTGATCCCAAAAAAATGTAGGCTTGATTTTATAGATAATTAAAAAAAAATGTATTCCAGTGAGTGGTTGTGTAGGCAGAACCACAGTGCACTGCTGTGCCTGGGGTACTAAAATGCTGTTAAGATGGCCCTGAGATAAAGTGTAATGAATTTAACAACTTGACATTGCAGGCCTAAAAACATCTTAAAAACATTCATAACTGAAAACTGCATATGTATAAATGTATATATGTTCATATTCCTCCTCTGCTTGTAATGTATTGTGTTGATTCTGTGAATAAATGAAATTGTTATGGTGCCAGGAGGCCCCCTGTCACACTATAACCTCAAAGCTTTAAACCATTCTCAAACGGTTTAACCCCAAAGTGTGCCTCTAGCGCAGATCTGTTAGTGTCATATGCGGCATCCGGCTTCTGACTTTTAGAATCTCAGCTACTGATTGGCTTAGAGCGTCAGCTGACTGCTAAAAGCCAATCTGCAGTGCCCCTGCCCAGCGGCACTTCATGCTTCCTCAAATGGAGTTTCAGAATACGGTTTTGAGATTTACACCCTCTTGTAAAACTGACTGGACTACAGAGCATAATGGCCAGGGCCTGCAAAACTGACTGGACTACAGAGTTTCTCCTCACCAGCCTATTCAAGCTAAAACAGGCCCATTATAATGGCTAAAAAAGTGATCAGGTGCCTTCTCTGCCTAATGGCAAATCTGGTGCTGCCAATTATAGGCCCAAATCCTTCTGTCCCTCTTGATGTATCCTAATATCCTTATATAGAATCTCCATGTGGTTAGTATGTTTGTTAGTAAAGTATATTTAACCCCTTAGCGACCGAGGACGGTTCAGGACCGTCATCGGCATTTTTGCCTTGAGGACCGATGACGGTCCTGAACCGTCCTAACGGTCTGGGGGTACTTACCTGATCGCCGTCGTTCCCCCGGCGACGATCAGTGTTGCTCCGGTTGTGGGGAGACTGCCTGCAGCCCAGACAGTCTCCCCACACTGAATTAGGACCCCTGGGGCCATGTGATCGCTCAACAGAGCGATCACATGGTCACAATAGGTGTCCATAGTGCTGCCTGCAGGGGGACTGACAGGCAGTCTCCCTGCATGTGTAAAATCATTAAAAAAAATAAAGTTAATGTTAATAATAAATAAAAAAAATTATATATGTGTATATAAATATGATATATAGACATATAATATATCTATATAATATATGTCTATATATCATCTATATAATGCCATACTAAGTGTATTTTTATATTAATATGTACATATATTAATATAAAAATACACTTATAATTAAATTACACACGTATATATATATAATATATATAATAACTATATATATTGTATATATATATTATTATAAAATATAAATAATAAGTAATTTAAATTAAAAAAAATTTAAAATAATAATAAAAAAATAAAAAAAAATTATATATCTATATGAAATTTTATTCTAACTGTATTTTAAAATTATATATATATATTTATATCAAAATACACTTAGAATGAATTTGTATATATATCTATGTATATAAAAATAAATAAAAATAATAAGAAATATACATATGTCCATATACAAAATTACATAAATAATTATATAAATATACCCGTAGACTTCAAATATATAAATATGCATATATATTTAAATTCTACGTGCGTATTTATGTAATAGTTTTACATAATTCAGTAATTTTATTGATTGCAATTTAAGGGACCTGCCTGCCAACCCAGGCCGAAATTCCAGAGAATTGAATTTGCTAGCACTGTATTTTACCCTGTAACGTTCTACGACACCCTAAAACCTGTACATGGGGGGTACTGTTTTACTCGGGAGACTTCGCTGAACACAAATATTAGTGATTCAAAACAGTAAAACATATCACAGCGATGATATTGTCAGTGAAAGTGACTTTTTTTGCATTTTTCACACACAAACAGCACTTTTACTGATGATATAATTGTTGTGATACGTTTTCCAGTTTTTAAACACTAATATTTGTGTTCAGCGATGTCTCCCGAGTAAAACAGTACCCCCCATGTACAGGTTTTATAGCATTTTTGAAAGTTACAAGGTCAAATATATGGGTCAAATATTTTTACATTGAAAATGGCCAGGTTGGTTACGTTGCCTTTGAGAGCGTATGGTAGCCCAGGAATGAGAATTACCCCATGATGGCATACCATTTGCAAAAGAAGACAACCCAAGGTATTGCAAATGGGGCAAATGGGGTATGTCCTCTTTTTAGTAACCACTTGGTCACAAACACTGGCCAAAATTAGCGTTCAATTTAGTTTTTTTACTTTTTTCACACACAAACAAATATGAATGCTTACTTTGGCCAGTGTTTTCGACTAAGTGGCTACTAAAAAAGACTGGACATACCCCATATTGAATACCCTGGGTTGTCTACTTTAAAAAAAATATGTACATGTGGGGTGTTATTCAGAGATTTATGACAGATAATAGTGTTACAATGTCACTATTGATAAATTTTAAAAATTTATGTTTTGAAACCGCAATATTCTACTTGTACCTATAGCCCTATAACATGCAAAAAAAAGCAAAAAATCATGTAAACACGGGGTATTTTTAAACTCAGGACAAAATTTTGAATCTATTTAGCAGTTTTTTTAATTCGCTTTTGTAGATGAGTAAAAGATTTTTCAAGTAAAAGTCAAAAAACATGTATTTTTTTCAATTTTTCATCATATCTTTTTATTTTTTTTTATTTAAAATACATGAGATTATATAAATAATGGTATGTAAAGAAAGCCCCTTTTGTCCTGAAAAAAACAATATATAATTTGTATGGGAACAGTAAATGAGAGAGCGGAAAATTCCAGCCAAACACAAACACCACAAAAGTGTAAAAATATTCCTGGTCTCAAATGTACAACATCGCAAAAACAGTCCAGTCCTTAAGGGGTTAAACTTCAATAAATATGTTTAGAAATACATCTATGTAAATAAATACATTGTCCATGTTTTTAATTGCAATTTAGTTGTATAAATTGTTATTATTCACCTAAAGTTTCCAAAAACTCCTCTGCTCCTGGCTGCATCCCCACTCACACCCCTAAAATAAAAGTGTCCCTATTTGCCCATTTGAAATGTTGAGAGCTACGGGTTGATTAGTAGATTTTAAGCCCTGGAGCACTATGGTAATTCACCAGTTTTTTTCCAGCCACCTGAATCAGATGTAACTACTAGTAACATACTTCTTTTTTTTTTTTTCTCATGCCTTATTTTTATTAGTCATTTTTTATTTCAATAAAATACAAACAAAATGGTTACAGGAAAGATAAGCTCATTATACAAACTATATCCATATGTCATTGTTGTTGTTAGCACATACAAGTTCCAATACAATTAAGCGAAAATTATACATCGATTACTGTTTTGAGGTAGATGAAACATTATCTTCTTTACCATGTAGCTTAAGACACATTTTGAAACTAATGTGGCTATTAATACAGCTGTTGGTTGTAGGAGGTACAATGCCCAAATGTTATAGAACAATTGGATCATACAATACATATAACGTTTAGCACACAGCATATTACGATCAACTTGAATACTATCAGAATGTCAATGTGAGCATGGATACAGCATATGTATAGGAGATACAATTAGGAAAGGATGTTAAAAAAATATTAAATATATATATATATATATATATATTTATAAATATATATATATATATATATATACGCACAAATACATACACACACACACACACGTACCATTGGAAGGGGAAAGGACCATGTTTGAACATAGCTTAGCAGAAGATATATAGAGGGAACCGGAAAGAGAAAGTAAACACTACAAAATAATGGGGGAACAACAGCTTGGTCAGAAAGTATTTGACATTTTCCTCCTTTTGGCAAACCTTAGCAGCTCCAAAGGCGCATACCTAAATGATACTGCTAAAAAAGATGAGTCTAGTGTGATAACTACGGATACAGCACTACGGAATTTGCTGGCGCTATATAAATAATAATAATAATACCCATGGTTTTGTTGTTATTAAGGTTATTATTCACCTAAAGGGTAGGGCAATTATGTGTTCAAAAAGTTAGATCTGTGATGAACCCAACTGAACAATAATTTGGAGTGTACAGATTATTTGCCTTTGAAGCAAAATGCGATATGTTCATGGTGATACGTGGAGCCGACCCTTCTTAATAACTATTTTAGAGTAGGTAAAATAGACACCCATATAGGGTGCGCCAAAGGGTCAGATAGAACAATATAGTAGATAAGACAATAACAGGCAAATGAGAAAAACTACTAAAACAAGATAAATAAAACCTATAAAAATATTTAAAAAGCTGGTACCCAAGGCAATAACACCAATCTCAAAATCAATACAACTGATTCATTAAATAAGGATTTTCTTAGAAAAATAATTATATACTTATATAATTATAATTCTTAGCTTTAATATATACCACTAATTATAAGACCATTCTTATTGCACATCTATACCCCTATTTATAAGAAAATCCTTCTTTAATTGTAGTTTCTTTTTAAATGTAATTCTTATTTTTCTATGTAATCTATTCATTTTGTTTCCTTCTTAAATTAAATCTTTTTTTTAGTGAAATTCCCTTTTAAAAGAAGTTTTTAAAAGTAATCCTTTCAATGCAACTCTTTTAACATAAGTTACTTATGCAAAGCCTTTGTGTATATGTTCAGTTTTTAAACAGCATTGAATGTGTATTGACTGCACCATAATATAGTTAACATACAGTCGAAAAGACTTAGTTGGCTATTTAAACTCAGAAGCTTTGTATGGAGGCCAGCCTCTGATGAAGTGAGAGTTTACTCCCGAAACGCGTAAGGACGCTTTTCAGCATCTATCGCAAATTGCTAAACTACCGAGTTGTATAGGAATGCAGAAGGGGAGAGCAGTGGAATGCACAAGGCTCCTTATAAACTTACATCCACCGGCCGGATTGTTGGACCGTGACCACCATCAACTACCTCCCACTACAAGCATTTCCATCATACACTCATAGTTACATAGTTACATAGCTGAAAAGAGACTTGCGTCCATCAAGTTCAGCCTTCCTCACATTTGTTTTTTGCTGTTGATCCAAAAACTCGATATAGACCTGCAAATTGTGAGTGCTTTTTAATTCATAATCTTTATTAAAGTATTTTATACAGTAAGCACTATGGCTCTCCATTTTATTTTCTTATAGAACGGAGAAAACAATTTGATACTTATGACCATCATATATGATCTTATAGTATATTGATTTTTATACAGTGTACATATCATTGATACAACACTAATTGAAGAAGATATCACTTTTAGTACTATATTCAATAGCCTGTTCAGTATACAAACCCCAGCTGGCTCAATAGCTGTAGCTATCTGATACAAGCTAACATTGCACATATTGTATCAACACTTTAATGTGACACTTTTGAAAGACTGAGACTTTGATCACTTTAAGATTTGGGACTTAAGTAGAAGTCTATTAAGTTTCATCAAGTTTTATTAATTTATAAAGGAGCTGTTCTTATTTCATAAAGATATATTACATCCACCACAACTACGATATCTATTAGATCACATCTAATAACTGTTCTAAAATCTGACTATGCCTAAACAAAACAGTTATGCACATATAAAAACTTAATGAAAAATACCAGATAAAAGAGAGCAACTTAAACATATTTGTTTAGGGACAAATAATAAATTCAACAATAATTGTATATTTTTAGAATTAGCATTCATCTTTGAATCAGTATCAGAGTTTGGACTTTCTATGGTGGAATCACTGCCAAGTCAAAGTCTGTAGTGACACAATTTAAACCCTTTTAGCAATGAAAACCTACTACTTTATAGTGGTGTGGAACCTCTGCATATTTATATCCAATGGTGACCCGAATTCAGAGCTGCGTATACGGTGTCGTGTGTTTGTGAGGGTGCTGTTAGTGTGATGTATGTGTGAGGGTGCTGGTTGTATGCGTGTTTGTGAGGGTGCTGTTTGTGTGCTGTGTGTGGATGAGGGTGTTTGTGTGTGTGTGTGCGTGTTTGTTAGGGTCCTGTTAGTATGTTGTGTGTGTGAGGGTGCTGTTTGTGTGATTGTGTGTGAGGGTGCTGTTTGTGTGCTGTGTGTGAGTGTTTGTGAGGGTGCTGTTAGTGTGCTGCTGTGTGTGTGTGTTTGTGAGGGTGCTGTGAGTGTACTGTGTGTGAGAGGGTGCTGTGTGTTTGAGGGTGCTGCATGTGTGTGAGTGCTGTCTGTGTGGGGGTGCTGTATGTGTGTGTGTCCAGTATGGGTGTGAGGGTGCTTTATGTGTGTGTATGCAGTGTGGGTGTGTGGGTGCTGTATGTGTGAGTGTGCTGTGTGTGTGTGTGTGAGGGTGCTGTATGTGTGAGGGTACTGTATGTTTGGGTGATTGTGGGGGTGGAGGTGGGGGCAGATTACTTAATATCTCCCCTCCCTTCTTACTTTATGTAGGGAGGGCGGATCCTTGTTCCTGCTGCCATCCCTGGTGGTCCAGTGGAGAGTGAACTCTAGCCTGCGGGGCTAGAGTTCACTCTCGTGAGATCTGAACGTTACCGCGGCAGATCTCACGAGAGGAACCCGGCGGAGCTGCTGGCTAGAGCTCCCTGGGTCCTCTCCTGCCTCCCTCCATGCTGCTGTGAGCCGGTGGAGAGGGAGACTTAGAGCAGAGCCGGCGCTCGGATAGCACCGGCTCAGCATTAGCCGACAGGGGAGATCCTGAGATCTCCTCTGCCGGTCTCAATACATAGGCGTGCCGCGGGGATTACGGTGTGCCCCCTGCACACGCCTATGATATTATTAAAGTCTTTGGGATATTCTTGGATCACTTCACAGTGATTAACTGCTTTTCTGAGATGCGTGCAATTGTGTCACACTTTCTCAACAATACTTATTGCTTCTAAAACATATATATTGGGATACATTCAGTTTAAACAATAGCATACATTTGTTTAAAAAAAATGTTTTCATAATTTTACTTTTTATAATCTCTACACAATTAGTGTAAATGAAAAATGCTTAAATAGATTAATTTATTAGTTCTGGTTTGGAAATTTCTCATGTTTATAAAGTGCATTTTTTTTATATTTTAAGGCAAATATTGAAAGGAGTACATGCTATTTTAATTCTAAATTTAAATTTAGTATTATGTGAATAATAAAATATGGGAATATAACATGAATAGCTGTCATGACATTCTAGTTCAGATCACACACACTGTACCCCTCACACACACTGCCCCCCTTATGCTCACACTATACCCCTAACAAACACTGTCCCCATACAAATGTACCCCTCAATCACTCTGCCCCCACAAATACACTGCCCCCTAAATACATACACAATGCCCCCCCACACACACTGTCCCCCACACACTGTACCCTCACGCACACAGTACCCTTCAATCACACAGACACAATGCACCCCCCCACACACACTACATCCTTCACACACACACACACACGTAACCCCTCTCACACACACACTAAACCTCACATATATTGCACCCCTCACACATATATACATTGTGCCCCTCATGCACACCACTGCCCCCTATCCCCTACTAAAGCCCCTATCCCGGCAAACCCCAGGTAAGTTGCCAAACTGTTCTTAAACAGTTTGACTAATTACCCTGGGAGGGCACCATGGCACTCCTGGCACCATAAGCACTACAGCGTGCTGTAGTGGTTATTGTGCCTGTATTGTTTCTTTAAATAATCTACAAGTGAAACTCCCGAGATTAGGTTCTAGATCCGCCCCTGACAGGATTTGGGTGCCTTGGAAAAATATTGAAACATTAAGGGCGCCTTGAACCTAAAAGGTTTGGGAACCACTGGTATACAGTACAGTGCTCACAATAGTCAACAGTATTCCTGTCTTAATTTTGTCCTACTACTTGGAATATTTTTTTGGAGGGAATATACATACATTATATATATATATGCCCTGCGATGGACTTTAGGCCCTAATAATTTGTGTAGCATTCTATGGTAACATTGACATAATTTCTCTATAGTGCTTTAGGTAGATTGGCAACATACACAATTCACCTGGATATCTCTACTAGGTTATTTTGGAATGAAGGTCCTCAAGGGTCTAGCATACATAACTCTACAAATTCAACAAGGTGTTTGGTCTTCCTTTTACTGCATTTGGTGGGACGTGATGTGTACAGAATAATTATTATTGTTATAAGCACATTGAAATGGTCTTACATGGTAACATGTATTGCCATGCTGTTTGTTAAATTCCACTTTGATATGTTCTGGATTTTTGGTGTTGTATGCTACATCTCCTCAGGAGCTGACTATTGGCTAACACTGTACAATGAGAGACTGTGAACATGTCTACATTATGACATTTCAAGCTGAAGATGTGGGATTAGGATGCTGGAAAGTCATTTAATTATTGTCACACCATTTGAAAATTGTAAGAGGAACAACAAGGTAAAATTGTGCGTAAAATAAACTGTAGTGGTTATGTTTAATTGAATGTCACTTTATGTAATCTACTCTTAAAGGTCTATCACCTACCCTGTGGAACAAGCATGTACTAATAACAGTCATGGTTTGTTAGTTTTACTATCTCACACATAGATTTACTGTCTTCTACCAAGATTTGCAAAATTAGCTACAACAATCCATTAAATATCCTAAGGAAGTATTTTCTTCATGACTGTGTAAGTCAGAATAGGTAAGGAGGTAGTTTTTAAATGTAAAACAGGCTCATTTCATAATATACAATATACATGTGCAGCATATTGTATGTACTGTTTGCCACACAGTGCACACAGTATATAAAGTTACCCTTCTTAAGTTGTTTGTGATGTCAAAAATGTTTTCCCAAGAATGGAAAAATCATTGGGATGACTGCATTTCAACCATTTGGAAATTTGGCTCAGCAGAATTCTGGTTCCGAAAACCTGATTCGGAAATGAATCAGATTAACCGAAAGGGTGAGAAATTTGGTCATACAGTGTACTGCAAAATATACACATGAAATAATATTATAACAATCAAATCTAAACAAACTAATTGGTGAAATACATAAAACTTGGTGCTACAAACATATGCAAAGTGCAAAGTATTATATCAATAAATAATTGTGAGAGCACACAACAAAATGAATACAAACTTTACCACAGTCTGCAAAAAACTAATTAGACCTTTTTAATGGTCTATGATGTCGCATTTGAAACCTTTTACGGTTGTTTTTTTTCTTTTCTTCTGTTGGTGAAGATCTTATTGTAGTGGTTCTTTGAGCAGCTTTAGATGCTGGATTTTAATCCTGCAAATATGATGCTTGTAAACTTCACTTCCAAACTATTGCTTCCTTCATGCAGGAGGTAACTACAAAGTCAGAACTCTCCTGTAACGCTGGGTGCAATAATAGATATAATATCATGTATAAATTTGTGAAGTATACTCCATTTTTCTGTCATTTGGTTCACAGATCAAGTGAAACAAAGTAACCAGTAGAGGGAAAAAGAGGACGAAAGGTAACAAAAAATCTATATAAATATATTTTTAAATTATAGTATAAAAATGTATAAATATATAAATATTTGCTGCTGCACCCTTTTCCCTCAATTGCTTACTTCTTACTTGATCATGTAACAAAACAACATTTAGTGACTACCCCTTGCCTTCAATCATCTCCAGGGGCGGGCTGGGCCGGGGGGCAGGGAGGCAATTGCCCCCCAGGCCGCCCTAAATTCTGTTAGGACCGGCCACTGCAGGGCCGGCCCTTTAAATGCTGCAGCCGCCTGAGC
>OW240913.1:252574839-252609251 GCA_933207985.1 Pelobates cultripes
GCTAGGGGAGGGTGGGGGAGAGGAGAGACCACTAAGGGGCAGGGGAGAGCTAGAAGGGACAGCTCTATAGGACAGGGGGCAAGACAGGGAGCTCTTTCACACTACGCACACACACACACAATGCATCCCTATACATACACAGAAACACACAATGCATCCCTACACACACAGAAACACAACATGCTTCCCTTACACACAGATAAACACACAATGCATCCATTACACACACACACAATGCAACCCTTACACACAAAGACAATGCATCCTTTGCACACATACACAGAAACACACAATGCAAACCCTCACACACACACTGCTTTTCTTACATACACACAGAAACACAATGCATCTCTAACACACACTCAATGCACACACTTACAGACACACACCTTGTATCCCTTATGCATACAAACACAGATTCACACAATGCATCCCTTACACACAACCAGAAACACACAATACATCCCTTATACACAAATACACACTGCTTCCACTACACACAAACACACTGCATCACCTGCACAAACTGGTATCCCTATACACAGGGAGGAGAGGGGGTAAGAAGAACACAGGAAGGGGGGAGTTGAGGAGAACACAGGGAGGGGGGAGGTGAGAAGATCACATGGAGGGTGGATGAGAAGAGCACAGGGAGGGTGGGTGAGTGTGAGAAGAGACCGCTATGGGAGGGTGGGGGAGAGGAGAGACCACTAAGGGGGCAGGGGAGAGCTAGAAGGGACAGCTCTATAGGACAGGGGGCAAGACAGGGAGCTCTTTCACACTACGCACACACACACAATGCATCCCTATATATACACAGAAACACACAATGCATCCCTACACACACAGAAACACAACATGCTTCCCTTACACACAGATAAACACACAATGCATCCATTACACACAAAGACAATGCATCCTTTGCACACATACACAGAAACACACAGTGCAAACCCTTACACACACACACTGCTTTTCTTACATACACACAGAAACACAATGCATCACTAACACACACTCAATGCACACACTTACAAACACACACCTTGTATCCCTTATGCATACAAACACAGATTCACACAATGCATCCCTTACACACAACCAGAAACACACAATACATCCCTTATACACAAATACACACTGCTTCCACTACACACAAACACACTGCATCACCTGCACAAACTGGTATCCCTATACACTACATACCATAAGCACACATATTAGATCCTCTACAATAACACATAACACATCCCTACACACTCCACTCCCTGTGAGCGAACTCATGGGTGGGTGGAACATATAAGTGGACTTATGAGTGGGCCTTGTGCGCATACTCACCGTCAGGCCCTGGGGCCCAGACCTTGAGCTGTGTAAGGGGCCCCCAAAAAATGGAGCTGCTTCCAATTCTCTCAGAACATTGAATTTTGTGATCACAGTTGCAAACAGCCTCCAGAGATCCTGTTCTACACCAGACCAGTGGAGCCAAACTGCAGCCCATCATCATCCTCATTTGGTTGTAAGTAGGCAATCTAGTATATTATTAGTGACACTAATCTATAATTTACCTCACATTAAAGGGACACTATATTTCCCAGAACGACTGGAGCTTAATGAAGTGGTTCTGGTGTCTATAGCCGGTCCCTGCAGGCTTTTTAATGTAAACACACACTGTGGGCAGCACTGGCGTTAGTTCGTATGGCAGCTCATATAGGTGGGGCATTGTGATGTCACATGGGGGGCGGCAAATACAGCTGTTCCCCATGCAGCCACAGGTGCCACTGTGCTGGGAGATTGTGATTACTCTTCACTTCCTCCCAGCTTACAGAGCAGCGCATGGGAGAGAGAGAGAGGAGGAGGCATGATTTAATCTTACAACAAATCCAGTAAGCAAATCTTTATAAATTTGAGGGGATCAGCTCTGTTTCCACAGTTTATTGGTGTTTACTCTGATGTCTGTATTAATATTGAGGGATTTCTAAGTAGTAACATCAGTGTGTGTCAGCAGGGCCAGCCGTTGGGGTGTGCACGCTGTGCGGTCACGCAGGGTGCCATCACAACAGAGGCGCCCGGCGGACAACACAGCTCACAAGTTGGGGACACCAGCCTATTCAATTTAAACGATTCGCTGGTGGTCCACTGGTACGCACCAGCAGTAGGTGCAGTCAGATTATAGCCTCTCCCTCGTGGTTCCGGCGCTCAGTTAGTGAGTCAGAGCACACGCTCAGAGATTCTCAGCCTGCGCTTTGACAACATTGAAAGTCAGAGCCGTGAAGGAGCGGGTATGGCAAAGAGCTAGTGATTAGCATAACATCAATATCCGTTATAAAACCAGGAAAAGGTGGGCACCATTGCACTGATTTGGTGGTGCAATGGGCCACTTGACTGATTTTGCCCCCCAGGCCTAAGGCTGCCAGCCCTCCCCTGATCATCTCCCCCCCCCCCACCTTAAATTATCTCTTCTGTTGGCTCAATGGGTGACCTTCAGAATCACCAAATCAAAACAAAATGTGGCCCCTGTTCAATGATATCCAATACTGCTCCCTGACTGCACCACCTGCACCAGCAGTAGTTCTGCCACTGGAATCAGTATATATGTATTTAAAAATGTAGTATCACTTTAACACCCTAGCCTTTGGCCCAGTGCCCAAAAAATGGAAAAGGTGTAAACTTTTTTGCGCCATAAGGAAGTACCCTTTGATACACTGACAAAAAAAAAGATGTGTAGAAGTTGTCCACATTGCATGATGAAATTACAGTGCCAGTGTCTGTCACAGTGGTGTATCCTGGTTTTGTGCTGCCCTAGGCAGGACAAAACTCAGCGCCCCCCTCCCCCCGTGCCACCCCCACCCAACCCTTCCCCCCCCCCCCCTTCTAAATACACACACACACAGTCAGACACAAACACACACACACAGTCAGACACAAACACACACACACACAGTCAGAGACACACACACAGTCAGACACAAACACACACACACACAGTCAGACACACACACACACACACACAGTCAGACACACAGTCAGACACAAACACACACACACACCACAAACACACAAACACAGTCAAACACACACACACACAAACACACACAGACAAACACACACAGTCAGACACAAACACACACACACTCACAAACACAAACACTCACAAACACACACACACAGTCACACACACAGTCAGATACAAACACACACACACACACAAACACAGTCAGACACAAACACACACACTCACAAACACAGTCAGACACAAACACACACACTCACAAACACAGTCAGACACAAACACACACACACAGTCAGGCACAAACACACACACAGTCAGACACACACACACATTAACTTTTTTTTTAATTTAAATCCCCCCCCCCAACCTCCTTACCTTTGGGAGTGCTGCGGGGGGGGGTCTCTCTCCCTGGTGGTCCAGTGGTCCAGTGGCTGCAGGTCGGGTGGGCGGCGCTGGCAGGCGGCTGGCCGGCGAGGGAGCACTTCCTATGAGCTGACTGCTCAGCTCCCTCGCGCGCCGGCTGCAGAGTGAGGCTGGGAGCCGGAAGATGACGTCATCTTCCGGCTCCCAGCCTCACTCTGCAGCCGGCGCGCGAGGGAGCTGAGCAGTCAGCTCATAGGAAGTGCTCCCTCGCCGGCCGCCCGCTTGGGATGTCAGTTAGCCACAAGGCTAAATTGTCATTTGCCCTGGGCATTTGGGGGGCGGCGTTTTTTGACGCCCCTTGAAAAATGCCGCCCAAGGCAAATGCCTTGTTTGCCTCGCGGCTAATACGCCCCTGGTCTGTCAGAAGGGATGCAAACATCCAGAAACCAAAGTGCATTGTTCAGTGCACGAAATATATAGGGTAAATAGATTTGGCTGATCTGCAAACAAAATCCTGTTATAAAAAATTACCATAGGGGACACTATAGTCACCAAAACAACTTTAGCTTATTGAAGTGGTTTTGGTGTATAATGCATTTGAAGCCTCTGGATGGGCATGATCTACATACCAAAACTGCTAAAAGTTGTTTTAGTGACTTTAGTGTCTTTAGTTTCCCTTTAACACAGATCTATAATTCATACATGCTGTACAAAAAGCAGGCACAGCAGAACCACAAAAGTCACCACAATGAAAGTGCAAAGTCTATTACAAAAAAGGAGTTAGGAGGGACTCTAGCCAATCTTTACCTGGCCTATGTGTTATAAACTGTTTTTCAAAGTGTACAATACATAAACTTTTGATTCAAATGAATCTGTATTTGGCTATACTGGATTCCTGAACTTGGTTTGTCCTGTTTACTCTTTATCAGCTGCTTGTACTGACTTATTGGCTTACTATACCGACTACTCTGACTTCTGGATCCACTAATCTTAGCCTGTCCAGGTCTAAATAAAGGCCAGCCACTCTGTTTCCAAGTTTAAAACGGCCATGTTACGTATTACGTATGTAACTTCCAAAAAATAAATGATGGCACTGTTATATTTGTGAGATAGTTTGATAAATAAAAATATTGAGGCTTTATTGCAATAACACAAATCAGGATTATGAAATTTCCTGTACAAATGTAAGCTATGTGTGTGAAAAACACAAATGAAAGTGTAACTACTAAATGTGGTCAACATTTATGATAAACCAAGCAACTCAAATTACTTGTTTTTGAATACCCTGGGTTGTCTGCTTGAGAGAATGATATGCCATAATGGCATACCTACCAACACTCAGGATTTAAGGCCATGCAGAGAGGGATGTTAAAGTGCTCCATGCATAGTCCACTAGACAGCGTTAACACATCTAATGATGCTCTCGCATCATACAGCCCGGGGACAGTATCCCGTTGTTCCCATATGTCAGTTTTCAAACAAGGACTGACCCAAGGTTCATATATATGGCTGAATGATCCTGTGGTATACTAAAGGGATGAACTTTTTTCATTTTTAACACAAACTTAATTTAAAGAAATATTACTGTCACCAGAACTACTCCAGAGGCCTATCAGTAGTTCAAAATTCATAAAAAAGGTACATACCTTTTATTTATGAATGAGAAGTTACTTGGTCTAGAGCATCAGCTGACCACTCTAGCCAATCAGTGGCGCACTGCACTCTTCTGAAACTTAGTTTCAGAAGCCAGATGCCACTTGGCAACATGGAGATCTGGTGCTATAGGCAGCCTTAGGCTTTAAACTGTTCAAGAGCGGTTTAACCCCTTATGTTAAGAGAGCACCCAGGTTACTCCTGTCACTATAACACTACATTTGGATAAATATTATTATAATTATTATGTATTATGTTTTCTTATATATTAAAATTTAGGTAGATAGAGCCATAAATGTATATATACTGTTATTTTATTTTATAATATTGCAAATGGATGTATCTAGCTCTTTTTTCTCAAATAATCTTACTAAGGTTTTAACACAGCCAGTTATCCTATTAACATTAGCTTAATCTGGTATTGGACTGAATTTTAAATATTTCTTAAGACACACTTTAAAAGCATCAAATATTTTTTTTATGACAGCTCCACACTATGTGGGTTTATTAACATGACATGAAGGCAGCTTCATTGTGCATTCATACAAAACCAGACTGTGGCAGACATAGAGCTGAGTACCACATGTTGTTTTATGTGATTTCACACTATGAATTGTCAATTTTCAATTAAAAGAGACATTTTAGTAGTTTAACATGTGCATTAACATATAATGCAATACATAACAGTAGAGTTATTGATGTTTGACATTTAAGACGGTAAATGTATATACACTGCTCAAAAAAATAAAGGTAACACATAAACAACACAATGTAAAATCAAACTGTCCACTTAGGAAGAAACACTGAGTGACAATCAATTTCACATGCTGTTGTGCAAATGGGATAGACAACAGGTGGAAATTATAGACAATTAGCAAGACACCCCCAATAAAGGTGGTGCAGGTGGTGACCACAGACCACGTTTCAGTTCCTATGCTTCCTGGCTGATGTTCTGGTTACTTTTGAATGCTGGCGGTGCTTTCACTCTAGTGGTAGCATGAGACGGAGTCTACAACCTACACAAGTGGCTCAGGTAGTACAGCTCATCCAGGATGGCACATCAATACGAGCTGTGGCAAGAAGGTTTGCTGTGTCTGTCAGCGTAGTGTCCAGAGCATGGAGGGGCTACCAGGAGACAGGCCAGTACATCAGGAGATGTGGAGGAGGCCGTAGGAGGGCAACAACCCAGCAGCAGGACCGCTACCTCCACCTTTGTGCAAAGAGGAACAAGAGCAGTACTTCCAGAGCCCTGCAAAATTACCTGCAGCAGGCAACAAATGTGCAGGTGTCTGCTCAAAACGGTCAGAAACAGACTCCATGAGGGTGGTATGAGGGCCCGAAGTCCACAGGTGGGGGTTGTGCTTACAGCCCAACACCGTGCAGGACGTTTGGCATTTGTCAGAGAACAACAAGATTGGCAAATTCGGCACTGGTGCCCTGTGTTCTTCACAGATGAAAGCAGGTTCACACTGAGAACATGTGACAGACATGACAGAGTCTGGAGAGGCCATGGAGAATGTTCTGCTGCCTGCAACATCCTCCATCATGACCGGTTTGGCAGTGGGTCAGTAATGGTGTGGGGTGGCATTTCTTTGGGGGGCCATACAGCCCTCCATGTGCTCACCAGAGGTAACCTGACTGTCATTAGGTACTGAGATTAGATCCTCAGACCCATTGTGAGACCATATGCATTTACACACATAACACACTGACACACACTTAAAGATACGCACACCCTGACACACACAGGCACATTGACACATACAAACACCTTGGCGCATAGATACACACACTGACATGTAGATATGCAAACTGACATATACAAACATACGGATACATACAAACACACTGACACACAGATACACACACTAACATGACCATACACTGATACAGAGCTACACACAGTGACACATACAAACACCATGACACAGACACACACACACGGACACATACAAACGCCATGAAATAGAGATACACATAATGACACATAGAAACACCCTGACACACTGATGATACACACTGATACTTTGCAAACATCCTGACACAGAGATACACATACAAATTCTCTGACACACAGACTGACACATACAAACACCCTGACACAGAAATACACACTTTGACACACACAAATACCTTGACACACAAACACACTGACACATTCAAGCACACTGACACACAAATTGACACACAGACTAACATATACAAACACCCTTACACAGAAAGGCACACACTGACACATACAAACACCCTGACAATCATTCTGTGGTAAACTGCTAGAAAATGGTGTAACACTTCATGGAAGGGCCGTGCCAGGGGAATTGATAATCTCAGCCAATCCCATGCTTTCCCTCTATGAGGAAAGTTCTGCTCCCCCATGCAGAGTGTGGAGATGATGGAGATCAGTGCTGCACATTGTGCAGTACTTACCAAGGAAGCACCTGTAATGGCCATCTGAGTGACTGCCACTGGAGGTGCCCTAGGCAGTTCTTTGAAAAGGCAGTGTTTGCATTAACATGCCTGCAGGGACTGATTATACACACCAGAACAATTACATTAAGCTATAGTTGTTCCGGAGACTATAGTGTACTTTTAATGTAGCCAGGTAAGTAACAAGTACAAGGCGGGTTTCTGGAATTTTTCAAGTAGAACAGAAGTTCCAAAGTGGCATTGTGAATTAATTAACTGAAGCAGAATTTGAGAAGAAATCCATGTTTTGAGTTCATCCGTTTCAACAGACTCATTACTTCACCTTGTATCTTTTCTATTGTTTGACACTAATCTTATTATGTTAAGATCTAAAACTTTTTTTTTTTGTCTATTTCTGATACATTAAGGAGTGAGGTTTGTAAAAACACAGAGTGCATTCTTCTCGCTGTTACCAAGGAATTACATCTTTAGTAGTATTGCTTCATATAATGAACATTTATTACAGTCTGATTCTGTAAACATAAATGTATTGCCAAAAGCTGTATTTCTTAAAATATATAAAGAAATACATTTGTGCAGGCCAGAAGCAATCTAAACTAATAGCGTGTGTTCATTTATAACATAGCAGCAGGAACGTATTAGATACACTAAAACAAATATCTGAAGGTCTTGTTTTCGTATGATGCAGTACATCATTAAAGTCATAAAAAGCATCATTCGCGGTTGCTGTGGGTTCAATTATATCAATGTCACAGTAAATCTGGCAGTAATATGGCAGTAAGTATATCCTGCAATGAAAGGAGTCAGATTGCTTGAGCAAAATATGATTGTACCGCGGTAATAGTGTCTGAATTTTATTATTGGGAATACAATGTTGCATTTGATATGTGATGCTTTCATGCCTCCAAATAGTCTCAGACTTAGTGTTCCTGCCCTGATTCAAGACTAGGGTCAGGCTGTCCTATATTACTTGAAAAAATTACAGAATGCTCCAAAAAAGCTGATGTTCCATCATTCTTTCCACAGGCACATCTGTTTGAATGACATCTCATATTAGTTGACATGACACCTTTGACACTCATGCACTTTTGAATTTTCTCAAGTATTTATAAATAAGGATCACACATCATAGATACAAGGAGGGAAGCATGAGTTGCATTAGATTTTATTCCCTGGGGTCCATGGGTTTGAAATTCAGCTCTAACCTTCAATGAACATAGAAAGATTCCACTTTTTCAGATAGGTCATTTCTATCCATTCACCTTGCGCAAAATAAAATTGCTCTGGGCAACATTTTGAACATTGGTGTATAAATGGAGAATGAAAAGACCATATCTATGCCAGATGTTTCTTTATGATATATTGTTATATCGTTCTTGATGCAAGAGTACTAAGGCAAGTGCTCCCCATGGGAAGCCAGAGTAATTTATGTCTGAACAATTCACCAAATGCCTGTAGCCATGTTGTATACTGTATATGGATCTGTACATCTGTTTCTGTGTGGTTGTTTGTGTCTGCGTGTCTATGGGTGTAGCATGCCTCCCAAACATTCCTGATTTCAACAAGACAGTCCCAATTACAAAATCCAGTCCCATTGTCCCACTTTTGGAGATAACAGGCAACTGTCCCTGAAAGCATAGCATGCGCCACACAGAGCTCTGGGACCCCGCAGAGAGCACTGAAACAGGGCTTCATGCATAGTATCTCCTTGGTGGGCCAGACTGATTAACAGGCACCCTCATGCACATTCATGCTAGGCTGATCTGGAAATTATCTGGGTTGGTATACCTCTTTTGTTTGGGTGGTGCTATTCCCCCCAACCCCACCCCTTTTACCTCACTAGCACCCTGCTTCTAAAGTTTAAATTTGGCACAAAATTCCAGCCACTCATCATCCAAATTTGGACTCTGGATCTGCCGCAGGTTTGTTATTTGCTAGAATTTGCTACAGAGGTAGTACTTCTCTTCACCCACTTCCACAAGGTTACTTTACCCTCAGTCTGTTCCCTTTCAGTTTTACTCTAAACCTCCTTACTTTATACTAATTTTGGCAAGTAAATTTTCTTATTTCTTTCAATATTAATTTAACAAATAGATGGCATGGTGAGGGGACACCTAATGTGCCTCCACGGCAAGTGCTGCATGCATTTGGTCTTCCACATAGGAAAGCACTGAATCAATACTTTTCTATTGGGATTTAGAAGACGATGGATGTCCTTGTGCAAAGTCTGAGGGTCATTTCATTGAGTTAAACTTCTTCTAAATTGGAATTTTTTCAGCTGCAGATTTAGAAGGATGGGGACAGTGCACCCAAATCACTTTAAAGGAAAATGATAACATGTTCTAGAGCCCTAGTCACAATTTAGGTTAATTAACCATTTATTTGCTTACATTAATCCAGGGGGGACTTCGTCGGTACTGGTGACCTCTCCTCCATCGACGTCAGCTTCCGAGTGGATTACTCAATGCTTTCCTATGGGGATCTTTTTTGACACTTGACTCCGTAAGGATGCGCAGCGTGATTTACTCAGTGTAAATCACGTAATCTGCTTTTAGTGGCTGTCAGGGAGACAGCCACTAGAGGCTGGATTAACCCTGCAGTGTAAACATAGCAGTTTCTCTGAAACTATGTTTTCAGCTGCAGGGTTAAAACTAGGGGGACCTGTCACCTGGAGCACTTCATTGAGCTGAAGTGGTCTGGGTGCCTATAGTGGTCCTTTAATGACATGGAGTGGTCTGGGTGCTTATAGTGTCACTTAATTATGAGAACATTACCACAGAAATGTTTTGTTTAAGTGATAATCTAAAGAAGTGGGTGTTTTCTACTTTTGGTTTAATTATAATTGTTATTGTCTAGTAGATTAATTCCTGAACGAGCTGAAACGTAGCCGATTCACAAACCAAACTAGCCACACTATGTCTGAAGATGTTTGTTTTGATCCATGATTCAGAATTCTGCTAATTTAACAAACACAATATATAAATGTTAAGGCTGAGAGCCCTGTTGTTGTGGGAGGAGTTTATACCTTTGTAAAGATGCCCGCAGTCCTTACCTCGACACTGAGGGCTCTTTCAGAGAAACCCCTCTCTCCTCACCTTTTAATTCCATTTATTTTCAACAAGTTGGCCCTTTTTATTTACAGGTGTAACACAGCCACAGGCCCGGCACATCTTAACCAACTTGCCTTGTGTTACTGGGCCAAACACGGCTTTGTTCTCTGACTACAAATATAGTTTTTTTTTTTTTTACTGCTCTGTCTTTCCCTCTATATGGAAAAAAGGCAGTGTTTACATTACTGCCTAGGAACACCTCTGGTGGCAGTCACACAGTCGGCCACTACAGGGAGTGCAGAATTATTAGGCAAGTTGTATTTTTGAGGATTAATTTTATTATTGAACAACAACCATGTTGGGGATATCTGTGTGTGCAGGTGACTATTACTGTGCATAATTATTAGGCAACTTAACAAGAAACAAATATATACCCATTTCAATTATTTATTATTACCAGTGAAACCAATATAACATCTCAACATTCACAAATATACATTTCTGACATTCAAAACAAAACAAAAACAAATCAGTGACCAATATAGCCACCTTTCTTTGCAAGGACACTCAAAAGCCTGCCATCCATGGATTCTGTCAGTGTTTTGATCTGTTCACCATCAACATTGCGTGCAGCAGCAACCACAACCTCCCAGACACTGTTCAGAGAGGTGTACTGTTTTCCCTCCTTGTAAATCTCACGTTTGATGATGGACCACAGGTTCTCAATGGGGTTCAGATCAGGTGAACAAGGAGGCCATGTCATTAGATTTTCTTCTTTTATACCCTTTCTTGCCAGCCACGCTGTGGAGTACTTGGACGCGTGTGATGGAGCATTGTCCTGCATGAAAATCATGTTCTTGAAGGATGCAGACTTCTTACTGTACCACTGCTTGAAGAAGGTGTCTTCCAGGAACTGGCAGTAGGACTGGGAGTTGAGCTTGACTCCATCCTCAACCCGAAAAGGCCCCACAAGCTCATCTTTGATGATACCAGCCCAAACCAGTACTCCACCTCCACCTTGCTGGCGTCTGGGTCGGACTGGAGCTCTCTGCCCTTTACCAATCCAGCCACGGGCCCATCCATCTGGCCCATCAAGACTCACTCTCATTTCATCAGTCCATGAAACCTTAGAAAAATCAGTCTTGAGATATTTCTTGGCCCAGTCTTGACGTTTCAGCTTGTGTGTCTTGTTCAGTGGTGGTCGTCTTTCAGCCTTTCTTACCTTGGCCATGTCTCTGGGTATTGCACACCTTGTGCTTTTGGGCACTCCAGTGATGTTGCAGCTCTGAAATATGGCCAAACTGGTGGCAAGTGGCATCGTGGCAGCTGCATGCTTGACTTTTCTCGGTTCATGGGCAGTTATTTTGCGCCTTGGTTTTTCCACACGCTTCTTGCGACCCTGTTGACTATTTTGAATGAAACGCTTGATTGTTCGATGATCCCGCTTCAGAAGCTTTGCAATTTTAAGAGTGCTGCATCCCTCTGCAAGATATCTCACTGTTTTTGACTTTTCTGAGCCTGTCAAGTCCTTCTTTTTGACCCATTTTGCCAAAGGAAAGGAAGTTGCCTAATAATTATGCACACCTGATATAGGGTGTTGATGTCATTAGACCACACCCCTTCTCATTACAGAGATGCACATCACCTAATATGCTTAATTGGTAGTAGGCTTCGAGCCTATACAGCTTGGAGTAAGACAACATGCATAAAGAGGATGATGTGGTCAAAATACTCATTTGCCTAATAATTCTGCACTCCCTGTAGATGTGCTTCCTGGGTCAATGCTGCACACTGTGCATCACTGACATTCAGTGTGTCCACCACTGCATGGAGACACTGAAGGTTCATCATAGAGATGCATTTATATGATGCATCTCTTTAAGGAGATGTTGATTGATGCAGCGTGTCATGTTTGCTGCGCGTGTGCCATAGCCTCCAATGCTTTGGAGGCTATTGGCTGAGATTGTCAGGACCTACGCGGCCTTGGAATAAAGGAAAGTTTTAATCCTTTTTAATGAGGGCAAAGATGGGCTGGCTGCCTAAAATGTGTTTTGACACTGGCCACCTCAAATGTAGTCTCAGGAGTACATATTTATATTACTAACAGTAATGTTCATTTACTCTATGAACCAAATTGAATCAAAATGATTTTATTAGTGTACTGTAAACTATGTTCATAATGTTTTTTATATATTTTACAGTACTCTGGTTACTTTTAAAGTAGCCTTGTCTATTGAATGGAAACATATCAAATGCAAAATATGTACTATTGTTTTAAGAACATAAATTGGCAACACAGAGCAAAATCAATACTCTGCATTTTCTCTCATTGTGATTAGTCTATGCAGAAGATATCTGCCTTTGATCACACACATTTTCTGCACACTTCATTGTTACGGCTCTCCCGGCATAAAGGGGTTAAACTGCCGTTTAGTAGAGATTCCCTTTTTGTGGAGGTACAGGTACAGCTACTGTAGAACCCCAACTCCCGAACTGGAAACAGGGAATGCTCCAAACTCCCGAACATTATAACCAGTAGTACTCCAAACTCCCGAACGGTAATCTCACGAATAGCTGCTAACAGACGAACACACACAGCATCCAAGCAGCTTATACTCCCAGCAATCAGTCTCTAACCGCGTACAGTAAATTCCCTCAATCACGAGACCAAGCTCCGTATTGAGGGTAAAACAGGATTCTGGTTTATTGAGGGCTACCTACCCGGTATTTATGCAGGTCTCCCACCTGGTGGAGTGGACACTCCCCTAGGGGACCAGATGAAAGACTGTAACACAGACAGACATGTGTCACATTCCGACACACAGAAGTAAAACATCCCCACAATGTATCCTAATTTCCCTCCCTCTATCCTGGAGATAATTGGGAAGTAATCCAATTATCTCCTAGGACAGAGGCAAATCGCCATTATACACGTGGGGACACAGAGACAGTAAAATACATTAAAACATAATATATTACATTTATTACAAGTTTTATGTTTGAATACAAAATTGTTTCAGTTCAGGAGTGTTCCAGTTCCAAGGTTCCTCTTTCTATTTACACTTAAGTACCTATATTTTTACTTACAGGCATATGAGAGAGATAAATAGTGGCCTTCATTTAATTTGTTAGAAAATGAGTGCATGAATAAAAGCGTTGGCTGTATCTTGCGTTAGTAAGGGTTGATTACAAACTGTATTATTAAGTGGGAAAAAAAAAGCTTTAGAGATTGATTGAATATGTGTAGTAATTGAGAGGTCAGAATCAAATGTTATGCTAGGGTAACAAACCTATGGAGTAGGTTTGATGGTAGAACTATTGACCTGAAGGAAAATTTAGAGAGGAGGGGCTAGCGTACAAAGGATAAAAAAGTGAAGATAAAGTAAAGATAAGTAAAGATATTTAGTTTTAGGAACTGAACAATTACTGACCAGACAGAGACAGATGATAGGCATTTAATTTCCCAATTCAAGATGGATTGAAAGGTATTGGGGGAACAAAGGAATATCAGCACTGAAATCCAAAGTTATTAGGTTGTCAAGAGGAGTTTTATAAAAAACACACTGAAAGAATACTGAACTGAATCTTGGTGCACTCCAATTTAGGAGGCTTCAATGAATGGTCGGAGAGGTACTAAAGTATGATAAGAACTAAGGAAGAGATGTGTCATGGAAACCTACATTTTGAAAGGTACAAAGAAATAAGAGTTTCACATCGTGAAAGTAAGAAAGGTAATGAAGAATACGTAAGAATAATATACTTTAGATCTAACAGTGATTAAATCATTTGAGTAGAGCATGCTTAACTGAGCATTAAAACTGGAAGGAATCATACTTAATAAGATGAAACAGGGAGCTGGAATGAAGAAATGCATTAGTATGGTTTTATGCAAGACTTGTAAGGCGTATGAAAAGGGAAGTAATGGACATGTAGATGGAGAATCTGGGCCAAGAGAGGACAGTTTTAGGATGGCGGTGCTAACTCTGTATTTCAAGAATGTTTGGAAAAATAGTCAAAAAAAAATAGAAAGAAGTTGATGTAACAGGGTGAATCCAAAGTAGAAAAATAAAGGACCAGGCACTCTACAAGCTCTGCAAGACTTTTAGTCCTTTAACCTTATTTACCAGGTGTCGACTGAGGACTCAGACCTCAGGTCTGGGTTTAGGCGGGGGCCTAGAAGCAGCTGAGCAGTGTTGTGAGATTTAGGGAGATCAGTAGAGTGCCCTTTACAAACATCTCAGACTGCACAGTCTCTTACCCTGCTCAGTGCTGCAGTAACTTCCTGTGAGAGGTGCTCTGTCAGGACAGGATCTGACATCACAACCCCACCCTCTTCACACACAGAGCAGCCCCTCATGAAACTGCAGCGATGTGTGAGGAAGGAGGCCATAAAGCATCATTCAAGCCAGATCTGCACAACATAGACAAGGAGAGAGGGAAACTGAATTATTAAGACATATATATGGTGAAAAAGACAAATTGGGGTAGTAGAGGAATAGGGACTAAAGCAATTAGGGCTGATAAAGTGAGATGAGTGAGGCTTACTAAAAAAAAATAAAAAAAAAATAGAGAGATAAGTGGGGTCTGGTAAAAAAGAGAGACAAATGAAGACATAGAGAGAAGTGATGGTGATTAAAGAAAAAGAGAAGTGTTACTGAAGAGAGAGAGGCAAGGGTTTCTGTAACAAAAACAACTTCGCCACTGGTTTTTGGAGGGGCCTGTTTGCCAGCCTCCTACCCTGGGACTATGGGCCCTGTGATAACCCATGTTCAAAAGTACTGTTTCTGCCCCTTGGACTTTTAACTGGAACAGATTCAAACATGTGGTGGCGGCCATTTTAAATTGTCCAGCAGTGTTGTCATTGAGTGTATGGAACTGTTTTGGGCATGGGACCATGTGCATGGTGGGGCAAAAATAAGACTTCCAGGAAAATCCTGAACCGACCTGGGTGATTTTTGGATATGTTGTTCACCCAGATCGGAGCTCTCAGGGGATGTGACCTTTGTGGGGATATGTTGTATTTTGGGGTACTTTTTGGGGTTTGTAAAATCGTGTGTTTTTTTCTGCTTAAAGTTAATTGAGTTAGTCCATTGTCTTTGTTAATTGTATCACAGGCAGAGGGGAGAGTTTGTGGACATTATCTGGGAGTGTCTAACTGTACCATACAGTTTTGATTGGCTTTGTGACTTTGTGTCCTGTGCTCCACAAGGTCCACCTGGGTGGTAACTGTATAAAAGACAATAAACCCTCAGATCTGCTGAGTTCCATTTTACCCTCAACATAGAGCTTTGTCTCGTGTAGGGGGAAAGGCTGCATCTACCCTGGGGATTGCTATATCACTATACTCCCCAAGAGTTTGTTCCTGCTACTCTCTCTTTGAGTAGAGGTTCACCCACTGGAACCTGAAGCCTTGTCGTAGGTCCAGGGTGGGTAGAGGACAGCAAGTTCCCAGCCAAGCTGTAACGCTTGATGTGGGGACCACGGTTCTGATAGTGTCTGGAGTCCTCTGTGAGCACTAGGAGCATCCATAGGCGGAGGTACCCAACAGGGGTACAGGAAGCTCCGTTACAGTTACTTTAGGGTTTAAGAAAAGGACCTGGTTCTAAAAATTCTGATGGGCCTAATTACAGAATCTTATCAACAGAAAACACCAAAACAGTTATACCTCCCAAGCATCATGTATCTGGTGGAGGTGGTGCTGGAGGGAAACTCACAGGATATAGCTATATAGCTCCATGACACATACCCTATGCAAATCTCTGGCTTTTATCTTTCAAGTAAATCCATACCACCTAATAGCAGTGTCTGGTGAAGCAGGATTTAAAAGGGTAGGCCACTAATGTGAATCACATAACCAGAACCGCCCATAGGGACAAAAATGACCCAAAAGGCGGCATGTCTGCATGCAGAACTAGATGGTCAGTCTGCTGTGAATGCACATCAGGCTGCCTGCTGTTCATGGTGGATGACCAACCGAGGACAATACTGTGCAGACAGCACCCTGAACTTGGCATAAATGTGTCTAATGATAAGCTAGCTCTGCACTTTACAAGGACTGTCCCCTACCACACGCTGGTCCACTCCTCTCCTTATCTTCTTAATAGCAGACAGAAGCTCTTGTTATACAGTCTGGAGTAGGGCCTGACTGGGAAAAAAATTCGTCCCGGGCATTTTTTTATCACAGTGGCCCATTAAGAAGGGGGTGGGGCAGAGAGGGTGTGTTTTGTCATCACTCATGACAAACATGTCCCCTCTCAAAGTGAGCATGTTGGTTCAATGCTCTTCCAGGGCAGACCATGCACAGAGCTCTGCTGAAGAGCTCTAGCATGAGAAAAAAGCCCTGTATTTGTTCTGTGCAGTGCAAGCAAATTTAATAACATGCTTGCACTGTGTTTCCTTGCAACTTGTCTCTGGTGTCTCTATAAATGGATACCAGGAGACAAAAGGGCCAGGAAAGAGTATTATGCATGTGTTTGGAGCCTGCTTGTGGTATTGCGTGTGTGCAGAGTGAGCTGGTCGTGGTGTGGTATTGTGTAAAATGGTCGGTTTTAGTCGTGTTGTGTTTGAAATGCATATGTGGCTAGGGGCTGTAGAGAATGTGTCTATATGGGATGTAGCAAGTGTGTGTATACAGGCTATAGTGTGTGTGTGTGTATAGGTGATGTAGTGTTTGTAGAGAGTGTGTGTTCAGGGAATGTAGTATGTGTTTGCTTACAAGGAATCTAGTGTGCATATAGGGGATCCAGAGTGTGTGTGTGTGTGTGTGTGTGTGTGTTTGAAGGACCCAGAATATGTATAGGAGATCTAGTGAGCGTGCGTATATAACGGATTCAGAGTGTATATAGGGATCTGGTGTGTGTATGTGTGTAGATGATCCAGAGTTGGGTAGAGGATCTAGTGTGTGTCTGGAATGAAATGTGTTTAGGGGTGCTGTGTGTGTGTGTGAGGGGTGCTGTGTATATATATATATATATATATATATATAAAAATATGTTTGGAAGTATTGTGTATGTGTGTGATGCAGTGTATCGGGGGGTTGTGTGTGTGTATGTGAGGGGTGCAGTATGTGTGTGTGATGGATGCTGTGTGTGAGGTGTGGGTGCTGTGTATGATGTGTGTGAGAGTGCTCTGTGTGAGTGCTGAGTGTGATAGTGCTGTGTATGATGTGTGTGAGTGCTGAGTGTGATAGTGCTGTGTATGATGTGTGTGAGTGCTGAGTGTGATAGTGATGTGTATGATGTGTGTAAGTGCTGAGTGTGATAGTGCTGTGTTTGATGTGTGTGAGTGCTGAGTGTGATAGTGCTGTGTTTGATGTGTGTGAGTGCTGAGTGTGATGTGTGTGAGTGCTAAGTGTGATAGTGCTGTGTATGATGTGTGTGAGTGCTGAGTGTGATAGTGCTGTGTATGATGTGTGTGAGTGCTGAGTGCGATAGTGCTGTGTATGATGTGTGTGAGTGCTGAGTGTGATAGTGCTGTGTATTATGTGTGTGAGTGCTGAGTGTTATGTGTGTGAGTGCTGAGTGTGATAGTGCTGTGTATGATGTGTGTGAGTGCTGAGTGTGATAGTGCTGTGTATGATGTGTGTGAGTGCTGAGTGTGATAGTGCTGTGTATGATGTGTGTGAGTGCTGAGTGTGATAGTGCTGTGTATGATGTGTGTGAGTGCTGAGTGTGATAGTGCTGTGTATGATGTGTGTGAGTGCTGAGTGTGATAGTGCTGTGTATGATGTGTGAGAGTGCTAAGGGTGATAGTGCTGTGTATTATGTGTGTGAGTGCTGAGTGTGATGTGTGTGAGTGCTGAGTGTGATAGTGCTGTGTATGATGTGTGTGAGTGCTGAGTGTGATGTGTGTGAGTGCTGAGTGATAGTGCTGTGTATGATGTGTGTGAGTGCTGATAGCTGTGTATGATGTGTGAGTGCTGAGTGTGATAGCGCTGATGTGTGTGAGTGCTGAGTGTGATAGCGCTGTGTATGATGTGTGAGTGCTGAGTGTGATAGCGCTGAGTGTGCTGTGTGTGAGTGCTTAGTGTGATAGTGCTGTGTATGATGTGTGTGAGTGCTGAGTGTGATAGTGCTGTGTATGATGTGTGTGAGTGCTAAGTGTGATGTGTGTGAGTGCTGAGTGATAGTGCTGTGTATGATGTGTGTGAGTGCTGAGTGTGATAGCGCTGTGTATGATGTGTGAGTGCTGAGTGTGATAGCGCTGAGTGTGCTGTGTGTGAGTGCTGAGTGTGATAGCGCTGTGTATGATGTGTGTGAGTGCTGAGTGTGATAGCGCTGTGTATGATGTGTGTGAGCGCTGTGTGTGAGTGCTGTGTATGATGTGTGTGAGTGCTGAGTGTGATAGCGCTGTGTATGATGTGTGTGAGTGCTGAGTGTGATGTGTGTGAGTGCTGTGTATAATGTGTGTGAGTGCTGAGTGTAATAGTGCTGTGTATGATGTGTGTGAGTGCTGAGTGTGCTGAGTGTGAGAGTGCGGAGTATAAATGTTGTGTGTTGGGGGGTAAATAAACAAATAAAAACCTAAGTGGGAATAAATATACAAATAAAAAAAAAATAAGGGGGATAAATAAACAAAAAAACGAATCATGCATTATATCCCCTCCCCCCCCCTCCTTACCTTTAGCCTGGGAGGGGGAGGGGTCCGGCACGCTGGTGAGTGGGGGGGGAAATCGGCACTCGCACACAATCCCTGGTGGTCCAGTGGTGACTCTCGCGAGATCGGGGCGTTGCCATGGCAACGCTCCCGATCTCCGAGAGGAACCCGGTGGTGCTGCAAGTTAGAACTCCGCCGGGTCCTCTCCCTCCCCAGCCGCAGGTCTATTTAAATGGGCCGGTGAGGGAGATCTTTGATCTCCCCACCGGCCCTCCATGGAAGACAGCGGGGCCGGCGCTAGGAGAGTGCCGGCCCTGCACAGACCGGCAGGGGAAATCCTGGGACCTCGGTGTACCCGATGGCCAGTCCGAGCCTGGTCTGGAGCAGAGAAAAATTGTATGTAGTGAAAAAGGTAACATGCCACAGTGTTAGAGAGACTGAAGCAGCAAATGCATTTGTATAGTGCGCAAAGTCAGCTTTACCTTAACTAATTTAATCGTCAGCCAGTCCACACTAGGTTTGTTCTCCTACATCCCTCTTAAGTTTCGATACTTAAGCAAGAGCATGTGAAGAGTATTTATTTTTTAAATGTTTTATTAATCAATGGGCCTATTCATATTCATACACACAGCTACACTCCTAAATACACTCCAAAATATACAATAACACAAATATTTACAAATACACATTTCATATGGACATTTCAGACATATATAAAAAATACTGCACACAAATACACACACTTGGAATACAAATCTATATGCATATGCACTTTGACACTTTGTTCAAATTATCTTCTGCATTCTAAAGCACACAAATATATTTTTGCATCCTGTCCTTCCACACAAATACACCCACCATTCACAAATGCGGATGTGATACACTAATATGCCATTGCATATCAATCACAGATTTTATTCACTGAACTGGGAAAAGTAGGTAACTGACAATTTTTTTTTTTAAATTCATTTTGTAGGTCAAAATAGCCTATATAGAAAAATTCTACAACTAGGGTGATTTTAATATTTTACTGCCTACTAGAGTTGAGCAGACACCTGGATGTTCGGGTTCGCCGAGTTCGGCCGAACTTCATCAAAAGTTAGAGTTCGGGCTCTGAACTTTTGGGCTCTTAAATGCCTCTTAAAAAGTCCTGGAAAGGGCTAGAGGGCTGCAAAAGGAAGTAAAATGGGGGTAAGTGTAGGACAAGTGCCCTGCAAACAAATGTGGATAGGGAAATCACTTAACATAAAATAAGCAGCCGCTTAGTAGATAATTCCCTAATTCCCACGGTATTAGGGAGCTATCTACCAAAAGGCTGAAAGACCTAAATTAGTCTTTAAGTCATATTTACTAATACTAAGTAAAGATTACTTAGTATTAGTAAATTCAGCCCCTACTCGCTATACCGCGAGTAGGGGCATGTCTGGTAAACAGTGAGCAGCCAGTGGGTGCTCACTGTAAAAAAAATTTAAAAAAAATGAATGAATGGCGGATGGGGGCCCTAAAGTAAAATAAGGGGGTGGACACACCTATTGAGCAGCGGGTGGGGGCCCTAAATAACAATGAGGGGGGACCTACTGTCCTCCCCCGGCAACCACTCCTGTGCAGGGGGTGGGGACCTACTGTCCTCCCTGAGCGATGGGTGGGGGCCCTAAATAAGAAAGAGGGGGGCACCTACTGTCCTCCCACGCGGCCTCCACCCCCTCCCGGTGGTTGGGGGCCCTAAATAAACATTTAACTCCCCCCCCCCTCCATCACCCACCCCTGTGCAGAAGAAAATAGCCCCTACCTACCCCCCTCATCCTAAAAATAAGGAGGGGGGACCATAAGCTAGATTACTGTAAAAAAAAAATAATAAACTTACCATTTGATGTCTTTCTTCTAAAATCTTTTTTTCAGCCCCAATAAAAATCCATAACCGACGCACTTTAAAAAAAAAAAAAAAAAAAAATCCATATTCATCTGGAGGGCTCTGCGCAGACTGAGCTTTGCAGGACGGGGGAAGGCTTATAAAGCCTTGCCCCGCACTGCAATTAGGCTCAGAGCACTCTGTTTGGTGGGTTTAAACCATCCAATCAGAGTGCTCTGACAGGTAAATGAAGAGACTGACAGGTAAGTCTCTACATTTACCTGTTACCTTTATAAGCCTTCCACCGCCCTGCAGAGCTCAGTCTGCGCGGAGCCCACCAGGTGAACATGGATTTTTTATTTTTTATTTTTTTTAAAGTGTGTCGGTTTATTGTGGATTTTTATTTTGCCTTTTTGTGGGCTGAAAAAAGAAGATTTTAGAAGAAAGAAGACATCAAATGGTAAGTTTATTATTATTTTTTTTATTTTTTAACAGGTATCTAGCTTATGGTCCCCCCTCATTTTTAGGATGAGGGGGGTAGGTAGGGGTTATTTTTTTGGGGGGAGAGGAGGTTACATTTTTTATTTAGGGCCCCACCCACCGCACAGGGATGGGGGGAGGACAGTAGGTTCCCCCCCTCATTATGATGTTGGGCCCCCACCCCTGAGCGAAACCGAAATGTTATGTAGGGCCGGGGCTGGGGGCCCTACGTAACAGTTCAGGTTCGCTCAACTCTACTGCCTACAACTTGTCAATTCTCCATTATTTATTGCTAAACATCTATTGCATTCATTCACTAAACAGTGATGTTTAGCGACTTGAATATCAAACGAGAAAATATAGCATGTGAATATAGCAATGTTGTAAAATTGTTCCAAACTACATATATTGCCCTAAATTTTGCAATTCAATACTGTGACAGAACGCCTGGCAACCCGACCAGATACCTCCATCAATCGCCGCTTCCTAGTACTTTCAAACACCATAAGCACGATAAACCCCACGAACCGCCGCAGCTTGGTTGGGGTCTCGCCGTCCTCCATCCACCCTGGACCCAAGACCAGGCTCCAGCTTCCATTGTGTGAACCTCTCCTACTCCAGAGAGCGTAGCAGGGACAGGGGAGTATTGTGATATAGCAACTCCTAGAGTGAATGTAAACGAATCTCTCTTTAATGGGAGCCACACTTGGCCTTATATGACAATCCCCATGCAAGGGGTACGCCCACAGGAACCTTGTGGGGGACTGATTTGCAACTTTACAGTCCAATAACAATAAGGTTACAAGGCATGACACTCCCACATACAGCACCCAATCCCTCCCCTCTGGTTGGGAGATAATTGGATCAGTAACTGTACTAATTCTAATTCAATTATCTCCAAGCACAGAACAAACAAACATACTCTTTAAAAACACCCCAAAAGTACCCTAAAAATACATAAACCCCCAAATGTTACTGGGTGACCAACATATCCAACATATCCAAAAATCACCCAGATCAGTTCAGGAATTTCCTGGAAGTCTTATTTTTGATGGACCGTGCACATGGTCCCATGCTAAAACAGTTCCAGAGAATTAGTGCTAATGGTCTGTCTCTATGTCTGAAGTACAAAAGTACATACTTCACATGAACAGAGCCTTTTAAAGTATTTTAGCCAGGTCTATTGCAGGAGCCATAGTCACAGGGTAGGAGGCTGGCAAACAGGCCCCTCCAAAAACCAGTGGCGAAGTTACTTTCGTCACAAATACAATTAACTTTTTAGTGAATAAAATTTTGTGCAGTTGTGTGTGTGCGCCTTTTGGATGTGACAGGGCCAGGACCGAAATATGCAGCTGTCAGGCGTCCCGTTATTTGTGTTTGCTGGTATTGAATAGTTAGATATCTTTCTCTCTCTCTCTCTCTCTCTCTCTCTCTGTGTTAGAACTATAATGTCTTGAATATAGCTCTAAATTCTAGCAAGTGATTTATGAAAAACATAGATTTTCCAAATTTAAAGGGTTACTGCAAGCACCATGACCAATTCATTAATTTGAATTGATTGTGGTGTCTGGAGTCTGTATGTGCATGCGTTTCAATATGAAATGCTACAGCTATGAAGTTTTATCTGTTTGCTGTTAAAGGTGTAATCCCAATCAGCATCATTTGGCTTTGTTAGCCAGCCCAGAAGAAAAGTACTAGTGGTTGTGATGCTTGGAGTAACCCTTTAAATCCCAAAGTTCATCTAGTATTATTAATCTGACTTGTAATTGGAAAGTTAATTTTTGGTTAATAAACATTATATGAATTTTATTATTGTTTCAGATACAATTCGTGATATTTTGAGAAAGAAGACAAACCCTTATTCCAAGCTTTTTCTTTATAAAAATATGCTCATTGGATCACATATCAAAAAATTTTCATTTGGTTCATGACTGACAAGTGTCATCTAAAATACACATTGCTTACAGAGAAATTGCCTTTAGGGAAAAATGCAGCAAGTGGTCACTGACCTTTAGGAAATTAAGAATTTTAAATCCTTTGAAGCAAGGTCAGTGTACAGAAATGCATCTCAGAAATGCATCTCAGATATATTAAGAATTAAAATATAACTACTTCAGGATTGTGTTTCTGTCTATCCATCGATAGAAAAGGAATTCAATTGCCATTAATCTTTTTACCATCAATTTGTCTCTCGAGTGTCTCCCAGTTCCAATATTTGTATTCTTTCTTTATTAATTAGTCTCTACAATTTTTAAGATCTCTCAGCCCTTGACTTACCTGTACTTCTGTCTTTTTTGCAGTCTCTACAATTTTTTTTTTTTTAAATATCTTACACTCCATCGATTGAATTCCCTAGTCTGTAACCTGAAACATTCCAAATTAAATCAGACATATCTGATTTAATTATGGTTGTTCTAACCTAAATTTGGGTGAGATAGGAAGGGAAAGATTTTATTCAGAACTAATTCAGGTCATTTGGCGATTTCATACATGTAGAGAATTTATTCTGGACTGACAGAATTAGTTAATTTCTTTGTTCAGTAATATATCTGGCCCTGAACAAGTTTCATCAGTCTTTACAGAGCCATTCTACATAAACCAATAGGTCAAGCAAATAATGTAGAATACAGCATTAGATGGGCATATAAACTATTGCTCAGTCATTCATTATACTTAATCAGCCTTCATTTTAAAGGTTTTGTGTGATCTGTATTAGTGAACTGACATTTTTCCAAGTCAGATATTTACAGTTGTTTACTTAATTTACTTCTAAAAATATAAAGAAACACAACCGAAACAGCAGGTTCCGACATTCATAATTATACACAACCAATCGCCAAATTACTTGTACTAGCGTTCTTAAGAGAAAATTAAATGCATTTCAACATTATGTATTGCCTCTCGTGTTTACTGAAGAAAAAAAAAACTAAAATGTTGAATATTTCAAAATATATATTTTTTTAAATGCAAAGTGTATATATATATATATATATATATATATATATATATATATATATATATATATTAGCAAAACATGAAAAGCAATGATGTGCTTCTACTGCAGAATACAGGAACATCAGAAAAAGATCTGCTCCATTTGGGAAGCTGAGCAATGGATGTAAATAGCAGGATCATGAAAAGAAAGAGCAATTTCTTTTACAAAATAAATCAGATACATTTCATGCAGTGATGATTCACGGATAATATATTGAGTAAGGGGTAACATGCCGCATAACAAGTGATGAAGCTTTTTAATTGTTTTGTGAAAGAAGGAAATGATCAGTTTCTGAATATATGTAGTATGATAAACATAAGATATAGATATTTTTTTTAAATAAGAAATAACAATTATGCAGTTTATAGTTCATCCTTGGTTTATTTGAAATATTACAGTTTTATTTTGTCCTCAGTCAGAATACATTTCATGTGGAAACTATATATATATATATGTATAATTTGAGATATGGGAAAAGTTGTGAAATAAAAAAGGATTTCCTTAGTTAGCATTGCAACAATTTTTTTTTCCACGTTCCTGTCGTTAATGGAGCTGTTAACTATAATTAATCTAGTGTGCAAAATTTTCATGGATCCGTTTCAATTAGTTATATAGTTCAGTACCGTATTTAACATCTGCACGTAACATGTTGACTTGCAAGTATTCTGTCAGGATGATATACATTTATTGGTTTACAACTTGGACATACGTCAAGATAAGGAATGCTTTTCGAGTGAGTTACTATAGTAATTCTGCATAATACTCTAAAAGGTGCAGTTAGTAGTTGAACAATTTAGCTGTGATTGACTCTAGGAAGTTTGTGAACCATAACATGTACATTCAAGTTTTATACAGATTAGTTTATTTTTGGAATAACACATCTGACTTTTCATTTACAATAACAAGTTTAAGTATGCGATTTGCATGCGCCAACAGCAACCCTTTGTCACAGCTTGCGGTTATAAATAGTAACAGTATTAGTTATACACCCATAAAAAGTTAACCCTTGTTGTTGCTCATCAAGGGTTTATTCAAAATGGGGTTAACCTATGAATATACTAAGGGCAAAGGGATGCCCAATCCTGTGATGCTAAAAAGGGTTTATGATTCGAACACCTCCCAAGAAATGGCCCTAGCTATCACTTCATAAATTAATAATTCATAGAATAGGCCTAAATGTTTTTTTTTTTTTTATGTAAAATGTAAACAAAATAATTAGCTTTTAGTTAATTAACCATGAGCTTTTTTGATATTTTTAAAAATCTTCTCTCTTTGGCAATGAAAAGGAACATAAACCACTCTCAAATCTCAATGCAATCCAAATAAATGAAAAACAAAACCTGACTCAGGTGCCAAAAATTACAACTGGTGGGCAAGGCTTGTGTAAAGAAGGCTCTAATGACCCCGTTAAATATTCCTTGTGAAAGGAGCCTTCCAGACAAGTAAACTAGAGAGTGAAGACTAGCTTATTATTTTAGTTTGGTGGAATGCATTTTTGTTACCATTTCATTTTTGCACCTATGGCAGTTTTATTTTCATTTAGTTGTATCAGGATGTTTGCCTATTTTTATAGCACATTAACCCCTTAAGGACTGGACTGTTTTTGCGATGTTGTACATTTGCGACCAGGAATATTTTTACACTTTTCTGGTGTTTGTGTTTGGCTGTAATTTTCCGCTTTCTCATTTACTGTTCCCATACAAATTATATATTGTTTTTTTCAGGACAAAATGGGCTTTCTTTACATACCATTATTTATATAATCTCATGTATTTTAATTTAAAAAAAATACAAAAATCTGATGAAAAATTGAATACATGTTTTTTGACTTTAACTTGAAAAATCTTTTACTCATCTACAAAAGCGAATGAAAAAAACTGCTAAATAGATTCAAAATTTTGTCCTGAGTTTAAAAATACCTAGTGTTTACGTGCTTTTTTGCTTTTTTTTGCATGTTATAGGGCTATAGGTACAAGTAGGATATTGCGGTTTAAAAACATACATTTTAAAAATTTATCAATAGTGACATTGTGAGCACTGGCTATCTGTCATAAATCTCTGAATAACTTTTACATGTACATATTTTTTTTAAAGTGAGCAGCCCAGGGTACGGCCAATGGGGTATGTCCAGTCTTTTTTTAGTAGCCACTTAGTGAAAACACTGGCCAAAGTAAGCATTCATATTTGTTTGTGTGTGAAAAAAGTAAAAAACTAAATTGAGCGTAGTACGGCCCGGTGTTTGTGACGAAGTGGTTTACTAAAAAGACTGGACGCCTGACTAACAGGATTTGTCTTCTTTACAAATAGTATGCCATCATGGGGGTAATTCTCATTCCTGGGCTACCATAAACTCTCAAAGGCAACGTAACCAACCTGGCCATTTCAATGTAAAAATATTTGACCCATATATTTGACCTTGTAACTTTCAAAAATGCTATAAAACCTGTACATGGGGGGTACTGTTTTACTCGGGAGACATCGCTGAACACAAATATTAGTGTTTAAAAACTGGAAAACGTATCACAACAATTATATCAACAGTAAAAGTGCTGTTTGTGTGTGAAAAATGCAAAAAAAGTCACTTTCACTGACAATATCATCGCTGTGATATGTTTTACTGTGAATCACTAATATTTGTGTGTTATTTACTAAGTGTGCGATGAAACGTTACAGGGTAAAATGCAATTTCAAATTAAATTCTCTGGAATTTCGGCCTGGTTTGGCAGGCAGGTCCCTCAAATTGCAATCAATAAAATTACTGAATTATGTAAAAATATTACATAAATACGCACGTAGAATTTAAATATATATGCATATTTATATATTTGAAGTCTAAGTGTATATTTATATAATTATTTATGTAATTTTGTATATGGACATATGTATATTTCTTATTATTTTTATTTATTTTTATATACATAGATATATATACAAATTCATTCTAAGTGTATTTTGATATAAATATATATATATTAATTTTTAAATACAGTTAGAATAAAACTATTTATATAATTTTTTAAATTTTTATTATTATTTTAAAAAATTATTTTAATTTTAAGTACTTGTATTTACTTCATTTTATAATAATATATATATACAATATATATAGTTATTATATATATTATATCATTATTAATTTAATTATAAGTGTACACTATTAATATAGTACATATTAATATAAAATACATAGTATATTTATTATATATATATGATATATGATATATATAGATATAATATATATATATATATCATATTTATACATATAATTATTATTATTTTTTTTTTGTACCATTAACTTTATTTTTCGATTTTACAGTTGCAGGGAGCTGCCTGCATCGTACAAACGATCCCCTACAGGCTACTATAGGACACCTATTGCGTAGTGTGATGCTGTTAAGCGATCACATGGCCACAGTCTAATCTGCGTAGGGGAATTTATCGCGGCGGAGTATCCCTAGCGAAGGCTACTGATGTAGCGGGGAACGACGGCGATCAGGTAAGTACCCCCAGACCGTTTGGACGGTTCAGGACCGTCATCGGTCGGCAAGGCAAAAATGCCGATGACGGTCCTGAACCGTCCTCGGTCCTTAAGGGGTTAAAGAAGCTTGAATATGGAAATATTTTTCATTTTTGCTAATAATTAGTCTCTTCTCACTGTTATTTAGAGAGGATGCAGGTAATGTTGAAACTCCTGCTAATGGAGAGAGCAAACAGCCCTTTCAGGGCCAAGGTCTTGTTCTATTAACCTTTGTATATTTAGTAGTTGGCACCTTTATAGGCCAAAACAGGTTGTGAATCAAAGGAGAAATTTGATTGCAATTTTAGAGTCAAGAATTGTTTTCCCTCTCTGTGGCATTATTGGAAATGGCTCTCTCTATTCTCCCCACCTACTACTATGTAATTATATGTAACAGGGGTTAGTTGATTAATAGAAACAACCATCCGTGGGCAACCAGAGGAGTAAACTCCATTATGAAAACATCTTACAGCATGACTAGGCAAATAGTAAATCCACATATGATGTAGTACTACAGCTACCATGCTGTTTTCCAGCCTTCAGAGTGGCAGAGCATCAGGGAACATCTGGGGAATCTATAATTTGCCCACCTTTGTCTTATAGGATTTACCCCTTTAGGGTCAAAGAGACTGGGCATTTTTATATATTCAGGGCTAGACTGCTGGGCACCACACCCTTTAACATGAAGGTTGGGACACTGCCCATCTTCTATGCCTAATAATACATAGAGGGCCAGGAGAAAACATTACCCTCCAGACAAAAGCCCATTGGTGGAAGAAGGGACAGAGTTCACTGGATAGGCTCCAACCCAGTTTTGTTTACTTGTCATAAAGGAAAACTATTGGATCTCTCTGATGGAAACAACTTATCTAATTATTTGTTAGGATCTCAGAGACTCCATCATATGCTAGGATCTCAGAGACCCAGGTATCTGTTTATTCATTTGACAGACAGTGCCAAAAATGGTTGTTGGGACTTGTGGCCTTGCCTAGCAACATCTTATACCAGATTTCACTTAAACATTTTAAGCTAGAAAAAGGTATTTAATTTCACCCTGTGACACTGCAATGGCATTTAGTAAACATATTGAGCTGACAATTATATGGTTTTCTATTAAGCATTTTCTCTCCAGTGGGAATCAAGTTACTAACCAGCATTGTAGTAAATAGCATTTTTGGCATAACTTTGCTGCAGTGCCAATTTTTTTCAGTGTTAACCTGTAGTATATTACATGGTTACATAGATACATAGCTGAAAGAGACATGAATCCATCAGCCTTTCTCACGGTTTTTGTTGTTGATCCAAATGAGGCTTGGATCAACAAGCTATTCCCCCATTAAATTAAAAATTATACCCCTGAAGTATTACATAGCTGAAAGAGACATGAATCCATCAGCCTTTCTCACGGTTTTTGTTGTTGATCCAAATGAGGCTTGGATCAACAAGCTATTCCCCCATTAAATTAAAAATTATACCCCTGAAGTATTTGTCCAATAGCTGTTTAATAAAAATGAAAATCAAGCGCACTCCCTTATTTACTAAACAGCAACTTTGGTGTTGACAGATTTTTTTATTTTTTTTAAATCTAGTCTAGGCAAAAATATAATGGGGGTGTAGTTACATTATATGATCATAAATTGCATAAGCCTGCCACAACCTCAATGTACCCCATCTTTGGCAGGCCCTACTCTAACAGCCAAATGTCTGCTAAATGAGCTACTTACTTTGGGGGGGAAAATTCCATCTCGAGTTCTCAGCAATAGCCGTTTAAATATCTGTATAGACTATTAGAACCACCTCTTCAAGCAGATAATTCAACATCCTTATTGTTCTTACTGTAAAAAAAACCTTTCCTATACATTAGACTAAATATGCTTTCTTCCAGTCTAAATGCATGACTGCGTGTCCTATGTATAGTTCTGTTTATAAATAGATTTCCAGACAATGGTTTGAAATTGTGATCTTACCATCGATTTACAAAGAAGCAAAATCGTATTTTCATCCTGAGAATTAATGCCCCAATTTATACATGACAATACCTTACTGGCCTTAGCAACTGATGATTAACATTGCACATTTTTGCCTAGTTTGTTGTCTATAACAATTCTCCAATCCATCTCAAGTGTTGTTATCCCTAATTCACTAACATTTATGGTGTAAGTTGCTGGTGCATTCTTTACCCCAAAGTGCATAACTGCATTTTTCTACATTAAATATCTGCCATTGGAGTGTCCCATTCTATCTAAATCCCTCTGAAGCAAAGCAATATCCTGCTCACATTACAATTACTTTATGGAGTTTTGTGTCATCTTCACACACTCAAACAAGGCTAGCATATTTCAAGATCATTTATAAATATGTTCACTAGAAGCTGTCCCAGAACCCTGAGTGACAACACTTACCACTTTTGTCCAGATTTAAAATGTACGAATGACAACTCTCTGTGCTCTATCTTTAAGCCAATGTTCTACCAAACAACTAGACCAATTTCTTTTAGTTTGAACACTAACCTATTGTAAGGAACCATATCAAACACCTTCAAAATCCAAATAGATCATATTAACTGCAACACAGTTACCTCTACTTACTTCTTTATAGAATGCTATTACGTTAATTTAACATAACCTAGGTTTCATAAAACCATGCCGATTATTGCTAATAAAAATGTTCTTCCCAATTAATTCTTGAATATAATCCCTTAATAACTCTTCAAATACTTTGCCAGCCACAGAAGTTAAGATCACAGGTCTAATTTCCAGGCAAACATTTTGAACCCTTTTTAAATATATGAATCACATCTGCCGGTCTCCAATCTTCTGGTAAAATTAATGAAAGAAAAGAATCTTGAAAGATTTAATACAGAGGTTCACTTATTTACTCACTTAGCTCCTTAAGTACTTGTGAGTGAATACGGTCAGGCCCTAGAGTTTTTTTTTTTTTTAAATACTTTCTTTGGTTGGTGCTGCACCTTGTCTTGAGTCATCCAATCACAATCATGTCTACAGTTTTTTTTTGCAATCATTTGCATATCTCTTGCCATAGGATCTTCCTTAATATACTGTTTTTAGAGTACCTACACTTTAATTTTTTATTTTTAAGAATTTATGTACTTACATGTAATGGGGTTGATTTTGCTCTCATTGGATATTACTTCCTCAAAATGTCTAAGATTTATTGCTACATTGACAAAGAAATAGAGGATAGTGAGTAGGCGCTTCACAAAATGGAAGTATAATGAATATAATACAGTGGTTGATAAAACAGTGTTTCCCAGACACTAGATAAGAGTAAATATAAAAGGAAATCTGTATCAAAACCACATAAAGAGGAATAATCCCAAAAACAAGTGAAGTGGTAAAAAACAACCATAAAATACAACCTGAACGTTGAAGGATGGCAGAATATTATCTACAAAATATAAATACATAACATAGTGTATACTGTATAATACAAATGTATATGAAATAGAAGGTGGACAACCACTCACATTTACCAAAGCCGTACCAGGCTCTGTATAGCAGGCTCAAGGGTGCCAATTCAGGCTGACGAAATTCCAAATAATAAATGAAGAAATTCCGTAGTAAAAAAGGTATATATTTATTAAAGGATAAAAATAATCAGCAAACTCCTGGTTATAGGGGAGTGGAACCCAATAACAAATAATATAAAAAAGGTATCCACTTACCCAAGCTGTAATAACCAAAGGAGTAATATAAAAGAAGAATAAAAATTACAATCAAATAATAAATAGCAGCAAACGCGTTTCGGCTTGGTAGCCTTCTTCCAGTGCTGTTCCTCAAGTCCTCGTGGCTTGTTTAAATGCGCCCGGCATTTCAGATCACCTGTGCGCAGTTTTCTTCCGCGTACATCACTTCTGGTATTTTCAAACAATGTCACTTCCGGTTTTCGTCAGTTGGATCGCATAGTGGAATGCATACAGCGTTCCATCGTTTCCGGTATCGGAAAAAACTTATGTTTTTCAAGAAAAGCTCATAATGAAAAGAGAAAGATATATAAATCCAAAATATTCAACAGATATAAAGCCAAAGAATAATTCAAAGAATATTTGACTTGTCATATATATCTGACACTTATATTTAACATGTATCTGTATAAAACAGAATAAATATTAATAAGAGGGGATATAGGAGCTGGCAAATAATAGGGCAAAGGCAAAAATTAAATATAATATCAAAGAAATATAGTAAATATATAAAATATGTATAAAGGGCGTGGCTTAACGCTCGGCGCGAACGGACGCATGTGAGGCGAGCTCCGTTCTGTTTTGACCTAAACAGCGACATTACCAGCGACAGTGACCAGCACTAACCTCCAAACCAAGCCTCAAGCATGGCACAACCCAAAGGGAAGAAGATCCCCGACAAAGCCGAAAAAAACGTTTTTTTCTCCGCCCGCAATCCGCCACCTAAGGCCCAAGGCACAGGAGAGTACAGCCAAGATGGCGACGACACGCTGCCGCTGCAGGAATCCCCTGGGGGCAGAGATTTGCCGGTCACACAGAACATACTCCAGGCTTGCCTAGGAGAAATGTCTGACAAACTGCTACACAGCCTCAACAAGTCCATCTCAGACCTGAGAAAGGACGTGCAGGAGCTGGGTGACAGAACAGCCCGCATTGAGAACCGCATGGGCGAGTATGCAGACGCACACAATGACATGGCAGACCATGTCCACAACCTGGAACAGGCGCTGGAATCCTGCCAATATAAAATCATGGACCTAGAAGATAGGTCAAGGAGACAGAATATACGGATCAGGGGGATCCCTGAGACGGTGAAGCAGCCCGAAATAGCGGCATACCTCACAGCTTACTTCAAAACATTAGCCCCAGACCTCCCAGCAGATGTCTTGCTCTTGGACAGGGCGCACAGAGTCGCTAAACCAAGCTTCCTCCCAGCTGAAGCGCCAAGGGATGTACTGACGCACCTCCACTATTATCATGCGAAAGAAGCACTGATGAGAGCGTCCAGGCTCCGCAAAGACCTTCCAGCCCAATACAACACCATTCAACTATATGCAGATCTCTCTGCCCAGACCTTGAAAAAAAGGAAAGAGTATAAAGAAATAACTGATGCCCTCCGTTCCCATGAGGTGCCCTACCGCTGGGGCCACCCAGTGCGTCTCCTCATACATAAAAATGGAGCTATGCACGTTATCACCTCTCTGGCGGATGGACGGAAAACACTGCAGAAATGGGGTATACAACCCCAGAACCAAGCAAGAAGCGACAACGACCCACAACCGAGTAAGCTTACAGCCGACTGGAAAAGAGTACGTAACTAAAGCCCTGCGGCCCTGACGGAGGAGCACACACTTGCAACACATTCAGCAGCAAAGATGGCGTGAGATGCCATACGCTACCTCCAATAACCACGACTAACAGAAGCGGGACTGTTCAAAGGCCACGAAGAAGGACTATTGATTTCAAGCAGGTGACTATGGCACTATAACTCCCCATGCTGCCCTTGCAACACTGGCAGCGCCCCACGCGTCAACAAAACACATTCACTCGCAACACACACACTGCATGCACACTGGAGGCTAACAACACACAACACGTGCCAATCTCAGGGACAATAAAGCGGCACAAAATGACACACTACGCTGCCACGGGAACTTTTAGAGCCGTAGGCTCAGGCAGAAGCACACTCACAGCTGCAGCCTGCGGGGAGGCAAACAGCCTCAGCATCCTTGGAAGCAGACACCAGAAGGCTGCAGGGGACCCCCCCAGAGGATGACGCAACACAGCTCAAGGGAAGTCGCCACACTCGGGGGAGCTGGGGCAGCGGGAGGGCACCATGGGGAAGGGTAATTGTGAATATGATTTAATGCATTGTACACGCCTTGAATATCTGAACAATTTGTGGGACACAGTTGCAAGTCTAGCTCACATGAGAATAGGACAACCCCATTCAGAGCGGGGGGGAGCGGGGGGAGCGGGGAGGCATCACGGAGAATGGTAATATTGTTCCAAGTGTCACAATGGGATTGTTTCAGGCATTGAATAATGTATGAGGCATAGTTGCCAATTCAGAGTATATGTGAATGGGACAGCCCGTTCAGGGCCCGGAGGGAGCGGGATTGTACCACGGGAGACGATAATGGTGCCTCTTATGTATTGCAATATGTTTGGTTTGGATGTTTGCATAATATGTGGGGGACAGTTGCAAATCAAGCGTATAGGCCAATGGGATAGCCCCGACACATACAACGCCCTCCCCTCCACGAGGCCCCCAAGGAGAAGTAACTCCACCGGGGGACAGAAGAGGCGCCCACTGAACCGCCCCGCCACAACTAGACCATAGCGTGACCCTCCCGACCTCCTACACACCTTAGGCGACCGAGCCAATGCGTCACGCCAGGTAGCAACCACAGTCATGTACCGCCAACCTATGCCCCCTACTGTCCTGGACCCCCCCCCCGTCGGCAAGAGCCCCAAGCTGAAACTTAACACA
>OW240913.1:252609351-252646473 GCA_933207985.1 Pelobates cultripes
TCACTCAAACACACACAATACATACACTAGAATAGATAGAATCCATATGGAAAGCACACACCTGGACCAGGTTCTAGAATGCTCTATCGGCCAAATCACATGGTCGGACCATGCCCCACTAACACTGACCCTTAAAGACAACTACGACTACAAACACAAGAGCCCCTGGAGACTCAACGAATCACTACTGACAGACATACCCTTTTCCAACCAATTAGAAGAAGCCATAACAGAATACTTCATGCTCAACAGCACAGGAGACACATCTGCATGCACCCTATGGCAGGCACACAAGGCAGTAGTTAGAGGAATCTTGCTAAAGCGAGCAGCATCTTTGAAACAAAGTAACCAGACCCAATGGATAAATTGGAACAAACAGTTAATAGACCTCTCAAACAAAAACAAAACGCATCCCACAGAGGCAATACGAAAAAGCATCACGGAAGTAGCAGACAAAATTAGACTACACACGCTGCAGCGAGTAGGCTTTAACTTACGCAAACTCAAAGCAACATACTATGCCCAGGGAAATAGAGCAAGCAAAGTGTTGGCAGCCCGCTTAAAGCGAGCAGAAACGAACGCGAAAATATCACATCTGTACACACACGACAACACAAAAGTGATCTCCCCCATAGATATTAGCAATGCTTTTGCTAACTACTATAATAAACTCTACAACTTGGCTCAGTCCGAGCGAGCACCTGACCCGACAGAACATAACATACAATCCTACCTACAGGAGGTCCCCCTACCCACGCTAACAAAAGAGCAAATTACTTCTTTGCAAAAATTAATCACTCCAGACGAAGTGAAGGATGCAATACAAACCTTACCTAAAAACAAAGCGCCAGGCCCGGATGGCTTCACAAACAGGTACTACAAAAGATTCGCGACCGCTTTAGCCCCACACTTGGCATCTCTCTTTAACTCCGCTACCCAAACCAAATCACTACCAGAAGAGCTACTGCTCGCCCATATCGTCACCCTACCAAAACCAGGGAAGCCCCCAACACACTGCCCAAACTTCAGACCAATATCCCTCCTCAATACAGACGCCAAACTATACGCCAAAATATATGCCCGGCGATTGGGCCCACTTCTCCCATCCCTTATTCACAATGACCAAGTGGGATTTATAGCAGGGAGGCAGGGAACAGACAACACCCGGAAGGTTTTAGACCTAATACACAGCATCAGACGGAAGGGGACAGGTAGCCTACTAATGTCTTTAGATGCGGAGAAAGCCTTCGATCGATTAAATTGGCGCTTCCTGAAGGCAGTACTGATGAAATATGGCTTTCCCTCCCAATTCACAGACACAGTAGAGGCTCTATATAGCTGCCCCACGGCTAAAGTCCTAAACGCAGGATTCTGCTCGGACAAATTCAGAATCTCTAATGGCTCCCGCCAGGGTTGTCCACTTTCCCCGCTGCTCTATGTCCTGGCATTGGAGCCTCTGGCTGCCAAGATCAGGATGGAATCGGCAATCCACGGGGTAACCCTTCATCAGAAAGAATACAAATTAAGCCTATTCGCTGACGACATATTCCTCACTCTCACGCAACCACACATATCCCTACCTAATCTCATGCACCACATCACGGAATATGGACGAGTGTCATATTATAAGCTAAACGTCACTAAGACACAGGCACTAAGTATCAATCTCCCCGCAACACAACTGGTGAACCTTAAGAGCTCGTTCCCTCTAGACTGGAGAGAGGATCACCTCACCTTCTTGGGAACTAAAATGACCAAAAACCCCATGTCTCTCTTCAAGACGAATTACCAACCATTGCTAGAAACTTTTAAGTCCCTGCTGAGTTCCTGGGAGGGGAAATACTTGTCCTGGGTGGGGCGGATCGCGGCCATAAAAATGTCACTACTACCCAAACTCCAATACCTATACAGAACACTACAAATTCCAGTACCAGATAAGTACATCAAAGCACTCACGAAAATGCTAACACACTTCACATGGCAAAATAAAAAACCCAGAGTAGCGACCAACCTACTACAAAGGTCAATAAATCAGGGCGGACTAGGCTTCCCCGACCTAAAAGCATATTGCAAAGCGGCAACATTGATGCTGGTGCCACAATTTCTACAACATCCCACAGCCCCACAGTGGCTGGAAATAGAAAATAGCTGGGCCCACCCAACGACACTACATTCCATCCTGTGGACACCTAAATCACATAGGACGGACACTAGCCACCTTTTACCCACGACTCAATACACCCTACATGTTTGGGACTCAACGAAGCACCTAATGACGCGATACCACCCACTACCTTTGGCTGCCCCAACCAGCACCCTAGCACATATAATACCGAACCTGAATACACAACCATGGCTACAGATGGGCATCCAAGAAATAGGGCAGCTATACAACGACAAAGGGCTAAAACTATTTCCAGACCTACAACAAGAATTTCAGTTACCCCACAGGCTAGGCTTCGCTTACCTTCAAATTAAATCCTACTTAGCTAAAAACAAACCTAACGGACCGGCTGCTACAGCCACAAAACCGATGACTGAGTTTGAACAGATATGCACACGTAGAAAACCACTGAAAAAACTTATTTCCATCAGCTATAAAGCTCTGACCCAAGCATCAGATCAGGGCAAAGAAACACACATCCAATCATGGCATAGAGAATTAGGCAGCACAATCCCACTGACAGACTGGACTAAGGCTTACTCCTCGTACAAGGGGGTAACATCTTGTGCTACTCACATTGAGATGCAGCGCAAACTGTTATACCGTTGGTACTTGGTACCAACCAGACTCCACCAGATGTGGCCGCGATCCTCCGACACCTGCTGGAGATGTGGTCAGAGTAAAGGCACCATGTCTCACGTTTGGTGGACATGCCCCATCATCCAATCCTATTGGCTAGTGGTACAAAAGATCATAACTGCCACCATACAAACGCAAATCTCACTAACACTGGAACTGTGCATACTATTCATACCACCAGACTCTCTTACTAAAGATAAGTGGGCAGCCACATACCACATCCTTATCTCTGCAGTCACATGCATTGCTAGGCTATGGAAACAAACGACAATCCCATCACGAGAGGCTCTCATAAACCAAATAAAACTGAACTGGGCCTACGAGATGGTATATGCACGACAATTTGGAGAAAAGAAACACATGACTTTAGCACATAACAGGTGGAATGACTTTCTACGATCAGAAGGATTACAAACAGAACCGACATAAACCACGCAACCAGTCTCTTACACCCCCCCCCCCAGTTCTCTCTCCCCATCCCCACTCCACATCTACCCTCTATCCTACCTACTTGTTTCCCCGAAAAGTACGATGCTTGACAATGAGACGTACAGAGCATCAGGCCACTGGTGGCCGAAGGTAACCTAGCACAGATATGCACGATACACCCTTGCATGACCACCTACAGCCCTGAACCCCCAGAGGGATAGGGGAGAATAAAAACGAATTCATATTGTCTGTAACACCTACCAAGAATGTGGGGAATTGTGTAATCTGCATATGATGTAACTTAAATGTCATGACTGTATATCGATGCATTGTACAATAAAAATTGTCAAATTCAAAAAAAAAAAATATTAAAATAAAAAAATTAAAAATACCCTCCCCCCACCCAGTTCACAAACACTACACACACACTCATACAAACACACACTCTGCATTATATACACACACTCATACAAACACACACTCATTATATACACACACTCATACAAACACACACTCTGCATTATATACACACACACTCTGCATTCACACAAACACACACACTCTGCATTATATACACACAGAGTGTGCGTATATAATGCAGAGTGTGTGTTTGTATGAGTGTGTGTGTATAATGCAGAGTGTGTGTTTGTATGAGTGTGTGTGTATAATGCAGAGTGTGTGTTTGTATGAGTGGGTGTGTTTGTATGAGTGTGTGTGTATAAAATTATAAAAATCGCAGAATTTCATAGCCCCAAGTTTTACCCTCGATTTATCCACGAGGCATAGCATATTTCACAACTGTTGGTCACAAAACTGCACTCAACTTATACATGAGATCGACTTATACATTAGTATATACGGTAAATACAAACACACTCCTACTTTAAAATGTCAACACGACATGAAAACACACCACTGCAATACAATTTCAACACTACATACAAACACTCCTGTATTAAAACACCAAAATTATATAGAAACACCAAATCTACACACAAATTAGCACCTGCATTGAAACACCAACACTACATACAAACACACTCCAGCATTCAAACATGCTTCACATGTATACCACTACTTTTAAGTAGCAACAGTACATATTCAAATGCCAATACTAAACACATATAGACCCATTCATTTCACACGACATACTCCATAAATAAACATGCTTACTTTTAAACACAAATAACTGATCACAAGTAAAACCCTGCAAGGATGAGCAAATGGTAGATCTCCAGCTGGCAATGCATCATGGGATATGCACAACAGATGGGAATCTATCTTTTGGTCAAGCTTGTGCTTTGGGAGGCCTAAAATAATTTCTTGCACCGGGACCTTCTCTGCATTAGTTCTGGCACTGCCCGCCTCGCTGAGCACAGGTGACGTCACGCCAGCACTCAGCGTAGTTTACTGTTGTGGAAGAAACATGCTTGCAGCTAGAGTGTGTTCCCTAAAAAAAAAACACCTACACCCAGTAAAGATCCACTATACATACCACTAGGGTAATCAATAAATGACTGTGGGGAATCTGTGGGGTTGGCAGGTGGCTTTCTGTAACTAAGCTTATCTTCACTGATCATGGTTAGCCTTTTAAAATATATACTATTATTTATAATATTGTGTACTATGAATCCAATGAGCCTCAGACAGCATCACAGGAGACATTAGGCTGCCAGAGCATCACATGAATTGTAATTCAAAGAAGATGTAATTTAATCTAATTAGAGCCTCTACCCCCAACACAGCACAATATACCCAACTAAAAGCCCCTCTCCCCCCACTACAGTTCCCTAACCCTACCCTTCAGCCCCAAACCCACCACACTACAGTCCCCTGTCCCCTACCCTACAGCTTCCTATCCATCTGTTACCAGTGCCCCTTCCGAGATTTGGTTCTGGATTTGCCCCTGACACACACACACACCTTTCATTCAGTGCATTTATCTACGCAGTAAATTGCAACTTTGAATATTATATACAAAATGAGAAAAAAATGCACCTTTAGCTGAACAAATTCCAGCCAAAAGGATACACAGAAAATGGATTAATGGGGTACTAAAAAGGGCCTAACCCTTATATTAACCAATACACAAAAACAAAGAGAGGAGACAGTATCCCTGAGACACAGGAAACAAATCCCCTCAATCCTAATACCCCTTCTGGAGCAATATATTTGCCCACTACCGTGTATTACAAAAAATAATAAAGTTTTATTGAAGATCATTAAAATCTCATATATAAATTCTATAATACATCAAACTGTTATTGACTAAGAGTGAGGGAACATAGAAAAAAGCAACTTGAAAGATGTATATATCTAAATAGTGTAACTTGACACTAAGTTGCAAAAATTCCAATAGAGAAGTAGTAAGAAAAAGCTACTTCAGGTTACAATAGATTAGCAACAGTATCCAAAAAGTAATAAGGGCAGACTAAAAGTTCATTCAAGTTCCCTCAGGCTAGTCTACAGTGAACCAAAAAGTTAACTCTTCACTATTAGATAACTATTTATAAAGATATAAATATATGGTCCTAATCATGTACTACAAGTGTAAATTAGTATTAGCCCTAATGGCTCCATATATCGTATCAAAGTGGGTAAATCGAAAGGATAGTGAGATGTCAGTGAAGAGAATAGAAAATAAAGTGAGGAGGCAGTAAAGAGAGTTCAGTAGGTCAAAAAAACCCTGGGCTAATTTCAAAAAGTAAAAAGAGTGCAAAGTTGATTGCCCATATCCTCTCCCCCCTACACACACACAGAAAAAAAGAAACCCAACGCGCGTTTCGGCGGTAATGTCCGCCTTTATCGAGGGTGTAGTAGTGTGCAAACGATCCCCCTTCCTCCCCTCCCTTATATACACATTTCCGTTTATAATTGGCGCCAAAAAAGGAGACTCGTCACCAGTGGGCTGAGCTCCAGTTTTGTTACGCCTGCATAGTTTGCAGGTGGGAGGTCCCGTATTCATGTATGTAAATCAGGGTGAAAATGCGCATGCGTCAGGTGCCGGCATTCAGCCGGAGAAGAACGCGAGCGCATATTATACCGGCATCAGAAAAAACCCCCAGTATTGGCAACAAGCAACCAAAATATATACTGTGTGTATGTTGTTTCACATTCGCAAAGGTTGGCATTTAGCAAAAATGATTTGCTCTGATTAGACGTCCTGTCAGTCAGAGAGCCCATAAGTTAGCATGTCAGCATGCATCGTAGGTTGGGGAGCAATGCTTGCAAATCCCTTCAGGTCAACATGCTAGAGTTAGGAGTTTTATGACGAAGTGCTGGCAGGCAGGAAATGTGTCAGTGATGATCTTTCTGCTACCTCTATATTTCCTAGTTGCATGCCTATTTCATTTGAATAAAAGTAATTAATCCTGATCTTTGACTTGAGGCATTAGTTTTTTCTGTATGGAGGAGGACTGTCAATCCAGTTTATTTTAGAGATAGGAAGAGTCTCTGGTTGAAGGCTTCCAGGATTAATTACAGGCGCTGTTTTATAATCCTGTTTGGATACACTCGAAAAAATAATGAAATTGAAAAAAGCAGGGATGGAAGTCTATCACCAAAACCAACACAAAAAAGGAAGTGATTATGGCGTTCCCTTTAATAGTCTGTTATCTATATACTGCTCAGCCACGACATAAGAATCACTGACAGATAAATTGATTGACATTGATTATATCGTCGCAATGGCACCTGTCAATGGGTGTGATATATTAGGCAGCAAGTGAACTGTCAGTTCTTGAATTTCATGTGTTGGAAGCAGGAAAAATGGGCAAGCGAAAAGATCTGAGTGACTTTGACAAGGACTAACTAGTGATGGCTAGATGACTTTGTCAGAGCATCTACAAAACAGTAAATCTTGTACAAAGCGGTAACTAGAAACCGCAGGACTCCAGGGGGGAAAGTTGCCCTGCCCCCCCACCCTTATACTTCTACCCTTTCCCCTGCCCCTTCATGTGTCACATTCACACCCCCAACCCCTCCATGTGTTTCATGGTTGGGGGGTTGAGTATGACAGAATTGGAGGAGTTCATGTGGTGGGGTGAAAGGGGGCAAGTGTGCCAGAGTGATGGAGAATGTGTGTAACCAAATGCCCGGTGGGCCGCGATGGCCACGGGCCGAGGCGGGGAGATCCAGCTGGTTTATGCAGGGCCAGCACTATCCGAGCGCCGGCCCCGCTGTGTTCCATGAAGGGCTGGTGAGGGAGATCAAAGTTCTCCCTCACCAGCCCACATGCTCTCAAACGCGGCCGCCGGCAGGGAGAGAGGGAGGGAGGGAGACAGCTAGCCTGGAGAGAGGACCCGGCGGAGCTCTAACTTGCAGCTCTGCCGGGTTTCTCTCACGAGATCCGGACCATTGTCATGGCAACCGGCCGGGTCTCGCGAGAGTGAACTCTAGCCCCAAAGGGCTAGAGTTTACTTACCACGAGGACCACCAGGGATGGCTGGCAGCAGCACGACTCCCCTCCCCTTCCAGGCTACAGGTAAGAATGGGGGGGGGGGGGAATATAATGTATTTATTTTTCTAATAAAAAAAAATGACTAATACTGGCATTTACCTGCCTCCCCCCTATACACAATCCTTGCAAAACACACACATCACCCTCACTCAGCACCCTAGCACACACACACAGCACCCACATTGGCACCCACATCAGTCCCACATTGGCTCCCTGTATCCTATAGGAGTCAATTCAAAGTGCTAACCCATTCATTTAAAGCACTGAACAATTCTAGCCCCTCTTATATCTCTTCACTGATCCATAGTTATGCCCCTCCTCATTCCCTCCGCTCTGCCCGTGACAACCTCCTGGCTGCTGCTCGTACCCGTACGGCCAACTCTCGCTTGCAGGACCTCTCGCGGGCGGCTCCTTTCCTATGGAAAAGCCTGCCTACTGCCATTAGACTCTCCCCTAGTCTTCAATAATTTAAGAAGGGCCTTAAAACCCATCTCTTCAGGAAAGGTTATGGCCTCCCAGAGTAACCTCTACCTTACATACCTGTCTCTTGCTCTCTCCTATAGGGTAGTGCTTTACTCTCTTCTCCAGTTCTGCTTCACTCCGACCCTATTTGATATTTGCCTAGGGCAGCACAAAACCAGGATACACCACTGACTGTTAGCCTAGAATATTGCACCTTTTTTTACAATATTCTAATTTACTGAGATTGTAGATTTGGGGTTTTCTTGAGCTGTAAGCCATAATCATCGCACTTATGACAAATCACAGCTTGAACTATCTTGCTTTGCATGTAATGCGTCTATCTCATATATTAGTTTCCCCTTTTACGCTGCATTACTGAAATAAATGAACTTTTGCACGATATTCAAATTTTTCTAGTATCACCTGCACATATATTAGTTACATAGTTACATAGTTACATAGCTGAAAAGAGACTTGCGTCCATCAAGTTCAGCCTTCCTCACATTTATTTTTTGCTGTTGATCCAAAAGAAGGCAAAAAAACCCAGTTTGAAGCACAATTTTGCAACAAGCTAGGAAAAAAATTCCTTCTTGACCCCAGAATGGCAGTCAGATTTATCCTTGGATCAAGCAGTTATTACCCTACATTGAAAGATTATATCCTTGAATATTCTGTTCTTGCAAGTATGCATCTAGTAGCCGTTTGAACATCTGTATGGACTCTGATAAAACCACTTCTTCAGGCAGAGAATTCCACATCCTGATTGTTCTTACAGTAAAAAAACCTTTCCTTTGCCTTAGACGAAATCTTCTTTCTTCCAGTCTAAACGCATGGCCTCGTGTCCTATGTAAAGTCCGGTTTGTGAATAGATTTCCACACAATGGTTTGTATTGGCCCCGAATATATTTGTATAATGTTATCATATCCCCTCTCAGGCGACGTTTTTCTAAACTAAATAGGTTTAAATTTGTTAACCTTTCTTCATAGCCTGATATGTTCCATTCCTTTTTATTAATTTTGTAGCCCGCCTCTGCACTTTTTCTAGTGCCATAATATCCTTCTTTAGAACAGGTGCCCAAAATTGCACAGCATATTCAATATGGGTCTTACCAGTGATTTATAAAGAGGCAAAATTATATTCTCGTCCCGAGAATGAATGCCCTTTTTCATGCATGACAATACCTTACTGGCCTTGGCCACTGCTGATTGACATTGCACATTGTTGCATAGTTTGTTGTCTATAACAATTCCCAAGTCCTTTTCATGTGTTGTTATCCCTAATTCGCTTCCATTAAGGGTATACGTTGCTTGTGTATTCTTTACGCCGAAGTGCATAACTTTGCATTTTTCAACATTAAATTTCATCTGCCATTTGAGTGCCCAGTCTCCCAGTCTATCTAAATCCCTCTGCAGCAAAGTAATATCTTGCTCACATTGTATTGTTTTACAAAGTTTTGTGTCATCTGCAAACACTGAAACATGACTTTCAATGCGGTCTTCAAGATCATTTATAAACATGTTAAATAGAAGGGGTCCCAGAACAGACCCCTGAGGGACACCACTTGCCACCTCTGTCCAGCTTGAAAATTTACCATTAATGACAACTCTTTGTACTCTGTTTTTAAGCCAATGTTCTACCCAAGAACAAGCATTTTCATCTAGACCGATTTCCTTGAGTTTGAACACTAATCTATTGTGTGGAACTGTATCAAATGCCTTGGCAAAATCCAAAAAGATCACATCCACGGCAACACCCTGATCTATACTTCTACTTACTTCTTCGTAGAACGCAATCAAGTTAGTTTGACATGACCTGTGCTTCATAAAACCATGCTGATTTTTGCTGATAACCATGTTCTTCTCAAGGAATTCTTGAATATTATCCCTTAATAAACTTTCAAATATTTTACCAGCCACAGAAGTTAAGCTCACAGGTCTATAATTTCCAGGCAAGGATTTTGAACCCTTTTTGAATATAGGAACCACATCTGCCTTCCTCCAATCCTCCGGAACACTTCCTGAAAGAAAAAATATATATATATATATTGCCAAAATACAAGAGTTTTGCAGTATGCACTGATACCTTTTTTATTGGACTAACATAATATTTCAAAGACAAGCTTTCAAGAGTTTCCTCTCTTCCTCAGGTCTGAAGCAATACTCTGGTATTTTGGCATCTTGTCTACTGGAGAAATACAGCTAATCCAATCTACACTATATATATAGAAGGTAGAGAATGGATTAGCCATAGGACAGAGTAAAAATAAAGAAGATATCAAGGAGCCATTTAGAATGATGAGAGAAATACGGACAATGGAAGTAAAATAAGTGTGTTTAGCACAGGAGTGGGCTGAGCAGTGCATATGTAACAAACTTTCCAGAGTGTCAGAAAGGGCAGAGATGTAAAAAGGAGGAAGCTAGAGTGCAACATATACAAGTTGAGGTCTGTGCAAGTGAGGATGCTCTTGCTAGGTTGCATGAGATTTGATTTATGATTCATAATCTCGGATTACAATACACGCTGATCAACAAATTCATTTTCCCATGTCTGTGGTTGAGGATTTGTATGACAGCTTGTCAAGAAAGATTAAACTACTCCGATTTCAAAGGGTGATTCTGCTCCTTTACCTTTCCATTATTTTCTCATATCACCATGGACACACACATAGTAGGTTCATAGATGTTTAAAACAGCTAAAGATGTGTATCATATAATGCTGCACACTGTGTTTTGATTGCTAAAGTAGAGGGTTTTATTTCTTATATGTACACTGATCAGCCACAACATTAAAACCACCTGCCTACTATCACATAGGTCCCCCTCGTGCTGCTAAAACAACAAAGATGTGTTGAGGCATAAGACCTCTGGACATGTCCTGTGGTATCTGGCACTAAGACGTAAGCAGAAGATCTTTTAACTCCTGCAAGTTGCAAGGTGGAGTCTCCACAAATTGGGTTTGTTTGTTGTTCCAAAACATCGCACAGATGCTCAATTGGATTGAGATCTGGGGAATTTTGATGCCAAGGCAACACCTTGAACAACTTGAACCTTTTGTCATAAATCAAACCATTCCTGGACATTTCTTGCAGTGTGGTATGGTACATTATCCTGCTGAAGGAAGCCACTGCCATCATGGAACACCATTGCCATGAAGGGGTGTACGTGGTCTGCAACAATCTCTAGTTATAACAATTCAATAGTTGGCAGCAGTAAGTCTGCAAGGCTTCTCAAAACCTTACGTGATATACAAAATGAGGTGATGAACCCAGTCAAAAAAGTAAAACCAGTGCTTAAAATGGCGTTATGGTGCAATATGTACATACATATGCAAACACCTATTAGGAGTCAGTAAATAATTTAAGCTTTCAAGAAACCTCAAAAGAAAACACAAAACAAAATAAAAGTGCACATAGATGTCACATCTATTGTAAGTATTAATAAATTGTAGAGAGGACTAACTCGCACTTTGCTGAACTACTAAAAGCTACCAAGAGCTTTGTTCTGTAGCGGTTGGACAGAGATATCCCGTCTCAGGATATTTGAAGAACCACTGAGAAATGTGAGTTAATCTTTAGGTGGTACATGTTAAAGTAACATCCACATGAATGCCAGGACCCAAAGTTTCCCAGCAGAACATTGTCCAGAGCAAAACACTGACTCTGCCGACCTGCCTTCTTCCCCAGGTAAACGATGCACACGCACCCGGTCATGCACCTGATCTAAAAGAAAATATGATTCATCATACCAGGCAACCTATTTCCATTATGCAGTGGTCCAGTTCTGACACTCACATAACCACTAAAGGTACTTTAGGCAGTAAAAAGGGGGCATTACGGGAACAATGATCAGTTTGCGGCCCCATATGCAGCAAACTGCAATGCACTGCAGCATTAAATATGTTCTACCATGGCCAGCATTAAGTTTTTTAGCACTTTAAGTTACAGTAGCTCTTCTGTGTGATCGGACCAGCTTACCCCCTCCCCCACCCATGTGCATCAATATGACCCTGATGCTGGTTCACTGGTTGTCCTTCCTTGACAGACTTTTGGTAGGTACTATCCACTGCATACAAGACCTTTTGGAGATGCTCTGATCCAGTTGTCTAGCCATCACTATTGGGCCCTTGTCAAAGTCACTTAGATCTTTTCACTTGCCCACTTTTCCTGCTTCCGACACATGAAATTCAAGAAATGACTGTCCACTTGCTGCCTAATATATCCTACCCCTTGACAGGTGCCATTGTAATAATATAATCAATGTTATTCACTGCACCTGTCAGTAGTTTTAATGTTGTGGCTGATCTATGTATGTTTTATTTTTATTATTTTTCGCTCAAAGTCATACAAGTAGTTTTTATAAATGAGGTTAATTTCCTCATATTTCCCTTTCATTTACAACAAATTCATTGCTGCTTTGAGAGACCTGATTTTAGAATTCTCTCTTTGTTTCTCTGCATTGTGAGAGATTAACTTGCATATGTTGTAAGACCAAACATCATAATCTTGCATCAAACCTGCAAGTGTGGTCAGGCACAAGGACTGTCAGCCCAAGGTCTTTGTTCTGCATTTTTCAATCCTGAGACCTCGATGGGGAGTAAACAGAGTATCAACAAAACTATGGGGAATTCATAGGATTAACTTAAAATGCTATTTGTGGAGGAAAATATACAGCATTACTGTAGACTTAATAGTGTAACAGACAAACTTGTCATAAAAGTATTTAGAAAAATTGGGCAGACTAGATGGGCCGAATGGTTCTTATCTGCCGTCACATTCTATGTTTCTATGAATTCTTCTTAGTACGATTAATTACGCGATTCATTTTAAAAAAGGTAATGACTAAAGCATAGTGCATTTATGGATACTCCATACCTTATACATTAGGCGCAAAATGATTCGGGATACCTAAAGTAATATTAAGGCTACAACATTTATTTGTTAACAATAGAGGATGGATAAGCGGTAATCAACTGAACAAAAAAGGAGAAAAATAAGGAACGCAAGCCAAAAGTGAAGGGTTCCCGCAAACTGCTAAAGATAAAATACAAAGTACCATATATATATATAATATATATATATTTTTAAATCAATAGAACAACAAAAATATGCACAAATCAGGTGTATATTATGCCAGAAAAGAAACCAAAAAAGGACAAAGTGAATACAAGTATATACAAATTATAGCTGACAGTCCCAACAGTAACTGGCTTTCTTCTCTTGAGAAGAAGTAAAACAGGTTCTTTACAATAGCTTGGATCTGTTGATACGCATAAAAAGAACAAAAAACATTGCAATATGTCAGAAACAAATGGAATAAATGTTAAAGTTCTAATAGCCAAGTAAATAAGCCAAGATGGATGGAAATGGAAGAGTTAGAAATTTTCCCATTTAAACTCACGGAGATACCTTGGGTGTGTCCTGAAATAAGACCTAGAATTACTAAATGATTTTTATCAGCTAAAACAATGTGGACAATGTGTTGAAGACTAATAGCCATACTAAAAGATTATATAGAGCAGGGGTAGGCAACCTACGGCACTAGTGCCATGCACGGCACTCGAGGTGTCTTTGCACGGCACTCAAGGCTGCTAAAGCCAAACGCACTCTGGCCTATCAGGAGTCCCAGTAAAACTTCAGATATCTGCTAATACGAAGAGGTGGTGAAGGACAATCCTCAATTTATGCATTGCAGCACATAGAGGAAGTGATATCTGATCACTTCCTCCCAGCACTTGTGAATGGGAATCCACTCTGTAGTAGAGCAGCCCTCAACAGCTATCGCAGCTCCTGTCCTTGACCTGTACCTAGGGATCGACCGACATTGATTTTTTAGAGCCGATACCGATACCCATATTCCGTGAACTTTCAGGCCGATGGCCGATATAATTTGCCGATATTCTGTACATTTACCATTTTGGAAAATAAAAACTATTTCTAACGGTAAATGCACAAAATATACATGCCACGTGTAGTGGATGCAGTGTGTTTAGACAGGGGAGCTGTATGTGTTTGTGTAGTGTGTGTAGTGGATGCAGTGTGTAGTGTGTGTAGTGGATGCAGTGTGTGTTTGTGTAGTGGATGCAGTGTGTTTGTGTAGTGGATGCATTGTGTGTTTGTGTAGTGTGTGTAGTGGATGTAGTGTGTTTGTGTAGTGTGTGTTGTGGGTGCAGTGTGTGTTTGTGTAGTGTGTAGTGGATGCAGTGTGTATATAATGAAAGCAGAGTGTTTGTGTAGTGTGTGGGTAGTGTGCGTAAAGTTAATGCAGTATATACTAAATGCAAAGTGTGTGTGTTTGTGTAGTGTGTGTGTATATAATGATGTAGTGTATTTATATAATGCAGAGTGTGTGTGTTTGTATAGTGTGTATATAATGCAGTGTGTTTGTGTAGTGTGCATTATATAAACACACTATGCAAACACACACTGCATTATACACACACACTGCATTATATAAACACACTACACACACTGCATTATATACGCACACTACACACACTGCATTATATACACACACTACACAAACACACTGCATTATATACACAGTGTGTTTGTGTAGTGTGCGTTTGTATAGTGTGTGTATATAATGCAGAGTGTGTGTGTATATAATGCAGTGTGTTTGTGTAGTGTATGTGTATATAATGGAGTGTGTGTGTGAGGGGGCATTTTTAAAAAAATTTTTTTTTTTTATTTTAATTATTTTTGTTGTCCCCCCTCCCTGCTTGTTACCTGGCCATGGAGGGGGGATATAGCAGTCCCTGGTGGTCCAGTGGCATTGGCTGAGCTTCGGGGGGGGCGGAGAGCAAGTGCTCACTCACCTCCCAGCAGCTCCTCCAGCTCCCCAGTGTAACTCTCGCGGCCAGCGTGTCACGCGGAGCGTTGCAATTGGTAACCCACGACAATGCTCTGACGGCCGCGGGTCTCGCGAGAGTTACACTGGGGAGCTGGAGGAGCTGCTGGGAGGTGAGTGAGCGCTTGCTCTCCGCCCCCCCCAGGACCGCCATGCTTGTAATGAGCCTGGCGGTCCTAGGAGGTATTATCGGCAATATCGGTATCTGAATTGGCCGATATTGCCGAAAATACCGAATATCGGCTGATTATATCGGTAAAACCGATAATTGGTCGATCCCTACCTGTACCTGGCCAGCCTGGTCCCCACTGGAACCCACCCACACTGCTAGATTTACACAGAGCTGCAGAATAACCCTCCCCTCATACAAATAATATGAACAGCCCACACACACACAATCCCCACAAACAATCCACATACATGCACACAACCCCACATGCAGCCTCTCACATGCAATTCCCTAAACAGCCCCACACATAAACACACTACCAAATACACAATGTGACAAATCCATCCACACACACAAGTCCACAAGCAGCCCTCATACACAGCCCACATTCATATGTATCATACATGATACCATAAACTACTAATGAACATATACAATATAATAGCTCATCTACGCACAAATACAACAATACAAAGCAATTACTGTAAAAATAACACAAGCAGAATACAGCAGCATACACACCTCAATTTTAAAAAATAGGACCGGCACGCTACGGGACATCACAATCCTATATCGGCACAGTGCTGCTAAAAGGTTGCCTACCCCTGATATAGAGCAATGCCAATTGAAGCATTTAAAGAACATATACTGTCCTTGAACATAGAATTATGGAAAAAATATTACATAACAAATTTAGATAGCTTTTTCATGGCAATAACATTCTTTTGTTTGAAAAAATGGAAATTAAGTATGGACTAATGAATGACTCTGAATCTGAGTTTATGTTGATTACTGAAAAAGTAAAAGAACTATATAATGTATCAGAAACTGACAAGAACTATATGTCATTAGAGATATCAACACTACAAAAAGTTTTTTTATATGACCCAAACAGAAAGGGTACGTTATCTATGTGTTTCTCGCTTTACAACGCTAAACCAATAGTTAAACTGAAACATATGGTGTCATGGTAGATGGAGTTAGGTACACAATATGAGCTTGAGGAATGGTACAGTTTCTTTAAAGCTCTAAAAGGAATTTCTTTCTGTACTGACCATTTCGAGAATCATTACAAAATTCTAAATCGTTGGTACCTGGCTCCATCTAGATTGCACAATATAAATAATATGTTCTCTGACCGGTGTTGGAGAGATTGTGGGGGTATGGGAAATATGGCCCACATATTGTCCCAAAATAACCAGTTATTGAAAAATGATTCACAACTTAATTGTTAAGTCGAACTTGCACTATTCAAAAAATCCCAGAGTCCATAAATAGAAGAAATAAAATAAAAATAGGCGACATCCAGATTGCTGCTATTTCATGCCTACCACAATACTGGCAATCCAAGAATGCACCATCACTTAAAGAAGTTTTGAATTTAATGTTTGATAATAAAGCACACAAACTGTCACATAGGAAAACTATGCATTCATTTACGAAACTAAAAAGGTGATTGGAATAAATGGGAAGAAGTAATTAAAAAAGTAAATTGTTTATAAAATTGATTTATTGTTAAATTTTAATTTTGTACAATCATTGTTCATAAACATCATTTTGTTTGCTACTAATATGGATGGATACCCTTTCCCTCTTCCAAGTTCCCCTTTCCTTTCCTACCTCGAATAGAATGTTTGTCTATTCATTATAATTTGTTGAAAACTTTCTAAAACTTTAATAAAACTTATTTTAAAAGAAACAAATGGAATACACACAATACACAAATGTGTGATTGGAAACTCACATGAAGTGGAACTTAACCAGCTCCAGTGTATGTAGAGTACAGTGGGAAATATAGATATATATCTTTATGATAGTCTCAGCAGCAGGATAGTGAACCTTAGGAACCATACAAAACAGAACAAGTGGAGACCATATAGTGCTCTCTTTGAGGATAAATAGGTAGATGAATATAAAGTCTTAATCACAATTTTCGGAGCAGTCCATAGGTAGAGGTAGCATGGGTAAAAAAATAAATACAAATAAAATATCAAAAAGTAAATAGTATTTGGCAACACAAATATAGAAGCCAAATAATACTTTATTGCCAATACAACGCTTTTCTCCTTATACAAAGGCTTTCTCAAGTGGAATAAAAACTTTTATTTTAAACTTGTTAATCAGGAACCAAATGTAAACCATCACAAGGCAAAGAGGACGGGTTTATATAGGTCAGGACACCCTTCTATTGGTCTTCATTATTACTTTAACACCAAAATATATGTCATCTTTTTCTTAGAAATGACGCAAGGGTCATTCAACGTTATAAATAGACAAGGGATGGCAGCGTTCTGCATTAATATTTATGTAGGTAAGCATAGGATAAAACAGAAAATGGCGCTGAAAGATGACATGGAAAAAGCAAAGCAGAAACCGGCACCGTAGTCAGCATCAAAGCACAGGTAACATGACAATATTGCACCAATCTTCTAGCTACCTTCACCTGCTCCCATTCTACCCTCCTAACTATGCAAACTGACTTACATCCTACTCAGTTAACAGAACTAGTGCTCATTTTAGTCTAGAATTTATTTTCCCAAATACAGTATTCTAACCTCTTAACCATGTTCATCCTCAGCACATCCACCTGCTTAATACAGAGATCAACTCTTCACTCAATCTCTACTAACCTTAGTATTAGTTATGCTGCCCTCTCCTGGCTCTCATTATATCATTCTCATTGCTTCCACACAATGTGTTTGAAAAAGTAATCCTCACTACCAATTTCTATTCTAGTTAGTGTACCACAGGATAAAACCATTGTGCCATGCCACTCACTTGTTGCCCCTATATTTCCAAGTAGGCACCACACCAGTTTAACACCTTCAAACATCTTTACCAATGTTTCTGATGTTAGAACCGCTCTTTTTATAACATAATGAAGCCACATCCACTTCATGACATCATTGACACAAAATCACATCATTGCCAATGCCCACTTATGTATTAGGGGTTTGAATTTCAAGGACACATCCCAGGCCTAGAAATACTTGAAGTTTACATATGTTCAGTGCCTTGTTGTAGTTTAATTATTGGTTATTTTAGATTATGTACCTTTATTGCTTGATTCTGGTTTAATGATCCTTACTTGTCTTAACCATTCTGATTTCTGTATTGCAGTCATTGGCTTATTTCTTTGAATTCTTTGTACCTTTATTATTACGGATTTGGCTAATATCTTGGCATTACTTTTTCTTTGTACTCCATGGTCTGGTAATATGTATCTGTCTATTTTTGTCTTTTCCAGTGTCACTTTTCTGTGTACTGGGTAATGACCTATCCTGACACTTGGCCTCTGTTTTCTCTATATACAGCCTCCCATCTGACTTCATCTCTTCTCATGGCTTCAACACCGATTTTGCAGAGGACATCGAAATGTTTTCCTTTCACCTATGTTACATCTGACATTAACTATTGTGTCTTTTCCTGACTCTCTCCTAGATGCTGTCACATTTTCTGCACATACTCCCAGCCAAAATTTAAGTGATCCTCTCCTCGCCTCCTATTCCACAATCTACTATTTTGCACCTCTTTTTCATCACCTCCCTATGACCTACAGTTTACAACCAAGTTGTAATATTAAGCCCTCATTTGCACCAGACTTGAATACCGCAACCTGCTGGAAACACTCCATCATTGCAGTCTCTATTCTGTTCATGAACAATCCTAGACTCCTGTTTTTGGAATGAGCCCCCTCACTATACACAATCTGCCATCTCTCTTGAAGATACACCTAACTCTCTGACACTTGATATCCCAGTCACTGGGTTACTCTTGAGCCTTCCCATTAATCTCAGTTTCCTTCCACAGCTTAACCATTCGCCATATAACTATTATCCCCCCAGCCCCCGCAACTCTAACCCCTCAATCTGTTACATGATTTAATAATTAAATTCTTCCTTCAATAGATTCTATACGCTAGATAGAGATATAAGACGTTTTCAATATGACACTGTCATGTGAGCACTGTTGCGATTTATAGTGTGCTTGGTTATTGTATTATAACATAAACGCTGATGACTATCTGATCTATGTAAACTACTCTGTATGCAAACACATATAAAAGGATAGTCAAACAGAAGCACTAAACCACTTTCCTATAATCATACCTTCCATCACATTTATCACAACCACAACGGTGTCCGTCCTATACCATTAAGACACATATACTACACTCTGCACACCTCAACATGACGGAAAGCACCCCCCACCCCCAACTGCATCTCTTCCACCATAGTTGTTCTTATATATGACAAATCATAAATTATTTGCCAGACGTTGGCATGGCTCAACGTTTTAACACAAAGGAGACATTAGCAAGAACAGTAGACATATGTACATCTTCTTCAACAATAGAATGTGACGGCAGATAAGAACCATTCGGCCCATCTAGTCTACCCAATGGAGCTAAATCAATTAGTAGCATACTTGCAAAATAACTTTCTAAGTGTTTGGATTATATCAGCAGCAGTATTGTCAGAAATGGTAAAAGCTAAATACTAATACAGTAAAAGCCCAGTAAGATACAGTCACAAGGCGGGACAGGACTCCCGGCACGCAAGAGTAGATGCATGTAGCGTTTATGAGTTTACACAGAGTTTGTTCAAGCTGTTTTGAAAGTTCTGCAGTTATATTGCTGCTATAACACCACTGTGATTCCAGGTAATTCAAGGTCACCATCAAGGCTCATTGCTGAAGTTGTTTCCCTGGCCAAGTAGCCATTCTCTTGCCGCTGTATTGCCACGGTCAGAGAGCTGTTTGCTACTAAAATGTGGTATGAAATACCTCTTAGTGGAGCACTAAATAATTCAATCTGGTCTGTGTGGGGGTGCTTTAAACTTACCCCACAATTACAATGTGATAATTTGTTCGAAGGTACAAAAAAGTAAGACAAAAGATAATAGTGCAGATGGTACAAAATAGTTCTGATCTGGGGGGGGCGGGGCCGGGCCGCCGGGCCGCCGGGCCGACTGGCCGCCATTTACATGGGCTCCGCCATTAAACCTCCAGAAAAAGCCCTTCACACAGCCCCAGACTGATTAAAATACAAAATCCATCTCGTCCCTGACGGAGGAGAGGCTCCGGTACACGCCTGCCACCCGCACGTACCTTACTGCCTGAGAGCCGGCGGAGAGAACCGAGCCTGGCCTACACGCGGCTCCTAAACATCGGCGTCCGTTACCAGCAGCATGGCACTGCGGAAAGGCGCATCATTGGGGTACCCCCCCCACAGGACAGGCACTTCAGGTGCGGGGGGCCCCCGGCCCGGCCCTGCCCCCCCCCTTGGCCGGCGGGGGTTATCCCGGCCACATGACGGCGACACGGGCCGCAGTGGGAGCCCCCTCTGTGCACGGACTCTGTGCCGACCGCCTACACTGGCAATGGCCGAGCACTGGCCAACCAGCCGGCCAGCCAGCTGAAAAGAGCACTGAAACTGGGGAGAGGAAACCTACATATGAGAGGGCACCCTGACAGGGACGGAGACGTTTTCAAGCATGTCAGGGGAGACTCACCTTCATGGAGCGGCTACCCCGCATTGCTTCGATGGCCCCAACAGCTGCTGCCCTGCAGAGGGATACCCTGGGCGGCCTGCCCCCTGGAGAAGTACCAGTCCCTGCCTTTGGGTTTCGGGGGTGGCCCAGGGGAGATTGTCCCTGCCGCAGTGAGTCCTGTGGGACGGGAACGCACAGACCTTTCCGGTGTACCGGTGGCCGTGAGGAAGGTGCCCCAGTCCTAAGTGTGTGGCTGGCGCCAGGTGAGACATGAGGGTCCAAGTGCTTCACAGAGGCTGAAGTGGTGCTGGGGAGGTGCAGGAGACAGTCAGAACCTAGACTCTAGGTGTGGGGGGTCTAGGGGACAGATTTGGACTTTGAGTGCCCACGGCACCACAGTACGCTAAACCGGCGGGATGGGTCAGCCCCAGGGAGGACTGATGGAGGACAGGCATGCTTGAAGGCCCATGGGGGCAACCACGGAGGTAGCTCACTTATGGTGCAATTGACACTGCTCTCCTTAACCTATTATCTGCAACGACACAGCGCAGCATGTTCCTACTCCCCATGAAGTGACTCACTTTTTCCCATCACTGTTGGCAGCAAATGCACTATGACACATCTGCAACCTATGTTTAGGTTATAAAAATCTTGTTTGCCTTCAAATACCTGCATGGCATAACTAACCACCGTCTACATCAGATTGCACGTTATGTGATGGACATCTCCATTGAAATTACATTTGCCTGTTTATACAGTGCTTCACTTACATTGCATAATACTACTAGCCTCTGTTATAGTTCTTACAGTTGATTTCCAATTTTTTTTTTTTTTTTTTATTGCACTCATTGTTGTTGCAGGCCTATGCCAAAATTCATTATACACAGTTAAGAGACAAACGGCTTCAGCGAACATAGGCTGCATGTTAGCCATAGTAATCAAATTACTGGCAAACCAAATACGAATATGGCATGTGACACAACTTATATTGGAATTGTCTATAGGATGACACAAGTGGCTTTAGCAAGCACATACGACATCGGTGCCCTATGGTACCCAGAAGCTATATGGTACGATGCTGTAGTTAGTTATCCATCCACTGACCCATATTAAACATATGATTGAAAGGCAAAGTTTACTTAATTGCATAGGGTTACATATACTGAAAGCTTTACCACAGGCTTAGTTAGACACAATTTGACCGCATAGTGATATATTAGGCCCCATCTTGAACTCAGCCGACGCAGAGGAAGGAGAAGGGGGAAAGAAAAGAAGAGAAGGGAAAAGAAAAGGGGGGAAAAAAAAAAAAAGAGAAAAAGAGAGAAAGGGAAAACATATTCAAAGTGCACCACATTATAGGGCTATAACATGCTATGATAAACTTGTACAACTTACATTGGAATTGTCTATAGGATGACACAAGTGGCTTTAGCAAGCACATACGACATCAGTGCCCTATGGTACCCAGAAGCTATATGGTACGATGCTGTAGTTAGTTATCCATCCACTGACCCATACTAAACATATGATTGAAAGGCAAAGTTTACTTAATTACATAGGGTTACATATACTGAAAGCTTTACCACAGGCTTAGTTAGACACAATACACAATCTGACCGCATAGTGACATATTAGGCCCCATCTTGAACTCAGCCGACGCAGAGAAAAAAAAAAGAAAGGAAAACATATTTCAAGTGTACCACATTATAGGGCTATAACATGCTATGATAAACTTGTACACATAACTACTCATGTTTTTCCATAACAAATGCACGGTTTACGTTATATCCCCTGCGTGGGAAAACTGCTTCTTGTGTTGACCTCAATAAAAACAGATTTAAAACAAAATAGTTCTGATCTGATATTAAACAAAAAAACTAGAACCACTCACATATTCTGGAGCCGATATAACATTGGCTCCGTAGGATGAACCTTTTTGCTTTTGGGGCAGCAACACACCACTTTCACAGTATCGTTTCCTCCAGAGTGGATATAAGAAGAGAAATAACCAATGTGCAGTATCTTTCAGTTGTGAACTTCAATCTAATAGTATATATTGAGCTCATCTTGTTTAGAGCCTTCAAATCCTGGCTCTAAGGGTAACAAGCAGAGTGCCAATTTTCTGGGGATGGCACCACCCAAATGAAGATTCTCTAAGGCTTCAAAGGACTTTGTTTGAAAAAATATAAAAATTTTTATTGATTATAAATTTAAAACAATATAGTATATACCATGGAAAATAAAAAAGTATAAAAGTGTTATATAAAGTCCAAATTAGCTAAAACATGTTTATTCAAAAGTCTATAGCAGATACTCACGTATTGAAATGTGCCTTATTGATGTTTTATCTTTGAGGTTAAAATTGCTCCAATTACCTGGTCAGACCATGCTCCAGTTTGCTCCATATTCTCTGCTTTATATCCATTAAGAAATATAAATATACGTGGCATCAGCTCTTGCACAAATGTCTGGCTTATTAAGGCAAACAGACATACCTCTATGGTATAAAATAGAGCAGGCAATATTGAACCCCTATCAGTTGATAAATTTAATATGGGTGATGCCACTGGAACAACCTAAAGGGATTAAGCCACTAGCTACAACTTGTTTTTCTATACAAATGTGGAATGAATGGGTACCAAATTGATGAAAAAGGAAACATTTATGTTATATGCTTCAATAGGGAGTCTCTCGTGCTGCTCGGAAGATTTATCCTTGCGTAACTAGGAAAAGAAGGGTATCGGACAAATATTCCAATTGTCCGATAATATTCCATTATCTTAATGGTATACGACCTTTTTCTGATTTACAATTAGAGTATGGACTTGATAGTAAAGAAATATTTTCCTATTTAAGAGTAAAACACTTTCTCATACAAAAAAAGGCAAAGATGTTAACAGCGAAGGAGATAAGTGGCTTTGGGAAATTTTGCATGGGTAAATTAAAACAAACAGACTCCTATCACTATGCTATAAATGTTTGATAGAGGCAGCTAGGCCTAAAAACCTAGCACATATGATAAAATGGGAAGAGGAATTAAAATGTATTATTGACCCAGCTCAATGGTAACTAGCAATGAGAGTAACAAAAAAATCTATGCGCTGTCTTGACCATATAGAAGCTTCAAATAAAATTTGGATGAGGTGTTATGTAACTCCACAACGCCTATCCAAAATGTTTTTAGGGTCACCATCAGCATGTTGGAGATGTAATATGGAAGTAGGTTCTATAAGCCATATTTTCTGGAACTGCTCACAGTTATCCGGTTATTGTAGATCAATTAAAAGTTTGATCAAAGAAGAGGCTGGGTTTGATATACCATTGTTACTGGCTACTTATCTCCTGCATATACTGCCCAGTGAGATTCCTTTGCATAAGGCTACATTGATTATTCATATATTCATAGCGGCTAAAACTTGCATTGCAGCGTTGTGGAAAAGCAAACAAGTTCCTGATGTGTCAAAAATAATTGCTAAAATTTCTCATACAAAAGAGTATGAGGCTATCTCCTACAAACTTTCCGATAACATAGAGCACTTCCACAAAAGATGGGTGTGGCGAAACCAACCTCGCCACTGTGAACTGGAGAAGCCTGGTTGCTCGCCTGCTCCCTTTGGACTATGGCCCTGCAGGTTAAACTGTTTATTTCCCCTGCAGAAAGGCTTATTTGTGTGATCTGAGTGCCATTCATCTAATAATGTGCACTCAGATCCCAGCTATCTGGGAATATGTGAAATGTCTGTGTGTTATGTGTAAATGTGACTTTATGTATTTTAAAGTGTTTTGTGTCTTTTTGCAACCATGTGCTTAATGGAGTCTTGTGTCTATCCTGGGAGATAATTGAATTACTTATCTCCAGGATAGAAGACTGTGAAACTGGTTTGGGCCAGAAAGCCATGCTTCATTTAGTCACAAAGGACTTTTTACTAACTTTTGAACCCCTTGTCTGATTTGTGCCATTTTTGAATATGTTGTTCCCCTGAATGGATTGATTGTGAATATGTAATTTTATGTGAATGTGATGTATGGTTTTGGAGTTATGAAAGTTGGGTAGAAGGTATGTTTTAACTGTATGTATAATTGAGTTTCCTCTCAGGATAAGGGGAGGGAATATGTGGGATGTAACTGTGATGTGATTGGTTGTTTTGTAACGCCCTGTGGGCTGTACTATGTTTGTGGATTGGGAATAAAAGAGACTGTATGTGACAGTACAGGGAGTTCCTGTTTTAACCCTCAAAGTGAAGTGTCGTCTCATTATTGTGGGAAGGATTTATTGTATGCTGTTCCAGTTTGACTGCTAGGAGAGTAAACCTATTCGTATGGTTCCTATTCAACTGTCTACAGCATTCATATGCTTGGGAGAATTTATTTGTTGCTCCGGTTCGGTGGTTTTGGTGTCTGCTGCAGTGCTTGGAGTCCTCAGGAAGGGCTAGGAGCATCCTTCAACGGAGGTACCCAGTCGGGGTGCCAGGCGATCCGTTACAATGGGATTGTTGGAAAATCTAGCATTTTAGTCCGTAGGAATGTACTCTAAGTAAAGTCCCTTATGCCTCCCAGCACATATTTCAAAAATTTACTACCCTTTAAATATGTGGTCAAACAAAAGAGAAATTGATGTTGGGCTACGGTTAAGCAACGTTGTTGCATTATAAGGGTTTGTTTCTCACGTTCTTTGCTCAGTATGGTATTCCTAAAGATTCTTTATTTTATTTTGTTGATAAACTTTTTTTTATTTTTTTCCCCTTTGAAACTAGTTATTGTGTTGCAGCACCTTTTTACAACTGCATTATGCACGATTGAGTTCATATTGAGCTATATATGTAGGCATATGGATTATGCAGATCATAATTTATCTTGCAGAGAATTGCAACTCAATGTATATATAATGCTTTGCAATTGTATATGTATATCTTTTTTTTCATATTGTATTTTTATTTATGTACTTTGAAAAAAAAAATAGAAAAGTAATTTTCTTCAATAAAAAATAAGATATAATAAGTAAAAAAAAGATACAGTCACAAACCCATTATGTAGAGTGGAGCTTTTTCCACATCCAAAAAGAACTGATATTTACCTCTTTCCAATTCAGTTCCCTATCTCTATCTCAATACTATTTTCCTTTTTTTCCCCATATTGACTTACTCTACTAGGGTTATTCATTAAAGTGAGAACTCAAAGTGAATTCAAAACAGCTGGGAAAATTTTTTTAAATTCTTAAATTTTAAAATAAACTTACATTTGAAATTCACTTTGAATATTGAGTAAATAATCCTGTCTTTCCAGATTAGCACCTCGTGTTCTCTTCATGTCTGCCTAGTTTCTATGTCAGTGCCCTCTGTTTCTCCTTGTGATGGCGCATGGTCTTCCCCTGGCAATTTCCACGATGGTTCCTTATCTACTTTTCATTTAACCACCCAACAAATATTTTTTTTCTATATCTCTCCCGTTATCTCTGTCCACCATGTTAATATACAAATCTGATTTATGATTACTGTATTATTCCTCATAACTAGCAGCCAATTATCATATTTACATTAAAAAAAAAACTGAATGGTCACATCCAATACATGCCTAGTCAGTCTTTTCTGGAATTCTTAAAACTAAGGCTGACCTCAAACACATGAGGAGAGTAACAATGTGGGTAAAGGAAATGTCTTAAATTTTGGGAGACTGCAGAGAAATGTTATAATTGTGTTCACTTCCTGATTTGATTGGGTAACAGTGGGACAATTATGCCAAGTGGCCCATTGAGATGTAACCCAGAACTCTAATAGATTTTACATTCAAAGGGAGGATTACCACTTTATAAGCGTGAACTTTCAGTCAAAATATTTTTAGATGAATTATACTGTATTGGATAGCACTATTTAGAGATACAAAATGCAATGTTTATTTCATTTCTAGTTATAGAATAATTTTCAGCTTTATTGGCAATCTTTAAATCTCCCAGTATGCAAATATAAACTATCTATACGAGACTGCTGGACCACTGGAATGTTTTTTTTTCTCTCATTTACTTTGCACACATTTGATAACATCAATTGTGCATATATTCGGGATTAGTTTTTCTTATCAGAAAATAACACATGCTATTAAACACATGTCATTAAATAGTTAGGGAAAATATAATCAGATTTATTCTCCCCATTAATGTTGTTAAGTATTTAAATTCTTTTTTGCTGTAGGCACACATTTTTGCCAGAGATACAAGCCTGTGCATGGGATATGTCGCCCTATGCAAGTATGTATTTGAGATGAACCCCTGGGAGGCAGCATACGATTAAAATACATTTCTGGAACGACATTACTTATTTTATTAATGCATTAAATGGATAAATCATTAAAATGCAATAATAAAATACTTGATTAAATAGGCGACTCTTGAACAAATCCATGGAACACCAGGGAGTGCTATTAATCTCAGCCAAAGCCTACTTAACCATTCATTCAATGAACACAATTATTTAGTAATTTACAGGGTACTAGATTATCACACACATCACTATGCTCTCAAGAACTCTGCTAGGTTGTGAGATCAACTGCAATTTATTAATTGTATTTAATCATCAAATGGTATGGACTCAATTTGCTAGAGCTGCACTGCCTTATTTTGCTTTTTCTTATGCCAACATCTCTTTTAAAAACATTTAAGTTACCAACGACACCATTTGCTCTTCACTAAACGGTGTTGTGGTTTTAAAGGCTTAAAAAATAGCCCTTACTGGTCTTACTAGGCAATAACCCTTTCTTTTTTCACAGCTTACAGCAGCAAGATGTGCTGCTCTTCTCTGTGGCCAAAAGTAAAAATAGAGAGCTGATCAGCTCTATTACACAATAGCTTATTGACTCTCTACAATCATTTAAAAAAAAAAAAATTTAACATTTTTTTTTAAATGAGCGGGGTCTCCCCGGACCCAAACAATTACAGAATTCATAATCTCCAGGGCCATTTTATGATAATTGCGTCACCCTTAAAGGCCTCTTGGACCTGAAGTTATTTATTCTTATTAGGAATTAACCCTTATATTTATTTTGTATGGTCCTCTCCTGGGCCCTTTCACAATAATTGTTATTACCTTAACCTGTTAAGGACAGAGGCAATTTTACACGTTCAGAACCAAAACAAAATCTAGAATTTAAGCTATATGTTTGTTCAACTATAACTTACCTCTTTCATATTAACTGCACTCACACTTATTACATATCACTGTGTTCAGAATCAGAAAAAACAGGGCTTTCATTTAACGTTCATAAAATATTTGTATATGAAACCTGTTTTAGTAGGAATAAAACCTAAAATATGTGTGAAAAAAATTAAGAAATGTTATTTTCCAAGTTCTGTATGCCATTTTAATTGTGAATGTCATATGCTTAGCTTTTACTGTTATAAAATACATATATTTGTAAGTTGTGATTTCCCACGAATACAATGATTCTTGCAAGAGTGGACATACCATATTTTTAATACCCTGGGTTTCCTACTCTTTTTAAGTAGTCACTTAGTCATAAATCATGACTACATTAGTATTCACATTTAGTTTTTAAATTTTTCACAAAAAAACTGCAGTTTCACTGATGATATAATCATCATTATACATTTCACTACTCTAAAACAATCATATTTCCCCCACCCAGAGTTTTTAGCAGTTTATAGAATAAAGAATTCTGTGAGCGTGACATTGAACAGATTCCATGCTATAATTGGTCTTCAGGTTGTCCATGCATTTATTGGGTACCAGATGTACCCTGCCAGACTCTGATAAGGTTGTCTGTATATCCAGCGAAGAGAGTCTGTCCATCAGCTGACCAGGCAAGAGAAGTGCATTGTGGGGGTTCAGCTTTGCTGCTGGTTTTAATCACTTCCTGTTTTAACTCATCCACAATGATCTTGCCCTCCAGATCCCAAATCTGGATGTTGGACCCAGTGGCTGCAGATAGCCAGTAGCGGTTGGGGCTGAAACACAGAGCGTTTATTATATCTCCACTGCCCAGAGTGTACAGAGGTTTTCCTTCATTAAGATCTCACAACATGGCTTGTCCGTCTTTGCCACCAGAGGAACATAAGATCCATCAGGTAAAACTGTTATGGTCTTCAAGAAACCACTGTGGCCAATATAGTTGGTCTTCAGCTTGCAACTAGCAAAATTCCACACATTCACCATTTTGTCCCATCCACAGGAGACAATGATGGAATTGCTGCTGTTTGAAGAGAACCTGACACACAAGACCCATCAGAATGAAACTCCTTCTGTGCAGTGTATTTGCACACTCCTAGTGTTCCACAGCTTGATTGTTTTATCACAGGATCCACACACGATTTGACGAGAAAGCAAAACTCAATACATCTTGGTGTGACCAACAAATCGTCTTGTGGTTGTACCTGTTATAAGATCCCACAACCTTAGAGTGCTATCACAAGAGCCAGACAGCAAACTGGCCATCTGCTGAAATCACAATGTCACTAATAAAGTGAGGCCGACCACGCAGAGCACGGTGAGGTACACCTTAATTTGTTTCATCACAAGCCATCTTCCACATGATGACAGTCTTATCCCGGGAAGAGCTGATGATCATCTCCGGTAATTGAGGGGTAGTTCCTATTTGACTAACCCAGCCATTGTGACCCTTAAGGGTCCCTCGAAGGGTTATCTGCTCTGTCATGGCTGTTCGGTATCCAGGGGTGCTGCACCGGTGGCGGATAAAGACTGATAGGATAACTTGGGCCCACAGACAGCGGTGAAAGCTAAAACAATCATGTTTGTGCTCAGCTAAGTCTCACGAGTATAACAGTTACCCCTATGTACAGGTTTTATGAGGTTTTGGAAAGTTACAGCATCAAATATAGGGCATGAACATTTCAGTCTTCATACCTGGAAATTTGACAAAGGGATTTTCTGGGCCTATGTCGCCTGTGAGAGAGTATGACAGCCTGAGTAATAACATTTTCACCATTATGGCATACCATTTTCAAAAGTAGGCAACCCAGAGTATTCCATTTTGTGTATTGTAATATGTTTGGTCTAGTCATGTTAACACATATTCAGGCCCCATTTAGTGGTGATAATTTTATTTGTGTTTTTATACAAAGATATATTCCATTTACACAGGACATTTAATAATCCCGATGAGCGTTCGTGTGATAAAGCCTCAATATTTTTACCTTGCATTGTCTCACTAACAGTTCCTCTCTTTTTGGGGGGGGGGGGATGTCACAGGGCAAAATATATTAAATGCCCTTTTTAGCTTTGAAATTTGTCAAAGTTATTATTTGGTTCTATGTCACCTTTGAAACATTATTTCCAAATAGGGAAATGCACATGTCATCTAAAGGAAAACAAACTAAAGTGTAACTAGACAGGAGGACCCCCTTTCCAAAATAATACTGCAATAGAAAAAATGCCTATGCATACCAAGTTGTTCCAAGTGAGCAGACATCATTAGCAGTTAAAGTGAAATAATAGTGCCAGGAAAACAAAGTTGTTATCCTGGCACTATAGCTCCCTATAGTGACCCGCTCCCTTCCATGACATGATACTTGGCTTTTCCAAAATACCTATTACTAGGGTTAGTGCTCAAAATGTTTTCATTTCTGCGGCATCAGTGTACTCTCACTTTTTTTCTACTTTATTGTGACCTTGGATTCACAGGCACATACTGGCTGGCATACAGGTAGGTTTGCTCAGCTATCAGCTCAAATATGCTGTCCGACATAAATAGCCCAAAATAGTTCACTGGCTCACCATTCTTGTGATGCCAGGTGTAGCCATGAATGGGGGTATTTCCAGGGCTGTAAAGTTTGGTGGTAGCCAGCTTTCCTATGGTCATGCAGGGCATATATATATATATGTAATTTTATTCAAACTGTATTTTATATATATATATATATATATATATATATATATATATTACGAAATATACATATGTCCATATATATAATTACATAAATATACTTTATAGACTAAAAATATATAAATATGTATATATATTGCAATTTTACATGCATATTTATGTAATATTTTTACATAATTAAGTAATTTTATTGATTGCAATTTGGGGGACCTGCCTGACAACCCAGGCCGAAAGTCCAGGGAATTTAATTTGTTAGCACTATATTTAACCCTGTAACTTTCCAAGACACCCTAAAACCTGTACGTGGGGGTTACGGTTTTACTTGTAAGACTTCACTGAACATAAATGTTAGTGTTTCAAAACATTAAACCATATCACAGTGATGATATTGTCAGTTAAAGTGAAGGTTTTCTTTGCATTTTTCACACACAAATGGCACTTTCACTGATGAAATCATTGTTGTAATACATTTTACTGTTTTGAAACACTAATATTTGTGTTCAGCGAAGTATCCGGAGTTTAACAGTACCCCCTATGTACAGGTTTTATAGTATTTTTGAAAGTTACAGGGTCTAATATAAGGCCCTTTTTTACATTGAAATTTGCCAGATTGGTTATGTTGCCTTTGAGAGCGTATGGTAGCCCAGGAGTCAGAATTGCCCCCATGATGGCATATCATTTGAAAAAGAAGACAACCCAAGGTATTGCAAATGTGGTATGTTCAGTCTTTTTTAGTACCCTTTTGGTCACAAACACTGGCCAAAGTTAGCGTTCATAATTGTTCTTTGCATTTTAAACACACAAACAAATATAAATGCTAACTTTGGCCAGTGTTTGTGACTAAGTAGCTACTAAAAAAGACTGGACATGCCCCATATTGAATACCCTGGGTTACATACTTTTAAAAAATATACAGTTTGATGGGGGTATATTACATTGGCAGTCTTCAAAACTGTCCCAAATAGGACATGGGTCCAAGTTGGAAAACTGGAATGCGCACTCTCCAAATAAGGTCTTTTAGCCCCCAGAGAACCTGCCACACCTATTCATGGGTGGTATCACTGTACTCAGGAGATGTTTCTGAACACATATTGGGGTGTTCTTTGGCAGTAACCAGTAGAGTTCTCAGTACATGTATTGTTAAATTGCTATGTGTGTCAAAAAAATCACCATTTTTTTTTGTTTTTTAATTTGACATAGATTGGTGGTAAAATGGTTGCATGAAAAGAGTCAAAATACCACAAGTTTAATACATTAGGTTGTCTTCTTTTAAAAAATACACCATGTTCCAAATTATTATGCAAATTAAATTTTTCTCATTTACCTAAATAATTGATGTAAATAACAGTCAGCATAATTCTCATGTTATCAACTATTAAGAGTACAATTCAAATTTTATTGAACAAACCTCTTAATGATAACAGTATTTTTTTTAAACATAAAAAACTTACAATGCACTGTTTCAAATTATTATGCACAGTAAGTTTCAAAACACTTTATAGGTTGTAAAGAACTGAAAATTTTAATTTGTTGTGTTTGCAGCATATTTACTGAAATCAAAAGCTATTTCAATCAAACTTATAACAACATTTTAACTTTTTAAACATTTTAGCAGGTCACGTTACATTTTAACATAGGACCCCTTATTTGATAGCAGCTTCACAAGTCTTGCATCCATTGAACTTGTGAGTTTTTGGACAGTTTCTGCTTGAATTTGTTTGCAAGATGTCAGAATAGCCTCCCAGAACTGCTGTTTGGATGTAAACTGCCTCCCACCCTCATAGATATTTTGCTTGAGGATGCTCCAAAGGTTCTCAATAGGATTAAGGTCAGGGGAGGATGGAGGCCACACCATGACTTTCTCTCCTTTTATCCTCATAGCAGCCATTGATGCAGAGGTATTCTTTGCAGCATGAGATGGTGCATTGTCATGCATGAAGATGATTTTAATATGGAAAGCATAGTTCTTCCTTCTGTACCAGGGAAGAAAGTGGTCAGTCAGAAACTCCACATACTTTGCAGAGGTCATCTTTACAACTGCAGGGACTCTAAAGGGGCTGACCAGCTCTCTTCCCATGATTCCGGCCCAAAACATGACTCCACCACCGCCTTGCTGACGTCACAGCCTTGGTGGAATAGGGTGGCTGTCCACCAGCCATCCACTACTCCATCCATCTGGACCATCCAGGGTTGCACGGCACTCATCAGTGAACAGGAATGTTTGAAAATTAGTCTTCATGTATTTTTCTGCCCAATGCAGCAGTTTCTGCTTGTTAGCATTGGTTAGTGGTGGTCGAATAGAAGGTTTATGCACAGTTGCAAGACTCTGGAGGACTCTACACCTTGATGTCCGTGGGACTCCAGAGGCACCAGCAGCTTCAAATATCGGTTTGCTGCTATGTAATGGTATTTTAGCAGCTGCTCTCTTGATCCAATGCATGGATCCTCAATGTGCCTTTGTCTGCACAAACCCGTCTGTGCCCTGAATCAGCCACAAATCTCTTAATAGTGCGATGATCACGCTTAAGTTTTTGTGAAATATCTAATGTTTTCATACCTCGTCCAAGCATTGAACTATTTCACTCTTTTCTTGCCCATATTGCATGAAAATGGTGCTCTGCTTAATAATGTGGAACACCCTCCTTTAGTAGTTTTTCCTTAAATTGGGCTTACCTGGAAATTTGAGACACAATGCCATCCATGAGTTAAACTGAAAAACAAAATATTTAATCTTTGTCACACTTAAATAGAATTTGCATAAAAACTTGGAACAGGGTGCATAAAGCCTGATAAGATAGGGGACATTGGATCTATGCTAAAATTCTAATAGTCTAATAGGCTTTGAATTTTAAATCTGACCACAACATTTTGGTGAAGTGTCTTAATTAAAAGTATATGCACGGTATTATTTTTTCTCCAGGTAACACCTACATACAGAGTTTCTCTCTCTCGAAGGAGTTATAAATTTAATTCTATAGACAAATAGGGGTGTCTCTTTGGTGCTCTAGTTTCAGAGTAGGAGATCCTACAAGATCAGACCTCCATACTCTGAACTCTTTACGACTGTCAGGGAGACAGGGGAGATGGGGGCTGTGCAGTGAGGAGAGGGCTGAGAAGAGCTTACCTGATGTCTCTGCCAGGCTGCTCTTCCTCCTCACTCACAGGACAGGAGGCACAGGAAGTGACCTCACTTCCCATGCCTCCTGCCCAGCCACTTCCCCTCTCTCTCTGCACAGCACGGAGGAGACCTGGCAAGCAGAGCAGGATCGCTGCCAGGTCTCACTTAGAGGGTAGTGATGTACCGAACGGTTCGCCGGCGAACGGTTCCTGGCGAACATAGCATGTTCGCGTTCGCCACGGCGGGCGAACATATGCGCGGTTCGACCCGCCCCCTATTCGTCATCATTGAGTAAACTTTGACCCTGTACCTCACGGTCAGCAGACACATTCCAGCCAATTAGCAGCACAGCCTCCCTAGCAGACCCTCCCACCTACTGGACAGCATCCATTTTAGATTCATTCTCAAGCTGCATGCTTAGTAAGAGGAGGGAAAGTGTAGCTGCTGTTCATAAGATAGGGAAAAGCATAGCTAGGTTAGGGATAAGGGTATGCTTTTTATTTTATTTTATTTTTCTATGTAATGTAAATGCACTTAGTTGTCTGCCACTGCTGCCAGCTTCTGTGTCAGGCTCACAGTGCCCATTTCCCCAGTCAGTGCCACCAATTACATCTGGTGTCACAATAGCTTGAATTTAAAAACAAAAAACTTTTTTCACTGTTATAGATTGAATAGCAGTCAGTTGTCTGCCACTGCTGCCAGCTTCTGTGTCAGGCTCACAGTGCATACTGTGCCATTTCCCCAGTCAGTGCCACCAATTACATCTGGTGTCACAATAGCTTGGATTTAAAAACAAAAAACTTTTTTCACTGTTATAGATTGAATAGCAGTCAGTTGTCTACCACTGCTGCCAGCTTCTGTGTCAGGCTCACAGTGCATACTGTGCCCATTTCCCCAGTCAGTGCCACCAATTACATCTGGTGTCACAATAGCTTGGATTTAAAAACAAAAAACTTTTTTACTGTTATAGATTGAATAGCAGTCAGTGTCCTTAAAGCGGGTGTGTTACGCTAACAGTGGATGCGCTGACAAGTGCCACTAATTAGATCTGGTGTCACAATAGCTTGGATTTAAAAACAAAAAACTTTTTTTACTGTTATAGATTGAATAGCAGTCAGTGTCCTTAAAGCGGGTGTGTTACGCTAACAGTGGATACGGTGACCAGTGCCACTAATTAGATCTGGTGTCACAATAGCTTGGATTTAAAAAAAAAAACTCTTTTTCACTGTTATAGATTGAATAGCAGTTAGTGTCCTTAAAGCGGGTGTGTTACGCTAACAGTGGATACGCTGACCAGTGCCACCAATTAGATCTGGTGACACCAAGCTTGGATTTAAAAAAACAAAACACTTTTTCACTGTTATAGATTGAATAGCAGTCAGTGTCCTTAAAGCGGTGTGTTACGCTAACAGTGGATACGCTGACCAGTGCCACTAATTAGATCTGGTGTCACAATAGTTTGGATTTAAAAAAAAAATAATCTTTTTTCACTGTTATAGATTGAATAGCAGTCAGTGTCCTTAAAGCGGGTGTGTTACGCTAACAGTGGATACGGTGCCCAGTGCCACCACTTATATCTGGTGTCACAATGGCTAGGATTTAAAAACAAAAAACTTTTTTCACTGTTATAGATTGAATAGCAGTCAGTGTCCTTAAAGCGGGTGTGTTACACTAACAGTGGATACGGTGACCAGTGCCACCACTTAGATCTGGTGACACAAAGCTTGGATTTAAAAACAAAAACACTTTTTTCACTGTTATAGATTGAATAGCAGTTAGTTATCTTCAAGCAGGTGTGTTACGCTAACAGTGGATACGGTGACCAGTGCCACCAATTAGATCTGGTGACACAAAGCTTGGATTTAAAAAAACAAAACACTTTTTTCACTGTTATAGATTGAATAGCAGTTAATTATCTTCAAGCAGGTGTGTTACGCTAACAGTGGATACGGTGACCAGTGCCACCAATTAGATCTGGTGACACAAAGCTTGGATTTAAAAAAACAAAACACTTTTTTCACTGTTATAGATTGAATAGCAGTCAGTGTCCTTAAAGCGGGTGTGTTACGCTAACAGTGGATACGCTGACCAGTGCCACTAATTAGATCTGGTGTCACAATGGCTTGGATTTAAAAAAAAAATAATCTTTTTTCACTGTTATAGATTGAATAGCGGTCAGTGTCCTTAAAGCGGGTGTGTTACGCTAACAGTGGATACGCTGACAAGTGCCACTAATTAGATCCTGTGTCACAATAGTTTGGATTTAAAAAAAAAAAAATCTTTTTTCACTGGTATAGATTGAATAGCAGTCAGTGTCCTTAAAGCGGGTGTGTTACGCTAACAGTGGATACGCTGACCAGTACCACTAATTAGATCTGGTGTCACAATAGCTTGGATTTAAAAAAACAAAACACTTTTTTCACTGTTATAGATTGAATAGCAGTCAGTGTCCTTAAAGCGGGTGTGTTACGCTAACAGTGGATACGCTGACCAGTGCAACTAATTAGATCTGGTGTCACAATAGCTTGGATTTAAAAAAACAAAACTCTTTTTCACTGTTATAGATTGAATAGCAGTCAGTGTCCTTAAAGCGGGTGTGTTACGCTAACAGTGGATACGCTGACCAGTGCCACCAATTAGATCTGGTGACACCAAGCTTGGATTTAAAAAAACAAAACACTTTTTTCACTGTTATAGATTGAATAGCAGTCAGTGTCCTTAAAGCGGGTGTGTTACGCTAACGGTGGATACGCTGACAAGTGCCACCAATTAGATCTGGTGACACAAAGCTTGGATTTAAAAAAACAAAACACTTTTTTCACTGTTATAGATTGAATAGCAGTCGGTGTCCTTAAAGCGGGTGTGTTACGCTAACAGTGGATACGCTGACCAGTGCCACTATTTAGATCTGGTGTCACAATAGCTTGGATTTAAAAAAACAAAACACTTTTTTCACTGTTATAGATTGAATAGCAGTCAGTGTCCTTAAAGCGGGTGTGTTACGCTAACAGTGGATACGCTGACAAGTGCCACTAATTAGATCTGGAGTCACAATAGTTTGGATTTAAAAAAAAAATAATCTTTTTTCACTGTTATAGATTGAATGGCAGTCAGTGTCCTTAAAGCGGGTGTGTTACGCTAACAGTGGATACGCTGACAAGTGCCACTAATTAGATCTGGTGTCACAATAGCTTGGATTTAAAAACAAAAAACTTTTTTTCCTGTTATAGATTGAATAGCAGTCAGTGTCCTTAAAGCGGGTGTGTTACGCTAACAGTGGATACGGTGACCAGTGCCACCAATTAGATCTGGTGTCACAATAGCTTGGATTTAAAAAAAACAAACTCTTTTTTCACTGTTATAGATTGAATAACAGTTAGTGTCCTTAAAGCGGGTGTGTTACGCTAACAGTGGATACGGTGACCAGTGCCACCACTTAGATCTGGTGACACAAAGCTTGTATTTAAAAACAAGAAACACTTTTTTCACTGTTAT
>OW240913.1:252661075-252671854 GCA_933207985.1 Pelobates cultripes
CGCACCCTTTTTAGTGGGCTGCTGTAATTAAAAAATGCCCGGACCAAATTTTCTTCCCAGTTGGGCCCTGACAGTACTCCGCCCACTCCAGCTGTAGTCTACTGGTGGAGGCAAGACCACAACACACAATTTCCACAGAAATTGTAGCTTTTCTAGTTATTTTTTTTTTTTTTACATATAATATTGCATTTATTACAACAGTTCTAGTCTAAAGTATAAGATTGATTCCCCAACTAAGCAGCTGACAATATCTTTATAAAAAGATTCTTTCATTTAGAACTGCTGTAGGATTAAGTATGGGCAGTGGTTAGTCTGAAATATCATAAAAAACATTGTTGTAAATGTAATTATCTATCAAAAACTAAAAATAATTAAATTGTCTTCCAAAATTCGAATCCAATTAATGTATTGATCTTGTTTATTTATAAGATGAATAGAGGAGACCGGTAAATCTTTTTCCATTCGGAGTTGGAATAAAATTTGGTTAATTAGCTGACTCCTCTGGAAAGGAAGATACGACTTCCATTGTCTTGCTATTAATAGCTTTACTGCCAAAAAGCAGTGGTTTGCAAGGCACTTGGATGAAATGGAAGAACGTTTCCAATTTAAATGTAGCAGAGCTGTATCAGGGCCTTTTTTAATTGTAATATTGAATAAGCATTTAAGTATTTCAAAGGACCACTCCCGAAGACTTTTAATTAAGTTACAATGCCACCATATATGAACAAGTGTTCCATCTAAATAACCACAGCGCCAACAATGAGGAATTTGACCTAGATACAGCAAAAGCTGAAAAATCAGGACATGATTTCTAAACTGCCACCACTCCCTCATTTTCAAGCCCACCTACACAAATCTTATATTAAAACATTCAGCTATCCCTGCTGCCAATAAAAATGTCCGCGGCTAAGCCATAGTCCTGATAGTTTTCACAATATGACCATTTGTTTGCAACTCACGCCGTCAAATGACATTCATTGAAACTCCACTCTAGACAGTTCAAATTTGAAGGGCAATTTCTAAACTGCGACTGCGCCTTCATTGTTAATATTTCAGAGACATACTATGCATCAAAATGTAGGCCTGGGTCTTGTGATTCTCACAATGTAAAGCTCTTCACTGTAGGATTTATAGTTGTTAAAAAACGACCGTTTGAAAATGGCAACCGCCAAAATACTTTGACCTATGCCAGGCTGGAGCAGCAAGTGATGTCATGGACAGGGCCTTTGGTACACCTGCTAATGTTTTTTTTTAAATGTATGTTTTAGTGTAACTGTGAAGCACTTTGGGCAACAACGTTGCAATTAAATGTGCCATATAAATAAATAAAAGTTACTCTGCCCACTCCAGTTGTAGACTACTGGTGGGGGCAAGAACACTTCACACAATTTCCGCAGAAATTGTAGCTTTTCTAGTTATTATTCTTATTCTTATTATAGCCAAATTTACCACCCTAACTCCTCCCACAGTTTTTACACTACATAGACGATAATATACCTAAACATGCGTATTGTTCCCGGTTGGTGTGCTATTACTTTGTGGAACGTTTCACCGAATGGTTAACGGAAGATCTTCGTTCTTGTGGCGAAATTGGTCCCATAGGAATGAATGGCAAAATGTTCAAATCTAGAGTGGAAGCTGGCAAAAGCTGAAAAATCAGGACATGATTTCTAAACTGCCACCACTCCCTCATTTTCAAGCCCACCTACACAAATCTAATATCAAAATGTTCAGCTATCCCTGCTGCCACTAAAAATGTCCACAGCAAAGCCATAGTCCTAATAGTTTTCACAATATGACCATTTGTTTGCTATCTTTACTCACTCCAAACACTCCACACAGTTACTCTGACCACTCCATAAAGTTACTCTGCCCAGTCCAACCTTTCCACAGTTACTCCAGCCAATCCAACCACACAACAGTTACTCAAGCCACTCCACCTACGTTTGGATGCATTTTAGGCAGCCATGACCCAGGACGCATCTCTAACAGCCATCTGAGGAGAGGTCAGTGAAGTTATCACTAGGCTGTAATGTAAACACTGCTTTTTCTCTGAAAAGACAGTGCTTACAGCAAAAAGCCTGAAAGTAATGATTCTACTCACCAGAACAAATTCAATAAGCTGTTCTGGTGACTATAGTGTCCCTTTAAAGGGACTCTCCAGTGCCAGGAAAACAATCTGTTTTCCTGGCACTGCAGGTCCCCTCTCCCTACCACCACCCATCCCCGGTTGCTGAAGGGGTGAAAACCCCTTCAGTGAATTACCTGAGACCCCCTGCCGATGTCCCTCGGTGGTGGTTTCGGGTCGCTACCGCTCCTCCCCTTCATCGTGTCAGCCAGCGGGGGAGACCTAATGCGCATGTGTGGTAAGGCCGCGCACGCGCATTAGAGCTCTCCATAGAAAAGCATTGAAAATGCTTTTCAATGCTTTCCTATGGGGAATTGAATGACGCTGGAGGTACTCACATAGCGTGAAGACGACCAGCGACGATCTAGCACAGGAAATCTGTGCTATGAATCAGGAAGTGCCCACTAGTGGCTGTCTAGTAGACAGCCACTAGAGGAGGAGTTAACCCTGCAATGTAATTATTACAGTTTATGAAAACTGCAATAATTACAGTTGCAGGGTTAAGGGTAGTGGGAGTTGGCACCCAGACCACTCCAATGGGCAGAAGTGGTCTGGGTGCCTGGAGTGTCCCTTTAAGTCACAGCCACAACATTGCACAATCCAAATTTTCTTTTTTTGTTTGCAAAAACCCGCTCACACCGGCACTTATGTATTCATGAATGCCTGGTGTAGATCTGGTGTAGATTTAAGATGATACTACAGGAAATTGGATAACTAAATGTTCTGAAAATATCTAGACTTTACAATAAAATGTGCAAAAAAGAGAAGAAGGAATTCACTATTTGTTGCATTTCTTTATATATGTTTTGAACTTTTTGAAAAAACATATTGCAAATACCCTATGGCAGTGATGGCGAACCTTTTTGAGCCCGAGTGCCCAAACTGCAATACATGCCAACTTTTTTCCCCTCAAAGTGCCATCACAGCAATTAAACCTGAATACTGAGGATTAAGTTTAGAAAAAAAAACTCGTACTAGTTAACATCTTTTGTTTTAAAAGAACACATCATAGAGTTCAATGACACAAATTTTAAATAATGATATAAATAGATAAAACTAAGCTTATATTTATTAGTATCTGCAACAAATGCAATGCATACACACAGACTGCTGAACACATTCACACACCGACTGCTTAATACATACACACACCGACACACAGATAGACTGCTAAATACACACACAGTCCACTAAATACACACACACACAAACATACACACAGTCCACTGAATACACACACACGGCTGAAAACATACACACACAGTCTGCTGAATACACACGCAGTCAGCTGAATACATAAAGACTGCTGAATACACACACACATATACTGCATTGAGGGGTGCAGTGTATGTGTGGTTTGTGTGTAAGGATGTGGAGTGGTGTGTGAGGGGTGCTGTGTGTGGGGGGGGTAGAGGTGCTGTGTGTGGAGGGGTAGTGGTGCTGTGTGTGGGGGTAGGGGTGCTTTGTGTGTGGGGGGTAGGGGTGCTGTGTGTGGGGGGGTAGGGGTGCTGTGTGTGTGGGGTAGGAGGTGCGTGTGTGTGTGTGGGGTAGGGGTGCTCTGTGTGGGGGTAGGGGTGCTGTGTGTGGGGGCATGGGTGCTGTATGTGGGGTAGGATGTTGTGTGGGGTTAGGGGTGCTGTGTGTGTGGGGGTGGGGGTGCTGTGTGTGGGGGGGTGGGGGTGCTGTGTGTGGGGGGATAGGGGTGCTGTGTTGGGAGGGGTATGGGTGCTGTGCTGGGGGTAGGGGTGCTGTGTTGGGGGAGGTTGAAGATATATTTTTAAAGCATATTGAATCAGTATCCCCCCCCCTTCTGCTTACCTTTGGTGAAGGGGAGGGGGGGGGGAACATAGCCATCCCTGGTGGTCCGATGGTGGTAAGTATGTAGGACAGGAGGACAGGTCCTTCAGCTCTCCTGTCCTCCAGCGAAGCGTTGGTAATGCACGGCAACGCTCCATACAGCTTCTGGGAGGACAGAAGAGCTGCTTCCTAGATGCCTCCCCTCTGCTTCCGGTCCTGCGGACAAGAAAGCAGAGTAGGCGCCTGCCGATTTGGGCAGGCAGATGCCTACTCTGCATTGATGGCGAACCTATGGCCACGTGCCCACAAAGAGGGCCCACCGTGCCACCTGTGGCACGCATGCCATAGGTTCGCCATCACTTCCCTACAGGGAGGTGGAAGATACAAATGTAGGTGAATCAAATATAGTAAAGGATAAATGAAAACTGTTGACCTACAGCACTAAACAGCCTCCTCAACTACATAATACCTTAATCTCTTCACATAAATGAAAGAAAAAAAATTCATATTTAAAAAAATTATACAATTTCTTTCCCCAAGTAGGTTTTGAATACAAATGTGCTTAATTAGGCAAATAGGTATGAAGAATTATTATTATTTTTTTTAAATGATAATTCTGAAAAGAACAAAAAGAGTGGGTATTACTATACCAAAAGACTGTCCAGTATTGGCTAGTATATAGGGTATTTAGCCATTTATACAAAATCAAAACCAGACAAAAATGAAAAAAGTACCAGTTCTGGAATTTAGCATCGAGCTCCACAACTGCGGCAGGCGTTGGGGGGAGCAGGGCTTAAGGGAAGGCCCATTATTGAATAGGCAGGGTTTGTGTCATGGCACCGAGTCCCTGCTATTCTTAAATAGCCGGGGGAAGGCACCACCTGCAAGCACTGCACTGGTCAGTGCTTGGTTGTTCTTGTGTTTGCTCCCAGTCTCCTGGTATTCTTGGTTCCTTATTCTGATCTTGGTCCATGTCCGTGTTCCTGAGCCTGGTCCATGTTCCTGATCATGGTCTGAAATCATGTAAACAGCGGGCATGTATAAATGAGACTTCCTAACAGCAAGAGGTAGATGGACCCAAGCGACAACACATGTGGACTCCGGTCCTTCAAAGCCCTCTGACACCCATGAAACTGCACAAACTCTGACTTCATATGTCTTTGGAATGCAAAACAATACAAAAGAATACTCTCAGCCACATAAGCTTTGATACCAGAGGAGTCTCCATTTTGGCATCAAAGAATTGGATGAGATTTTTCTGGTTTACTTTTTTTTTTGTTTCATTTAGATTTTTTACAAATAACAACATAACAAATATACTAGCCAGTACTGAACTGTCTATTGGTATAGTAATACCCTCTCTTTATTTTTTTTATTTTTTTCCTCAGGTTTATTTAACTCGTTAACGCTGTTACGGCGTTCTATGCCGTGCCGCATTAAGTGGCCTTTAAAGCCATTGTGGCCATGTGATCGCTCTCAAAGAGTGATCACATGGCCCCCTATAGCTGGCTGTGGATCTGCCAGCAGGGGGACTGTCTGAAATGTCACAGTCCCCCTGCTGGTGAGAAAGTAAAAAAAATAATAATTAAACATGTTAGAAAATAAAATAGAAATGTATTTATATATATGTATATATATATCTATTATATATATATAATATATATACATATTATATATATGTAACGTCATACAAAGTGTATTTTAATATTAATATAAGTACATATATTAGTATTAAAATACACTTAGAATGACATTACATATATATAATATTATATATATATATATATAATAGATATATACACATATATATATATATATACGTATAATTACAATAATAAATAAATAAAATAAATTAATAAAATATTGAAACAAAATTTAATATAAATTATATATTCATATGTAATTTCATTCTAACTGTATTTTGTTATTAATATATATATTGGTAACACTTAGAATGACATTCTATATCTATTTATCTATCTATCTATCTATCTATATATAAAATACAAATAAGCGCATATATATATATATATATATATATATATATATATATTGATAAATACATATAATTACAAAAAAGATTACATTAGTATACAGGTAGAATTTAAATACCTATAAATGCATATATATTAAAATTCTACATGTATATTTAAGTAATCTTTTAACATAATTATGTGATTTGATTAATTAAAATTTGATTGACATGCCTGACAACACAGGGAGAAAGTGCAGAGAATTTAATTCGCAAGCACTATATTTGACCATTTAACTCTCCAAGACACCATAAAACATGTATATAGGGGGTACTGTTTTACTCAGGAGACTTTGCTGAACTCAAATATTAGTGTTTCAAACTGGTAAATTGTATTACAATGATAATATTTTTAGTAAAAGTGAAGTTTTTTGCATTTTTTACAAACGAACGGCACTTTTATGGACTATATTATTGTTGCAATATGTTTTACTGTTTTAAAACACTAATATTTGTGTTTAGTGAAGTCTCCCGAGAATAACAGAACACCCATGTACAGGTTTTATAGTGTTTTGGAAAGTTAAAGAGTCACATATAAGGCTTGCGTTTCATTTTTTTGACATTGAAATTTGCCAGAGTGGTTATGTTGCCTTTGAGAGTGTATGGTAGCCCAGGAATGAGAATTACCCCCATGATGGTATAATATTTGCAAAAGTAGACAACCCAAGGTATTCCAAGTGGGGTATGCCCAGTCTTTCTTAGTAGCCACTTAGTCACAAACACTGGCCAGATTTTAGTTTTTTGCTTTTTTTCACACAAAAACAAATATGAACGCTAACTTTGGTCAGTGTTTGTGACTAAGTGGCTACTAAAAAAGACTAAACATACCCCACTTTTAATACCTTGGGTTGTCTCCTTTTTAGATGGTATACCATTATGGGGGTAATTCTCATTCCTGGGCTACCACACCATCTCAAAGGTAACATTACTAATATGGCAAATTTCAATTTGAAAATGGAACGTTCTATATTTGACCCTGTAACTTTCCAAAACACCATAAAACCTGTTAATGGGGGGTACTGTTGTACTCGTGAGACATCGCTGATTACAAATTTGTGCATTTTTTTGCAGTAAAACCTAACAGTATTATGACATTCACAGCTAAAATGTCAGACAGAAATACAAATTTAAAAAAAAATCTTATTTTCTCACATTTTTTTAAATTTTATTCATAATAAATTATGTTCCATATATGAATAGTTAATGATAAATTAAAGCCCTGTTTCTCCTGAACAAAATGATATATTAGCAAGTGTGGGTGCACTTAATGTGACAGCGGTGAATTACGGTTGAACAGACATATAGCGCAGATTTCAGTTTTTGTTTACATTTTGTTTTGATCAGAACGTGCTCTATTGACTCCGTCCTGAAGGGGTTAAGGGGTTAAAATAAAATTGTCATGATATTCTCAATGGAAAATAAAACAAGAAAAAAACAAGAGAAAGTTAAAAAAAAATTATAGATACATTTTTTGTCAAGCAAGTCTTGAACACAATGTCCTTCAATAAGCAAATAGGTAGGAAGGCAACCTCCTTGTAGCATGTTAAAAATAAAAAATAAATTTAAAAAATGTAATGGAATATTTAGAAAATGGAAAAAAAAATTATATTTTTGACCTATATTTTGGATGTACTCTTTTTTTCCTAATTTTATATTCTAGAAAAATTGGCTTCAATCGGTGATCTGCCTGATTGCTAGTGCTCTCTCTCCCGGGTTTCTCTCTCTCTCTCAGAAGGAACCTGAAGAAAGGAAGAGGAATAATAGGTTTTATATTATGTATATAAATAACTTCACTGTAAGGATTCTATATGGCCTTGTATATGTTTGTGACGTATATAATTTATGTTTGTCTGTTTGTCATTTTCTTTACAATATTATATATGTATTAGGTGTAACCCTGTATACTTGTCTTGTATGGAGTGTTATGCTGTTTCTTGGTGTACAGGGCACTTTGAGACGAATTGCTGTATTAGAGCGTAGCCTAATGGAGCATCGGGTTAATGCTGTAAAACAAACCATGTATTATATTGTTTCCTGATTTGTCTTTATCTTTGGAAAATAAAAAAAGATTATACATTAAAAAAAATAATAATCCTACCTATTCCCTCACACTGTCGGGGGCGATCCATCTAATACCTAGAAAAACAATTAGACTTACTTTTAGATGTCCTCTATTTTTCTTTACAAGTTTCTATAAAATAAGAATTATATTACACTATGCAATATATGAATAGGCTGCTACACACTTAAGTGCTGTGACTCCAGGTACAAGCACACTTAAAGTATGAAATAGAAATAAACAAAAAATAGGTGTAGCACAAAAAACAACTAAAACCTCCCAATTCAACCCTTAGTGAGGAAGGGAAATAAAAATATACTTAAAGTTGAGATGGATCTTGATGACGTGAAAAAAGCACAGATATACAATGATCGTGCAGTATATTGATAAAACAATCCAGTTTATAGTAAATTATTAAAAAAGGAGTATTTATTGTGAATGTACAACTCTAGAAGGTATATTTACAAGATGGCAATAGGTGAACTTTATGCGGGCAAAGAGGCTCCGCTACTCACAAGCGCTTGTTGGTATGGGATCTAGCGGAGTCAGCAGCAGTGCTGTCGGTCTCCTCCTTTACTCCCCAACCGGGATCAGCAGAAAATTGACGGGTGGACATGGGCAAAACCACTACACAATAGCTAATGAACTCTTCTACATAATTTTAATGAGTTTCAGGATACAAAGGAACAGTCTGAAAGGAAAAATAAATAAATCATATACTAATTTATCATTTAACGCCTTCAGTGTGAGTGACAACTCCATGTCATCATAGACACTGCTTCTGGTGTGCGAGTGACAAGTCCAAGCAATTCTGGCTATTGAAAGTATAATGAGGAAGCTGGGCAGCCATCAGAAATTTTGGGGCCCCTGACAAAGCACAAGGTCTGAGCCCCCTCCCCTTCCCCCACCCTCCTCTCCCCTTCCTTCCCTACCCCCTGGGCCCGCCCATGCCCTACCTAGTCCGCTGACAATGATGCAGGACTGAATGTGGTGTGTATAGTGGAAGTGAATTAAAATGTGTGTAATGGATGTAGTGTTTGTGTGTATTAGATACTGTTTGTGCAGTGAATGCAGAGTGTGTGTTTGTGTAGCAGATGCAGTGTGTATAATGAACGCAGAGTGTGTTTGAGTAGTGGATGTAGTGTGTGTACAGTGATGTAGTGGATGTAGTGTTTGTGTGTACTAGATGAAATGTGTTTAGTGGATGCAGTGTCTGTAGTGGATGTAGTGTGTGTATTAGATGCAGTGTGTGTATTTGATGCAGTGTCTGTGTAGAGTGAATGCAGAGTGTTTAAATTTGTGGTGGATGTAGTGTGTGTTCTGTGAATACAGGATGTTTGTGTAGTGTATGCTGTGTGTACAGTTAATGCAGAGTGTATGTTAGTGTAGTGAACTCAGAGTGTGTGCATAGTTTAGTGAATGCAGAGTGTGTGTTAGTGTGTATTGAATGCAGAGTGTGTCAGTGTAATGAATGTAGTGTGTGTTGTTAGTGTGTAGTGAATGAAGAGTGTGTGTAAATGTGTAGTGAATGCAGAGTGTGTGTAAATGTGTAGTGAATGCAGAGTGTGTGTTAGTATGTAGCGGATGCAGAGTGTGTGTTAGTGTGTAGCGGATGCAGAGTGTGTGTTAGTATAGTGAATGCAGAGTGTGTTCATGTGTAGCGAATGCAGAGTGTGTGTCAGTGTAGTGGATGCAGTGAGTGTGTTACTAAGGATGCAATCATGCCTTTATTTACTGTGTTTGACAAGACTGGCCTGCTGAGTATCAGTGTTATTTTATGCTCATTACTAGAGTTTCAGTATTGTTGAGATGCATGTCACATCTTTAGTAAATAAGGCTGGCCGCTGTACACAACACAGAAAAGGAGCCTACACTGAGACCTCGGACATGCTACAGGTGCTAGGGAAGGGGTAGTGTAAATAATATGCGTATGTTATATGTATTTACAGCACGCATTAAATGGAAAACATTTTATTATAGTATATATAATATATATTCACACACATATATATATATATAAATATATATATACATGTCCAGAGAGTGACTGGAAAGTGCATGCTTGAACAATGATGACTTCACTGCACTGGTCAGTTGGGGTGCTAGACGCCGTTGAGTGAGCATGTGTTCAGTGTGGCCGTCACATTCAAAGTGGCTGAGCAAGTAGAGCATTAAGCTTATACATTCCTCCACCTAAACTATTCGGATGATTCAGAAGACTTTTGGGGACGATGCAATGCTTCAATGTGGCTCAAATGCTTCAAAGATCGTTAAAAATCTGCTGAAGGATTTTGTGCCCTGGTACTTCTGGCTTTTCCCAAAACTTTGAAAGTAAAGAGATTTCAGACTGTTGATAAACAATGAGGCAGCTGATGGTAATTCCAACAAAGGCTTTTGCAGGGTCTTTTGAAGAGTGGAAGAAACACTGAGAGAACTGTGTGAGGTACCAAAGTGCCTAGTGATTAAAGGTGTCATTATCCTATGTACAATGTTTGTTGTATCGTCTTCAGGTTTTCTAACTATGGTCTTATTGAAATCCTGGAGAGCAACAGCGGCACACTGTTAATGGGTAAAGAGGAAAGGATATTGTGGCGGAACCAACCTCACCACTGGCCACTGGAGGAGCCTGGTCGCCCGCTGCAGCCTCAGGCGGCTGCAGTGCTACTTCTCCCCTCCCCTCCCCTTCCCTTCCCTGTAGCGTGGCCGAGCTCCTCTCCGGTCCGCGGTACCCGGCCGGAGTGATAGGAAGGAGCACACTCAGTG
>OW240913.1:252671954-252710268 GCA_933207985.1 Pelobates cultripes
TGCACTTCCTGTCAGTCTGGCCGGTTAGAGGAAACAGAAACTCCTGTTCCGTGCGGGGTAAGAAGAACAGGTGGGGGGTAAGAAGAACAAGGGGGGAGTAAGAAGAGGAGCTCGGCCACGCTACAGGGAAGGGAAGGGGAGGGGTAAGAAGAAGAAGGGGGTAAGAAGAAGGGTGGGGTAAGAAGAAGAAGGGGGTAAAAAGAAGAAGGGGTAAAAAGAAGGGGGAGTAAGAAAACAGGTGGGGTAAGAAGGAGGAGTGGGTAAGAAGAAGGGGAGTAAGAAGAACAAGGAGGGGGTAATAAGAACAGGTGGGGTAAGAAGAACAAGGGGAGTAAGAAGAACAAGGGGAGCAAAGGCTGGGGTAAAAAGAAGAAGGGTAAAAGAAGGGGAGTAAGAAGAACAGGTGGGGTAAGAAGAAGGTGAGCAAGAAGAACAAGGAGGGTAAGAAGAACAGGTGGGAGTAAGAACAAGGAGAGTAAGAAGAACAAGGGGAGCAAGAAGAAGGGGGGGGGCAGAAGAAGGGGAGCAAGAAGAACAAGGAGGGTAAGAAGAACAGGTGGGGAGGAAGAACAAGGGGAGCAAGAAGAACAAGGGGGAGTAAGAAGAACAAGGGGAGAAGAAGATGGGGGCAAAAAGAAGAAGGGATACAAAAGAAGGGGAGAAGAAAACAGGTGGGGGGTAAGAAGAAGGAGGTAAGAAGAAGGGCAACAAGAAGGGGAGTAAGAAGAACAAGGAGGGTAAGAAGAAGAGGTGGGGGTAAGAAGAACAAGGAGGAGCAGAAGAACAAGGGGAGGGGAGAAGAACAAGGGGAGTAAGAAGAACAAAGGGGAAAGTAATAAGAAGAAGAAGCAAAAAAGAAGAAGGGGAACAAGAAGAGCAAAGCAAGAAGAAGAAAGGGGAGCAGAAGAACAAGGAGTGGTAAGAAGAACAAAGGGGCAAGAGGGGGGAGTAAGAAGAAATCAAGGGGGGAGTAATAAGAACACAGGAGGATGGGGAGAGGCAAGTGAGGGAGAACGGGAGGATGAGGGAGAACGTGGGGACTGAAGAACACATGGAGGGTGGGTAAGAGGAGAACACAGAGAGGAGAGGGGGTAAGAAGAACGCAGGGAGGTGGGTGAGGAGAAGGGGAGGTGAGAAGAACACAGGGGGTGAGTGAGAAGAAAACAGGGGGGTGAGGAGAACACAGGGAGGGTGGAGGGGGGGATGAGAAGAGCACAAGGAGGGTGGGTGAGTGTGAGCACGAGGAGGGTGGGGGAGAGCTCAAAGGGACAGAACGGACAGCTGAAAGAGTATATGAAAGACTTTGACTCCCGTCCTTCCTCCCCAGCGGCAGTATGTATCCCAGGGAGCTGAAGGTGTAGTCCTTCCTCCCCAGCGGCAGTGTGTGTTCTTAGGAGAGGAGACAGGTGGTCCCTCTCCCCAGGAGTCAAGTGAGTCCCAGGGAGCTGAAGGTGCCGTCCTTCCTCCCCAGCGGCAGTGTGAGTCCCAGGGAGCCGAAGGTGGCGTCCTTCCTCCCCAGTGGCAGTGTGTGTTACAGGGAGCCGAAGGTGCCGTCCTTCCTCCCCAACAGCAGTGTGTCCGGCAGGGAGCAGAGACAGTCGGTCCCCAACATATTCAATATATTGAATATATTGAAAGGGGAGACAGTCGGTCCCCCTCTCCACCAGCAGAGAGAGTGTAAGGGAGAAGAGCTTGTTACCCCCTCTCCCCAGCGGCAGCGTAGCCCACCAAGGGGAGACACTAAGCTACCCACCGTGATGAGACAGATGGGACCGTGGTCTCTGCGCCCAAGCTACAGGGAGTACGGACAGTAAATCAGTTATGCTTGACCCTCAAACGAAGTGTCGTCTCGTTCTTGGGGGGAATTGGATTGTATGCTGATTGCCAGGAGTGTAAGCTGATTGTATGCTTTTCCTGTTCGGCTGTTTCCAGTGTTCATGTGTTTCCTGTTCGGGAGTTGGAGGATTCGTGTAGTTTGCAGTTCGGGAGATTGGTGCTTACAGTAGCTGTCTGTGCATCTGAAAGGGGAATATCGCCTAAATGGTTTTTAACCTCTTGTGTGCAAAACGGTCCGTTACAGATATATCATTAAATATTCCTGCCTCTCTATTAGTATATGTGTCAAGTTTACTCTTGAATGTTTCTGGAACCTAGCAACAACCATGCTGACACATCGTATTACATAAAGCAAGCCATATATTACAGTGTCTACAAAGATATGGCTGAGTAGTAGTTGTGCAATTAAATATATTGGTCAGAAATACAACATACACAAGCTAAATACAAAAAACGAGGGGGGGCGGAGCCAGCAGCCAAACAGAGCGGCCACACTTTCCCGAGCTCCGACCTTGGGATCTACATTATTGCGGTAAAACTGCATAAAACATACCAGTACCCAACCTCAAGCTGCCACACTGCTGCCTAAGGGCACAATGGGTCGAAAAAACAAGAAACAGAGAGCGGACAGAGGTCCCTTCTGCCACGATATTGGTGAGATGTTGCGAGGCCCTCAAAAACCAACATGGGACAAAATGGCGTCAGGAGACGATGGCTCCTCGTACTCCTCTGAAGACCTCTCCTACAACCCTGGGGTAGAGACCAGGATCAATCAACCAACGGTGCCTAAAGCCAAGCCACCGGCAGCCGGAGACCCGGTCACAGCCGCCCAACTTAAGGATATGCTTTCTGAATTAAGAGCGAACATTGCGGCGGACATGGCCCATTACAAAGACGCCATAGATGGGGCCGTACATAAAATAACCCTCCTGGAGGCAAAAACGGACACACAGGACTCAAGGCTCATCGCGGTGGAACACGCACTGGCGGAGCTCCAACAGAAACATAAAGCCATAGCAGACAGAACTGAAGCCCTGGAGGAGCGCAGGCGGCGCACCAACTTGAAAGTACGGGGAATCCCAGACTCAGTGAGTTTGACTGACTTACCGCACTATATACGGTGCCTGCTTAATACCCTACTGCCGCCGAAACAAGCCAAAACGGTCAAAATTGAGGGCATGTTCCGACTGCCGAAGCCGGCGTCTGCACCTGGGGAGGCGACGGCAGACCTGATAATCAGATTTCAAACCTTACAAGACAAGATTTCGATCCGTACAGCGGCCCGTGGGCACACCCCTCTTTTGTTCGAGGGATCCACCCTATCACTGTTCCCAGACCTCACCAGAGGTACCATCGCATGGCGCAAGACCCTACAGCCACTACTGCAGAAACTACAGGCTAAAGACATTCCTTACCGTTGGGGGTTCCTAAGAGCTCTGTCCTTTACTCACCAGGACTTGACATATAAAGCTACGACTTTCCAGGAGCTGGAACATCACCTCCTAAGCCTGAACTTGAACAGACCAGAGAAGTCAGCCACGACAAGCCTGGCGGGCATTAACCCCTCAACCGTACCGGAGTTCACCCCCCGTTCCGTGCAACGGAAAACGCACGCCAGGGAAGAAACCTGAACTTTAACGCCTTAGTAGCTGGACTGTCACTCCCATGCCGGGCCCACAGACAGACTCCACCGTGAACAGACCTTTAAGTTACCGCAAGTTGTCATTGTTCTTTTTGTTCTTCCTTTTGTTTACCGCTCCTCTCCTTCATAGTTTTCATATGTTCCTCCGCCACAAATAGCTGGTCACCTGGGGTCATATTACCTTAAAGTTCACTATAATGCACCCTCAGCAACTGGGGTCCAACTGGGTCCATATCAGGGACCAGCCCTACCTCTCCCCCCCCACCCCCCGGCCCTAGTCAAGATGAGTAGACATCACACATACACCTCAACTCAGGGGTCATACTCTTCTATTCTTTTAGGGGCTCTGATACACAGGCCACTTACTCAAATGTGAAAACCATGAGACCCCCTAACATGTTCCTCACATGTAATGCTCATGTCTTCCCCACTCACTAGCACAAACCTGTGACCCTGGAGATATCGCTAACAGACACACTCGTAGCTCATACCCAAGGCCACACTAATCTTATTCTACCAACTATATAAAAGTGCTGGACTATGCCTGCCATGTCATTGAACAGTTTGTATGTATTGCGCCTGTATTTGTTGTTGTGGCGAATCAGGCCATATTGTTATATGCTGCACGCAAAAATAAAGAATATAAAAAAAAAAAAAAAAAATAAATACAAAAAACGAAAGGCACTAGCACTTTTATAAAACATAAAATATTGGATTATATCTAAAGATGTATGTAACAGTAGCAGCTAAAAACCAATAAGTGCAATTTTTCAAAAAAACACCAGCAGCTAATACAAAGATAAAAACGTGTAGCGCTATAAAAAAGAAATCAAGAATTACCTTAAAATAACAACCTTGGTACTTTTAAGTATAGGATACATCAAGAACCTAGAAATACAAATGGTGCCACATAGTGCAAATCTTAATAGATAAAAGTGTATAGGAGCAAGGTTTATGAATGGAACACTCACAAACAGGGAGCTATAAAAACTAGCTCTGGTGTGGACAGCCTCTGGGTCCGTTTAGGCAACCTTCCCCTATGGAGAATACATGTCCTGTCCTGAGAAAAAGTATATAGACACACAATAGGGTAGTACAGTATGGAACAAGGTTATAAGATCTAATGCCAAATCGGTACTTCCAAACACAGAGCCCCTATGGCTCAGTAGTAGCGTATTGTGTAGATGAAAGGCTACACTCCCCCTTTAAATGGATGTCTCATAAAGCCGGGAACCAGAATAAAATTTTGCATACATTTATTAAAGCATATAATAAAACAAATAAATGAAGCAATGAGCAATGTCCATAAAAGTACCGGTACACGTTTCACCACTTAATGTAGCTTCCTCAGCTGGATACATGTTGTGTGAATCCTTAGTTCCCCGACTTGTGTTAATATACCCTCTTAATGAGGGAATAATCATCTTGTGTTCCTGATACGTTATTTTCATATTGGGTATTACGAAGCATATCTCGAATCCCTGTGGTGACGAATAAACATCACGGCTTTCATCTGGAGCTCCATCATGTCTTAAGTATCCTGAGATGTTTAGTTACTTCCCTGAGTTCCAAGCCTCTTTATGAAATTGTGACATCATAGTGCTTACGTCTCTCAGATCTACGGTCTTCTGAATAGTACAATAATTGCAGGTTGTTCTGTAGTTCGTTCAGACATGATCTCATATCCCGAGGTGTGTGTCCAAAATCATTCCAGCCAAATCGGATATGTAATATATAAGCTGACAAAATTTACAAATAGGTGGATGGCATTTCCACAAGAAACATGAAAGAGTACAATAATATGAAAAAGTATTCGTTTAAATCACATACTCGAGGTATTCTATCAGATGTAAATCTCTACATGTGACAAAGGCAACTTCGCCACTGGTTTTTGGAGAGGACTAATGGCCAGCCTTTTGCCTTGTGATTATGGCCTCTGTGACTTATTTGGCTTGTGGCAGAAATGCCTCTGCCACGTGTTCCTGGAGGGGCCCACTGGCTAGCCTCCTGCCCAAAGACTATGGGCCCTTTTTGAATATGTTGGTCACCCAGATCAGGGCTATCCGAGGATGTGACTCTTGTGGGGTTTCCATGGATCTTTGGGGTACTTTTGGGGTGTTTGTAAATTGTGTGTTTTTCTGTACCTGGAGATAATTGAGTTTGTACAGCTCCTGACTCAATTATCTATAGAAACATAGAAACATACAATGTGACAGCAGATAAGAACCATTCGGCCCATCTAGTCTGCCCAATTTTCTAAATACTTTCATTTGTCCCTGGCCTTATCTTATAGTTAGGATAGCCTTATGCCTATCCCACACATGCTTAAACTCCTTTACTGTGTTAACCTCTACCACTTCAGCTGGAAGGCTATTCCATGCATCCACTACCCTCTCAGTAAAGTAATACTTCCTGATATTATTTTTAAACATTTGTCCCTCTAATTTAAGACTATTTCCTCTTGTTGTGGTAGTCTTCTTTTAAATATAGTCGCCTCCTTTACTGTGTTGATTTCCTTTATGTATTTAAATGTTTCTATCATATCCCCCCGTCTCGTCTTTCCTCCAAGCTATACATGTTAAGATCCTTTAACCTTTCCTGGTAAGTTTTTATCCCGCAATCCATGAACCCGTTTAGTAGTCCTTCTCTGAACCCTCTCTAAGGTATCAATATCCTTCTGAAGATACGGTCTCCAGTACTGTGTACAATACTCCAATTCAGGTTTCACCAGTGTTCTCCACAATGGCATGAGCACTTTAGAGCTATAGTGCTCTATGTAACTATTGTATGTAAATGAGGCTGTTGGGGGTTTAAATGTATGTATAAATTGTAAGTGCTTTCTTGCATTAAACAGACATCTTGGTTCATGTTTGGGGGATTGGAGAACTACCTACACTCTGGGGATTGCTATAATCACTATACTCCCCAGAGTATAATCACTAAGTTCTTGTAAGAGCTGTTCCTGTTCTCTGGACTAAGAGAGATCTGCCTACTGGAAGCTGGATCCTGGTCTTGGGTCCAGAGTGGGTGGAAGATGGCTAGACCCCAACCAAGCTGCGGCGGTTTGTGGGGTCTGCGGTGGTTGTGGTGTTCCGGTACTCACAAGTACTTTGAAACAACGATAGACAGAGGTACCCGGTCAGGGTGCAAGACGATCCGTCACACTACATGTGACGGATCCAAGTGATAAATAATGTATAGTGCAAAATAGAAAAGATACTAATAATAAGTCCATAAAAATAATCCAAACAATTACAAAAATAGATAGTAAATTGAAGGTGGTAACAACTTTACAGCACATGAAATAGTATAAAAATTGTAAAAATGGAAAATGGAGAGGATTTTAAGGAAAAGATATAGAATGTTTATTCTAAAATATCATAAATATTACATGTACACATAAAACGTGTATATATTATTTCTAAATATTAAATAGACGCATGAATTATAAATATATTTAAAATTAAAATAACTCATAAAAAGTAGCATAATTCAAAATCTGAGTTAAGCCCACACGGGATAAGGGTATTCATTTTGAAAATCCACTCCATTCCCAATTTCTGAATGAAATCTCCTCTTCTAATTTTTTTCCATTTTTTTTCAGACCCAAAAATGACAAGCCTTTAGCATCCTGATGGTGATTCTGTTTAGAATGATAGGATACACTATGTTTCTCAATTCCTAAATTAATGTTGCGAATATGTTCTCCAATCCTCACATGTAGTGGTTTAGTGGTGCGACCTATGTATTTCAAGCCACAAGGGCATTTTAAAAGTTAAATTGTGTTTTTAGAATAACAAGTAATAAACTATTTGATAGGTATAGTTTTACCCTCCTTAAAGGACCGCTATAGGCACCCAGCCCACTTCAGCTCAATGAAGTGTTCTGGGTGCCAGGTCCCTCTAGTTTTAACCCTGCAGCTGAAAACATAGCAGTTTGGGAGAAACTGACAGGCACTAGTGGTCGCTTCCGTGATTCTCAATGTGAAAGTCACAGTGAGAAGACAATGACATCCATAGGAAAGCATTGAGTAATGCTTTCCTATGGGTGTTTTTAATGCGCGCACGGCTCTGGCCGTGCATGCGCATTCGGCTCCACTCGGGAGCCAACATCGGAGTGGGGGGAGAGGTCACCAGCGCTGGATAGTGGTAAGTGGCTGAAGGGGGGCCATGAGGGTAGGGGCGACCTAAGGACTACGTAGTGCCAGGAAAACAAGTTTGTTAACACAAGTCGGGGAACTAAGGATTCACACAACATGTATCCAGCTGAGGAAGCTTCATTAAGTGGTGAAACGTGTACCGGTACTTTTATGGACATTGCTCCTTGCTTCATTTATTTGTTTTTTTATATGCTTTAATAAATGTATGCAACATTTTATTCTGGTTCCCAGCTTTATGAGACATCCATTTAAAAGGGGGTGTGTAGCCTTTCATCTACACAATACGCTACTACTAAGCCACAGGGGCTCTGTGTTTGTAAGTACCGATTTGGCATTAGATCTTATAACCTTGTTCCATACTGTACTACCCTATTGTATGTCTATATACTTTTTCTTAGGATGGGACATATACTCTCCATAGGGGCGGGTTGCCTAAACGGACCCAGAGGCTATCCACACCGGAGCTAGGTTTTATAGCTCCCTGTTTGTGAGTGTTCCATTCATAAACCTTGCTTCTATACAATTTTATCTATTTAAGATTTGCACTATGTGGCACCATTTGTATTTCTAGGTTCTTGAAGTATCCTATATAACCTAAAAGTACCAAGCTAAATGTACTATAACATAGATAATTACAGAATACATTATTATACTAATTCCATGTAATCCTCTCTATCAAATCAAAGGATATCCCTAAATATCCGTAGATGTAAGTAGAAATGCAGAGTGCATAATTATAATGCATTTCATATATTGCATGTGGACTTTTTCAATGAAACAGCCTTTGGAAGCTATTAGTTTAATTCAAGACCTTTCCTGTTTGTTCTGGTTGTCTATTATATTCCTTCTTGATGGTTTGAAACATTAAGTCAGCAGTTTGTATATTTAGAACAGAAACTTATAGCTGTAAAGAAAAAGATAAATAAGAAATGTTCTACTTCTGTAAATAAATGTATGGTATTAAATTTTATGTTGTGCATTTCAATGAGATGTATCATTTGAAAAGTCATTTTAGTATTTAACTCTAAAAGCTTTGGTATATTTCTTTTTTATAGGCATACAACATAAAATGCATAAAATAACCATGACATATTTGCTGGTGAAAGCCAAGGATTTAAATAAATCTCAGAAGAATTGCCTTCACACGAAGGTTATTTTTTACAATACAAACATTATTGAATTTTATAGGAAACAAGTGTAAAATAGTGTATAAAGTACTGCTTAGTAATAGAGTTGAGCAGACACCTGGATGTTCAGGTTCGGCCAAACTTCGAAAAAAAATCCGGGTTCGGGCTTGAACTTGACCCCAAATTTGACCCCGAACCTGAACCCCATTGAAGTCAATGGGAACCCGAACATTTGGGCGCAAAAATGGCTCTAAAAAGTCCTGGAGAAGGCTGCAAAAGGAAGCAAAATGGGGGTAAGAGTAGGACAAGTGCCCTGCAAACAAATGTGGATAGGGAAATCACTTAACATAACATAAAATACATAAAAATTAAAACTACAGCTTAGCCATAAAATAGCACTAGATGGAATCTTTGATTTTAGCTTTGGAAGAACATAAATCAAAATCTGTCAGGCTGTCAGGAGGATCACCAGAATTATCCATTTGAGAGAGGATTGGAGTGCAGGGTGTTCTCTTTTATTGTTCAAACTGAGCTCAACTCCTGATGCATGGAGAAGCCTCTGCCTTCACAAGCCTCTGCTATTGTATATAGTTTATACTAAGTGACCCATAGGTTGAGGAGGCGGTTACCGTGGTGGTGTAGGTGGAAGCGGCGGTGGAGGAGGTAGCCAACACTGTTTGTTATTTTTTTATTGGGGTAGCCCCCAAAATATTTGGACAAAAAAAAAAAGAAACATTTGCAGCCTGCGGTGCATTTCTTTTCAGTCCTGATGCATGGAGAAACGCTCAACTCCTGATGCATGGAGAAAAGGCATTCACAAGCCTCTGCTATTGTGTATATAGTTTATACTAAGTTATCCATAGGGTGAGGAGGCGGTGACCGTGGCGGTGTAGATGGAAGCAGCGGTGGAGGAGGAGGAGGTAGCCAACACTGTTTTTTATTGGATTGTGTTTTTTTTTTGGTTTGTTTTTTAAATTGGGGTAGCCCCCAAAATATTGGGACATATAAAAAAAAAGAAACATTTGCGGCCTGCGGTTCTTTTCTTGCAGTTCAATAACGCTATCAGGTTTTTAAAACTGTCCGTCTCCACCAGACGGAATGACAGCATTTCAAAGACCACAAATTTTGAAACGCTGGCATTCAGGGCCAGGGATTGCGGGTGGCTAGGGGGTTACTTCCTCTTTCTCTCCAGTGTTTGGAAGATGGACAGCTGAACGCTTCCATGGGACAGTGTGGAGATGCTGGACAATTGTGTACCTGGCCTATGCTGGTGCAGGAACCCGCCCTCCAAGCCACTTGTGAATGACTGGCCTGATAACCGTGGAAATGACCCCTCTTCCTCCTCCTCTTCCTCCTGTGCCACATCCTCTTTCATCATCGCCCGAAGCGTTTTTTTCAATGAGACATAGAAGCGGGATAGTTAGGCTCAGAACGGCGTCATTGGCACTGGCCATGTTGGTGGAGTACTCGAAACAGCGCAACATGGCACACAGGTCTCGCATGGAGACTCACTCATTGGTGGTGAAGTGGTGCTGTTCCGCAGAGAGACTGACCCGTGCGTGCTGCAGCTGAAACTCCACTATCTCCTATTGCTGCTCGCACAGTCTCTCCAGCATGTGCAAGGTGGAGTTCCACCTTGTGGGCGCGTCGCATATGAGGCGGCCGAAGTTACGCTGCAGCACAGACAGGCGAGCAGCAGCAGGGTGAGAAGGCCCGAAAGCATGCACAGATGGCACGTGCTTTCTGCAGCAGCTCTGATATGTATGGGTAGTTTTTCAGGAATTTCTGCACCACCAAATTCAGCACATGCGCCAGGCAAGGGATGTGCGTCAAACTGGCTAGGCCCAGAGCTGCTACGAGATTTTGCCCATTATCGCACACCACCAGGCCGGGCTTGTGGCTCAGTTGCAACAACCACTCATTGGTCTGTTGTTCCATGCCCGTCCACATCTCCTGCGCGGTGTGGGGTTTTCCCCCCAAACATATGAGTTTGAAAACAGCCTGCTGTCGTTTCCCCCTGGCTGTGCTGAAGTTGGTGGTGAAGGTGTTACACTGACCGGATGAGGAGGTGGTAGAGGAGGAGGAAGCGGAGTAGGAGGAGGAGGCAACAGGAGGCAAAGCTGTGTACCCAAATAAAGATTGTCAAACGTTGTATCCTGGAACTGTGTCCCATCCGGTTACTGGCGAAATGGGTCTGACCTATTCTAATCAAAGGGCATAACCATCGGTTACCCAAGTCCCGCTTTAATTGGTGGCAAGCTGCGAGATCCCATGTCCCTGCCAACAGACCCATGGACTACAGTGCTCTAAAGTGACCTACACTGCAGGACTTGTGTGGAGCCAGAGGAATAACGCCTGGTGGGCGTAACAAAACCGAATTGACTGATGCACTGATGGAGGACGACCAGGCATGCAGTGAGGCAATGAACCCCAGCCAGGGGCCGGAGATGAGGAGGAAGTGCGCAAGGAGGTGGAACGGCACCTGGCATATTTCCGAGAGCCACCCTCAGAGGAGATTGTCAGCAGGACCTTGCCAATAGACAGAGGGCGACCTCCATGAACCCAGATAAAGGAAGAAGGGAGTAGAGGGTGCCGGGAAGCACAACCACCCTGGCCCACAAGCTACCATACAATGCCTTCAAAGAGTTCAAGGAAGCAGAAGAAGGCATCGATTACTTTTTACAAGACTTTGAGCGCCAGTGCCTACTCCAAGACGTGGACCCCAGCGACTGTGTCACCATCCTGGCCAGCAAACTAGTAGGGAAGGCAGCGGATATTTACCGGGCTGTACCAGAAGAGCAGATCAGAGACTATCCCTTTATTACACAAATCCTCCTGGCCCGGTATGCGGTCACCCCCGAGCAATACCGCCAAAAGTTTAGGGAGACCTAGAAAGGGGAGAAGGACTCCCATGCGCAGTGGGCATGCCACATCACAAGGGCCACCCAGAACTGGCTCAACTCCCATCAAGCCAAGTTCCCGGAGGAGATTACCCAGCTCGTCATGCTAGAGCACTTTTTCAAGGGGCTCCCCAACTACACGGCTGGTGAGAGATCACCAGCCCCAAGAAGTATTGGTAAGAGCTGCTGAAGCTAGCTCACGATATCCCCTTGGCAGGGCATTTGGGCAGGAGCTGGACAGCGTCTCGGCTCACCCACAGCTTCTTCTGGCTTGTGGTTCAGGTTGGCTCAACTCTACATAGTGCATTAAGGAAATAAAATACAATTATAGGCACAGATCAAAAACAGTACTAACAAATAACTAACACCACCCCCATATGGCCCTCCAACCATGTGATATCACATCTCTCAGGATCTGAGGCAGTACTGCTAGATGTCTGCCAGAGAGTGGGGAAGAGAAGGGACCGGCACAGGGCCCCCCTCCATCCCCTACCTATTAGTGAAGATCCGTTCGGCAGAGTAGCTGTCGACATTATAGTTGCATATTCAGTTTGGTGACTCTAGAGAACCTTGGGCCAATGTCACGTCCCCGTGACCGCGACTTTGCATTCGGATGTCTGCCCTATCAACTTTCGATGCCTGAGAAATGGCTACCACATCCAAGGAAGGCAGCAGGCGCGCAAATTACCCACTCCCAGCGCGGGGAGGTAGTGAAGACAAATAACAATACAGGACTCTTTAGAGGCCCTGTAATTGTAATGAGTCCACTTGAAATCCTTTAACTATAATCAATTGGAGGTCAAGTCTGGAGCAGAGCGACTGACCCGTGCGTGCTGCAGCTGAAACTCCACTATTGCCTGCTGCTGCTCGCACAGTCTCTCCAGCATGTGCAAGGTGGAGTTCCACCTTGTAGGCATGTCGCATATGAGGCGGTGAGCGGGAAGGCCAAAGTTACGCTGCAGCGCAGACAGGCAAGCAGCAGCAGGGGGATAACATTAAAAACGCGCACAGCCGCTACAGTGACTGTGACACCCTGTTCCAAGTTGCGGATCAGTCTGGTGATGGCTTCTGGTATCCAGTACTCTTTTTACTGAAGCTGCATCAGGGTCCTGGTATGTGGCCTCACAAACGCTGGTGCTCAACACCAGGGGGCATGTGGTTACCCTGCACCAGACCCTGCTAATACATTCCACACTGTGACTCCTAACTTCAACATCAGGCATACTGGGTCCCAGTCCGACCGCCACCCAGACAGTGTCTGGGACCTGGTCACTGAACTGCGAAACTGTTATGGTTCCTTTTATCGCTCCATCTGTTACTTGGATAACTGTGGGAATTCTAAAGATAATACATGCCGACGAGCGCTAGGGGACGCCGCTCCGCTTTTGCACCCTGCTCCCTCTTATGCTGTGCTGGTGCCTCTGTGCAAACAGTGCCTCTTCTTCCAAACTGCACATGTCACTCGCATGACCTTGATTCCATGTGGGGTCTAGGACCTCATCATCCTCCACATCATCTTCCACCCACTCCTCAACCCTGCCCTCCTTGCCGGTCTGCACACTGCAGAAAGCCACAGTAGTTGGAACCTGTGTTTTTCAGCATGTAAACTCTGCAAAGGACAAATGGGAATTGTTTTAGAATTGCATCCAGGCAACAGTTTTCCCTATAAACTGACCTCTCAGTTTGACTTGTGAGGGTATTGCCCCCGAATTACGATATTGTTATATTGGTATTTGACGGTTCTATTTGACTGTCAGATATGAAGTGCAGGCCGCAAATGTACTATTTAGCACCCAACATTTTTTTTGAATTGGTCAAACTGCACTGTAACCACAGTATTTGATGCTTTTATTTGACTGTCGGATATGAAGTGCAGGCCGCAAATTTACTTTTTATCACCCAAAACTATTAGAATTTTTCAAAGTGCACTGTAAGCACAGTGTTTGACGGTTCTATTTGACTCTCAGATATGAAGTGTCAAATGCAAAAGAAATCCATAGACGGGGATTATTCCGTCCAGGCTCTTAACACCGAGCTGATATATTCACACTCACACTTTGAGGAGCTATAACACCTTTGTTCTTGTGGAATTATATCGTTCATACATACTGTACCATTATTTGTATTTTTGTTTCTCACTTTTTTTAAGTTACTCTGCTGGCCAGTATTTCTACAAAACGTATGTACATTTTCTGATTTTTAGCGCTGTTCACCTTTCTATTTTATCAGATATGAAGTGCACCGCATGACGCAAATGTACTATTTAGCACCCAAAACTATTTTAATTTTTCAAAGTGCTCTGTAAGCACAGTGTTTGATGGTTCTTTGACTCTCAGATATGAAGAGTAGCGCAGGATGCAAATTTAAGGGTTTAAATTTAAGGGTTTTATTAGACTTCAAGAAAATGCAGTACGCAAATGTACTATTTAGCACTAGAGATGTCGCGAACCGTCCGCGAACTTCTCGTGAACGGTTCGCCACGAACCGTTCGTGGCGAACTTCGGTCAGCTGACACATCCCGGCCAATCTCCGGCAGACCCTCCCTCCCAGACCCTCCCACCTCCTGGACAGCATCCATGTTGAAGCTACCTTCAACATGGATGCTGTCCAGGAAGTAGGAGGGTCTGGGAGGGAGGGTCTGCCGGAGATTGGTCGGGATGTGTCAGCTGACTGGAGTTCGCCGCGAACGGTTCGTGGTGAACCGTTCGCGAGAAGTTCGCGGACGGTTAGCGACATCTCTATTTAGCACCCAATAAATTGCAGTATTTAAAAATGCCTACATGTTGCCCAATGAGCTACCAGAACAGGATTAAAGTAATGTGCCTGGCACACATGCAGTTGCAAGTGCACTGCACTCTGCGTGGCACTGGGCTCAGGGCAGGGTACAAAAATGTAGTATAGCACCCACTAAAGTAATCACTGTAGTTTGCAGATTCAACACCAGAATTCTTTCCTAATCTGTCCCTAACAGCTGCAGCATCCTCTCCCTACACTAATAAGAGCTCATGTGCGTGCAGCGCGACGGAACTCCAGCTTATATATAGAGGCTGGGTCACATGCTGCACTGGCTATTCACAGCCATGCCATTAGTAGGCATGGCTGTGATGGTTTCTAAGGGCAAAAAAGTCAAACACTATTGATTGGCTTCCCTGCAGCCTTTCAAAACGTGCCATTAAATCGCCGAACACCGAACTCCAACCCAAACATTCAGGTCCGGGGTCCAAAAACCGTAATGTTCGGTACGAATCTGAACTTTGTGGTTCGGGTTGGCTCAACTCTACATAGTGCATTAAGGAAATAAAATACAATTATAGGCACAGATCAAAAACAGTACTAACAAATAACTAACAACACCCCCATATGTCTCTCCAACCATGTGATATCACAATGCCCTGCCAGTTCTGCACAAAGTGTCTTTTATCTGAAAAGGCAGTGTGTTTACATTAAAAAGCCTACAGGCACAGGCTATAGACACCAGAAGCCCTACATTAAGCAGTAGTGCTTTTGGTGACTATAGGGGCCCTTTAATGTGAGGTAAATTAGAGATTAGTGCCACTAATAATAGATTGGATTGCCTACTTACCACCAGATGAAGACAAGAGGATGATGATGGGCTCAGGCTACAGTCTGGCACCACAGTTCTGGTGTAGAAGAGGCTCTCTGGAGACTGTTTGTATCAGTACTCACAACAATTAACGGACAGGAAGCAGCTCAGGGCCTGACCGTGAGTATGCCTACAAGGCCCACCCATAAATCCACCTACATGGCCCACCCATGAGTTCTCTCACAGGGAGTGACATGAATGTGTGTAGGGGATGTGTTATGTGTTATTGTAGATGTAATGTGTGTGTGTGTGTGTGTGTGTTCTTAGTGTATAGGGATACCAATTTGTGTAAAGGATGTAGTGTGGGAGTATAGGGGATGCAGTGTGTGTTTGTGTGTAAGGAATACATTGTATGTTTCTGGGGGTGTGTTTCTGTGTATGTAATTTAATGCAGTGTGTGTCTGTAAGGGGTGCATTGAGTGTGTGTAAGAGATGCCTTTTTGTTTCTGTGTGTGTAAGAGAATCAGTGTGTGTGTGCACGTAAGGGATGCATTGTTTGTTTTGGTGTGTCTGTGTATGAGTAGGGATGCATTGTATATGTGTGTAGTGTAAAAGAGAGGGTTTGTGGGGTATGATAGGGACTGAGAGGGGAGCAGCTCTTTATTTTTTTACAGTGCTCTCCTGTCAATTAGTGATCTCCCCTTCTGTCCTTTAGTGCTCTCCCTAGGCCCCCTGTCCCTCTGCAGTCCCCCCTTGGGGGTCTTCTCTATCCCCCCCCCTTAGTGGTAATCCTCTCCCGCCACCGCCATTAGTGGTCCTCCATCTCCCCCCCTCTCCCAAAATCCTTAGTGGTCATTCCCCACTTAGTGCAGACTGTTGGGAGGCATGACGAAGTATACCTAAGTGTCAGGAATAAGATTGTACATGCAGAATTGCTGCAGATCCCCCTCCCCATAAGCAATTATTATTTCAACAAAGTCCCCCATGGAGCTCACACTTTGTAAAAATGTTGTCAGGTTTGTGGTGTATATGATCTTATTATGATTATTATCATTTATAAATGCTGTAAAATGAGTGGACTAACAGACACATATATGTAACCAGACAAGTTGGACACACAGGAACAGAGAGATTGAGGACACGGTTCAATGAGCTTACATGCTAGATGGAGTGGGGTATAGTGATACAAAAGGTAAGAATATAGTAGAAAAGTAGGTTTCTAAGATAGTATTCACTGAGGATTTAGTGTTTTGTTTGAGGATAGTTGCAGGAGAGGAATCAGGGTGCAGGGAGAGAAAGCTGTTCACAGTTTAATTGATATGCATTAAGGTCCCTAGAGTAATATATCTGACTGATGGAAATTGCCCCAGAAATACTGTGATAGGGGCAAATAACCAGTAAAAAGATATATGTAATATATCAAAGATACCATGTAATGACTCAAAGCTAAAAACGGTAAATAGTATAATTGGGAGGATCTGTTCTAAAGTTTTCAGAAATCCAATCCCAAAATGAGTTAGCAAAACAAAGTTTTGCAATCACAGAGAACAAGGATAATATTGTTGCTGTAAAGGTGTTACAAAATAAATTATTGTGTTATACAAAAGGACAAATCATAAGTGAGATATAATGTAACACTTTTTAGATCCGCTAATCGTGCTCAAATGAGTAAGCTGCCTCTGAGATATAATGTAACACTTTTTAGAGAAGCTAATCGTGCTCAAATGTGTAAGCTGCCTCTGTGAAGAGAGAACTTAGCCGTAATTGCAGTGGGAGCAAATAGAGGAGTGTTATGTCTCAGTTGTGAAACCTATCATGAGGAAGGTGCTCCTAAAAGTCACTTATCACCTAATGGTAAAAAACCCCAAGATTGCCATACGGTGCATAAATGGCAAAATGTATACTCAGGGACCGAGATAGAAAAATTGTCTTGGTAATGTATAGTAGTAATAATGGTTCAAAGTTCGAAATTACTCTAGGTCCCTGGGAGCCCCTGACGCGCGTTTCGCCCACAACTCAAACAGGCTCCACTTACAATGCCACTGCCAGTATGCGACTCCAGAGCCCAGCCTCTGGTATACCCTCAATAGTGTCGTCTGCACCCTGTACCAAAGCGGATCGTCAGGGTAATCCTTGAAACCCTGTGAAGGTGGAGCAAATTGACATCATGTCGGAATGTGACTTGGCCTTGCGTGCCTCCGTGCAACTCCATTTCCTCCACTGTCCAACCACGGCCAATGCAACACTGACCAACACACACTCACTGACGGACACACACACTCACTCTCTGACTCACTCACTGACAGACACACACACAAACACTCACTAACAGAAACACACACACACTGGGCTGCAAAGATATCCATTGTGGGCCACATGCAGCCCACGGCCCGCAAGTTTGACATGCTTGCTTTACATCCATCAAGGTCCCTTTATATCACAAGGGGAACTCCTCACATATCAATATAATTATAAGATTGGATCATGGTCCACCCAAACTCTTTAGCTCACCCCACAGGATACATTGTGGGGTGTGTTTGTATGTAATTTTGGCTTTTAAATGCAGATGTAAATTTGTGTGCAGTATTAGTGTTTAACTGAAGGGGTGTGTTTGTATATAATTTTGGAGTTTGAATGCAGGGGTGTGTTTGTAAGTAATATTCGTGTTACTTTACAGGAATGTTTGAGTGGCTTTGCATGTTGTGTTGCATGTTGTGTTGGTGTTTGATAGCTTGGATGTATGCACATACACACATACACTGCCACATACAGATGTACATACACATTAAAACTTAGATACAGACATATAAATTCATATATATATAAATATATATATAAATATATATATATATATATATATAAATATATATATACACATATATATATATATACACACACACACACATACACTCACTCTGACACATGCACACACTGACATACATATACACACACAGAAGACAGCCATGACACACAGATACACACACTGAAATACCCACATACACAGATGCACACTCTGGCACACAGATTGACACACTGAAATATACACATACACAGATACAAACCCTGACATTCAGATACACACCTTGACACATACACAAACTCACAATCTGACATACATAGCCATGTACACAAATGAATGTCAAAAGTTTAGCCATCCTCCTTTTGTGTCCAGAAGGGTGGTAGCTTGGGGTTGGTGGGCGCAAGTGTGAGGATCTGCAGCAGCTCACTCCTGCTTATCTTCCCCATGCTGCCACTGCCTCCTCCCTTCTGCACTGTGCTCTCTGTATGAAGCTGAGAGGATGTCACCGGCTTTCACTTCCACCCAGCTCTGCCAATACTACAAGGGCCTGGATGCGCTCCTAAAGGGCCGCATTGCCTAACTGAGCCGACGTTTAGCAGTACCAAAACATGTATGGGCCACCGCTTGGGCATTCAAAGCATGTGTGCCCCAGTGCAGCCACCAGAAAAAGAACTGACCTAAGAGGTTTGCGATGATCTTAATGGCAAACAAATCTATTTCAGTGCACATGGTGTGTTATACAGAATTCAATATTGAGAGAAGTAAACCCTATACATTAGTCGCCTACATTAATGACTTAAATAAATGCAAATGAAACAATGTAACTTTTAACATTTAAAGTGGTAAGTACTTATTGCACTTGTGTCCAAGAAGGAAGGTCACTCCCAAAAAAATTGAAACTTCTATGAAAAAAATGGACTCCAGAAACATCTCATAAAAATATAATTTCGTGTTTTTTACCCCTTCTGGTATTAAAAACAAATTCACCAGAAATTGAACCAGAAATTATAAAGTGCACGACAGTAATCTTTTTTTCTATATATGCACAAAATTAAAATTTGACCGCTTACAAATGCCCTGAAGAAATTGAGCCCTGCCTATAGAGAACTTCTGACTAACAGTAGCCATGTAGGACAAGGGAAGCTGGCAGACCTCAGCCAGTGATAAGAAGAGCTGGAACGTCGGTTGCAGTTACATCAAGTGTGGGGGGTGAATGCTGCTAAGGAGTGAATAGAAATATATAACTATTGGAATAACACCTCAAACTAGTGTCTAAAGACATAATTCAGCAACTACCTCCTCAGGTGTTTCCCCGAAACACACACCACAAGATTCCAATAGGACCAAGATAAGGAGAGGTGCTCTAAATGGTGATAGCTGACCTCCACCAAGAAAATATAGATCACTTATAATTTGCAAATGATAATGTGCAAAACAGGAATGTCTGCCAATATATGTAGACAGACAGGATGCCAAGAAATGGGTACAACTGATATTGCTAGGATACAAAGCATTGAAAACTCTATAAGGTAATTCAGCTCCAATATCCTAAAAAATCTAAGAAAGATCCAAAGATCTTGCATAAATTTGTATAACAATTTATATTCTTAAAATAAAAACAGTAAACCACTCACAAAATAAAGCCATTTTCTACATTCACAATCCTTCACACGAATACACCCCTGCATTCACCAACTCTCCATATAAATACACCGCTGCTCACTCACCCCATACCCAAATGCACCCAGCCAGTCATTAACACATCACTCAAATACACCCTTGCATTCACTATCCCTTCACATAAATGTACTGCTTTATTCACTAACGCAAAACATAACTACATCCAGGGTCATCTTTAATATTGATTGGGCCTTGGGCAAGCATATGATAGGGCCCCCTGCCCCCATTCCACTTCCCAAAGCAGTAGGGGAAACATTTTCCCATGCTTGCATATTTGTATTTAGTCATTATTATTAGCACCAGCAAATTCCGTAACAATGTACAATGGGTGGACAAACAGACATGTAGTTGTAACCAGACAAATGGACACAGGAACAGAGGGGTTGAGGGCCCTAGTCAATGAGCTTACATGCTAGAGGGTATAGTGACACAGAGGGTATAAGTAGGGGTAATGAAATAGGTTGCAAGAAAAGTATTCACTGAGCACTTTATGACAGTTGCATAGGGGGGATGAAAACCCGCTAACCGTTTAAATGACATGCTTTCCTAAAGAAGTGTGTTTTCAAAGATTTTTTTGAAGGAGTGGAGACTGGGTAATAGTCTAACAGAGAAGGGAGTTCTACAGAAAAGGTGCAGCCCTGGAGAAGTCTTTGAGGTGAGCATCAGATGTGGGAGTACAGACAGAGGATAGACTTAGGTCTTCGGCAGAGCGCAAGGGCCTCAACGGGACATACTTGTGTATTACGGAGGATAGGTAGATTGGAGAAGCATTATGTAAGCTTGTAAGCAAGCACCAGAATCTTAAATTGAGCACTCTATCTAACTAGAAGCCAATGTAGGGACTGACAGAGGAGGGAGGAGTAGGAAGTGTGGGCGGACAGGAAAATGAGCAAAGCCGCCGCATTCATTATAGGTTGCATCTGGGACACGTAAGACCACTGAGAAGGGGATTGCAGTAGTCAAGGCGAGAAAGAACAAGGCATGGACCAGCACAGTAGTCGCGTCTGGTGTTAAATAGGGGCAGATGCGAGCTATGTTTTTGAGATGGAAGCGGCAGGATTTGGCGATCGACTGGACATGAGGGGTGAAGGAGAGGTCGGAGTCAAAGAGAAGAATTATATGTGTATGTGTGTATATATATATATATGTGTGTGTGTGTGTGTAACGTCATTCTAAGTGTATTTTAATATAAATACAGATATATATTAATATTAAAATACACTTTTATTAACCTCCCTGGTGGTCTGATTATTTCAGTGTAACGTATGCTGGTATAGCAGATACCTGTTTGCCTATTTTCTCCCGAACTGCTAGAGCCTGAGTGATTTATAGCTCGCAGTTCGGGTGTTGGTTCGAACGATTCCCCATACGAATGTCACCCTCCCAAGTGTATTCTCCCAGCAAAGTAGAACCCAAACATCAGTCGAAACTAGATGAAGGGTGTAACAGGAATGAATTTTAATGGTGCCATACTTTATTATTATTATTATTGCCATTTATATAGCGGCAACGGATTCCGTAGCGCTTTACAATATTTTGAGGGGGGGGGGGTGTAACAATAAATAGGACAATTACAAGAAAACTTACAGGAACAATAGGTTGAAGAGGACCCTGCTCAAACGAGCTTACAGACTATTGGAGGTGGGGTATTTGAAACATTAGGACAATAAATATCAAGTAGGAGTGAAGCAGAGCTGGAGGAGAGAGCAAAGCACTGTCCCATAGGAGAGAGCAGGAGACAGGTATGTAAGGCAGAGATTACTCTGGGAGGCCATAAGCTTTCCTGAAGAGATGGGTTTTAAGGCCCTTCTTAAATGATTGAAGACTAGGGGAGAGTCTGATGGCAGTAGGCAAGCTATTCCATAGGAGAGGAGCCGCCCGCGAGAGGTCCTGCAAGCGCGAGTTGGCTGTACGGGTGCGAGCAGCGGTCAGGAGGTGGTCACGGGCAGAGCGGAGGGCGTGGAGGGGCATATTTATGGATCAGTGAAGAGATATAAGCGGGGCTAGAACTGTTCAGTGCTTTAAATGTATGGGTTAGCACTTTGAATTGACTCCTATAGCATACAGGGAGCCAATGTAAGGACCGGCAGAGGGGTGAGGTGTGAGAGGACCGACTAGAGAGGAAAATCAGTCTAGCTGCAGCATTCATTACAGACTGCAGCGGGGCAATACGGCTTTTGGGAAGACCAATCAGGAGAGGGTTACAGTAATCCATGCGGGAAATTACTAGAGCATGGACAAGCTCCTTGGTAGCATCTTGCGTAAGAAAGGGGCAGATGCGGGCTATGTTTTTGAGTTGGAACCTACAGGACTTGGCAACAAACTGGATGTGAGACTCAAAGGTGAGACCAGAGTCAAGTATGACGCCAAGACAGCGTGCTTGCAGGGATGGACTTATGTGGATATCACTGACTTGAAGGGAGAGCGAGAGAGGAGGATCAGTATTAGGAGGAGGAAAGACAAGGAGTTCAGTTTTAGAGAGGTTAAGTTTCAGAAAGCGTGAAGACATCCAGTCAGAGATGGAAGAAAGGCAAGCAGTGACACGTTGCAGGACAGCAGGGGAGAGGTCCGGGGAGGAGAGGTATATCTGAGTGTCATCAGCGTACAGGTGGTAGTGGAATCCAAAAGAGGCAATCAGTTTACCAAGAGAGGCGGTATAAAGAGAAAATAGAAGGGGACCAAGGACAGACCCTTGGGGAACTCCAACCGAGACAGGACGAGTGGAGGAGGTATCCTTGGAAAAGGAGACACTGAATGAGCGTTGGGAGAGATAGGAGGAAAACCAAGAGAGGACTGAGTCACAGAGACCGAGCGATTGAAGAGTTTGAAGGAGGAGAGCATGATCAACGGTGTCAAAGGCAGCAGAGAGGTCAAGGAGAATTAATATGGAGTAGTGACCTTTGGATTTAGCGGAGATTAGGTCATTAGTCACTTTGATAAGAGCAGTCTCAGTAGAGTGGAGAGGGCGGAAGCCAGACTGAAGAGGGTCAAGGAGAGAGTTGGAATTAAGGAAGCGGGACACACGGGTAAAGACAAGCCTTTCCAAAAGCTTTGATGAGAAAGGGAGCAGGGATATGGGACGATAGTTAGAAGGGGAGGATGGGTCAAGAGATGGTTTTTTCAGGATAGGTATTACAGTGGCATGTTTAAGGTCAGCAGGAACAGTGCCAGAAGAGAGAGAGCAGTTAAAGATGTGTGTTAGGGTAGGCACAAGACAAGGGGAGAGAGATCTGATGAGGTGAGATGGGACAGGATCGAGCGGGCAAGTGGTGGGGCGAGAGGAATGGAGAAGCGCAGCCACCTCTTGTTCAGTAGCCGGTAGAAAGTCTGGAGGGTAGGGAAAGCAAGATTTACATGTGGTTGAGAAAGAGAACGGCAAGGAGGGGAGAATTGTTTCCTTAGCTGTTTAATCTTGTCGGTAAAGTAGCATGCAAAGCTATCAGCTGTAAGGTTAGTTTGGGGGGTGGCCACAGCAGGGCGGAGAAGGGAATTAAAGGTGTCAAAGAGGCGTCTGGGATTGCGGGAGCATGAACTAATGAGAGAGGAAAAGTATGACTGTTTGGCGAGGGCGAGGGCTGCGCTGTATGAAAGCAACATGAATCTATAATGGAGAAAGTCTGCCTGGGTGCGGGACTTCCTCCAGGAGCGTTCAGCACAACGGGAGCAACTCTGCAGATAGCGTGTTGATTTATTATGCCATGGTTGGGGTCGTGTTCTCCTCGAGGTGCATGTTTTGAGCGGGGCTGCAGCGTTCAAGGCAGATGTGAGGGTAGTGTTATATGTGGAGATGGCCAGTGAGAGACAGGAGAGGGAAGGGATGGATAGCAGTTGTGAATCAATGTCAGCTGACAGCTGCTTGAGGTCAATAGAGTTAAGGTTCCTCCTGAGCTGAGGGGGGTGAGGCTGAGATTGTTGGGTGAGGGGGTAATTGAGAGCAAATGATAAGAGGTGGTGATCAGAGAGAGGAAATGGGGTGTTGCAGATATTAGATATTGTACATGAAGAAGAGAAAATAAGGTCGAGGGTATTGCCAGCTACATGAGTGGGAGAATTAGCCCACTGCAAAAGTCCAAGGGAGGAAGTGATTGAAAGTAGTTTAGAGGCTGCTGGGGTCAAAGGTGGGTTAACAGGAATATTGAAGTCTCCAAGAATTAGGGATGGGATGTTGACTTGACTTTTATGCAAGTCCCTATGCAAGGGGCACTCTTACATGGACCTTGTGGGGGACTCCAACACAAAGTTACAAACCAATAACAACAATGTTACAAAGTATGACACTCCCCTACATACCATACGATCCCTCCTCTCTGCCTGGGATATAATGGAGTCAGATACTATAATAACTCAATTATCTCCGGCCAGAAAAAAAACAAATTTTCCATAAAACTTCAAAAGTACCAGTGATGACCAGTCAGGCGTTTTGGGTTGACAACGTCAACAGCAGGACACCCAGCTCTATTCACAGCCATTGAATGTGTTTGGTGGTTCACAAAGATACATCTGGCAACTTTCCAAATGAAGTCAGAATGAACCACAGGCTTGTCACACTTTTTTTTTTTAACAGAATGTAGGCATTCCACAAGCATTGCTCAAGAAGAAGCCTGAAGATCTTCTTGTAGTACTTCTTTTGTGGTTTCCTCATTGTTGGGTAGAATGTCATTGCTTGGTCAGGTATGTCGACACCTCCCATGGTGTTATTGTAGTCTATCACTACTTATGGCTTCACGATTTCTTTCCCACCTTTCGTGCGTACCATAACAGGGACGTTATTATGAACTGTACTCATTAGGCACACATCTTTCTTGTCACGCCATCGCAGTGCCATAATTTTGCCTTTTTGCCAGGCAACCATTTCTCCAGTCGTCAGCTTCTTATTGCCAAACATTGGCGGCATGTCGTGCCAGTTAGCCCTAATGGTTCCATAGGCATCTGTTTTGTTTTGCAGAAGAAACTCATTAAGGTATTGAGACGTATAAAAGTTGTCTCAATGATTGAAAGAACGGAAGATGTTGCCATTCCATAGTTGCTGTATTTTGGATTGAATTTTGTTCCTTTTCCAGTGTAAATGACTGAATTCCAAATGTAGCTAGTTGACGATTCGCATAGCATGTAGGATTTTACACCAAATCATGCTCTTTTTGATGCAATGTATTGTACCCAGCTGAGCCTTCCCTTGTAGGTCATTAGTCTTTCATCAATGCTGATCTCTCTTTCTGGCATATAGCTCCATTGGAAATTCTTTGGAAACATTTGAGATACTTCCCAAATTTTCTTTAGTTTTGGTGTAAAAATTTCATGATCAGGGAAAATCTGTACTCTGACATGACCGTACCAAATAGTGGAGTGGCGAGTAATTTATTAGTTGTCCAATACCACTTCTGCAGGGGTTTCCCCACCACTCCTTCGCACATCACTGAGCTCAGTCACAGACTTGTTGCTGTCGTCACTTTCAGTGTCTGATGACGAATTTTCCCATGAATCACTATCACTCAATTCTACAAGTGATTCTAATTCACTATCACTGTTTCCTAGCTGGTCTAAAACTACTTTTGACCTAAAGGGATGTTTTTGGATGCCATGGACGTTCTCAAGTTTCCAGGCAGAAAGAACGGTAAAAGCACAAGCAGGACACTGCACAGAGCACTGGGGCAAAACTGAGGAGAAAAGGTTTGATACAGTGTAATCTGTTAGGATTACATTACTGTATCACAATGTATTACTATATGTGTATTTGTACTTTTATTTTTTTCTGCCCTGGTTCCGCCAGGCAGCGATTACAGGGAAAGGGAACCTGGAAGAACCTGGAAGACACCAGGGGCTCGTAGGGACAAGGTAAGTGATACTACAGAGTAATCTGAAGCGTGGCTCAGGGTTACCGCTTTTGGTACTGAAAATTATGTATGTATGTGTATATAAAAGTACTTAGAGAAAATAAATATATATATATATTTATATATATATATATATATATATGTGTGTGTGTGTGTTTGTATGATCTAAGTACTTTTTATTCAATTTAAAAACTGTTTACTAACTTTTACTAACTTTTTACTAACTTTTTTTACAGTCATGAGGGGGGCAGCTTGAGAATTCAGGCAGTCCCCCTGCAGGCACTGCATAAGCTGGCTATTTCGGCCATGTGATCGCAAGGACCCCGCAATCACATGGCTGGGGGGGCTGGATCGGCAGATCCCAGGATCGCGACCGCCGACGGGGGAACGGCGGAGTCCTTGTAAGTTCAAAGGATGGTGGGGACATTCTATGCCGCTGGCCGTTTAGGACTGTCTAAAAAAGAATGGCATAGAACGCCTGCCGTCCTTAAGGGGTTAAAGATGTCCCTGACTACATCCCTACGTCTCAACATAAACACACTCCTGCATATACTCCCTTGCATTCATTAACTCTGGGCGCAAGCACACTCCTGCATTCACTAACCTGTCACACAAAAACATATTTTGAGCACTTTTGTTGTGGTCTAAACTCTAAGCCAAGATAGTAGATATATCTGATTATTGTTACTATTTTTTCTATTATTATATCAGTATTCTTATCACTTTTAGACGTAAAATAAGTGTATTTACTTATTTGGGTTCTTTGAAAAAAGTAACCAACATCTACTATATTTTGAAAAACAAAGGTCCAATATTTTCACTTTGTAAAAACATGCTTTGTCTTTCCAAATCTAAATCCTGTTATTGAAAATGTAATGGAAAATCTAGTTTCCATACAAACTATTTCTGCATGGTAGAGAGGAGATACTTCCTTTCTAAAAAAACATTCAGACACTTTCAAACAACACAGTCAGGATATTGAGCAATTTTGTTTACATGACCATGAAGGTTCAAGGAGAGAAGGATCAGAGAATGAAATGTTCCCTGCCTGCCTATAAAGCCTGAATATCTCTAGCAGCTGCAATGCAAAGGAGAAGTAGGTTCTAAATATTTGCTGTATTTTGCCATCAATTAGAATGAGGGGACCTTGTGCCTCTTCTCTCTCCCTAACCTCGTTTACACTACCTTTCAGTCAGTCAGACACTAGGGGAGCTGGAACTTTAGATGCTCGCTAGTATTCCAGACAATTGATCCCCGGGCACCGTTTAGTAGATCTCCCTTTTTTTCAAGTTCTACTTTTTGTTTGCATATCCCTTTTTATCCTTAGATTGATTAAAGGTGGGGCCTCCCTTCCTCATTTCTTATACAGTGGAGCTCTCCTGATGTTGGCTTTCCCCTTGTGGGACTCTATACATCACCTACTCCTGTTACCTACATATTTTGGAGGGTTACCCCCTAATTGGAGCTCCCTATTAGGTGGTTACAGTGGTGCAGCTCATGAGCCCTTGACTTGTATCCGGACTCCTGACCTGCACTCTGTTTAGTTTATTTCTCCATCTGGTATAGAGGCAGTGTTCAACAGGGAGCTGACACATCTGAGATTTTTTTTTTATCATAAACCTTTACATTAGATAATAGCAAAAGTTTGCTTTTTTAATTATAGTTTTGGAGGAATTACTTGTTTTGAGCAATTTTATCAATTTTCAAATTCAACATTATGTCTTTACCAATCAGGTTTCCCCAGATCAATATCATCCTTCAAACAACAAAATAACAAAAAGCATGACCAAATCCTCACTTCACTATGCCTGCAAATAGCTCTTCCCATTACCCCATCAATAAAGACAATACACCTCTTAAAGTGGGTATGACAATGGACTTATATTGAACTTTTGTTAAGTTAACATTCAAATAAAATTGTAACAGTAGCAGTCGATTTATAAATTATGCATTGCTATATTGTTTTTGTTAAATGTCTTGTGTAATCCCCCTGTCCTGTTGAAGCTCTGTTGCAAATAGATGAATTTAGCTACGAAGACATTCTGTTGGTTTAACACAACCATCTGTTGGTTTAACATAGCCATCTACAGAGGCATTGCATGTGTCAGTTCCATCTATTGGTTGTATGTTCCTAGTCACCAATGTGTTTGAATATATTTTGCATATATAATGATTGTCTTTCTTCCTATAACTTACACTCCTCTGCATAGTTTTATTTTATTGTCATATGGTTGCCTGTATGATTCTGCATATGATTATGTTTTATGTACTGTATTGAGTGCGTCACCATAAGCATAATGTAATTCTGATAGAGGCTAGTCCTGAGTGGAAAATAAATAAATAGTTCTGATAGTAACTGTGTCCTGTCTGGCAGAGTTATAGAACCAGTATTATGACTTGTCTGTTATAAAGATAGCGTAAGAGTAAAACATGAAAAGCTGCTTGTTAATTTACTTTTTTGTTATCTACAGGTAAAATAAAATAAGTTTTTCTTAGTCCAAGAAATATACAAAGTAACTTATTATAACATAAAATAAATATATTTCTAAGTTATTTTTTTGAGTAGAGAACAGAGAACTTATTTAAAACATTATTGAAGGAGTTATACGAGTTATAGCCCTTTAGAAATGTTGTTAATTAATAGTTTGCAGTCTTTTGTATATTGATCCTTTTTCTTCCAAAAGGAATTACGAAAATTGTTCATTAAAGAAACAAACACAGCCAAATTAAAACATCCAGGTTTAGAAATGGGAAAAGGCTTTTAAAAAATAAAATAAAAAAATAAACAAAGCAAGTATTTTAGCACCTGTAAATCAGTCTGAATGAGGAGTTAAATCAAATGCAGAGAGAAAGCCAAGCTGGGTCTGATAGCCAAGGAGTCTTGTCTGAAGAAAGGATTAAGCCAAATGTAGAGAGAAAACCCATCCGAGTCAGAAAGCCAGAAAACATTTTCCGAAATGCTGGTTATAGCAAATAGGCTTTAGTGTTTCAGTGGTATGTTTAACGATTTAGCAGCACCTGGAGAACAAGAGTTAGTGCACACATGAATAGCATAGGGACACAATTAATAATGCTTAATTATAGCATAATGTAACAGCGTCAGTGTCTCCTAAAGGAACAGTATTTTAATCACTAAATTATCTTAAAGGAATTTTTACCCCAAACATGAGTTTCTTAAAGGAACAATATAAAATTAACTGAAATCATTTAGCAAAACATGACAACCAGCTTCTGGCTTCACTGTTCCTTGGTACCGGGGACCTTTACCCAAAGAGCTGGTCTGAGAGCCACAAATGTTTTTGTAAAGACTATGGCTAGTGCCTTCTAAAGGCAGCAGCTAGTGCCAGTACAGGCAAATGATTTGATACCTGTCTGGAAGGAGGAGCAAAGGAGGAGGGGCTGTTATCCGCATGGAAAGCAGAAGGGCCTGCACACTGAGACCAGTCCAGCTGGAGGAAATATAAGTTGACCCTGTCCTTTTCTGAAAGATAGACTTGAAGGAGAAGTTGCTCATGAGGTCCATATGAAAAAAATAAAAGATGCTCTATTTTGCTTAAAAAAGCAGGAAAGGAAGTGGTAGGTCAAAACACTATCTTCACCATACTGTGGTCTCCTCCTTGCCTTAGCAGGCAGATCTGTGCAGAAAACCCAAAATGCCAAGCACAAGGTAGCGGGATGACCAGGGGCCGAAAACTGAAGCACGAACTGTTCATCAGATCCGGCTCATCAAACTGTTCATCAGATTCACTTGTTCCCAACTTGCAACATTATTGCATCCCTAGGGCAGTGTTGCTAGGCCAAAACATGTGAGAGTAGTCATGATGCCCCATATCTAAAGGGCAGGGAGGCCACCTTACTGTTGTCAACATCATCTGGCTGCTGAAATTATAGGGACTAGCAGTGGAGCTCAGTTACTCAGCTGCTTCCCTCCTTACAACTGCAGAATACAGTTTAGTGAGCATAGCCCTTCATCCAAACACCAGCCAAGATGTGATGCAGGTTGAAAACAAGAACACTTCGTGAACAAAACCACACATATTTTTACAGAATTGACGTCCATTGAACCTGCAGGGGGTGTTTCAGTGAACAAGTTCCGATCTGATGAACAGTACTAGGTAGCTGGATCTGATGAACAGTTCAGTTTTGGGCATCTGGTTATTCGACTACCTGGTGGCTAGCATTTTGGGTGTTCTGTACAGCTCTGCCTGCTAAGGCCAACGCAAGACCGCAGGATGGTGGAATTTTTTTTTTTTATAGCCCTGTTAATATGTCCTTTGTAACAGGCTGTTATATTTATCAGCAAGAAATCCAAACTTGGGGGTGCATTATCTATAATTGTCTGGGAGTATCACTGGCCATGTATGCTCATACTTGTGACATTTGACAACCTACAAACAAAAAAAGATAAACAAAAGCAAAAGAGGAATGGTTAGTGAGAAGTAGCCAATAATGTTGCCAATGAAAATCACTCTAAAATGATTAGGTGAGCACCTCATAAACATTGTAAGCCTTTCTAAGACAGAAATTACTCTTGGGTTACCTCTAGCAGAGAAATTGTAGGTGTCTAACAATTCATACAACAAAAAGGTAATTTAGAACAAGAACAATGTACAGGTATATTATTAACACAGACTGATTTCTAACCACATTCTTTGCAGTTTAAAGACGCATTACTGCGAGTATTATTGCTGTGGAGCTCTGTTATAAGTTCAGACACACCAAGGATACTGAGCGCCTACAACAGAGGGACATTAGTATAGAAAAGAGGGACAGAGCGAATTGGGCCCAAAATAGGGACTGTCCCTCCTAAATAGGGATACTTGGGAGTTATGTAATACTTACAGGTTAAAAGGGTTAAAAATTAAATATGTATCTACTGTAAATGGGCAGACTATTCTTGAAATAGTCTAGTTAAATGTCAGCTTAAAAAATGACCCTGTTGCTGACCATCAATGAGAACCTTTTGACCTCGCTACCAGAAATACATGTTGTTGGTTGCTGAATAAGCAATATTGGGTTTTACTGTAACTTCTGTCTATAAATATGTTCAGCTGTCTCAAATTAAAGTGTGGTCGTCTTGAACTGACATACAGTGTTGCGTACTGATTCAGTAAAAGATGACCACATGGACATCCATATCTAAAGGTGAAATGCATGGATGCGCCCAAATTTCTAGTATCTGCTACAGCAAGCATGTCAAACTCAGAAGCTAGAGAGGGCCAAATAAACAAGGTTTAAGTTTATGTGGGCCGCTTAAAAAACAACCATAAGTTTTCACACCGTCTACTAAACTCTAGCCCCCCCTTGTCTACTAAATCCCAGTCTCCCCCCTCCTCTACTATATGCCAGTCCCCCCGTCTACTAAACAAATGCTACTGTTTACATTTTTTTTTTAAAAGAAAATAACAGCCAACAAGCAGAGTCCGCAGCTTAAAAAACCAGATCCTCCCGTTACTCCTTGAAACCCTCACACACACTCACTGAGACACACTCCCTGACAGATACACACACACACACTGACAGACACACAGAATCACTTCAACACACACACTCACAGACACACACATTCACTGACAGACACACACACACACAGACTCATTGACAGACATACACACACACACACAGCCAGGCACGCAGACAGCCAGACACACAGGCAGCCATACACCTATACACACAGACAGCCATATATACACATAGACAGTCATACACTTATACCCACAGATAGCCAGGCACACATACAGCCGCCATACACCTATACACACAGACAGCCATAAACAAACATACACAGCCATACATACAGACAGCTATACACACACACACAGCCATACACCTATACACATAGACAGCCATACACACACAGCCATACACATACACAGCCATACACACAGACAGCCATACACCTATACACACAGACAGCCATAAACACACACACAGCCATACATACAGGCAGCCATACACACACACACACACACACACACAGCCATACACCTATACACACAGACAGCCATACACACACACACAGCCATGCACCTGTACACACAGGCAGTCATACACAGCCATACACCTGTACACACAGGCAGTCATACACAGCCATACACCTATACACATACAGACATACACACACACAGACATACACCTATACACACAGACAGACAGCCATATACCTATACACATAGACAGCCATACACCCAGGGCTCGAGTCCTGCAGGAACGCATGGGAACGGCGTTCCTGCACTTTTTCCAAAGCAGGAACGCCGTTCCCGCTAGTGATCCTGCAGGACAGGTGTTCACAGGGGGAGCAATGTCGCTGTGCTGCCTCATTCCTCCCAGTCCCCAGCATACTGCCGCCCACAATGCACTGTCTGCTGTTGGTGGTATAATGGCTGTCACGATGCAGGAGATGTGCCTGCTCACACTACTCTCCCCCGCGGTAGTTTACTGAGGAGTGAAGACTGCAGTGGGCGGGGCATTTTACATCACTTCCTGTCAGACTCTGCTAGAGGATTACCGAGCAGGGAGAGCTAAGAACATCTCTTTTCAGCTACTTACACCACCAATGGTAAGCAGCCATGTTTTATTTATTTTTTCATGATATAATTATGTATCTAGCACAGAGCTCCACAGAGCTAAATCTTATAGTTCATGTGGAGCTCTGGTCCAACAGTGCCACCTCACTTCTATTCTTCTGATGCTTCCACTCCCCCCATCACTAGCAGCCATCCAATCTCCCCATCACTAGCAGCCATCCTTCACTCACCCCATCACTAGCAGCCATCCCCTTCTCCCCCATCACTAGCAGCCATCCAATCTCCCCATCACTAGCAGCCATCCTTCACTCACCCCTATCACTAGCAGCCATCCCCTTCTCCCCATCACTAGCAGCCATCCTTCACTCACCCCTATCACTAGCAGCCATCCCCTTCTCCCCCATCACATTCTCCCCATCACTACCCACCATTACTCTCACCCCTATCACAAACAGCAATCCTCCTCTCTCTGTTACTAGCAGCTATCATCCTCTCTCCCTCCCATCACATGCAGCCATCCCCCTCTCTCCCTCCCATCCCTAGCAGCCATCCCTTATCTCCCCCTATCACTAGCAGCCATCCCTCTCCTCCTCTCATCACTAGCAGTATATGTCTGTTTATGTATGTCTCTGTATGACTTTCGTCTGTTTGTCTCTGTATGACTGTGTGTAAATCTCTGTATGACTGTGTCCATATTTCTCTGTCTAACTGTGTCTGTATGCCTTGTTCTGTATGACTTTATCTTTATGTCACTGTATGACTGTGTCTTCATGTCTCTGTATGCCTGTGTCTTCATGTCTCTGTATGACCGTCTGTGTGTCTCTGTATGACCGTCTGTGTGTCTCTGTATGACCGTCTGTGTGTCTCTGTATGACCGTCTGTGTGTCTCTGTATGACCGTCTGTGTGTCTCTGTATGACCGTCTGTGCATGACTGGTTGCTTGTATGACTGTGTTTGTTTGTGTACCTTTTATGACTATGTGCCTGTATGGTTGTGCCTTTATGCATGTATGTATTTGTACCTGTATATCTATGCCTGTTGTGTTTGGGAGGAAAAAGCCAGGCAAAGGGGCTCGTGGTGGGAGAAAGAGACACAGAAAGTGGCTGGGGGAAAGAAAGAGACACACAGAGGGGCTGGGGGAAGAAAGAGACACAAAAGGGCTGTGAGGAGAAAAGAGACACACAAAGGGGCTGATGAGGAAGAGAAACACAAAGGTTGTGGTAGGAAGAATGAGATATACAAAGGGCCAGGAGAGGGAACACAGAGTGTGTTGGGCCCCTGTGTGCACCAGCTGGCTCTCTCCACCATACCACCGGACCACCAGGCGATCTCCCCCCTCCCTGGCAAGGTAAGAAGCAGGGAAGGGGGAATAAAAAAATATATATATAAACACATAAATTAAAAAAAAAATGCTTCCCCTCCTATCATCCAGCACACGCACACATCATCCAGCACACACACACACACACTGCATTCATTACACACAATCTGCACTTACTACAAACACACTACATTCATTATACACACTCTGCACTCACTACACACACTGCATTCATTATACACACTCTGCTCTCACTACAAACACACTACATTCACTATACACACTCTGCACTCACTACATTCACTATACACACTCTGCATTCATTATGCACACACTGCATTAATTGTACACACTCTGCCAAGGCTACCATCAGAAATTTGGGGGCCCCTGACACAGTTCAAAGTGTGGGCCCCCTGGGCCCGCCCCCGAGTCTGCCCCCGCAGGTGAACATATAGATAGCTATAATCACTATCTATATGTGCACAAATGAGCAGTCCGGGCCCCCAGTACCGTCAGGCCCATGACACTCTGCACTCACTCGGCCCTGCACTCTGCACTCACTACACACACTGCATTCACTATACACACTCTGCACTCACTACATTCACTATACACAATCTGCACTCATTACAAAAACACTACATTCACTACACACACTGCATTCATTATACACAATCTGCACTCACTACAAACACACTACATTCACTATACACACTGCACTCACTACATTCACTATACACACTCTACACTCACTACAAACACACTACATTTATTATACACACTGCACTCACTACAAACACACTACATTCATTATACACACTACATTTATTATACACACTGCACTCACTACAAACGCACTACATTCATTATACACACACTGCATTCATTATACGCAATCTGCAATTACTACAAACACACTACATTCATTATACACACTCTGCATTCACTACAAACACAATACATTTATTATACACACTCTGCATTCACTACACAGTACATTTATTATTCACACTGCACTCACTACAAACACACTGCATTCATTATACACACTCTGCATTCACTACAAACACACTACATTCATTATTCATACTCTGCACTCACTACAAACACACTACATTCATTATACACACTCTGCATTCACTACAAACACACTACATTCATTATACACACTGCATTCATTATACACAATCTGCAATTACTACAAACACACTACATTCATTATACACACTCTGCACTCACTACACACACTGCATTCATTATACACACTCTGCACTCACTACAAACACACTACATTCACTATACACACTCTGCACTCACTACATTCACTATACACACTTTGCAGTCACTACATTCACTATACACACTCTGCATTCATTATGCACACACTACATTCATTATACACACTCTGCATTCACTACAAACACAGTACATTTATTATTCACACTGCACTCACTACAAACACACTACATTCATTATACACACTCTGCATTCACTACAAACACACCTCATTCATTATTCATACTCTGCACTCACTACAAACACACTACATTCATTATACACACTCTGCATTCACTACAAACACACTACATCATTATACACACCCTGCACTGCACTATATGCATAGGAGTGTAAATGATTTTTTTTTGGGGTGAGGCAGGAATCTTGGGTGAGTTCCCACACTTTTTTCCCCAGGACTTGACCCCTGCATACACCTATACACATACAGACATACACACACAGACATACACCTATACACACAGACAGACAGCCATACACCTATACACATAGACAGACATACACACACAGACATACACCTATACACATAGACAGACATACACCTATACACATAGACAGTCATACACACACACAGAGCCATTCACACAGACTGGGTTGGTTTCTTACCTGGGGTCTAGTGGGGCTGCTGGGCAGGCAGGGGGGCAGACAGGCAGTGAGGGAGCGCTGAGGGTAAGCTCTCCTTGCTCAACTCCCTTGCGCGCCGCAGTGATGCCGGGAGCCACAGTGACATCATATTCCGGCACCCAGCATCACAGTGGGGAGCAGAGCAGGGAGAGCTTACACTCAGTGCTCCCTCGCCGCGGGACGCATAAATATTAGTTGTGGGCCGTGAGTTTGAAATGGCTGTGCTACAGGAAGAAAAGTTAACCCCCAACACAGGTTTACTTACTAAAGTCTGAATTCAAACTGATATGGAAACTTTCCAGTTTAGCTATTTGACCTTAAACATGAAATTATCTTTGAATTCACTTTGAATTCTCTCTATAGTAAATAAAGCTTTCAGAGGGTTAGTCGAATCATCATAACTACTGCCGTTCATTGGTTGAGAGTGTCAGCTGAGTGTTCACAGCCAATGAATGACATTCTGTGCATAGGAATATGATGATCGCTGAACTTAAAATGTTTCATTTCATATTGATTTCTTTCAGTTCTCCTATCTTGCTCAAAAACATTCATGTTCTTTTAAACTTTTTTCTTAGTAAATAGAATCCTACATAGCTAGCGTTAAAGTTTACTGCTTAAAGATAACTGCTGATGTTTCACACAATCTTTTTTTACAGCAGCCTGATTTTGCATGGCTCCATTATGCTGTGTTCAGTGAAATATTAGACCAATAAATAATCTGCTGTGACCGATCACATTACTATAATTATTATTTATCACATTATTTAAAAACAAATAAAAAAACTAAACTCGCTCTCAGAGTAAGATAAATGAAAGAAGATTACAGTTACTTGGTTGCTCATAAAATGGATTACATTTTATTTTAAATTACTGATATCTTATTTTTGTTGAAACAGCATAATTAATCATCATATACAACTGAGATATATTACAATTTCATAAGCAGAGAAGTGGTGCAAAGGTGTAAAAGTGTAGCAGTCACCTTGGAAACCAACAGAATTAGCTACAGATTTCATTAGCGTTTACAGCTTTGCACCATTTTATAGATCATGATATAGTCCCTTCTTATGTAGATTATTTATAAAATGATCTAGTTCCCTGTTCGCCGGATGTGTCTTATATCTAGTGACACTGCTTTTTCTGCTCTGATCAAACTGCATTCTTTTGCAAAAACATAAAACCTCAGGCATTGGTGATCATCCGCTAACCTGGTTTCGATCATATGTTTTAGACTGATTGCAATGTTAATACATTGCATAATTTGTTCTGTCGATTTGTACTAGAATGTAATCACTTTACCCACCATTTCAAAGAGATAAACTGGCTATCACTGGAATCCTGACCCTCTTAATCTTTCCAGCCTTGTGCATAAGGGCTTTTCTGGGAAGCTCCCACCCAACCTGAGTAGAATGCTCTCTCCAGCTGTTTCCACCTACTATAACCTCAAATCCAGTACTAGCACAATATTTAGCATACCGCAATACAAAAATAAAGTGGCTCGATACTCATTTTCCTACAGAGCACTGCAATAATGGAATAACCTCAAGGACACAGTCAAATCTTCATTCAATCTAAAATCTTTTAAAAGATATATGGCAATATACCTCAGCACAGAATGCACCTGTCATTATTTATTACCTGTTATGTGTTCAATATATATATATATATATATATATATATATATATATATATATATATATATATATATATATATATATATATATATATATATATATATATATATAATATAATATTCCTTTTTATCCCTGCACACACACTTTCAGATTTTCCAAATGCCGGGTGCAATCCAGCCACAGCCAAATATCATAGAAAAAGTAGTAAAAGAAGGCTAGCACTCATGGTCTTTTTCTTTTATAAAAATGTTTTCTTTCTTGCTGAACTGATCCTGATGAAAGCCACGGACTATGGCTGAAACGTTGATTATGACTATGATTATGCTTTAACAAGATATGGAATAAAGAAAGAATTTTTTTTTTATAAAAGAAAAAGACCGTGAGTGCAAACCTTCTTTTACTACTATATGCGTGGGATTGTGCAGGATCTGATTGAAGCTGGACTGACAACATCTCCCCTACGTGAAGGTGTCTCGACCCTAGCAGGGGTGCTAGGGAGCGATAACTCTTTGCCACCTTCTTGAGACATACTTAAATGAAATAAAGATAAAATTATTATTTGAACTGAGTGGTATAGTACTGGCTTGCTAGCTATGCCGTGGCGAAAACATTATGCTTAATGTTGGTGACAGGTGAGGCCCTGCTAGTTGCCAAGTGGCTTTGAGATGCTTTATCTATGCATTGGCGTGAGGGGATTTTTTGTGGCCACTGAACGTGTAGCAGGATCTTGGCCTCTCGCTGACAGTAACCAGAAAATAGGAAGGGGAGTGACAGATGAGGCCCTCTCTATGATACATGCAAGGCGGCTAGCTCACGAGTGGCCCGAGGGGTGTATGCCTCCGAGTGTGAGGCGGGTTGTTGGCCTCACGGGACCACTAGTCAGCAGCCTGGTGCAGAGGGAGAAAATAACTATTGGCTCCTATGACCCCGATTGCCAGTACTTATGTCTATTCGGTGGGAGATCTGGTATGGGTATACTGTAAGCAGGTGTACGTACCTGCTAGTATGGTTTTGTGAAACCTGATAATTCGTATAGGTTTTAGTAGCACCTGTAAACTAAATAGATGAAAACCGTATGAAAATATATAAAATGTGTTACACAATCCAAGTTTATCTTAATGTTGTTTGTTTGTTGACCTGTAGAGGTCAGTGGAGATGATGTTTGTAATATCTCCGTAAGTTATTAATTTACTGTGTGCCCGTAGGTGGCAGTGTTAGTAAGTCAGCTGTTGGTTTTGGAGTAGTGTGTTGTTTGTAATACCACATGCCCTTGAGCTTGTACTGAGTAGTTTATGTGAAAGGTTTGTAGCCCCATGGTGTAATATGGCATGAAACGAGAGTCCAGAGTGTTTGAATTTATATGTGTTAGCCATACCTGATATTTTTTGCAGAA
>OW240913.1:252710368-252938605 GCA_933207985.1 Pelobates cultripes
CTCTGCCCCCTTCAACAAAACTCCCGCTCCTACTACACTAATACCCATTCCACCATTCATCAAAAACCTTGCCCCCACTTTTACAATATCCAATCTGTCTAAAAAAACCCCCCAAAAAGCATTAGTAAACAAGAACAATCAGACTCTCATTACAGCCTGCTCTTCTCTGGACTCAGCTTAGAGTGTCCCAGTCCACAACTTCAAAGCACCAGCCTCCTCCCTTACACTGACTGAGCGGATCCTTCTGCGATTCACTGTGAAGGCGGAGCACGTTGAGGTCATGCAAGTGCGTGGCATCGCGCCCCCACTCTTCTACTCCACGCCGCATGGACCAGACCTCCTCCTCCATAAGTGATAAGATTTCTGGCCGCGGCTCTTCCTTCATTATTCGCAAGTCAAGTACAGCAGTAGGCACTTGACTTGCTTTGCACTGCAGACACATAACTTGAGCTGGCCTGTGCATAATCCACTGCGAGCTGTGTCGGCTGCACAGCTTGCACACCCCTAAGGCCGGCCCTGTTCACCAGAACAAATACAATAAGCTGTAGTTGTTCTGGTGTCCCTTGAGGGGTCCTCCAGGCAAGAGTCCTGCTCCAAATGCTGGCATACATAATGAGAGATAAAAAGAAGATGAGAAAAGAAAAGAGTCCTCAGGGTCCTGATTATTGATATCATCAGCCGATACCTTGCGGGGTATTGGGGGCGCTCCGGCATGGTACTCTATTTCTCGGTAGTTCGATGTAGGCAGGTTGTGGTGTTGCTGAGCTTGGAGGGTGCGCCCTTCGGCTCCATTTATGTGGCAACCGAGGAGTAGGTGACCAGTGTGGTGCTCTGCGGTCTGAATTCGGCACTTTTTGCTGGATCCCAGCTGTGGGTCGGGGTGGTGGGGGCACGGGGTCCTGCTTGGTAGAGTGAATCCTGTGACAGACCCAGGGTTCGTAGAAGAACCGGTGCGTCTTGCATGCTGTAGATTTGGTGTGTTGTTTCACCATGTTGTACCAGGAGCGTGTGTGAGGACCACCAGCGATACGGTATGTTGTCGCGCTGGAGTGTGGAGGCGAGAGGCTGAAGTGACCTGCGCCACGCCAGAGTTCCACAGGACAGGTCAGCGTAGAAGGTTAATTCTGCATTCTCAAACTGTATGGGGGCTTTACCCCGGACGGCGGTGAGGACCGTCAATTTGTCTGACCCGTTTTTAAAGGTAAGTATAGTCTGGGGCCCCAGCGGGTTTTGGAATCCGGAAGAGATCCGTGGGTGTGATGGCTTTGGCTTGGTCTGGGGCCAGTATGGTGGTTAGCAGGTGCTTGATCGTGTGCGATAGGTCAGCCTCTGGGATCCCCCTGACCTTTATATTGAGTCTACGTCTTGTGTCTTCCTGGGTTGCAAAGCGCCGTTCATACAGCATATTTTGGTTGCGCAGGTCCCGCATATCTTTCTGCTCCCCCTGAGCAGTCATCTGAGAAATCCGAGCAGCCTCCGTGGAGCACCGCCATATTGGATCCGCTCGGGCCGCATGCCTGCCGCCACATTTCCCCTATTGTGAGTCCTGGGGCTGGTTTGTCTGGCGTCTGTTTCTTGTGCTTGCATCCCATTAGGGCTTAAGGGGTTTCTGCTTTCGGTCAGTGGTTATTGGGGGTAGTATCTGCCGTTTTTAAGTGTATTTTCTCAGTTTTGGGCTCGGAGCTCCTGAGTCTTGCGTCTGCTTGCCTCTGCTGTTAGGCTCCGCCCTGAAAGGTGAGTTTTTAACCCCCTTCTTCTCCATTCAGCCTGGCGGGAGTGGGACCCTGAGTTTGTTTTCCTGGCACTATAATGGTCCTTTAAGTCATCCTCTCCAGCTCTGGTCTTCATTTATTCTATGAACACAAAGGCTCATGTGTGCCCTGGGCAGTTTCTATAGTCAGTCTGAAAGATGCAATTTGGTGGGAAATGGCTGGGTGGAAAGATTTGTAAAAATATTGCTGTTGAAATAAATTAGGGGGAAATACTGAAGCGGTAGGGGGGAGTTGATAAAAGGTGGTTCAAGACAATATTCTATATAATTTGTTGGTCAATGGCAGGAAATATTAATTAACTGATGCAGGTCGTCCATTCTGTGGGTGTGGCCTCAGGAGCAGGGGTTTTAGGACAACCTATACACTATAGGGAGAAGTAATTGCCACTAAATCAACATGTGTTTCGAAAACTAGGCCAAACTGGATGATCAGAAAAAATTGTCCCTATGAACCGTTTTCAGTTTGCTATAATATATATATATATATATATATATACACACAAGAAAAGCAGTTGGGTGAGATGGTGTGATGAAATGGTCTGAAATTGAGCTCTCTCTTTATAGACACCCCCATGAACCTCTCTGCACAACATGGACTAATAGACAGGTTTTTTTTTTTATCAATTAAACTGAATACTTGAAAGCAGAATTTAAACACCCACAAAGCCTCTCAGGATACTAAATCCATACATAAATATACACATCACAGACAGGGAAATTAGTTGTTTTGGGGTTGTGGGTGGAGAGATGGCATGGGTATAGGTACAAACATTTATATTTATAAATAAAGAAAACTTTTTTCTTTAAATAAAACCAGAACTACCACAGATTAATGTAGTCAGGGCTCGAGTCCTGCAGGAACGCATGGGAACGGCGTTCCTGCACTTTTTCCAAAGCAGGAACGCCGTTCCCGCTAGTGATCCTGCAGGACAGGTGTTCACAGGGGGTGCAACGTCGCTGTGCTGCCTCATTTCTCCCAGTCCCCAGCACAGTGCCGCCCACAATACACTGTCTGCTGTTGGTGGTATAATGGCTGTCACGATGCAGGAGATGTGCCTGCTCACACTACTCTCCCCCGCGGTAGTTTACTGAGGAGTGAAGACTGCAGTGGGCGGGGCATTTTACATCACTTCCTGTCAGACCCTGCTAGAGGATTACCGAGCAGGGAGAGCTAAGAACATCTCTTTTCAGCTACTTACACCACCAATGGTAAGCAGCCATGTTTTATTTATTTTTTCATTTTTTCTTCATGTCTCTGTATGCCTGTGTCTTCATGTCTCTGTATGACTGTCTGCGTGTCTCTGTATGACTGTCTGCGTGTCTCTGTATGACCGTCTGTGTGTCTCTGTATGACCGTCTGTGTGTCTCTGTATGACTGTCTGTGCATGACTGGTTGCTTGTATGACTGTGTTTGTTTGTGTACCTTTTATGACTATGTGCCTGTATGGTTGTGCCTTTATGCATGTATGTATTTGTACCTGTATATCTATATCTGTTGTGTTTGGGAGGAAAAAGCCAGGCAAAGGGGCTCGTGGTGGGAGAAAGAGACACAGAAAGTGGCTGGGGGAAAGAAAGAGACACACAGAGGGGCTGGGGGGAAGAAAGAGACACAAAAGGGCTGTGAGGAGAAAAGAGACACACAAACGGGCTGATGAGGAACTAAGAGAAACACAAAGGTTGTGGTATGAAGAATGAGATATACAAAGGGCCGGGAGAGGGAACACAGAGTGTGTTGGACCCCCGTGTGCACCGGCTGGCTCTCTCCACCATACCACCGGACCACCAGGCGATCTCCCCCCTCCCTGGCAAGGTAAGAAGCAGGGAAGGGGGAATAAAAAAATATATATATAAACACATAAATTTAAAAAAAAAATGCTTCCCCTCCTATCATCCAGCACACGCACACATCATCCAGCACACACACATCATCCAGCACACACACATCTTCCAGCACACACGCATCTTCCAGCACACACACACTGCATTCATTACACACAATCTGCACTTACTACAAACACACTACATTCATTATACACACTCTGCACTCACTACACACACTGCATTCATTATACACACTCTGCACTCACTACAAACACACTACATTCACTATACACACTTTGCACTCACTACATTCACTATACACACTCTGCATTCATTATGCACACACTGCATTAATTGTACACACTCTGCCAAGGCTGCCATCAGAAATTTTGGGGCCCCTGACACAGTTCAAAGTGTGGGCCCCCTGGGCCCGCCCCCGAGTCTGCCCCCGCAGGTGAACATATAGATAGCTATAATCACTATCTATATGTGCACAAATGAGCAGTCCGGGCCCCCAGGACCGTCAGGCCCATGACACTCTGCACTCACTCGGCCCTGCACTCTGCACTCACTACACACACTGCATTCACTATACACACTCTGCACTCACTACATTCACTATACACAATCTGTACTCACTACAAACACACTACATTCACTACACACACTGCATTCATTATACACAATCTGCACTCACTATACACACTCTCACTACTACACACACACTACATTCACTATACACACTCTGCACTCACTACAAACACACTACATTTATTATACACACTGCACTCACTACAAACACACTACATTCATTATACACACTGCATTCATTATACACAATCTGCAATTACTACAAACACACTACATTCATTATACACACTCTGCACTCACTACACACACTGCATTCATTATATACACTCTGCACTTACTACAAACACACTACATTCACTATACACACTTTGCACTCACTACATTCACTATACACACTCTGCATTCATTATGCACACACTACATTCATTATACACACTCTGCATTCACTACAAACACACTACATTCATTATACACACACACCTCATTCATTATTCGTACTCTGCACTCACTACAAACACACTACATTCATTATACACACTCTGCATTCACTACAAACACACCTCATTCATTATTCATACTCTGCACTCACTACAAACACACTACATTCATTATTCATACTCTGCACTCACTACAAACACACTACATTCATTATACACACTCTGCATTCACTACAAACACACTACATTCATTATACACAATCTGCAATTACTACAAACACACTACATTCATTATACACACTCTGCACTCACTACACACACTGCATTCATTATACACACTCTGCACTCACTACAAACACACTACATTCACTATACACACTCTGCACTCACTACATTCACTATACACACTCTGCATTCATTATGCACACACTACATTTATTATACACACTCTGCATTCACTACAAACACAGTACATTTATTATTCACACTGCACTCACTACAAACACACTACATTCATTATACACACTCTGCATTCACTACAAACACACCTCATTCATTATTCATACTCTGCACTCACTACAAACACACTACATTCATTATACACACTCTGCATTCACTACAAACACACTACATCATTATACACACCCTGCACTGCACTATATGCATAGGAGTGTAAATGATTTTTTTTTGGGGTGAGGCAGGAATCTTGGGTGAGTTCCCACACTTTTTTCCCCAGGACTTGACCCCTGCATACACCTATACACATACAGACATACACACACAGACATACACCTATACACACAGACAGACAGCCATACACCTATACACATAGACAGACATACACACACAGACATACACCTATACACATAGACAGACATACACCTATACACATAGACAGTCATACACACACACAGAGCCATTCACACAGACTGGGTTGGTTTCTTACCTGGGGTCTAGTGGGGCTGCTGGGCAGGCAGGGGGGCAGACAGGCAGTGAGGGAGCGCTGAGGGTAAGCTCTCCTTGCTCAACTCCCTTGCGCGCCGCAGTGATGCCGGGAGCCACAGTGACATCATATTCCGGCACCCAGCATCACAGTGGGGAGCAGAGCAGGGAGAGCTTACACTCAGTGCTCCCTCGCCGCGGGACGCATAAATATTAGTTGTGGGCCGTGAGTTTGAAATGGCTGTGCTACAGGAAGAAAAGTTAACCCCCAACACAGGTTTACTTACTAAAGTCTGAATTCAAACTGATATGGAAACTTTCCAGTTTAGCTATTTGACCTTAAACATGAAATTATCTTTGAATTCACTTTGAATTCTCTCTATAGTAAATAAAGCTTTCAGAGGGTTAGTCGAATCATCATAACTACTGCCGTTCATTGGTTGAGAGTGTCAGCTGAGTGTTCACAGCCAATGAATGACATTCTGTGCATAGGAATATGATGATCGCTGAACTTAAAATGTTTCATTTCATATTGATTTCTTTCAGTTCTCCTATCTTGCTCAAAAACATTCATGTTCTTTTAAACTTTTTTCTTAGTAAATAGAATCCTACATAGCTAGCGTTAAAGTTTACTGCTTAAAGATAACTGCTGATGTTTCACACAATCTTTTTTTACAGCAGCCTGATTTTGCATGGCTCCATTATGCTGTGTTCAGTGAAATATTAGACCAATAAATAATCTGCTGTGACCGATCACATTACTATAATTATTATTTATCACATTATTTAAAAACAAATAAAAAAACTAAACTCGCTCTCAGAGTAAGATAAATGAAAGAAGATTACAGTTACTTGGTTGCTCATAAAATGGATTACATTTTATTTTAAATTACTGATATCTTATTTTTGTTGAAACAGCATAATTAATCATCATATACAACTGAGATATATTACAATTTCATAAGCAGAGAAGTGGTGCAAAGGTGTAAAAGTGTAGCAGTCACCTTGGAAACCAACAGAATTAGCTACAGATTTCATTAGCGTTTACAGCTTTGCACCATTTTATAGATCATGATATAGTCCCTTCTTATGTAGATTATTTATAAAATGATCTAGTTCCCTGTTCGCCGGATGTGTCTTATATCTAGTGACACTGCTTTTTCTGCTCTGATCAAACTGCATTCTTTTGCAAAAACATAAAACCTCAGGCATTGGTGATCATCCGCTAACCTGGTTTCGATCATATGTTTTAGACTGATTGCAATGTTAATACATTGCATAATTTGTTCTGTCGATTTGTACTAGAATGTAATCACTTTACCCACCATTTCAAAGAGATAAACTGGCTATCACTGGAATCCTGACCCTCTTAATCTTTCCAGCCTTGTGCATAAGGGCTTTTCTGGGAAGCTCCCACCCAACCTGAGTAGAATGCTCTCTCCAGCTGTTTCCACCTACTATAACCTCAAATCCAGTACTAGCACAATATTTAGCATACCGCAATACAAAAATAAAGTGGCTCGATACTCATTTTCCTACAGAGCACTGCAATAATGGAATAACCTCAAGGACACAGTCAAATCTTCATTCAATCTAAAATCTTTTAAAAGATATATGGCAATATACCTCAGCACAGAATGCACCTGTCATTATTTATTACCTGTTATGTGTTCAATATATATATATATATATATATATATATATATATATATATATATATATATATATATATATATATATATATATATATATATATATATATATATAATATAATATTCCTTTTTATCCCTGCACACACACTTTCAGATTTTCCAAATGCCGGGTGCAATCCAGCCACAGCCAAATATCATAGAAAAAGTAGTAAAAGAAGGCTAGCACTCATGGTCTTTTTCTTTTATAAAAATGTTTTCTTTCTTGCTGAACTGATCCTGATGAAAGCCACGGACTATGGCTGAAACGTTGATTATGACTATGATTATGCTTTAACAAGATATGGAATAAAGAAAGAATTTTTTTTTTATAAAAGAAAAAGACCGTGAGTGCAAACCTTCTTTTACTACTATATGCGTGGGATTGTGCAGGATCTGATTGAAGCTGGACTGACAACATCTCCCCTACGTGAAGGTGTCTCGACCCTAGCAGGGGTGCTAGGGAGCGATAACTCTTTGCCACCTTCTTGAGACATACTTAAATGAAATAAAGATAAAATTATTATTTGAACTGAGTGGTATAGTACTGGCTTGCTAGCTATGCCGTGGCGAAAACATTATGCTTAATGTTGGTGACAGGTGAGGCCCTGCTAGTTGCCAAGTGGCTTTGAGATGCTTTATCTATGCATTGGCGTGAGGGGATTTTTTGTGGCCACTGAACGTGTAGCAGGATCTTGGCCTCTCGCTGACAGTAACCAGAAAATAGGAAGGGGAGTGACAGATGAGGCCCTCTCTATGATACATGCAAGGCGGCTAGCTCACGAGTGGCCCGAGGGGTGTATGCCTCCGAGTGTGAGGCGGGTTGTTGGCCTCACGGGACCACTAGTCAGCAGCCTGGTGCAGAGGGAGAAAATAACTATTGGCTCCTATGACCCCGATTGCCAGTACTTATGTCTATTCGGTGGGAGATCTGGTATGGGTATACTGTAAGCAGGTGTACGTACCTGCTAGTATGGTTTTGTGAAACCTGATAATTCGTATAGGTTTTAGTAGCACCTGTAAACTAAATAGATGAAAACCGTATGAAAATATATAAAATGTGTTACACAATCCAAGTTTATCTTAATGTTGTTTGTTTGTTGACCTGTAGAGGTCAGTGGAGATGATGTTTGTAATATCTCCGTAAGTTATTAATTTACTGTGTGCCCGTAGGTGGCAGTGTTAGTAAGTCAGCTGTTGGTTTTGGAGTAGTGTGTTGTTTGTAATACCACATGCCCTTGAGCTTGTACTGAGTAGTTTATGTGAAAGGTTTGTAGCCCCATGGTGTAATATGGCATGAAACGAGAGTCCAGAGTGTTTGAATTTATATGTGTTAGCCATACCTGATATTTTTTGCAGAAATATATATATATATATATATATATATATATATATATATATATATATATATATCCGTTGGTTTAGGTGAGTGTGAAAATTTATGGGGTAGGGATATGTTTGTAGATGGTCATCGTATGATATATTATGTATAGAAATGTTATTTTATAATAGGTATTTATGTGAGAATAAACTGTCTACTGTAAAAGTAATATATATATATATATATATATATATATATATATAAATATATATATATATATATATATATGTGTGCAACATGTGTATGTTAACCTGTGGGTGATACATGAAAAGTGATTGTTTTTTATTGACCTGTAGTGGTCTGTGTATCTTTGGTCGTAATGATTGTATATAGAAATGCCATTAACTTAGTGTATAGGAGGTAAATTATGTAATGATAGTGTCACCTGGGTTTGAGAGGCAGGGAGTGCATAGGGAATCCGTGGAGGGTCTTAACCGGGTACCTGTAACGTATTTAACTGGGACAGTGACCCGGAATAAGGGAATACCGTAACATGGTGCATCTAAACCCTGAGGTTGTATTGTGTTCGTGTAGTGTATACCGCACGAACGGTGATTGATTTGTTTAAGCGAGTATGCTAACAGTCAGAATGTGTGGAAATGAGACGAATGTACCCGTTCGTGAGTACCAACGTGTGTGATGTGAGGTACAAAGCAATACATAAACTCAGTTCGTGCGGTTGAGCGCACTTACTGAGGATCATAGCATAACAAAATCAGCTGGATCCCGTATGGGCAAGATACATAAAATGCATGATAATTAAGCATACGACCAGCAAGCTGTATGGATGATTTTTCATACAAAGATTTGATAGCAGAAAACGACAAGTGACCCTGAAGTGTGGACCCGGCCCGTGATTGTTGCCGTGGGACTGTTGTCTGGCATAACGGGTAGGTCAGCTTAAGGTTTGTGGGTCACTAGGATGTTATCTGCGGTGATGAAAAGAAGCAAGAAGCCGGTCAGATGGAAAAGCCTGCAGCAGAATTCCTGGACACGGCTCAGCATGGAAGACCTCTTGAGAAAGCAGCACAGGTATTCCAAAATGGCGACTGGATGAACCGGAAGTGCTTCATTCAGAAGCTGACCTTGATCGGTAAGGAGTCAGGTAAGGGGTGTACCTAATATAGGGGAGTGAGTTAACTTAAGCCCCTCCCACAATTACAGGCCAAACGGCCTTAATACATATATACACACACATACACAGTATATATTTTTTTTTTTTACTGCTCATTCTCTCTTTTTCTCTCTATTACCTTTTCTCACTTAATCTGTGAATCAAAAAATGTTCCTATCAATGTACTGCAAAAAATATAAATAATATTATATTATGTATATATTTTGAGAGGCCCATTTTCACAACACAATAAAATATAATGGTCACAAGAAAACAGAGTCAGGAGAACATGGATAATAAAAATATTAGTGTTCTGTCTGCAGTGACACAATATGCAAATATAAGCAAATACAAATACTGTGACACAGAACCTCCTGCCAACAGATAGAGCTGTCCAACATAATGTCAATGCCAGAGTTTGGCAACAGTTTTGGGGTTGGCTGACAGAATCTATTTGAGTCCATAAGAGGGTCCATAATCTCTAGGTAGGGGTGGTAGGAGTATGAAATGAGACAGAAATAAAGCCTAATGAGTCAGAAAATGGGAGAGTTTCTTAGCATCTGTTTAATATGATGTGTTTTTTTGTTTTAATCAGTTAGGATTAAAACAGGTAGATAGAATTTAAATGAGCTGTAGGATTTTCTCCCTGAGAGAGAGCTGCACAGAAACAAAATGTCTAGGATGAAAGGTAGGCTTTAGAATTAGTAGTAACCTTTAGAAATATCCTCGTTGTTAGGGAATTCAAAGACGTACATTGGCTTTTTAGTCATGTTGTGTATGTGGGCAAAAATTTAGAAACTGGTTTTAATGAATCTCTGATACTAACACATCAATACCAATACAACCTAGTGACTATGAGCCAGCAGCAGAATTGGCATAAAAAAAAAAAAAAAAGGTTTATTTTCAGTGCAAACCACTGTGTTTATGCTATTTGGAATACTGAGAGTTTATGCTATCTGTAAAACCAGGTGTGTTAGTTATTACAGCCGGTAGATATATGATAACAAAAAGCTATAGATACTCTTTTAGAACATCATTGATACATTCTTGAAATAATGGTGATGGCTAAATGAAAAGGAATAATTGTATATTCCCTCCATAAGTCTAGTTAAAAAAAAAAAAAAAAAAGGTTAGTAATGAGTGGGATACCTAACTCAACACAAGATGTGTGTATATGAATAAAACCCTTTTTAAAATGACAAGGTGGTCTCCAACACTACTTTAATATATTTTTTGGTTTTGGCTTCAGTAATATTATTTTCTTAATATGCTGCATACTTTTTGCTGCTCAAATTCTTGCAGTTTTGGAAAAAAATAAAAATAATAATTGGGCAGTAAATCATCATAGGGCATTACACTTTACTAGTAATAAAATATTATTACAAATATATTATATACAATATTACAAACAATTCAAAAAAATAATTTTAAAAAAAACACGGAACCGACAACACGGAATCAAGGGAAGGCTCCAGCAACACCAACTCGGGTGACATCCAGACTGCGCTGGCCTTGCTCATGACCTCCATGGGCAAGGTTAGTGACAGACTCGCTGACCTCGAGGTGGTCACCACAGCCCTCACCAAGGACTTCCCAACACAGTACAACCAGCACCTACCGAACCACGGGCTACTGGTACGGTTAACTCAGCAGATACTCAGGACATGGATCCTGTGCACAAAATCCCAGCCCACATCAAAAGAAACATCCTGGAGGGCAAAGATGTCAACCTAGCATCCCTACTAATTGCCTCCCAGGATGTTGTAGAAAATAAGACTTACAGGTATGATGATATATCTGTGGTGGTCATATCTAAGGACGCCAGGTTAAACTGGAAACTGACCATCCCGGAATTTGTGTTAGCATTTGGTATATTTTGAGATGTCATCTGCAAGGTGTACCCTAATAGAAGGGAAGAATTTGATCAGTACCTGCACAAGCTGGTGGACCTGGGAAACAAATATGGAGGGTCGGCATTTTACGACTACCATAGGTAATTTTCCACCAAAGTATTTAGCGCTTTCTCCCAGTATGCTGTCCGTATCAACTAGAGCAAGCTGGATACAGAAGTTTTTCTCAGGCACTTCACAGGTCTAAAAACACCGGCTTGTGCATCCTGTTCATCTTCTACCCACACAACTACCTTTTGTTGAAGCACAGCAGATGATCACAATCAGTCACCTAGCACTAGCGACGCTGGTAGAACTGAGAAAGCCTCCAGAGACAAACTGGGCCGTTCCATCATTTTCTTTGGCAAATCCCAGAGTTGCAATAATTTCAATGCGGGCACATGTAGCTTCAGTGCGTGCAGATTATTACTTATTTTGTTCAAAATGTTTCAGGGCATATGCATAAACCATGTGTCCAAATAAATGTACCCTAAACTGTACTTAACATCTGTGAACATTAATGTATTTTCAGCACTACTGACCAATCATCCCTCCAGACATTTGGTACAATTTCTCATTACTGGTTTATCAGAGGGGTTCCATACAGGCATCATTCATATGTCCACAGGTCATCTAGAATGCCCTAATTCACAAGCAGCGCAACAGAACCCTACAGCTGTAAATATGCTCATAGCCCAAGAATTGTCCGAGGGGTTTTGTTCAGGCCTTTTAAATTCCCACCATTTATGGCATGGCGCACAAATCCCATCGAGATTGTCACATGGGAATCTTCCCTTAAACAGAGACTCGTCATAGATCTTTCAGCCCCTCGTACCTCTACTATCCTGAGTCTCAACTCCCTTATTCCCTCTGAAGAATTTTCCCTGACATATGCCACTATAGATCATGCCATTACAGCCATTGCGCAAGCAGGGGTTAGAGCTTGGCTAAGTAAGACAGACATTACAATTCCTTCAAATTACTCCCAATCCACCCTACTCTCTGGCATTTACATGGCATCAAATGGGCAGACAACTTTTATTTTTCTCCCACTTAACCTTTGGGTCAAAAAATAGTCCAAAATCTTCAACACTTTTGCAGAATCACTTTGCTGGTTGTTACTAAACATTTCTGGATGCCCCATAGTCATTCATTATCTTGACGACTTTAGCTGATCAAAGAAACTCCTTTCCACCCAGAAGTCTCAAAGAAGCCATTAAGCGGTTTGACCACTTAAGTGTCCCAGTATCGCCTACAACAACAGAAGGTCCTGACACCATCATTACATTTTTGGGCATGCGACTTGACTCAGCATCCACACAAGCAAGCTTACCACAAGAGAAAATTACAACCATTCTCAACAGCATAAATCATTACATTTTACTGGGGACTTGCAACGGCAAGGAACTTCAGATCTCTCATAGGTTCCTTAAACTTTGCCATGCGCATTATCCACAAGAGCGGGCTTCCATATCCAGACTTCTTTGTCTTTTCCCACAATTCCGACACAACAACCATAGATTGTCCATGGATATGCAGGCCACAGCAGACCGACACATGTGAAGGAATTCTTGACAACCTGAAATGGTAAAAAGCTTATTTCTTCCAGGACTGTCTGACGGGTCACCAACCATATGGTAAGACGCGGCGTCTACCATGGGTTTTTGCAGCAATCTTTGAGAACCAATGTCTTTGGGACTTTTCGGCAAGCACTCTGTCAGCCACTCAAGCAAACACAGCTAGGATTTTAACCCTGCTCACTACTCCGGTCACTACTTCCGCATAGGGGTGGCCTCCACCGCTTCCAGCACTAAAATACCAGTGCACGTCATAAAGTCACTGGGACGTTGGAAGTCATCAGCCTATACAACTTACATACCCAAGCCAACACAAGAATTTAGAAATGTATTTAAAGCTATATCTGAATAATTGTATTTATTGTTGAATGTATTAAATCTTTTTGGTTATTCACTTTTGCCCTCTTTATTTACAGGCCTACCGTATCGTCGGTCTCGTCACACCACAACCGACTTGCTCTATTTTACTATCCTAAGTTCTTACTTGAACCTTACTCCATATACGGCTATTCGCCCCTTATACAAATATATGTATGAATGTATGTATGTATATGTGTGTGTGTATATATATTGTGATCCTTGTTTGCAGGTAGCACGGTCCTCTAGGGCAAAAACATGCACAGTCCTTGTTATTGCATATACTCCAGGCACTTTATTTGTAAGTTCACACAGGATACATCAGTAAATGAAAAACAAAAGTAACAGAAAACCCTATAAACAAACACCTAGCTCGTCTGAGCACTAACTGACATTAGTTCCCTATCTCTCAGGGTTAAACTAAACACAATATTGCACCAACCTTATTAGAGAGCAACGCTCTGCTATCTAACCTGTTGCTTTCCTTTCTGCACTCCCAGTGCTCCAAGCCAGCCTTGCCCTGACTGCTTTGCTTTCTGCACTCCCAGTGCTCCAAGCCAGCCTTGCCCTGACTGCTTTCCTTTCTGCACTCCCAGTGCTCCAAGCCAGTCTTGCCCTGACTGCTTCCTGGGAGGAAGCCAGCAATCCCTCTCTTTTTCCTGCCTAGCCGGGAGGAGTTTATTCCCACTGCAACAGCTGATTACCTGCAGCTGAGCAGTGGGTTGGAGACAGTCCAAAAACCCTGGCCTGGATCTAGGTCTCCCCAGAACACCACTAAACTGTGGAGTGGAGCATTGGCCCACCCTTCTCTCCAAATGCTCCACCCCAGGGGCCCATAACTAAACAATGCGTTGTGTTGTGCAACACACAAACTACACATACTCCCCCTGGGGTTAAAAGGCCTATCTGCCTTCACTTTATCACAATATATATATATATATATATACATATATATATATATATATATTATTTATTTATTATACCATTTATTTAGTAAATATATAAATATATTTTGTCTTACTGCTCTACCTTTTTACATCTATTGCTCACATATAACTATGATCACTGAATTAAAAAAAAAAAAATTTGGTACCCTAAAAAACAATCTTCTTTTTACCCCATCAATCATTTTATTTTCTTTTATGCCACAGGAGGAATTCAGAATCACGAACTAAAACGAACATGCTTGACCATTGCATATTTTAGTCAGTTTCTGTTTTGGATACATTTCAGCTTACAGTTCAAAAAATTGACTGATCACCCAGTCTACCCAAATTTGGATGAGTTGCACTTTGAACTGGAATTAATCTCTAAATCCAGGAACCAGAAAACTTTTTGCAAAGATAAGTGGACTAAGATCAGCAAATTGAAAACAAAAAGTGCATAGTGCCTAAAACATCTTTCAAGGTACTGTGCCTAAAACAAATCCTAAAAGTTATAGTGCCTAATCATTGCACAAATACTGTACCAAAAGTGAAGTGCATATAAACACTTATTCCCCTAAAGTGCATGAAAGACAAAAATAATTCATATACAAAATCAATTAAAAACAAAAATGACAGCATTGACAAATATAAGTATAGGTACCTACAACTACTCTGTAGACAGACACTACTAACTACTCCTAGCACAATATGATACTTTTATAGATTTTCAAGGACCTATGAAGGGCCACCATGTCTTCATATTCGGTTTCAATTTAGAAACTGCTAACAACAAAATGAAAAAATATAAAAAAAGTTATAAGAAGGGAGAAAGATAATAATCCCTATTCATACCAATATTTTGTAAACTTTTTAAGTTCTTGAACTCAAGGTATGATCGGGTCACACTAGAGACATGCCTAATTTTTACATGGCTCTTTACTTGCTTCCCATATACACTATTTGGTGGTAGACTTGGAGAACTGTTTTCAGAAAAATTCTAATTCAGATGAATTTGGGCCAGTTGGGCATTCAAAACAAAAACTGAGCTGCTACATGGTCTAATCCCGAAACAACCAAAATGACCAAAGGTCAATTGCTTTTTAATTAGGGGTTAACTATTTGCTCACTGGTGGAACTAGAATTCAGAAGGCATATAGTTAAAAACTGCATGTTGGGTTACTAAGACCCCCACATCAGTAAAAGGAAGGTTTCATACCTCCCCCATGCCCACACGCAACATGTTTTTACTGCAAAGTCTCTCCGGTCCAGAAGCACCCTCAAGACGCTGTCATAGCCATAAGACCACTATGACAGCCTGCCACAAAGTTCCAATGACTGATTATCACCACATGCTGACTCCACCAGAAAGAGGGGAACTCCTATTCAATGCACTGCTCTATATTTTAATTTATCTCCCCTTGTGCCTGTCGTACATTCCAAACATAATTTAATGAAGGAGAGTGACTTGACTTTTTAATGGCACGTTGCATAAAAATAGATGAACCAGACTGTAGCAATTGGTTTATAGGGAACCTGAGAGCAAATATCACTTCTCTGGAATTTACTCCACTAAATAAAACATTAAAAATAACCAATAACGTAGGTTAATGTTTTAGCCATGAGCTGTTCTGTTTTCTTTCAAATTTATATTAAAGATTTAGCAAATAACTTCATAGGCCAGTGCAAACAAAACAAAGCAAGGGCAAACATTGTTAATGAAGAGGAGACGTTAGGAGCATTGTTTAATTTCTCCCCTTCTTTGTATGCTTTCTCAATGCTGACTTCTAGAAAGAGCTCAGAGCACAAAACAGAGCTCATAACAATGATTGGCAGGGAGCTAAGATAGTAGTGCCCAGTTGATAAAGAGGTTTGGATTTCTACATAAAAATTAAAATATGTATATTTGTTTTAATACATCTTGATTTTTGCAGTGCATGAAATAACAATTATGCTGATGTGGTCAAGAGAACGTATACAATTAGGATTTTTCAAGGATAGCTGGTTGCTTATACTTGGCATGTGATGAGATTGCTATTTTTTTTAAAATTTAAAAACAGAAAGAACATTAGCATGTCAGTACTATAAACAAATCAATTTCACAAGACAAATATTTTACTGAGCATGAAGTGTGAATAGTAGTTTTGAACTTTACAGTGGGGAGGGAGGCCTATATAGCCCGAATGTGTCAAGAGACTTCATGTTGGTTATGTGGGTTCCTATGTGGGAGCCCACTAGGGCATACAATGGGTGTGCCAGGATTACTAGTTGATCCAGCAGATGACTAATAGGTAGCGTATTACCGGGCCTTAGAATGGCCGGACTTAACGTACCAAAGAGTAGTCAGGATACTTGCCGAGGTCAGGGGATACAGAAAGAGACACAACGATATGGGAAAGCCAGAAGTAGAATAGGATAGGCATTCTTAACAGTAATCTTATTTAATGCTCTGTAGTCAATGCATGGACGTAATTCTCCATCTTTCTTTTCTACAAAAAAGAAGCCTGCTCAGCAGGTGAAGATGATTTCTGTATATGGCCCTTGTTTAGTGAGTCTTTGATATATTCTAACATTATTTTACTCTCTGGTGGCGATAAGGCATATACTGCCCCTTTAGGTGGCATAGCGCCGGGTAACAGATTTATGGAGCAGTCATATGACCTGTGAGGAGGTAAGATATTGGACTGACTCTTACTAAATACTTTCTTAACCTCCCAGTATTGTATGGGAACTTCGGGGGTTTGAGGTGTAGTAGTGGGTAATTTAATGCTACTCACTCTCTTGGTGAGGTGTAACATACACTTCCCATTACAATCCTTTCCTCATTCCAATATTTCCCCATTAGCCCAGTATGAGGGCTGTGCTTACTAAGCCAAGGAAAGCCTAATATAATAGGGCAAGAAGGAGATGCAATAACTTGGAATATTATATCTTCCTTATGTAAGGCACCAATATACATGTTAATGGGCCAGGTTTTATGGGTAATTGAGACACAACATTTCCTGTCAGAACAGTAAATGTCATTAATCACATTTTTATATGCGGATGAATACGTGACAGGGTGCCAGTATGGAGTGTGGTCTGTGCAATATGCTGTGAATTGCTATGTGCCGTGCGTATTAAAAGGTGTCAGGTTGCATAGAGGCGGTGATGTCAAGCGGGTTAAATGAGCTGTACACAGAGAGGAAAGATTCCCATAACCAGGGTCCAAGGGGGGATTAGATTAGTAGTGCGCCAATTCGTGCCTTCTACTGGTGTGTCTAAAGTGATAACAAAGGTGTATGGACTGCATCCGAATTGTATCATATGATGTTCTTTGTCTGGAGGACCTGGTACTAGGTAGCTTAATAACAACAAAACCTGTGAATATAACAAAAATTCAATAAAATTAAGAATAAACTAGGTTTTTTTGTGGGCAGGAAAGGTAAAGCCTCAATTCTGGGCCCTGGTAGACCTTGGTAAGAGAAAGGTGATGGCAGTTGCCCAATTAGTCAGGTCATGCGGGTGGTCGAAGTGCCAGCTCTTGGTGTAAATGTCTTTACAGTGGCTGGATCCCAGGTTACTCCATGGGCTTGAGCAGGGTGCGTTGGGGTGGATGTTGTGAGGCATATAGTGGTCAACAGTGCAGGTTTTTCGTCTTTGGATCAAAGTGTTTGAACAGTCTTGTTTCATGTTACTTGTAGGATGCCTGAGGGTCCCCAGCCGTAAGAGATTCTTGCAGTTCGTAGTTGGGATGTGAAAGGTGCCATGGATTTGCGCCATTGTAGGGTCACCCTGGATAGGTCTTGGTTGAATGATAATCGAGAGTCCTCAGATTGTATTGGTGTTTTGTCAAGCAGAGCCGACATAATACGGTTTCGGTCAGCAAAGGAGGTGCATTTTAGGATTACGTATCATGGAGTGGAGGTGGTAGTTTTGGAACTCCCTGCAACTCTGTAAACCCCATCAAGTGTCATCTTCTTGGCTGTGGCAGGTGGTAAAATAGAGGCCAGTGCCTCCGGGTGTAGTGAGGCAGTTTGTCTGAGGTGATCGTTGTGGGTATGCCGCAGATTTTTTTTATTATTGCGGCAGTGGCAGTCTTCCAGTTTAGTTAATTGCATGCATATGGGGTGCTGGTTAGCTTGAAGCTGGAGGACCGAGTCGCTGAGCGTGGCAACTTCAGTCTTCACATTCAAGACGGTGCCTTCTGTGGCCTGTACTCGGTCTGTGACTGCCTGGATCTCTTTCTGAGCGAGAGCTCGGTCTGCTGCCATCATTTTGTGGCGGTCGGCAAGCAGGACCCTGAGGTCATCCTTCGTTACCATTGCTAACCCCCCTGGGAAGGCTGTCTACCCACATCAGTTATTGAGAGGACCCAGGTCCCTTGGCCTCCTGTGTGTGCTGCGTTGTGGCCATACATTGTGGATCCCCAGCCGGCTTTGATTTAGCCTTTGGAGCACAGTCCCTTCCCTCTGGCTTTTGATACAGGCATCCCATGTTCCCAGATCCCTCCAGAGATAGAGTAGGTGCTAGTATTGGGTGGGCCCGTGTCCGTTATGTTCCAGGGAGCAGCCCAGGAGGAACTTTAGGGAGAAGCGTGACAGCTGAAGGTAGGCCACAGACTTGAGTTTTGGTGTGGGTTGCTCGGTGGGGTATCGGAAAGGCATCAATTGGATCAGGAAATCATTGTGGGTGTGATTGTGGGGTATTCAACTACATCTGGCTCCATCTGGCAGCGCAAGTTGGCATTAGATGGTTAGATTATTGGGAGCCTACAGACATGGCGTTTGTCTCGACACACTAGCAAGCACCGCCCCACCAATTAAAAAAGTTTTTCATGCCTTACAAATATATATAAATTAAATACAGATTTAATTAAACATAATATTAATAATCCTGGGAATTGACAATTCTCATTTAAGCCTACGTTTATATGTCAAAACGATATTGGAACTAGAGCACCAATGAATTCCTGTGTTTGTTTTACTGAATTCGTATTTTATTCGTTGGTTTGTGTATTGTGAAAATTGTAGTGTCACTCCAAAGTTTTGATTTATCTCAAACGTTTATCTAACGACTTATACAATCTTATTCGAGGAGTGATTTCAGTTTACCTAAATCTGATGATTGGCATGGCAGAGTCATAAAAAAGGGAAATGGGGGGCACAACTCAAATATGCACTTCTCAATAGTGGTGCTGCTAAAAAAAAAAAAAGACAAAAAAGATTATACAAAATACAGATTAAGGAACAGTGTACACACAGAAAATACAGTTTTTAATCATAAAAGGTAAATATGCAAATTTTATAATATCTTAATGATTATCTCCCATGTTAAAAAATGCATAGGACCCACCGATATTGGGGTAGAGTGACCTCGTGGTGAGCTTAACACAATACGGCCATATGGTCCAAATCCTCATATTTGTTTGCTGATGTAGGTGATGTCAAGTAACCTTGAAAGAGAGAAAACTATTTTTTTGTGTGTGTGTGCTCTGTTGCGTAATCTGTATTTGGTATGCAGGTTATTTCACTTTTATTAATTGCATTAGAGATGGCAGATGTACTCTGCCTCCTGGATAAAGTGAGATTGGTATTTGTACCAAACATAAAGTGAAATATGATCAGGTGATTTAAAGCAGATCAGTTGTAAAGTAATTGTAAAATGGCAAAATGTCCCTAGATGAATGATTTGGTGTCTGCATATTTTTGTGCAGCAGTTTTGAAAATAAAAAATATGCAATCTTTAACATGTAATCAATGATAGTCATTGCCTTTACAACAATGTAATACTTAAAGAATCTAAGCTAACCTTAGCTAATTAAATGACTACTCATTTAATAAATGCAGGGATTTTAGATGGCGGCTGACACTGAAAAAGCAGGGCATTCTGATTTATCATTGGAATCAATTGACTAGATTGCGATCGACTGTGAAGAATTTATATACACTTAAGGTAAAAGATGAATATGCTCTTTTTAATAACTGAGCCACGACTGCTAAAACATTGATTGAAATATTTAGGAAAATAAACAAGGGGTGAATATTGGATTGAAATTTAGTTAATGTGTGGAGGGCATGGCATTGTTATTTGACACTTTTTTTAAGTATTCTGGAAAGACATCCACAAAGTATGTAATAAGTAATGGCATATGTGTGATCAATAGATGGTTAGAATATTCTCAGAATGCCATTCAGCTTCTTATTGCGTAGAGTTGGTCAATGTAAAACATATAGATTTTAAAAGTATTTAAATACATTTCACTAGGATGAACTGTGTTCTGTTATATACCTACATGATTTGACATCATAAAGGAAAATTAATGAATGTGCATTTGTTAATTGATTTTACATTGGGAAAACCAAAATTCAGTCAATAAGTGTACTTTCATCCATAGACTAGAATGAATGTAAAATATATTTGTGCACGCATGTGCCATTAAATGAGAACCTAAACCTATGGCATATTTGAGGACGATAGTATAAGCAGAAGTAAATCTTTAAAAAGAAATGTCATTCTACTTTGAACTGTATTTAACGTTATGAATTTGTAAATTATAATCCAATAAATTATAAAGTATTTGCCTAGTTGCTTTTGTAAAAAAAAAATATTTTCTATGCTGTGATAATATACTCTGCAACTTTTCTGTTTTATACAAAACTCATCAAACAACACAGTGTATCTGGAAAAAAAATGGATATCTCTGGATTTTTCAGCTGTATTCCTCAAACTGGGAATTCCTAAGGATGAGACAAAGGACAAGGAACAGACACCACTAATGATGTAATGATAGCCCTCCAACCACAAGAAGAATTTTCACCACTAGACAGGCTTTAACATTTTTGTCCTGGCTGTATTTAGCCAACTACATCCTGTTCCAAATTATTATGCAAATTCTATTTAGGTGTCACAAAGATTAAATATTTTGTTTTTCAGTTTAACTCATGGATGGCATTGTGTCTCAGGTCTCTTTTGATCACTGAAAACAATCTCGGGCACCTATGATATTTAGATTGCCAGGTGAGCCTAATTTAAAGAAAAACTATTAAAGGAGGGTGTTCCACATTATTAAGCAGAGCACCATTTTCATGCAATATGGGGAAGAAAAAGGATCTCTCTGCTGCCGAAAAGAGTGAAATAGTTCAATGCCTTGGACGAGGTATGAAAACATTAGATATTTCACAAAAAGATTTGTGGCTGATTCAGAGCACAGACGGGTTCATGCAGATAAAGGCACATTTCTGCCAGATCCATGCATCGGATCATGAGAGCAGCTGCTAAAATACCATTAAATAGCAGCAAACAGATATTTGAAGCTGCTGGTGCCTCTGGAGTCCCACGGACATCAAGGTGAAGAGTCCTCCAGAGTCTTGCAACTGTGCATAAACCTTCTATTCGGCCACCACTAGCCAATGCTCACAAGCAGAAATGGCTGCACTGGGCCGAAAAATACATGAAGACTAATTTTCAGTCCTGTTCACTGATGAGTGCCGTGCAACCCTGGATGGTCCTAATGGATGGAGTAGTGGATGGTTGGTGGGTGGCCACACTGTTCCAACAAGGCTGCGATGTCAGGAAGGCGGTGGTGGAGTCATGTTTTGGACCAGAATCATGGGAAGAGAGCTGGCTGGCCCCTTTAGGGTCCCCGAAGGTGTAAAGATGACCTCTGCAAAGTATGAGGAGTTTCTGACTGACCACTTTCTTCCCTGGTACAGAAGGAAGAACTATGCTTTCTGTAATAAAATCATCTTCATGCATGACAATTCACCATTTCATGCTGCAAAGAATACCTCTGCATCAATGGCTGCTATGGTGATAAAAGGAGAGAAAGTAATGATGTGGCCTCCATTCTCCCCTGATCTCAATCCTATTGAGAACCTTTGGAGCATCCTCAAGCAATAAATCTATGAGGATGGGAGGCAGTTTACATCCAAACAGCAGCTTTGGGAGGCTATTCTGACATCTTGCAAACAAATTCAAGCAGAAACTGTCCAAAAATTTACAAGTTCAATGGATGCAAGACTTGTGAAGCTGCTATCAAATAAGGGGTCCTATGTTAAAATGTAACGTGACCTGTTTCAAAAGTTAAAATGTTGTTATAAGTTTGATTGAAATAGCTTTTGATTTCAGTAAAAATGCTGCAAACACAACAAATGACAATGTTCAGTTCTTTACAACCTATAAAGTGTTTTGAAACTTACTGTGCGTAATAATTTGGAACAGTGCATTGTACGTTTTTTATGTTTAAAAAAAATACTGTCATTAGGTTTGTTCAATAAAATTTGAATAGTACTCTTAATACTTGATAACATGAGAATTATGCTGACTGTTATTTACATCAATTATTAATTGGTAAATGATAAAAATATCATTTGCATAATAATTTGGAATAGGGTGTAGTCCTTAGTACATGCTACAAACATGTAGTTTCTAATACTGGGTCTGCGAGTGCAACTAGAATTCCCTCACTCCAGAATATATTCTTGCCTACTGTTTTGTGAAAGGATAGCATGTTTATTCTTTAATTAAGGCAGAACATCCAGTTCATATAATATAATATATAAAATGTTGTTGTGGGTAGTGAACGAATGAGAACCACTGCTACATACGGAGGGCAGCTGTATTACACCACTACCTGACAAGGTCTGGATTGGAAGAATCTCACAGGGAGTGAATAGAAGAATAATGAACAAATGTACCAGCTTCAGATCATGGACAGGCACTATGTTGTAAGTGTCATATCTGGTCTGAACATATTTCAAATCCTGGTAGAAGCAGTGATGGTCATACGCATGCCATAAGACGGTTGGGTATGCATCCTCCTATGGAGTGTAGCAAAGGCAGTAACCATTTCAGTCTTTCTGTGGTGCAAATTAATTGGATGTTTACAGTGGCAGATTACGCAGTGCATCTGAAAATGAAAATCGGAAAATGCAGGTAAGGGTCCTGAAAATTATACAGAGATAGAAAAAGACTAACAAAATAAGAAATACTGAGAAAGAGGAATGACTGTTCTGGGACTCTCTTATTGGTGCTAGAACGATGTGTCTGCTCACCAAAAAATTACAAGTAGATACTTTGTTCTTATGCACAATCAATGTAATTGATATCATATGGGCCTAATCCTGGGCAATTACAGTACAATGAGAGGTGATCAGGCAAAAATTAGGAAGTTCATGGTTGTAAAATATGTAGACGTTATAAAACGGAGAGTCCACTGTTACATAATTACATAGTAGTCTCGGTTGAAAAGCGACTCTATAGTCTATCAAGCTCAACACTGAAACCCTGGTAAATTAGTCTGCTTCATACCATAGGTGGTACCATGCTAAATGGCTGATTATTGTAACTAATATACATCTACTTGAAAACGAATGCCCTTCCCTAGGGCTCAACCATTGACAGCAGACAGGGGCTCTAACTGTAAGGGGGGGAGGGGGTGGGGACATAAACTGACTTTTTCAATATTTATTCATTTAAACATACATACCAACTAATGAGGGTGAGAAAATATATTTATATATTTATTTATTTTAGGGATCAAGTGACAGAAGGAAGGAGAATGTGCAAAAATAACAATTGTAGCATAATGTTGCAACATTTTTTTTTTTTTTTTTTAAACGTAAGGGGCCTGAATACTTTCTGAATGCACTTAATATATTATAATATTATTCTCTTAAACATTTTTTTTTTTTTTTACTCAGCGTAATAACGCCAGTCTGCTCCTGGCCAATAAATTGAGGCAACAGATGTCGATTTCCATAATATATCCCACTTGCATGATACAGCTAAAAGCAGAATAGTCAATTCAGTAGCTATAGCAACAACATTTGCAAAATATTATTTATTTGTCAATGTTTAAAAGTCTTGAACTATGGTACAATACTCACTAAGAAATGTCGGTATTACATTGTTAAAACTTCCATGATCTGGGTTTGTGCTATAGTGCTAGAATTTTTGTTAAAGCGGCACTGTCATGGCCGAATCACATTTTTTTTTAACCCCCTTCAAACTCAACTACATCTAATTGTCCCCTTAGTCACCCTTAAATGCCCCTAGGCCCCCTATATAACCTATGTTTTAATCGTTATTCCGTGTCCAGACCTAGGTCCTGGGCATTGCCATCTTTGCGTGGGTAGATGAAGTTCCTGTGGGACACGTCATCTGCCCACACTAGATTGTGCTGTGAAATTCCCGTGCATGCCCAGTTAAACACTTGGGCATTTAAACAGGACTTTCATCTATTCATTCATTCGTCAGAAAGATGAATAAATGAATAGAAATTTCAAACGAAGTCCTCTTGGTTAGTGCAGCTCCCTCCTTGTAATATGTAAAAATAGAAGCAGCAGGGAGCAGTGCTCCCCGACACTTCCTAAGCCCCCCATGTCATCCCTCACTCTATGTGGGTCAATATGACCCGCAAGATAGCATAAGGGAGATTAAAATCTCCCGAATGCCCCTACTCGATATGCTGCGATTAGGGTCATGTCTACTAAACAATGAGCAGCCAGTGGCTGCTAACTGTTGTAAAAAAATAAAAGCCCCGCCCTTCTAACAAATGGCCCCATTGTGGGGTATCTATTAACTAGCAGGGGCGACATAGTGTCCCCCTTGGTTGGGGCTATTAAAGTAAACGGGGAACATAGGGTCCCCCTTGGCACCCACCCATGAGCGGCAGGTTGGGGCCCTAATTGAAAATGTAAGGGGGACCTATTGTCCTCCCCCGGCCCCCACCCCTGAGCGGCAGGTAAGGGCCCTAAATAACAATAAGAGTGGTTACCTATTGTCCTCCCTCCAGTGTGTGGGGGCCCTAAATAACAAGGGGGGGACCTATTGTCCCCCTATCTTCCCCCACCCATGGGAGATGGTTGGGGGCTATAAATAACAATGGGGAGGACCTATTGTACTCACCCCCAGCCTCCAGCCATGGATGCTGGGTGGGGGCTAAATGTCCCATAGCGTGTAGTCACCTTCTCCACCCAAAAAAGACTAAATAAATTCCTACCTATGCCCCTCACCCTAAAAATACCATTTGATATACAAAATTGTAAAAAAATCACTAACAAAAATATTAGCCAAGAAGTACACAAAGTGGGAGGTAGCTACATTAGAAAAATACCTGAGAGAAGATATAACCCCTAGAGGTCTGTGATATAATAAATGCCTATCATTTGACAAGGAGGACGTTGAAGTCATGGATGAATGGTCCCAGATGCTAGAATCTTAGCCCAGTAATCAGATTCCCGAACCCCGCTCCGGCATGTCGCTTTCTAGGAGAGGGTGAATATCCCCATCTAGAGTTAGGAATAGAAAGACCCCCTCACAGGACGAGATACCTCTTGATTCTGATTGGTGGTGACCTTTTCCCCATCCCTCTCCTCTCCCTCACACTCCCTCCCCCCTCCCCTTCCCCCTTTTCTTTTCTTGTTTTTCCTTCTGGGTATTACCAATACTTCCCTAGTGCATACTCGTGGCTCTGCACTGAACGGCCTTTAAAGGCTATGACTGCCATCGACTGCATAAGTCGATCAGTCAGGAATCACTCACTCAAGGCGACAGGGTATCACACTCTGGGGTTATCTATACCCTTTATTTTCTCCTTTTATATTGTTGTTCATCTCTCTGTTATACAAAAACATAAAATCTTGCCGACAGTGAGTTTATTGTACATACTGCCTTTTTGTAGACTTTTTGTTAAACGTTGTGGTCATCTGTGTACTAGCCAGTGTCATGACATGAAGTGGGGCTGCCCTGGAACAGCACTGTCCCTTTAAATGTGGGAACCAATTTAGCAAAAAATAAAGGCAAGGACTCAATGAATAGAATAAATCAAGAAATATATATTAAAGGCAACCAAAGGACAAAAGATAACAAAACAATATGTAACAAATATATACAAAGCCACAGAATAATATTTACAATAAATCAGGATAACCACAAATTGGGCAGGCAGAGTATACTTAAACAGTCCTTTGATGTAAAGAATGTATTTGGGCAGGATTGTGCAGCCACTACAGAAATAGGTGGGACACAGATCCAGAGCCACAAAACAATTATATGGCACCAGGAAGCAAAGCCTGAAGCAGGACAAATGAACAAGGCTGCAGGGTCAGGATAACTGGTAATTAGGCAGAGACAGGAACACAGAATCAGAACACAGGATCGGGAGGCACCGGAATGCAGGACCCGGAGGACATGGGACCGCAGGACCAGGAGGACACAGGAACACCGGACCAGGAGGACACGAAAACACAAGACCAAGAAGACACGTGAACAGAGGATCAGGACACAGGATCAAGGAGCGGAGAGTCAGAATCTCAGGAACCAGGAAACAAGAACCACGGAACAAGAAACAGGAGACAAGAGACAATGATCTGACAAGGAGTGAGGTGAAAAACCAGACTATATAGGCGATAAAACAAGGACCAGGTGAAGTGCTAATGAAAAGAAATTAGGAACAGTGCCAAACAGTGGTGACTGTGGGCAAATCAACTAAGGAGTGTCATGACAGCCAGCTGTCAAGATGCCAGATAAGTGCTCTCTAAGACCAAATTGTAACTGCAATGTCTTTTGTATTATGATCACTGTCTGCTGGCTTGTTAAAATAAAGAATAAAAAAAAAAGAAAATCAACTAAAGAAAGTTAATATAAACAAAGCTCCAGGGCCTGATGGTATCCATCCACGAGTACTTAGGGAACTAAGTGTAGAAATAAGTGAGCCTCTGTTTTTAATCTTTCAAGATTCTTTTCTTTCAGGAAGTGTTCCGGAGAATTGGAGGAAGGCAGATGTGGTTCCTATATTCAAAAAGGGTTCAAAATCCTTGCCTGGAAATTATAAACCTGTGAGCTTAACTTCTGTAGCTAGTAAAATATTTGAAAGGTTATTAAGGGATAATATTCAAGAATTCCTTGAGAAGAACATGGTTATCAGCAAAAATTAGCATGGTTTTATGAAGCACGGGTTATGTCAAACTAACTTGATTGCATTCTACAAAGAAGTAAGTAGAAGTATAAATCATGGTGTTACAGTGGATGTGATCTATTTGGATTTTGCCAAGGCATTTGATACAGTTCCACACAATAGATTAGTGTTCAAACTCAAGGAAATCGGTCTAGATGAAAATGCTTGTTCTTGGGTAGAACATTGGCTTAAAAATAGAGTACAAAGAGTTGTCATTAATGGTAAATTTTCAAGCTGGACAGAGGTTGGCAAGTGGTGTCCCTCAGGGTTCTGTTCTTGGACCCCTTCTACTTAACATGTTTATAAATTATCTTGAAAAAAGCATTGAAAGTCAGGAAAAAACTCTGTAAAATAATACAATGTGAGCAAGATATTACTTTACTGCAGAGGGATTTAGATAGACTGGGGGACTGGGCACTCAAATGGCAGATGAAAGTTAATGTTTAAAAAAGCAAAGTTATGCACTTCGCCGTAAAGAATACACAAGCAACGTATACCCTTAATGGAAGCGACTTAGGGATAACAATAAACGAAAAGGACTTAGGAATTGTTAAAGACAACAAACTATGCAACAATGTGCATTGTCAATCAGCAGTGGCTAAGGCCAGTAAGGTATTGTCATGCATGAAAAAGGGCATTCATTCTCTGGATGAGAATATCATTTTGCCTCTTTATAAATCACTGGTAAGACCATATCTTGAATATGCTGTGCAATTTTGGGCACCTGTTCTAAAGAAGGATATTACGGCACGGGAAAGGGTGCAGAGGCGGGCTACAAAATTAATAAAAGGAATGGAACATATCAGCTATGAAGAAATAACAGATTTAAACCTATTTAGTTTAGAAAAACGTCACCTAAGAGGGGACATGATAACATTATACAAATATATTCGGGGCCAATACAAACCATTGTGTGGAAATCTATTCACAAACCGGAATTTACATAGGACACAAGGTCATGCATTTAGACTGGAAGAAAGAAGGATTTCGCCTAAGACAAAGTAAAGGTTTTTTACTGTAAGAACAATAAGGATGTGGAATTCTCTGCCTGAAAAAGTGGTTTTATCAGAGTCCATACAGATGTTCAAACAGCTACTAGATGCATACTTATTAATAACATAATATTCTAGGATATAATCTTTCAATGTAGGGTAATAACTGCTTGATCCAAGGATAAATCTGACTGCCATTCTGGGGTCAAGAAGGAATTTTTCTCCTAGCTTGTTGCAAAATTAGAGGTGCTTCAAACTGGATTTTTTTTTGCCTTCTATTTGATCAACAGCAAAAAACAAATGTGAGGAAGGCTGAACTTGATGGACGCAAGTCTCTTTTCAGCTATGTAACTATGTAACATTAATATGCCTGATCCTTATTATTATTTGGCTGCCTAAAATACATCCAAACCATAGGAGTGCGCACGGGGTGTGCCGGGTGTGCCTGGGCACACCCTAATCCCCGCGGCACGCCTATATATATTGAGACCGGCAGGGGAGATCTCAGGATCTCCCCTGTCGGCTCATGCAGAGCCGGCGCTATCCGAGCGCCGGCTCTGCTCTCAGCCTCCCTCCCCACTGACCCACATGCAGGGAGGGAGGCAGGAGAGGACCCGGCGGAGCTATTGCCGGCAGCTCCGCCGGGTTCCTCTCGCGAGATATGAGCGTTGCCACGGCAACGCTCAAATCTCGCGAGAGTGAACTCTAGCCCCACAGGGGCTAGAGTTCACTCTCCACTGGACCACCAGGGAAAGCAGCAGCACGATCCCCCCTCCCTACAAAAGGTAAGAAGGGAGGGGGGATAGCAATTAATGTACCCCCACCTCCACCCCCACAATCACCCACACACACACAGCACCCACACACATACACAGCACCCACACACATTCAGCACCCACAGACATACACAGCACCCACACACATTCAGCACCCACAGACATACACAGCACCCACACACATTCAGCACCCACAGACATACACAGCACCCACACACATTCAGCACCCACAGACATACACAGCACCCACACACATTCAGCACCCACACACATTCAGCACCCACAGACATACAGCACCCACAGACATACAGCACCCACACACATACAGCACCCACACACATACAGCACCCACACACATACACATTACCCACACACATACAGCACCCACACACATACAGCACCCACAGACACAGCACCCACAGACACAGCACCCACAGACATACACAGCACCCACACACATACAGCACCCACACACATACAGCACCCACAGACATACACAGCACCAACACAGCACCCACACACACATACAGCACCCTCACAAACACACAAACAGCACCCTCACACACACACAGCACACTAACAGTACCCTCACAAACACAAACAGGACCCTAACACACACACAGCACACTACCAGTAGCCTCACACACAAACAGCACCCTCACACACAGTACATTAACAGCACCCTCACAAGCGCACACAAACACACACAAACCGCACCCTCACACACAGTACATTAACAGCATCCTCACAAGCAGCACGCACACACAAACACCCTCACCCACATAGCACACTACCAGCACCGTCACACACACATCACACTAACAGCACCCTCACACAGCACACACACACACAGCAGTGTGTGTATGTGTGTATATATGTGTATGTGTATATATATATATATATATATACATACATACATATATATATATATGCGGCGTGTGCTTGTGCTTTAGGGTGCACACCCTAATGCAATAGGCTGCGCACGCCTATGATCCAAACATTCAGTGTCTCCTCCCTCTGAATTGAACTTTCCTCATAGAGATTAATTGATTCAATTCATCATGAGGAGATGCTGATTGGCCAGAACTGTGTTTGAATCATGCTGGCTCTGCCCTTATCTGCCTCTTTGTCAGTCTCAGTCAATCCTATGGGGAAGCACTGTGATTGGATTAGGCTACCACTTCTGATGATGTCAGCAGACTGCTTGTTTTTCTGAGACAAACAGCATTCAGAGTTACAGCTTCAGGCTTGAATACAGTAAGAGTTTGCTATATTTATGGAGGCATGAGGGGCCCAGGGGGGCTAGATGGTGGTTTTAACACTAAAGGATCAGGAATGTTTATGTTCCTGGCCCTATAGTGATCCTTTAATATACATATATATTTAAATCAAAATACATTTAGAATGATGTTAAAATTACATATCCCCTTAACGACCCCGGACGTACTAGGTACGTCCGACAAAAAATGGTCATTAAGGACCGTGGACATACTAGCTACGTCTGAGGTCCATAAGAACCTTTTTTTGTCGGACGTACCTAGTACGTCCGCTGCAAATAGGAGCCCTGGTCTTACCTGGACCGGCGATCCACGGTGATCATGGTCAAGGGGACTGCCATAGACCCCAGCAGTCTCTCTGCAGCAGCTACGGCCCTCCAGGGCCATGTGATCACCACGACAAATTGGGGTGTTCTTTGTCACAGGAACTGAGAATCCATGCCTAAAGTACAATGTGAGAGAAAAATAACAAAAAAAAAAAGACTAACCAAATGTTTGACAAAGACTGGCGGTAGAATTAGTGCATGGAAAGTGTTAAAATACCACCATTTGAAATACCCTAGGGTGTCTACTTTTCAAAAATATATGGTTTGATTGGGGTAAATTACATTGGCTGGCTTCACAAATGTCCCAAATTTTACATGGGTGCATGATGACCAGCTGTGAAAATTCCAAATTGGAAAATAAGGTATTTTAGCCCCCAGAAAACACGACACACCTATACATGAGTGGCATCACTGTATTTAGGAAATGTTACTGAAACCATATTGGGATATTCGTTGGCAGTAACCCTTAAAAGTCTCAGTACATGTATTCTTAAATTGATATGTGTGTCAAAAAAAATCACCAATTAATTTATAATTTTTAAATTTGGCATAGATTGGTGGTAAAATGGTTGCATGAAAAGAGCATTAAATGAGTCAAAATACCCCAACTTTAATACCTTAGGTTGTCGTCTTCTGAAAAATATATACATGTAAAGGGTTATTCTGGGATTCCTGACAGATATCAGTGTTACAATGTAATGTGTGTTAATTTTGAAAAAAAAATGGTTTGGAAATAGCAAAGTTCTACTTGTACTTATTACCCTATAACTTGCAAAAAAAAAATCTAAGAACATGTTAACATAGTTAGAAACTATTTATCATGGGTGTTTTTTCACGGTTGTAGATATGTAACAGATTTTGGGGGTCAAAGTTACAAAAAGTGTATTTTTAAAAAGAAAAATCATCATATTTTATAATTTTTTTATAGTAAATTATATGATATGATGAAAATAATCTTATATTTAGAAAGACCATTTAATGGCGAGAAAAACTGTATATAATATGTGTGGGTACAATAAGAGGAAAATTACAGCTAAACACAAACACCGCAGAAAGGTAAAAACAGCCCTGGTCCCAAACGGTAAGAAAATTGAAATGCGGTCTGGTCACTAAGGGGTTAAACGTCCTACAAAGTTTAGAAACTATAAGTTGTCAGCCCAATTACCTTCTAGTTACAGCAGATGTAAGTTCGCTATACACTATAAATATACATGAAAGAGGATGTGAGGCAACTAATTCCTTTCTTTTAGAGTCTAAAAAATATCCAAAACCACAAGTAGATTTTATTATGCAAGGAATTTATTTAATTTTACATAATAATTACTTTTGGTCCAAGATTACTACTTCCTCAAGATATGCGAAACTACAAAGGGGACTAAGTTTGCACCCAGTTATGCCAACTTGTTTATGGCATTTTGGGAACATTCCTTTATCCACCATCCAACAACTGGAGTGCAAACCTAGTCTCCTACCATCGAAACATAGATTACATTTTCTTTATCTGGAAGGGAGAAAAGGAGGAGTTAGAATTCTTTTTAGCATTTTTTTGTTATTATTCTTTATTTTTGTTGTGCAAAATGAATTACAAACAGGCCTGCATTCACAGGTATATCAAAGCATTGAGTGTCTTGGCATAAGATAGAAATGCATAATTTTTAAATAAGGAACCAAAATAATAGAAGTCATGCCAAAAGATGAGTAGGTATTAGAGTAATACAGGGTTATATAACTTGGGGAGCATGCTGTTAGACATAGAAGTGGTGTGATAGGGCAATGATTTCACTGTTGGCCACTCAGAAAGCAAACTTAGAACGTAGGAGACATGAACCTAAAACATTCAGTTCAAGTGCGCCTAGAGTCTGGAGAAAGTGTGGTGTCCAGTCCTTAATGCTGTTAGAGTGCTCAGCCTATTCCCGCCAACCAATGTTGCCTATTCAGGGGGTGTCTGGTGTACCAGGCCCCTGAAACGTTGCCCCACCGGCCCAAGTCTCTAGTTGCAGTACTCCACAAGTCCCAGTTCTCACCACACTCTTGAGTGCCCGTTACAGCAGTCCCATGGCAGCATGCTGTTAAAGCTTGTGGGGTTCCCTGCATGTTATCTTTGCGCTGGGTGGGTGGTGACCTCCCATGGGGGAGAGAAGTTTGGAGGGGTTAGTCCCGTGGTAGGCTGCTGCTTGGGGTGTGGACTGCACTTTGCTGGTCCAAAACTTCAGCGTTGTAGCTTTCGTCGGGTCGTCCACCTCCTCCTTCCCACCATTCGTGCCCCTTTCATGCTGGTCACTGCTCGGTATCTCATGTGGCTTTTACTTCAATATAAACCAAAGGCAAAAAATAATATAGATATCCACTTTATTTGCAATTTTAACAGTAACAATAAACAAGTTAAAATAATTATCACAGCATTTTGGCCAATATCAGGAAATGACCCTGCACTTTATAAGATTATATATAAATCTATAGGGGAGCTTCCAACTTGAAAAAAAAAGTTTAAAAGTTTATGAAACCAGGGGGCTGCACTCACCTGAATGTGAAAAAAAAGTTTAGTCAGAAACCATATCAGAAAAGATCTACCTAGTCCTTTCCTCCAACAAAAAATATTTTTTCTGGCTGTGGATTGTGTCTGGCTTGTCGCAACACAAAAGCAACACCCTGAGACATCCGAATTGCTAGCATATAATTTGGTAGATAAAACCCTGGAAGAACAGGATTATACTTCTAAACGGGACCCCGCACTCACATTAAACAGCTGAAGTACCACAGCCAGGTATACAGGCCAAGACGGATGCTAGTACCAAACTTACCCTTAGTATAAACTGGAAATGTCATCAAGAACAACAAAACCAACTAGACAAAATGTATAACAAATAATGATAAGGAAATGATTGATTCCATGTTACGGCTTTCAATATGATATGACCGCAAGTTTGTAACGTTACCTGTTGAAACCCATTGAAACTATGTATGGATATGATTTTGTTTGTATGCAACAATGTGCAACAAAAACTGAAAACCAATAAAAATGATTAAATTTAAAAAAAAAGAGTGAAAAAAGACACAGAAAGACTTTGTGGACCCACATGATAAAAATAAAAAAAATATAAAATGAAAGAGATGAGCACTTGCTTTTCAAAGAATGTCATATATCTTCTTACCTGTACCTGTCATTTATGCTATATGAGGTTGGGGGTCCTTGCAGTAATAATAATAATAATAGTGTGGTGGGTTGATGTTGGGCGTCCATGCAGTAATAATAATAATAATATTAATAGTGTGGTGGGATGACGTTGGACATCCATGCAGTAATAATAATAATAATAATAATAATAATAATAATAGTGTGGTGGGATGATGTTGGGCATCCATGCAGTAATAATAATAATAATAATAATAATGTGGTGGGATGATATTGGGGTTCCATGCAGTAATATTATTATTAATACTGAGATTAGGTTGAGGGTCTCTGCAGTAATAATAATATTACTACTACTAATAATAATAATAATTGGTGAGATGAGGCTGGTGCTCCTTGTAATAATAATAATAATAACATGGTGGGTCCATGCAATAATATTATTATTAATACTGAGATTAGGTTGGGGGTCTCTGCAGTAATAATAATATTAATAATAATAATGATAATAATAATAATAATAATAATAATAATTGGTGAGATGAGGCTGGTGCTCCTTGTAATAGTAATAATAATGTGGTGGATCCCAGCAGTAAAATTATTTTTATTATTAATACTGAAATGATGCTGGTGGGCCCTGCAATAATAATAATTACAGTGTGGGAGTCCATGCAGTAATAATAGTAATGTGTTGGTTCTCTGGAGTAGTAATATTATCATTAATAATAGTGGGATGAGGCTGGGGGTCTCTGCACTAATAATAATAATAATAATAATATTGTGGTAGGGGAGTGTCTCTATAATAAAAATGTTGATGAGGCTGGGGGGTCCCTGCAGTAATAACAATAACAGTGTGGTATGGGGGTGTCCCAATAATAATGATAATAGTAACAGTGTGGTAAGGGGTGTCCCAGTAATAATAATAATGATAGTAGTAGAGGGTGTACCTATAATAATATGATAACAGTGTGGTAGGTGGGTGTGGGGGTGTCCATATAATAATATTGATGAGGCTGGTGCATCCTTTAATAATAATAATAATAATAATAATGGTAGTAATAGTGTATTGGGGGTGTCACTATAATAATTGTAATAAAATGGGGGTGTCCCTATAATAATGGTAGTGATAATGTATTAGGGGGTGTCAATAATAATAATAATAATAATAACAATAATAATCAACGTGTAGTGGGGGTGTCCCAATAATAACAACAATGGTAGTAATAGTGTATTAGGCATGTGTCCGTATACAAAAAATAATGATGATAATAATAATAATAATAAGAAGAAGAAGATGAAGAAGAAGAAGACGAATCTAATAACAGATTGATATAACAGATAGATTGATGTATACTTTTTTTCTTTTCTTGCCACACTAGGTAAATAGCTTGAACATACCTATTGTGTCCATGATATATACTAATTATTGATATACTTTCCCTCCTCCCCCCCTTTTTTTAACAACATGACAATAAAAATGAAGTTTTAGACATATTAATATCTCATCATTATCTTGTTTGGTCAGGGATTCCTCTTTAAAAATATATTTAGTTTATGTTCCCCCTCCCTTCTTACCTTTGTCTGGGAGTCGGGACCATGTTGGCAGCCCTGGTGGTCCAGAATGAAATCCCTGGTGGTCCGGTGAGGAGTGAACTCTACCCTCAGTTTCTGGGGTAGAGTTCACTCTCGCGAGATTGGAGCATTGCCATAGTAACCGCGGCAATGCTCCAATCTCGCAAGTAACTTGAGGATTAGCTCCCCTGTGTCCTCTGTCCCTCCCCAGCCGCATCTCAGCTCCTGTGGGCAGATAGTTTGTCTCCCAACTGGCCCATGAAGCAGAGCTGGCGCTTTGATAGCATGGACTCTGCATGGGCAGGCACGGGAGATACACTGATCTCCCCTGTCTGCCTCAGTCCATGGCCATCTCGGCCCACCCACCCGGTATGCCCTGACCAGTCCAGGCCTGAACTTGACATTTGACACCAAGCTGAAAGTTTGCAGCCCATTATATAATAGGCTGCATTAGGTTTCTTCTGAGATTAGGCAATATAGATAGTCAGGTGAAAACAAAACAAAGAAAAATGGCAATAAAGTGTTTTATGCCCAAAAAGGATTTTATTATAACTTAATAACTTAATAAAATAATATCTATTTTAGATATTATTTTATTAAGTTATAATAAAATCCTTTTTGGGCATAAAACACTTTATTGCCATTTTTCTTTGTTTTGTTTTCACCTGACTATCTATATTGCCTAATCTCAGAAGAAACCTAAAGAATCCATAGGTGGGGATTATACCACCCAAGCGCTTACAGTGAGCAGTATATACCTGCTCAAAAGAATGTGAGTAATACTCAATTTACAATTTTATATTTTACTGTTATAACAGAGAGCACTATATATTTTATCTTCCTTTTTTTGGGTCCGTACTTTGACGCTGAATAAGTACCAGAGAACCGCTATTTGAAGTCTACTCCATATATCCTTGAGTGGGGATTATTCCACTTCACGTGCTCAACATCAGAGCTGGATCCTCAGCTCTGAAAATTGTGAGTAAGACCTATCTTATTGTCTTATTGTCAACGTACTTACATACTGTACCATTGGAGTCTCGTCTCTTCTTTTCTCCACATATGCTCCACTGAATCCTATATGAAGATTTGACCTTACTTCGAACCCTAAAGAATATCCTTTTATCTTTACGTGGGACTATTCATCATAAACTTTGATAAGTTTTTGCACTATTTTTGTTTTCATATTTTACGCATTTTATATATTTTAGTATAATTTTAGGCGCATCCTTACTGTACTGTTTGTTCTGTGTTCTCTTAACCATTGGGGAATTGTAGGGGATTCCCTATATAGGAGTGCAGCCTTCACATATTGTGGCTATTTAGCGCTGATTTTTTTTCTGTTTTTTCTATAAAAATGGTGAATAGCTTTTGAGTGTTCATTGGAAATCTGGCGGCTTATTTTATTTAAACATGATAGCCCAGAAAGGAGGTTTAAATTGTTCCTACACATTTTATAATTATTATTTAGAACACTGGAGATATTTTTATAACCGTAACAGAACTTGACAAATTTGGATCATATCGGTAGGTAGATGTGGAAATATTATTTGGATATAATATTAGCATAATTATATTAATCATTTTAAATTATGGATTTTGCTTTATTTTCTTTGATGCATACCAAGTAATAGGATACTCTTAGATCCAGTATAGAGAAACCAGTAGTCTGAGGGGTGATCACAAGGGAGTAAATATTTAGGTCACATTTATCTTGCAATACATAGATTTATCTTTCACTATTTGTAACTAAATCTTTAAAGTCAGCAGGTAAGCTCCTGGCTGCTTCCTCATCTGTAATCACTTCAGACTAGAGAATACATCTACTGGTGCTTTTTTTTCAGCTGATCACATAATCTTTAGTTCTAAATTCTATAGCATAATTAGCTGCAAAACAATTACCTTGTATGATGTTCAGGAAAGATTAAGCTGCAAATGTTGTTGTAGTTGTGCATTCAATATCAAATACTCCTTTAAAGGTAGCCTCAGTCTCATTATTGTTGGAAATTATTGTCTAGTGGGTTTCCAACAGAGGATTAAAGCTTTATTGGTTAGGTGGGGAAAAAAAACAAGGCAAGAAAGATGTAATAGAGATTAAATGCCAATTAAAATTGGATGGAAACTTGCTTCAACAAGTACCAGCTATTTATTATTTCACCTCCATAAAATCAGGTAGTGGGTAAACTGACTCAATGTCTTTTGAGAATAGTTTCTGAGGTTATTACAAGATTAGAAGTGAAAATAACAGCCTGGGTCTATAGTGGCAAATTAGAAACTCTGCCAATAGTGTCTGAAAGAAAATTGGTTCATACAGTGTTTCAGTTTCAGCATCCCTGAGGTTCCTGATACCAACCAGAGGCAGACTGGGCCAGGGAAACAAATGTCCCTGTGCCTCTCGGGATGCCCCCAAAAATGGTCGTACAGAGCCCCTCCCCCTCACCCCCTCCCCTCCCCCGCACAATAAAAGCAGTAGCTCATATTATTAGGATTGGTATTTATATTGCGCCAATTTATTCTGCAGCACTTTACAATATTCTTAATGTGCTAGATTTAAAAATAAGTGAGACACTTACAAAATGATACAGGAACAATAGATAGATGAGGACCCTGCTCAAACAAGCTTACAGTCTAGAGGTAGGGTAATGTGATGGGTGGCATGGTCAGGAATGTGAGTGAGTGGGTCCTGAGTTAGAGCAACCATGCATGCTGTATGTGAGAGGCTGTTGGATGTATCAGAGCTTCGGCAGGCAGTTACTGGTACTTGCTGGGCTGCGGCTGTCCCTGGATTTTGTGTAAACTCCCTAAAAATGGCTAAAGGAACCAGTGTTTCAGGCGAAGCCCCACCGACCTCATTATTCTCATTGGGAGCTATGTGAGCAAGCAGAACCCCTGGCCAGCCTTAAGGAGCCCAAGGCAGGTCAAGCAGACTGAACATTAAGGTGATTACACTGACCAGGTGGCTATCATTCAAGTTAGTTGCCTCTGTATGTGTCATTGAATGTGTGTATGAGTGGATTAATCTTTGTGTAGGGGTCAGTCAGACTGTGTTAGTGAGTGTGTGTGTGGAGAGGGGTTAGTTTGTGTATGTGTGGAGCAGTCTGTGTGTCAACAATGGATCAGTGTGTTGTGTGTGTGTATATATACATATGTAGCAGCTGTGGCACTCTGTGGGTACTCCTTATATCTCACAACCAAAACAATACAATTATAGATACTCAATGGTTTAGGTGATGAACCCCAGCTCCGAAATGCTAAAGTTAAATTGCAGCGCTATAAATTTTAACAACAGAATACAAAAGCTTGCCCCTAAATACAGAAATGGAAAAGCCGAGAATCATATATATGAAATAAAGAAGCAAAAAAAGAAACAATAGTGCAAATATTGTTATACTTTGCATAAAATGCAATAGCATATAGATGATATATGATAACAATTTTCTGAGCCTTTTAAACAATATGACTTTGAATGTAAGGCCCTCTTCTGAAAACTAGTCTTATATGGGCTACAAGTAAAGGTGAGCATATTTACCTTTATAAATTTAATTATATGTTTAATATAGCAATATTGCATTAGATTGCTCTCCTTTTTTCAACTGTTTAGTGTATGTACTTAATCTGACTCGTTAGCAGAAGAGGTCTTGTTGCTGCCAAAAGGACACAGAGGTCCTTACATTCTGAGTCATATCGTACATAGGTATGCCACTGACTGTATGGCTTGATGTGAGTGATTGAGGGATGGTAAAAACAAGATAAAATCTATACACCCCCGTGGTGAAGCATAAACAAAAAGGTGGTATAGCACAATAAAATATATAGAGGATACAACCTGCAATAAACAGGATAGAGTATAATGGAGATCTGGAAATATAAAATCATATATAGTGAAGTATTTAAAGCGGCACTGTCATGCCAAACTTACCTTTCCTCAATGTCTTCCTCTTCTCCCCCTCTCTCAGGATCTGTTATTCTTTTCTTCCTGTCTTCTTTAGTTTTCTTTAAAATCATAAGGCAAAGTAGGGACTCTCTGCCTTATGGAGGATTCCTCCGCTTGGCCATCTCTGACCAGCGGAGGAGCAAAGTGTGCTTCATTTCCGCTGGTCAGAGCAATTTTCCCATAATTCTTACCTTTCCTCTGTGTTCCTACGATGCTTCCTGTCATTTTAGACGAAACTGCCGAATTACGTTCTAACTGAATGAGAACAGTATGTTCGTTTGTTTTAGAACGCAATTCGGCACTTTATTCGGATTGGAATTTCATTTGAATGAATGAAACTCTGATCCTATTCTTGCTGTGGCTGCATCTTGCAGCCGCTTATTAGATAACTCCCTGATACCGTGGGAATTAGGGAGTTATCTACTAAAAGGCTGATAGCTAAACAAAAAACAACGAAAAAGAAAAAAACCCGAGCGCAAAAAAATAATCCATCTTCACCCATGGAGGGCTCCGCGCAGACTGAGCTCTGCAGGGCGGGGCAAGGCTTATAAAGCCTTGCCCCGCCCTGCAATTAGGCTAAGAACACTCTGATTGGTGGGTTTAAGCCAATCAGAGTGCTCTTTGTCATTATACACAGCGTGTGAAAATTAAAAAAAAAATTCCCACGCTGTGTAAAATGACATAGAGCACTGTGATTGGATGGCTTGAAATCCATCCAATCCGAGTGCTCTGTGTCATTTTACACAGCGTGGGAAAATTCCAAAGAACTTTCCCACGCTGTGTAAAATGATTGGCTTGAAATCCATCCAATCACAGTGCAGTGTCATTTTACACAGAGTGGGAAAGTTCTTTTGAATAAAGAGCACTCTTATTGGCTTAAACCCACCAATCAGAGTGTTCTTAGCCTAATTGCAGGGCGGGACAAGGCTTTATAAGCCTTCCCCCGCCCTGCGCAGCTCAGTCTGCACGGAGCGCTCCATGGGAGAAGATGGATTATTTTTTTGCGCTCTGGTTTTTTCTTTTTCGTTGGGTTTTTTTTTTTTGCGCTCGGGATTTTTATTTTATTTTAAGTTCAACGGTTATGATGGTTTTTTTATTTGGCCTTTTTTGGGGCTGAAAAATAAAGATTTGAGAAAAAAGAAGACGTCGAATGGTAAGTTTAATTTTATTTTACAGGTGTAACGGAGCTCCTTGTACTCCGACTGAGTACCCTCCGTTGATGGATGCTCCTAGCGCTTCCTGAGGACTCCAAACACTGCAGCCGACACCACAACCACCGCAGACTCCACAACCGCCGTAGCTTAACTGGAGTCTCGCCGTCTTCCTTCCACCCTGGATCAGCTTCTGTCCTCCAGGACCGTGTGGGGAAGACCTCTCCTCCAGGAGAGCGTAACAGGAACAGCTCTTAAAAGAGCTAAGTGATTAAAAGCTCAGGGGAGTATGCAGAGCATAGCAATCCCCAGTGTGATATAGCAGTTCCCTCCAATAACGAGACAAGGCTACGTATTGAGGGTCAAGAAGATCTGTTTACTTGGCACCAAAGGGCCTTCTTTTATGCAGGTTTCCCTGAGATAGGACCACCCACAGGGGTTTACAGAATAACCAATCATAAACGTACATTACAGAAACACTCCCAGCAATTACACACAAAAATCCTCCCCTCTGCCTGTGATCTAATTATGGCACACAATGGGTTAACATAATTAAACACAGGCAGTAAAAATACAGTTTTTATACATGTACTATAACTTTCAAACTACACATACAATCTTCATAAAAATTACATATTTGGAATCAATCCATTAAGGGGAGCAACATATTAAAAAATGGCACAAATCAGACAAGGGGTTCAAAAGTTAGCAAAAGTGTCTTTTGGGGCCTGGCTGGCAGCATGGTTTTCTGGCCCAAACCGGTTTTACAGAGGCCTCTATCCTGGACAATGGGGAAAGTAATCCAATTATCCAGGGATAGAGGCAGACTCCATTAACCACATGTTAGCAAAAGACACAAAAAGACACAAAAATACATAACTCCTATTGAACTGAACAGAACCCCCACATTCAACCTATCCCCAGATGGCTTGGATCTGAGCGCTCAATATATCCAAACAGCGCTCAGATCCCACAAATACAGTCAAATCGCCATACACACTAGGTCCATAGTCATGGGGCAGAAGGCTGGCAATTAGGCTTCTCCATAACACAGGGAAGCAGGGCAATTTGTCAAATAAAATAACAGTTACAAATGGCAGTTTGTAACAACAGGTTAGTTATTTTATTCCCCCCTCACTATTTTTTAGGGTGAGGGGGGTAGGTAGGGACTTTTTATTTGGGTGGGGGGGTGACTAGGGGCTTGGGGACCCCTAGTCACCTTGGGGGGGGAGGGGAATTGACTTAGGGCCCCCACCCGCCGCCCAGGTGTGGGGGCCGGTGGGGAGGACAGTAGGCCCCCCCTAATTATCTTTATGGCCCCAACCCGCCGCCCAGGGGTGGGGACCTGAGGGGGGGTGGACAGTAGGTGTCCCCACCCTCATTATCATTTGGCCCCCACCCGCCGCCCAGGGGTGGGGGCGGGGGGGAGCTCAATAGGTCCCCCCCCTCATTATCTTTATGGCCCCCACCTGCCGCCCAGGGGTGGGGGCCGGAGGGGTGGGTGGGCAGTAGGTCCCCCCCATTATCATTTGGCCCCCACCCACCGCCCAGGGGTGGGGGCCAGAGGGGGGGTGGACAGTAGGTCCCCCCCATTATCATTTGGCCCCCACCCGCCGCCCAGGGGTGGGGGCCGGAGGGGGGGGTGGACAGTAGGTCCCCCCCTCATTATCATTTGGACCCCACCCACCGCCCAGGGGTGGGGGCCGGAGGGGGTGGTGGACAGTAGGTCCCCCCCTCATTATTATTTGGCCCCCACCCGCCACAGGCTGCTCACTGTTTAGTGGACATGCCCCTACTCACGGTATAGCGAGTAGGGGCAATGGGGAGATTTTAATCACCCTTATGCTATTATGGGGGTCATATTGACCCCCATAGAGTGAGGGGGGACCTGGGGGGCTTATGAAGTGGTGGGGAGCACTGCCGCTTCTATAGTTACATATTACCAGGAAGGAGCTGTGTGCCAGTAGCTCCCTCCTTGTAATAAACTGAACGAACAAACAAACACTGATACACAGTGTTTGTTTGTTTGGCTGATATTTCTATTCACTCATTCGTCTGTTTGATGAATGAATGAACAGATGAAATTCCAGTTCGCATGTCCAGGTGTTTCACTGGGCATGTGCGCGAATCTCACAGTCTATCTAGTGTGGGCAGATGACGTGTCCCACAGGGACTTCACCTACCCACACAAAGATGGCTGCGCCCTGAATCAAGATCGGGGCAGAAAATAAGGAATACAAAATAGGTAATGTGGGGGGCTTAGGGACATTTGGGGGTGACTAGAGTGTCAGTTAGAGATAGTGGAGGCTGGAGGGGGGTTAAAAAAAAACAACAGGATTCGGCATGACAGTGCCGCTTTAAAGCTAAATGGCTAAATCCAGGAGGTGGAAAACTTACAAAAAAACATAGATGTTCTGTGCATATCTCCCCTCGGGGGTATCTTTGGATGGTGAAAACTCCTTCCAGCTAGGTGAATCCTCAAAAGGATAAAAAAGAGAAAGTGCAGATAGTATAATACTATTAAAATGTAACAAAGATGTATTCACTGATTGCACTTGAATCAATGATGAAATCAACTCGCATATCTCCACTAACAAGTTGATCAAAGTGATCTTCCAATGAGGACGATATGGCAATCAAATATAATAAAATGAAAACAGGAAAAGAAATAAAACAAATATAAATGGACACAATAAATAAAAATGTCCAGACCTAAAAAATATTTTTTTTATTTATTTTATTTATTGTGTCCATTTATATTTGTTTTATTTGTTTTCCTGTTTTCATTTTATTATATTTGATTGCCATATCGTCTTTCTTCATTGGAAGATCACTTTGATCCACTTGTAAGTGGTTGATCTTCGGCAACTGGGGCTAAAGCGTTCCAGGCTCACTCCCCAACGGCTAGGAAGCAGATTGAGCAGATGTACTAGGTCAGAGTATAGGAGCTCCGTCACAACAATGTATCCTCCTGAATCTATTTGTATGGTTTTATGTAATTGACTATTTATAATGCTACAGAGTTTAAGGTTTGTATTTAAGGTATTCAAGATTTTTTGTACAGTTTTCATTTCCTTCTATGTAAATTAGTAAAATGAGATAAAGCATAATGTGAGTCTGCTTTCTGAAATAAAATTATTTTATTCTGTGTTGTTTAATTCTCTGGGCTAGAACATTTTATTGGGTTAGTTTATTCTAATTGTATATGAAGCACCAGAGTCTTTTGGGAACGTATTTTATTCCTATTTTCTTTATGCTCTCTTGCCCAAGAAGATCAGGGAGATGTTTTGGTCCAATTAAATGAGCATGTTTTAAGAAGGGAAAAAGGCTTTAAAGTCTCTAGGGTGACAATACAGACTCTGTGTACTGCATTAGAGATCAGTTGCTCATGTTTGCAATTCTAGCATCACTTATCTCAAAATAATCAAATGCACACACAAATAATAAGATGCATATATATATTTCCTTTTCTGAGGCAGGTGTCATTACAGAGAATTCATGATATAAAATTGTTATAGTCTTCTTGTGTAAACATTTATATTCTGGTAAATCTCTTTGTCAGTGAATTTAAAGTGTAAGTATAAAAGCTTATACGTATAAATATGGCTCATGAAATGGAAGAAATATTTTTTGAGATTTAGGTCTGTAATTGTTTTTGTTTTGCAGTTTCTATTTAAAGGTACATTCTATGCAGCATGACCGCTACAACCCTTTCTTTCTTTTTTTAAAATTCCTTTTTAAGCCTTTATTTAGACATGCCACATAAAATAACAATAAAAATTAGTAAATGTTATACATTGTTCAGATACAATTAATATTGTAAAAATTACAAGATCATTAGTATATCAAATCACTCACATCAGCCTCAATGGTCACTTCATTTTGCGGCTAGGGACCGTAGTGGCGATAGGGACTATATTTGGGGGTTGGGACTGTAATGTTGAATAGGGGCTGTAGTGGGGGAAGAGAGGCTTTGTTTGGGGGTAGAGACTGTTGTGTGGATAGAAGCTATATTTGAGGGTAGGGACTGTAGCGTAAGATAGGGGCTGCAATTGGATTTAAACATGGAGCGTCATTCCTTTGCTTGATTTGTGAAATCATCAAGGTCTCCTGAGTCTTAGGTACTGCCCTGTGGGAATGCCCCTTTTTTGCTGGTTTAGAAACATCCCCATTTCAGCAAACTGTTTGTTGCAATGCTTTTTCTAAACAAGTTTGTTTTTATTTTCCCATTTGGCTCAGGAATCAGTGTTAGATCAAGGAAATTAAGAGACGGATTCCCCACCTCTGCAGTAAACCTCAGATTTAATTCATTGATATTTAGTTGCTGTACATACATGAGGAAGTTCTCACTAAAGCCTGTCAAGATAATGAAGATGTTGTCAATGTATCTCTTCCATAAATGGATACATTGAACAAAATTAGAGGGGGCAGAAAACACAAATTTTTCCTCCCACCAACCAAGGAGCTTAGAAGTGATTATCCAAGGGAGCATACAGAGCATAGTAATCCCTTGTAGTGATATAGCAATTCCCCCAATAAGAGACAAAACTCTAGATTGAGGGTGAAGAAAAACTGTATTACTTGGCACCAAAGGACATTCTTTCTGCAGGTTTTCCACACATAGTACCACCCACAGGGTTTTTCAGAACAACACATACAATGCAAGTACAGCAGCCAATCAGACACAATGGGACAATAGAAACATACCCATCATATCCGCCCCCCCCTCTGCTTAGGAGATAATTGAGTCAATTACTGTATCTACTCAATTATCTCCAAGCTGAAAAGTTACACTTTTTATACATTTTTATAACTTTGTGAGTTTACATCGTACATACATAAAACTTATATTATTTTAACCAGTATAACTTGGGGACACACATATCCAAAATCACTTGAATAGGTTTGGGAGTTTAAAAGTTAGGTCGAAGTCCTTTGTTATCACTTGCAAGCATGGCTTTTCCCACTGGTCTGGCAGTGTCCCTGGGACAACGCCCTGCTGGAGAACAATGGAGCTGGGGGAGGGGAAGAGCCACACCTTCCCAGAGATTCAAAGGGGAAGAAAAAGTGTCCAAAAAGTTTCAGTATGTCCATACACTGTTTTTAAAGGGCCAGCACCGTACAATAAAAGTCCATAAGTCCAAATGCTGGTTTAAACGAGTACAATCTCCCAGAGGCCAAAGTCGCAGGGCAGGAGGCTGGCAAGCAGGCCTCTCCAGTACCAAGTGGTGAAGTGCACTTCATCACAGATGTGTTTTAGACCTATACTGTGTGGAATTGAACTATACAAGGCCTCAACGTACAAGCTACAAAGTATGGAATTCTCTGGCATCCTTACACTTGTCAGTTCTGCTAGGGTTTGCTTCGTATCTCTTAGGTAAAATGGTAGATTAACTACCAAAGGTCTCAGGATCTGGTCTAAATAGATGCTTACATTTTGTGTCATGTTCTCATTCCCCAAGACTATCGGTCTCCCTGTTAAGGCTGGATTTTTTAAATCTATTTTAGGTAGACTGTCAAATGTGGATAGACGTGGGTGTATGTTGAGCATAAAGTCATATTCCTTTTTAGAAATTAAGTTTTCACTCAATCCTTTTTGCAGGATTTTTTTTAACTTCTCCAGAAAGGCGGTTTTGTGGGGTTAGACTTTAGGATAGGGTAGGTAGTTCTATCAGTAAGAATTTTTTTTGGTCATTTCAACATTTTGTGTTGTATCTAATATCACAATATTTCCCCCCTTATCAGAGGGTTTAATTGTTATGTCCGCTCTCTCTTGCAGTTCTTTAAGCGCTCTGATTTCACTCCTTGTTAGATTGGAGTTAGGTTTAAATGTTAATTTTGAGGTAGAGATAGTATCAATTTCTGTGCAAACCAATTCAACAAAAGTTTCCACATACTTAGAATCCCCTAGTCGTGGACTGTAGTCACTCTTTTTGCTTAACTTAGCGAGAGGACCTACTGCACCCCCCCCATTGTCATTTTCCTCTAGTAAATCAGCCAGCTTGAGTGTCAATTGGTAATCCCTAGGTTCAAGACCTAAGGCTTTTGCTTTTTTCTCATGTGCTAGAGCATGGGTCTTGTGTAATATTAGTTTTCATGCACATAGACCCAGTTGAACTTGTCAAAACGTGAAGTCGGAATAAATGATAGTCCTATCTTGAGGACTTCAAGTTCCAACTGGGTCAAGGATTGTTGGGATAAATTGATGACTTGGTTATTAGCTATTGATGGTTCCTTCGGTTGTATTGTTTTCTGGGCCTTGGTCTGAGGTGGTCTGCACACAATAGTTGAAAGCTTTGATTACCATTACATTCTGATCATATAGTGTTAAGAATCTATTATTTATAATCCACAATCATCATAGTTGCTGTACAATGAAGTACAGAGATCACAATGAAGTCATTATGGTAAAGCTTATTTAGACATTATCACTAGGATTATTTGTGTAACGAGAATATACCCCTACACGCAGGATCCAGCTAAACAGAGGCAGATACAGAGGAGAGATACGTCTACCGGACCTTAGAATGGCCGGACTCGATGTATATGAGAGGAGACAGAGCCAGGAACAAACCGAGGTCAAGGGCACAGAGAGACAGCGTAAACTAGGACAAGCCGGGGTCTGGTACACGGAAAACAGCAAGCCGGCAAACAGTACAGATAAGGATAAAGCGAAAACGAAGTCAGAATACGAAGCCAAAGTCAATACGAGAGAACACAACTGAACACCACAAGCGCTAAAGGGAACTGGAACAGAAACCACGATAGGGCAACGAGCTAAGGGAAAAAGGTAAGTTAAATAGCTTTTAAACCAAAGTGATTGGCTCCTGTCACTTCCACACCCCCTATAGGTAATTGTACAGGGAGTGTGGTATGACAGGAGCCAATGGGAGCCTTTTGGCAATTAGGCTCCCACTGTCTCTTTAAGAGCGCGCCCGAGACTCGCGGCGCGCTCTTAGTTTCAGGCGGGACACGTGACCGCTCCACGCGGTCACTGCCCGCCTTCCATCTGAAGCAGTCGGATGAGCCGCACGCGGCTCGTGCAGCCGCAGGACCGCGCGCGGCTTGAAGAGAGGACCGCGACCGGCCCCCGGTTAAGGTAAGTAACGCTACAATTTGGCATTAGTTCATCATTGAATTTTAATATGCATAAAGGACATTCAAGCTCTGTTCTCTCCTCATGTCCACATTAACGTAAGGTCCACATCAAGATCAATGGACATGATGACAAAGAGTTAATACTATTATTGAGGAGTGGATAATGCCTCCACTCTATTACATGATTTGGACTTTGACCCCAATAAATTTAAACCAGGCAAGCACGGTGCTTAGAAAATCCATGTGATTATATAGCTCTGCCCCTTGCCCGGTGAATAGGTAGAAACATTGGAAGATGTTAATGAGAGTCACACCTCCTTCCCCGCCTACCGCAACGTAGGTCCTCCCTATTGACATGTGGATATGACAAAAAAAGACAGTATACATAGGAACACGCTGCCAATGGACTCCAGCCAATGGGAGTGAGTTGGGTATGGACGGCACTCTGAGTATGAACGATACGTCATAGTCCCGCCCACACCATTTACCGGATGAGGATTTTTACTTTAATGAGCGCATGTGACTCAGAAAGGGGTTGAAGAGATTGTGATTGGTTCCTAGCCCTTTATAAGTTTGATCATCTCCAGAGATAAGGTTAGCCCCTGACAAAGGTGCCGTTGTTAGCACTGAAACACGCGTAATTTTTTTTTGTCTTCTCACTTTGAGCACTTTTTAGCACTATGCGCTTCCAAGCACTTTAGTTTAAGTTTTGGCATTTTAGTCTTGGTAGGAATTGGGGGTAGGACATATCAATACTGTGGGTTAGCTTTCTTGCTTATACTACCCACGAAGGTGTCATTTGGAGTTAGCCCTATTAGGATTTGTCACTACTACAGCAAAGAACACCCACAGAGGTGTTTTCGTAGGAGCTGCAGACTATTCAACTATCAATAGATAGATATGAGCTGTGTTTAGACAACTGGAGCTTTAATATCTAGGAAGTAGCATATACTTAAGAGTGAGATAGATAAGAATTTTTATATCTCATCTAGATTTATTCTATCTGTATATATATATCCGTCGTCTACATTCTTTTTGTGAAGTTTTCCTCTCAGTGGATGATACAGTGCACTACTTAACCCTACTTAATACCAGATGCGACTAAGGTGCTGGTCCATTCCACTGTCCTTTCTCGCCTTGACTACTATAATCCGCTTATCAGTGGTTTTATATGCTCCCAACTTTCGCCGTTACAGTCAATAATGAATGCGGCAGCAAGGCTCATCTTCCTGTCCGCCCACACCTCCCATGCCTCACCCTTCTTTCAGTCCCTACATTGGCTTCCTATAAAATATAGAGCTCAATTTAAAATTCTGGTTCTTGCTTTCAAATCTCCCTTATACACAGGTATGTCCCGTCTAGGCCCTTATGATCTGCTGAAGACTTACGTCTATCGTCTGTCCGTACTCCCACCTCTGATGCTCGCCTTCAAGATTTCTCGAGGGCTGCACCATTCCTATGGAACTCGCTTCCCTCATTAGTTAGATGCTCACCCAGTCTCCACTCCTTCAAAAAATCTTTAAAACCTACTTCTTTATAAAAGCATATCAATTAAACTGTTAATAGCTCCTGACTGATTCCTCTTCTGCAACTGTCACTAGTCTAATACTATCCTTACCTTTTTGTGTCATTTTACCCCACTTCCTCTAGCATGTAAGCTCATTGAGCAGGACCCTCAACCCCTCTGTTCCTGTGTGTCCAACTTGTCTGGTTCCCTCTACATGTCTGTTCGTCCACCCATTGTAAAGCGCTGCGGAATTTGATGGTGCTATATAAATAACATAATAATAATAATAGTGAATATTTTCCCTGTGATATTTTGTTCCTGGCTAAGCAGTGACAATTGGTTGCATCGATAAGTATCCATAGGATATGCATTGATCAGGATAGCAATTAGGGGCTATTTACCCACATACTTAGAGGCAATTGCTTACCACTCTCCAGTTGGGAATCTTAGAACTATTGCATCGAGTTTTATTTTTATGGACTACAATAAAGTGTATCTTCACATTTGGATACATTGTTCTCAACTAGTTACCGGGAGGATTTGTGGTTGTTCATCCTACCAAGTTATTGTAGATACATTGGTTATCTCTTTTATTATTTACTTATTTATTTGATTTACCAGTCTGGAATCCCTCACTTGCTGGGTTTGTGATTCACTCCTTTCACATATATTTTTATTATTGTATACAACTTTACAATCTCTGAAGATACAATGCAAGTTTTTGATTCATTCATAGCATTTTACACTTTCATCACACCATTTTACTCATAAATGATAATCTCATTTATGGGTAAAATTCATAATATCCGCAGAGAAACAACAGTAACATATAACCAAAAATTAAATAAAAATAAAAAGTTAATAATTAACTCAATATTGTATTCTAAGCTGTAGATTAATATCTTGCTAATTTAATACTTCAATTAATCTAATTCTTACTCTTTAACTAACTCGATAGTCAAAAATCCTAGTTCATAAATCGTGGATCTCTATCATAGATCAATACCAAAATGAAAAGGAAAGACATAGTTCAGCTGTGGTGCTTGTAAGTTCCTTTATAGTGCCTCATTAGCAATATCTAACTTTTAATGTTGGCATTAACCCCAATTTATTAGTAATTATAATCCCAATTTGAGTTCTCCAAACCTTAGTAGGTTTCCCAGAGTTCCAATAAGTAATCCAGGGTTCCCATATTTTTAGGTATCTTAGTTTTTTTTATTATCTGCTCCCCAATGTAATTCTTCAATCACTCTTGTGTTCTCGACTCTGTCTACCCATTGAGCCATAGTCGGTATAATTGTCTTTTTCCAAAGGGTAGGTATTAAGGCATTCACTTAATTTAGAAGGAATCATAAAAGTTTCTGCATAGTAATATCTAAGAATAAGTTTGGCCAACCCAACAGTAACTGAGTGGGTGATGAAGTAAAAGATAAAGATAACACCTGTTTTATATAGTCAATAACCTGTTGCCAGTATACTTGAATTTTTGGGCAGCACCACCAAATATGTTCATAGGTGCGTGTTTCCTATCCACACCTCCAACACTCCTTATCTAAATTTGGAAAATATAAATTGAGTTATGCCTGTGTTTTATACCATGGTCTTTTGTAAAATGTATCCCTTTTAGCTTAAATTACTGAATTTTGCATTACTCTTTGAAAAATAAAAGACCAGTCTTTAATTGTAATTTGTATATGAAAGGGTTCTGCCCAAGGGTTCTGCATAACTGTTCAAATACTGAAAATTCTCTAGGTTTCAATTTTATTAAAACTAACTTCTTTAGGAAGCTAGAAAGCTGTGACTAAGTAAGGAGATCCATTAAAGTTGGGATTCTAATGGATCCCAACAGGCCATAAAGAGTTGGAATTGAATTCTCCTCTAATATAGTATATAAGGTTTGTTGGGATGACCCATAAAATCTATATAAAATAGTAGCTCCTTTGCTATTCAAAAAAAATCAGGATTGCCCATGATTGGATATAGAGGCGATAACCCTAACTGCCATAAATCTTTATATCTCATCCATAAAACTAAGATGTCAGATATTATAGGGTGTAATGATGGGTTTAATCTTTACATATGACATGTAACCCATGGCAATGATTGGAGTGGTACGTCTGTGAAGCTCTGCTTCAATAGGTACCATGGTCATTGTTGTTTAACATTAGTCCATTCTCTAATTCTAGTGATTGCTGTGACGTAATAATATTGGGCAGTCCAACCCACTCACATCTCTATGACCAGTTAGGATATTGTATGCCAGCTGGGGTTGTTTATAATTCCAAAAAGGAACAATGATTCTCCTTAGATTTATAAATATGGATCGTGGTATAGCTATCGGAAGTGTTTGAAACAAGAATAACATTCTAGGCAGTATCATCATTTTATAAAAAGAAAAGAAATGTATATCAAAACCACATAAAATAGAATCAGCCCAAAAACAAGTGAAGTGGTGAAGAACAACCATAAAATACAACCTGTACGTTGAAGAATGGCAGAGTGTTATCTACAAAATATAAATACAGAACATAACATAGTGTATACTGTATATTACAAATGTATGTAGAAATAAAAGGTGGACAACCACTCACATTTACCAGAGCCGTACCAGGCTCTGTATAGCAGGCTCACAGGTGCCAATTCAGGCTAACAGGATTCCGGATAATGAATGGAGAAAATTCCGTAGTAAAAAAGGATATTTATTTATAAAAATAGTAATAAACAAACTCCTGGTTATGAGGGGGTGGAACCCAATAACGGATAATATGTATAAAAAGGTATCCACTTACCCTAACCAAAGTAACCAATGGAGTAGTATAAGAAAATTAAGAATTGCAATACAAGTAGTAAATAGCAACAATCAATAGCAGCAAACGCGTTTCGGCTTGGTAGCCTTCTTCCAGTGCTGTTCCTCAAGTCCTCGTGGCTTGTTTTAAATGCATCCGGCATTTTCAATCACCTGTGCGTAGTTTTTCTTCCGCATGCGTCACTTCTGGTATTTTCGGACGATGTCACTTCCGGTTTCGTCAGTTGGAACGCATAAGGGAACGCATATAGCGTTCCATAATTTCCGGTATCGGAAAGAGACTTACGGTTTCATAAAAGGGCTCATAGTAAGAAGAGAAAAATATGTATAAATAAAATAGCAAACGAATATGAAGCCACAGAGTAATACAAGAAATATTTGGCTAGTCATATATTTGTTGCTTATCCTTAACATATATCTGTATAAATAAGGGGAGGATCTAGGGGTTAGCAAGTAATAGAGCAAAATAGAGAATAAATAGAATATATAATAAAAAAAAAAAAAAAAAAAATTGCCATTCTTCAACGTACAGGTTGTATTTTATGGTTGTTCTTCACCACTTCACTTGTTTTTGGGCTGATTCTATTTTATGTGGTTTTGATATACATTTCTTTTCTTTTTATATTTACTCTTATCTAGTGTCTGGGAAACACTGTTGTATCAACCACTTTTATTATATTTCCAATTTTGTGAAGCGCCTACCCACTATCTCTTATTTTCTTTGTTATTTGCTCTTTCCCTTCTTGTTAGTGTGGGCTGCTCTATATATACATATACTATGGATTTATTTACAAATAGAGATAATTGGCAAGATAAGCTGGCCAATCGATTTGAATGTGAAAAAGACAACATCAATTTTAATAATGATAATTTAGATTTCACTTGTCAAAATTTACAGAAACTTTTGACCAAGGAAACTAAAATTAAGTGGGAAATTTTCACTATGACCAAATATTTAGAAAATAACATCACACCGAGAGGTTTACGTTTTTTTAAAACTCCTACATTCGATAGAGATGACTCAGAATTTATAGAAATTTGGGATGCTGCCCTCGAGTCCTTCTCTATTCGAATGATGAAAATTTGTATACAACAAAGAAAAAGAAATCTTTTAAAATTAGATGTTGAAATTAATCAAATTCAAGAAAAATTAAGACCTTTAGCAGGTTGTGAAGAAGTTGAAAAATCTTTAGAAGCAGTTAAAGACTATGTGGAAAAAATTGAACAAGAAACAGTGGCTATTAAAAAGAAAAAATTCTTAAGAGATAAAAATGATTATGCTTTTAATAAAGTACGTTCTTTTGCAAAAAAGTTTCAACAACGAGATAGATCGCAGTCACGTAATAAATTTTATCCACATAGAGATACTTATTCTTATCAAGTTCCAACTAATAGAACTAACAATGAGAGTAGACAACCCCCTAGGAAATTCCAAACACAGAGAAATGAGACATTGGGACAAAATAGAGAGAAGAGAAAGACACCAGAAAGAGTATCCTACTAAAGAACATCATATAAAAAGATGGAAAATAACTATGACAGGTTTCAAAATTCTAAATTTAAAACTTTATCGGAAAACTCCCCTAAATATTCCCAATCCCAAGAATCCCCACTTTTTTTAGGGCAGAGACCCTTAAGGAGAGAGTTGAGAAACTTCCCCCAAAAAAGAATTTGGCAGGGAGCAAAAGAGGAGTTAGGGCAGGAAGATTTCTGGAGAGAGAAAAAAAGAGGCAGGATTACAGAACAATAGGAATTTTTAATTTATCCGATAAAGTTCTTACTAACTCCCAAGTAGAAATTTTAAATAAGGTTTAAAATTTGTTCCTTCAGAATATAACCAACCATTCAGGACATTCATAGATATAAATAAATTTATACGCAATATGAGTATTAAATTGTTTTTTGAAAAATTACCTTCTACAGAAGAAACAATTACATCTCAAGAATTTAAACATACATCTTTAAAAAAGAAATCCACTTTTTTTCCTCGACATGTATTAATAGTGGAATGAAAGTTTTTGAAAGGTTGGTTATAAGTGAAGTAAAGAAAATGAATAAGCATAAATATAATAATATTAATTATCAACAAAGGAGAGCAATGAAAGAGTTAAAATCAGATACAAGTATAGTTATCAAACCCGCCGATAAAGGTGGGGGTATAGTGATCCTTAATAAAGATCAATATTACTCAGAAATATACAGACAACTTAGTGATACTACTACCTATAAAGAACTAAAGAGTGACCCTACTAGCCAAATCAGAAAAGCGTATTCAGAACTTTTGGATAGGGGTAAAGTGCTGGATATCCTGAATAAACATGAATTTTTATATCTTGATGTCCCTTTTTGCAGGATTCCAGTACTTTACATACTTCCAAAAATACATAAAGATCAAAAAAATCCACCAGGTAGACCCATAGTGTCCGGAGTTGGGTCACTTTTAAGTAATCTTTCTGAGTATGTGGATAAACAACTCCAACCATTGGTAACATCACAACCTTCATACTTAAAAGACTCTACCTCTTTACTGACACTCTTGATGGACATACGATGGTAGAACAACTATCTCCTAGTAACATGTGATGTTACAAGTTTATATACTTGTATATCGCATGATTTAGGCTGTGAAGCGGTAGAGTATTTTTTAAATCAGCAAAGCGATATGAGACAGGAACAGATTACATTTATTATGGATAGTATTAAACTTATCCTTAATAATAATTATTTTTGGTTCGATGATAAAAATTTTTTACAGCTTAAAGGTACCGCGATGGGAACCAGATTCGCGCCCAGCTATGCTAATCTTTTTATGGCACGTTGGGAGAATCTCTTTCTCTCAGAGGCTCGCTGGGCGCAGAATCTGGTTCTCTATCGTAGGTACATTGACGATATTTTTTTCATTTGGAAAGGAGATGTAGATTCCCTTCGATCTTTTATTGATTTTTTAAATTGTAATCACTCAGACATACACATTACAAGTGAACATAGCACTGAGGGCCTTAGCTTCCTCGATTTATATGTATATATTGAAAATCAAACTATTCAGACTAAGACCTTCTTTAAGAAAGTCGATGTCAATGGGTACATCGACACTTCAAGTTGTCATTATGGCCCATGGCTACATAATATGCCTAATAGCCAATTTTTGCGTTTGTATAAGAACTGTAGTGATCCAAAATTATTCGATGAACAGGCTCAATTTTTAAAAACTAGATTAATTGAGAAAAATTATGATGCGAAGGTTTTAGATAATTTCATCAATAAAACCAAAGAAAAAGAACATAAGGATATTTTAACACAAAGTAATAAGATATCTAATGTGAAAAAGAAGGAAAGTTTCCTAAATATCCCAATTGTTCTAAATTACAATGAAAATGCAAAACAGATAAAACACATTATTAACAAATATTGGTATATCCTCAAATCAGACCCAACTCTTAAGAATATCATAGGAGATAAACCAACTATAGTATATAGAGGTGCAAAAAATCTGAAACAACACTTAACGACCAGTTTTATTAAAGATAAAAAAGATAACACCAAATTCTTTAACATCGATCCAGGTTTTTATCCCTGTAAATCCCTGTGTCGCATGTAAAAAAACTTTATTTAAAAAACAAAAAAATACTTCGTTCACCTCTTACCATAATCAACATACGTTTCCTATTCGTCAAGTTCTGACGTGTCATTCCACTAATGTTATATACCTCCTCTGGTGCCCATGTGGTCTGCAATATATAGGAATGACTACTAGAGCATTAAAAACTAGGATTGCGGAACACGTGTGCAATATCCAGAGGGGGTATATGAAACATAGTGTTTCAGCACATTTTGCTGATAAACATAGAAGTGATCCATCTGTACTATCTTTTATGGCTATTCTTAAAAAAGATAAAAATTGGAGGGGTGAAAATAATGTAAAGGAGTTGGCAAAAATAGAAAGCAAATGGATTTTTGATGTAGATTGTCTATTTCCAAATGGACTTAATTTAGATTTTGAGTTTTCTCATTTTTTATAACATAAAATATATTTTTTATTAATTAATTTTTTATTTTTTTTTATTTTTTATTAATTTTTTATTAATTTTTTCTAATTACTTTTTATTGGGTCTTTAAATATTAGTTATATTTCTTCTTTTTTTGATTATATATTCTATTTATTCTCTATTTTGCTCTATTACTTGCTAACCCCTAGATCCTCCCCTTATTTATACAGATATATGTTAAGGATAAGAAACAAATATATGATTAGCCAAATATTTCTTGTATTATTCTGTGGCTTCATATTCGTTTGCTATTTTATTTATACATATTTTTCTCTTCTTACTATGAGCCCTTTTATGAAACCGTAAGTCTCTTTCCGATACCGGAAATTATGGAACGCTATATGCGTTCCATTATGCGTTCCAACTGACGAAACCGGAAGTGACATCGTCCGAAAATACCGGAAGTGACGCATGCGGAAGAAAAACTACGCACAGGTGATTGAAAATGCCGGATGTATTTAAAACAAGCCACGAGGACTTGAGGAACAGCACTGGAAGAAGGCTACCAAGCCGAAACGTGTTTGCTGCTATTGATTGTTGCTGTTTACTACTTGTATTGCAATTCTTAATTTTCTTATACTACTCCATTGGTTACTTTGGTTAGGGTAAGTGGATACCTTTTTATACATATTATCCGTTATTGGGTTCCACCCCCTCATAACCAGGAGTTTGTTTATTACTATTTTTATAAATAAATATCCTTTTTTACTACGGAATTTTCTCCATTCATTATCCGGAATCCTGTTAGCCTGAATTGGCACCTGTGAGCCTGCTATACAAAGCCTGGTACGGCTCTGGTAAATGTGAGTGGTTGTCCACCTTTTATTTCTACATACATTTGTAATATACAGTATACACTATGTTATGTTCTGTATTTATATTTTGTAGATAACACTCTGCCATTCTTCAACGTACAGGTTGTATTTTATGGTTGTTCTTCACCACTTCACTTGTTTTTGGGCTGATTCTATTTTATGTGGTTTTGATATACATTTCTTTTCTTTTTATATTTACTCTTATCTAGTGTCTGGGAAACACTGTTGTATCAACCACTTTTATTATATTTCCAATTTTGTGAAGCGCCTACCCACTATCTCTTATTTTCTTCAGTATCATCATTTTAATTATATTTATACACTCCATCATAGTAAATAAATCTACTCAGATCACCTTTAATTTCTGCTAAAATTGGCAAATAATTAGCTTTGATGATGTTATTAATCAAGGATGTTAAAATGATCCCCAGGTATCTAAGTCCCCCCTGAGCCCACTTAAAGTTAAATAAACAAGAGATATCACTTTTTGACATTTTAGAGATCCCAACCCCCAGCATTTCATATATAAATATATTTACTTTAAAGTTAAAGATCTCTCCCTACATATTTAATTCAATATTCACCTGAGCCAAGGAGCTCATCGGATCAGTTATTGTTAAAGGACCACTATAGTGCCAGGAAAACAAACTCGCTGGGCTGAAGGGGGAGGAAGGGGTTAAACACTTACCTTTCTCCAGCGCAGGGCTCCCTCGGCGCTGGGGACTCTCCTCCTCCTTCGGGCGTCATCGGCTGAATGCTCATGCGTGGCAAGAGCCACCCGCGCATTCAGCCAGTCCATAGGAAAGCATTGTCAATGCCTTCCTATGGATGCTGGCGTCTTCTTACTGTGAAAATCACAGTGAGAAACGCGGAAGCGCCTCTTGCGGCTGTCAATGAGACAGCCACTAGAGGCTGGATTAACCCATATGTAAACATAGCAGTTTTTTCTCTGAAACTGCTATGTTTACAGCAGGCAGGGTTAATCCTAGATGGACCTGGCACCCAGACCACTTCATTGAGCTGAAGTGGTCTGGGTGCCGATAGTGGTCCTTTAAGAAAACATCATCAGTGAATGCTGATACCTCCTGAAAATCCAAATCCTTTGAGGATTTTTCTTTATTGACTGTAATAAAGGTTTGATGGCCAAAACAAAGAGGAGAGGGGATAAAGGACAAGCCTGTCTCGTTCCATTCTTAATATGAAAGGGATTTGAATATTGTCTATTCACCTTTATACTAGCTGTGGGGTCTGAATACAATGTCCATACCCAAAATCTAAACCTCTCACCAAGCCCGACTGCCTCTAAAAAATACTTAATAGATAGGACCAATCCACCCTGTCAAAGGCCTTCTCTCAATCTATGGCAGAGAGAACTGTGGGTGTCCTTGAAGTTGTTGCACCTTGTATTACACTAAGTATCTTTGTGGTGTAATCTCTTACCTTCCTGCCTGTCACAAAGCCTGCCTGATCAGGATGGATTAGTCCAGGCTAAATGGGCTTTAAGAGTAAGGCCAGCATCTTTGCAAAAAGTTTTAGGTCCGTGTTTATTAAGGAAATTGGCCTGGAAGTTTTACGATTATAAGTATCTTTCCCTATTTTTGGAAGCACTGTGATTGAGGCTTGTAACATGGGATGGGGTATAGCACTTCCAGGCCAGATATAAGTGAATGCATTAACAAAGTGTGCTGCTAATTGTAATTGAAATATGTTGTAATAAAATAGTGTAAGGCCATCAGGCCCTGTGCTTTTCCTTTGTGGCATAGTTTTCATTACACTTAAAAATTCCTCTGTTGTTAGTGGAATCTCTAAACAATTCATCTGATCGATCGATCGATATTCTCTGATGCAAATTCGAATTTAAATATTCATGCCTAAGTCCTTTTTTAATGGACTGGGGAGATTGTATAATTTTTGATAATATGAACGAAAAGCATCCGCTATTTTTTCTATATATGAGTTTTGATATTTACATTTTAGAGCCCTTGCCAATGTTTTTTCACAATTGTTACCATAGGAATAAAATGTTCCCTGCGTAAGTTGTACTGTGTGTTGTGCCTCAATAAGCTTTTCAACTCCATACGGAGAGCAACTAATTGCTTATAAATCTCATTAACTGGGTTATGCTCATGAGCCAATTTTGCCACGTTTATTTGTTGGGAGATGGAGGCCACTCTAGAATTCCATTATTTATTAATCCGTGACCCCCATTGGACCAATACTCATCTGATAAAGCACTTATGTGCTTCCCAAATCCATGAGATGGGAGTATCCAACTGTACATTATCTTTAAAATATGCATCCAATGTTTTCTTTACTTCCTCTTCTACCCTTAAGTCACTCAATAACGATTCGTTTAATCACCGAGGTGGGTTTGGGCGATTCAGCCCAGGGACTTTTAAATGTAAGAAAACTGGAGCGTGATCCCACCAAGTGATGTTACAGATACTCATTTTTTGTATTAAATAAAGGTATCAATCAAAGGCACCAATAATAAAAAAGTAAAACATTTTTATAAACCGGCAACTAGCTATTGGCTTAGAGTGTCAGCTGACCACTCCGGCCAATAAGTAGCACCCATGCCTGATGGCAATCTGCACTCCCTGAAACTCTGTTTCAGAAGTCGAATACCACTGAGCGACCTAGAGATCTGGAGGAATCCTTTGGGGTTAAACCATTTGAGAGCGGTTTAACCCCTTAAAGGAAAGAGAGCACCCAGGGGCCTCCTGGCATCATAGAATTTTCATTTAGATGAAGTTGTTATGATGACCAGAATGTTCCTTTAATTTGCTTAACCCCTTAAGGACAAATGACATGTGTGACATGTCATGATTCTCTTTTATTCCAGAAGTTTGGTCCTTAAAGGCTAAAAGGAACACTATAGTGTCAGGAATACAAACGTATTCCTGACACCATAGTTGTAAAAACGCTATTCACCCTGGCTTTATGTAATAATGTCCCTCCCCATCATGACATTGTCAAAAAGGGGCCAAGCATGGATGTCATTATAATTATGTCCTCCCCCCTGGAAAAATTCCTGCAGAAGCCCATGTCCATATCCCTAAGTTTGAGGAAAATTCAAGAGGCACCCCCAGCTGCACCGCCGGTAGTTCTGCAAATGCATCTTGGAGTTTAGATATTATCATTACCCAGTTTAATATAACTCATTTTATTTCCATTGGAAGAGTGATTTGAATCAAACCTGGGTCCCAGACATAGTTCAGCTCTAGTTGGGTCAGAACATTCCTGGCAGCTCATATAGAGATACAAAACTCATTTTCATTTAAAGGGACACTATATAGCATTGTATAATGCTTTTCTATGCAGGAAGTGCTATTGGAAGCGCGGCCATTGCTGCGCATGCGCATTAGGCTTCCCCTGCAGGTTGACGTCAGCGGGGAGGAGCAGAGGTGAAGCCTATGCCAGTGCTGAGGGACATCGGCGCTGGACTCAGGTAAGTGACAGAAAGGTTTTTAACCTTTTCTGCACAGCAGGGGGAGGCCTTCACATAGATGGGAAGTATAGAGAGCTAAGGTGCCAGGAAAACAACTTTTTTTTCTGGCACTATAGTTTCCCTTTAAGTTAAAATCTAGCATTTCTTTTGCACTAACGGAGTTATATCCATGTTTTCCTAGATGTATATGTAAAGCCCTACTCTGTAGTGTATAGCATTCATAAGATACATTAACACATTGTTTAATTATTCAGTGCAGTATCCATGGCTAATTAATCTTGCCTTTGCAAGATATGAAGCCTACATAATGAAAGTCAGGAGTTTTCATGTACCAATGTTATGAAGAATGATTTGTGTCCAAGCAAACAAGATGGAACTTGTAACCCTATTCTGTCTTAACATCAGTTAATAATATTAGCATGTAACCATGGCTAATCATGGTGTTTTGTAGCCTTCCATTAAAAGCACTTACCCACGCACTCGGTGATGGAAAAGCAGGGTACACCAGTTCATTGCAAGTTTGTTTTCATGTTTAAATATGTATGAGCACCACATTGTTTTCCAATAAAGGCCTCGATTTAATATTTTTGGATATGCTTTTCAAAAAATCACAATATGTTATATATTTTCAAATGGTTTATCTACATAAAATCACCATTCGAGGGACACTATAGGCACCCAGGACACTTCATTTTAACCCCAGACAGCCCCTAGAGTCACTTACTTTCATGTAAGTGAGAATTTTTTTTAACCCTTTATTTGCTGGGGGGAGGGGGAGAGGGGCACTAGGACAGATTTTCACGTAGATCCAAACAAATTAAATTGAGGTCAAAGTTAGCATAAGCAAAACTAACATAGCATATAACAAAGACCTAACACATGCAGAACAGTTACATTTGTTTATATTAAATTACTTTATTCAGACACTATCTCAACTATTCACTAAAGTGAGAAGGCCAAAGCAGCTGAATTGAAAGCACTGTATGGCTATTTCGTCCTTATTAAAAATGTACTTTGAATTCACTTTGAATTCTCACTTTAGTGAATAAGTAAGATAGTGTCTAAATTAAGTAATTTAATATAAGCAAATGTATCTGTCCTGCATGTGTTGGGTTTTTGTGATATGCTATATTAGTCTTGCTTATGCTAACCTTGACCTCAATTTAATTTGTTTATGAGTATTTTCAACTGTGTTGTGTTAATATAATATACATTTTTAGGAGGCTATTATAATTTTAACACTAGAAGAAAAAGTGAATTACTACTTCTTGACACATGATGGCACTGAAGACCACTTTGTGCAATACTGTATAAGAAATACAGGTTTAGCACAAAAAGGGTACATAATCTCAATCCCTGAAAATTCACATGCCAGATATCTAGATGAATTGCCCTGCTATCAGATATAATATGTGTGGTATCCCATCAGAAGTCAGGTCCAATGAATTCACAACAATCAACAACTGCAGAAAGCTGAATGTTCATGTCTTCAAATTATACACATGACTCATTTTAACCGCTGAGCAATCCGCTCAATTGCTCCATGTGATTGATAATATTACAGCTCTATATGATATTATAATGGATGACTGAACAAGCTCACTGGTTCTTGTTTTAGTTTTCATATAGGAAGAAATGTCACTTTGTTTAATAACTGAAACACAGGAATTCTGCTGTTTTACAACTCATTATTTTAGTTTAGAAATGCATGAGATCTGTTTAGATTAAATATGTATACAAAGTAATACAAACGTAAAAAGTACAATAAGTTAATACATTTAGATATATAAGTGCATTGCGATTCTATGTCGCAACATGGCTGGATGTCATATCAGCTGGTTAAACACCAGTATATCACTTCAACCCTCAAATGGGAGCAATAATAGACAAAAGGTTCCTATCACACTTATAAATAAATATAAACTTTATTAGTAGACACATCTGTATACAAACATTAACAAAAATCATTAAAAATCAAAGTGTAGACTGGTAGAACTGCAGATAAATTTATAGTGATATCAATATTGAATGTAACCCCTAATTTTTTTTTTTTATTATTATTTTTTTAATAAGGCAAGTCCTAGTGTATGAATCTCCTCAAGGCAATAATGGTTGAGCCTTCCAATACTCTAAATTCAAGAAAGATTTCCCATTTCAACTTGATCCCCCAAATGGAGTGGTGCAGGGTGTCTACAACAGGGAAAACATTGCATAAACTATTTGTCCATTATGGCATGCACGTATCCTGCAGGAGATTGCCACAACCTTTTTAATTCACAGTATCAGTGACTGGATTAGATATGTTGACTTTTTTTATAAATCCACAAAGGTAAAAGAATGGCTACTGCACCAAACTAGAATTGCTTACTCAATTAAATATCTTAGCATTGCCTAATTGATATATATGTTGCTTCAATAGCTGATCTTTCTTAGTAACACAATAGGATAAATAACCTAGTTGTTCTTTTAAACAATGTGTCCATAACATTAACAATGTAGGACTGAGAGGAGTAGGGAGCACACAGCGATTATGTAATCTTTTCTTAGTTAAATCCAAGGCCGGTCCTAGGGTCAATGACACCTGGGTACAAGATTATATTTGGCACACCCCCGGGGTCAACAGTAGAAGAGCTAGTGAGCTGTAATTGGGGAATATTGGCTGAAATTAATTAAATGATAGAGGCTGTAGTGGGGGTTAAGGGCTACATTTGGGAGTAGGGACAGTTGGAGTATGAGAATGTTGTACAGGTGTTGGGAGCTGTAGAAAGGGAGTTAGGGGATGTAGTGGGGGATATGGGCTGCAACTGTTGGGATAGCGACTGCATTTGAAGGGAATAGGGGCTGTAGTGAGGGATATGAGCAATAATTGGAGGGTAGTTACTGTAGTGGGGGATAGGTGCTTCAGTGGGAATAAGGGACCGTGTTAGGGGCTGTAGGATGGATAGAGGCTGCATTGGGGGAATACGGGCTACAGTTTGGTTAAAAAGGCTGTAGTAGGGGAGTTATAGGGGCTGCAATTAGGAATTAGGGGCTTGGGTAGGGAGTTAGGAGCTGTAGTTTGGGGGGATTAGGGCTATAGTAGGGGTTAGAGGCTGTAATATGAATATTGGGGCTGTAGTAGAAATTAATGATTTTTGTTAATGTTTGTATACAGATGTGTCTACTAATAAAGTTTATTTAGTTGGGGGTTACAGACTGTAATAGGTGGAAAAGAAGCTGTAGTAAGATATAGGGGCTGCAACTGAGGGTTAAGGGCTATAGTAGAATGTTAGGGGCTGTAGTAGGAAGTTAGAGGCTGTAGTGGGGAGTTAGTGCCTATAGTAGTACATAAGGGCTGAAATTGGGGGATAGAAGCGGAAGAAAAAACACCAGTTTATCCCCCCCTTTCTGAGGCTTACCTTGGGCCAGGGTGTGAGGAATCATGATCCCTGGGAAACCCAGGAATCAAGTGCTATATGTGGAGCCTAATATGAGGAGTAGAGCCTAATGTGAGGGACAGAGCTTAGAGCTACACTCCCCACCTATGTGCCTCTATTTAAAGTGGCCCTGGGCGCTGTACACCCTGTGCACCTGCCCAGGATCCTATCTGGTTAAATCAAGGGGGAGTACAAAAGAACAATGCTTCAATCATATATCCCTTTAAGCATCCACCTATCCTGCAGCAATCTGCAATTACCTAATGATTCTTAAAATACATTTATGGTAGATGTTAACTTCATCATTCAGCATGTGTTAATAAAGGAAATGGTTGACAAACCAAATTAAAGCAGCTCATTTATAACTAGTGCCATGCAAATGCAGACTGTCCTGATTGCTCAATAAGGTACTGCATTGAGAGAAATATAGGTCTTAGTATAATAAGGACACCTAAGGTTCACCTCAAATAAACAATTGATTAAATCTAAATGGAAGTCTAATATCTGACTCACAGAATCCAATCTGCTTCACTAGGTGAATGATTATGTGTACCCTACCTAAAAGCTATACAAGTCCATAGCCAGTACCCTTATAACACCCACATTGTGTCACAAAGGGCCTAATATCATTGGGCAGGCTAGATGGGCCGAAAGGTTCTTATCTGCCATCACATTCTATGTTTCTATATAATAGTGATAATGTGAAATAAAAGAAATAGGCAATTTTGATTCTTTTATTCTACCATAAATGAATTTTAATACTCAGTAATACTAGGGATCATAAGGTACTTGCACATTTCTACAGGAGAAGTGGATACTTGGAAAGATATATCATGAAGCATTGTTTAGATATACTCACTCTGTTACAACTAACAAAGGATTAAATACTTGAGATGATCATCTTGTTTACTCCCTACTCCTCTCAGTCCTACATTGTTAATGCTCTGGATACATTGTTTCAAAGAGCAACTAGTTTATTTTTTCTAACGTGTTACGAAGAAAGATCAGCTATTGAAACAACATATAACATATCATTTAGGCAATGCTTAGATCGTTAATTGGGTTTCAATTGGTGCAACAGCCATTCTTTTCCATTTGTGGTTTTATTAAAAAAAAAGCAAACTTATTTAATCTTACCAGTCACTGATACTGGAAATTAAAAGGTTGTGGTAATCTCCTGAAAGATAGGCACATGCCGGTGAGGTAGCTCAGTTGGTAAATTCACTGGCTACATAGCATGTTCAAAAATGCAACATCACAGGTTTAAATCCCATCCTTCTCAGGTGAATAAAATGAGTACTAATAATCTATTACTATTCAGCTGATGATTTGGTTAAATCCAAGAGCATGCACTGAAAAGAACCCTGAGTCCCACTGGGAGAAAGGCACTATATAAATTCTAGTTATTGATAAGCCATAAGGGACATATAGTCTATGCAATGTTTTCCTATACTTTCCCCTTTCCCTGTTATAGACTCTAGGCACCTCTCCTAAGAAAGTTATAAGAATCATACACTATTGTAGGAGGTACCTCACAACATAGACTAGAGCATCTACCTTGTATGTTATCAGATTTAAGATTTTGTTTGCCTTTTTAGTCTAATCCTTCTGGTATGAAGGTATGCATTATGAATTGCTCTATTGATTATTGTATTTAAAATGGATTATGCCTTTGATTTTGTACTTAATATGAATTCAGGTTTTTTGATTGTGCAAGTGTTTAAAGGGATGCAATATTAATTGCCTCTGATCTTGTATATAATGTAATTTTTTTTAAAAAGCAACACTTTTTTTAAGCATTAATTTTTTGGAGTGTGGCATAATTTATTAGTTTTTGTATCTATATTTTGAGGTTGTTTATAGGTGGGTAACCTTGATATCTGCACCCATTTACAGGTTTGAGTGCCAACATACATTTAGGTTTACTGTAAATAATAATTTTCTACTTGTTTGCCAGTGGGAGATACACTTGGATATATTGAATATAGCTGCAAAAGTTTTTTTTCCAGTCTTCTATCGAAATTGATTGTTGTAGTTCTTTTTCTCATTGGCAAGCAAAGGTTTTTTTCTTTTCTTATTTTCATCTTTCTCACCACTCAACCTGTTATTGACTGTTCTTCAGAATTCCATATATCTGAAGAGCCATGCGGACTTAAAACTAAGCAACAAGGCGATGCCTGAACATGTTCAGATGCTTCAAGAATATAAAGGGGGAAGAAATGGAAAGGAAACAGATTTTTTTAAACGGGGGCAATAAGCAGCTTTGTTTGCCATGATAGGCAAAAAGTCTGCCCAATGATGTGGGATGGATCTTGTAGCCGACCCCTGGTAACCGACCGGTTACTTCTGCCAATTCCATGCCTTCAGCCACTCAGGAACCTTTATCCCTTTGTCTCTCAGGCACAGAAAAGCCCACACCAATATCAGGGATCCTCGTCTCTGTCCATCGACTGACTAGACTCTGTTCACGAGGTCCTGGTGTGAAACCCAGGCAAGGGAAGCATCTCCTTTCGGACTACAAATGCATTCATACAAAGGGGGCCACCCAGGGGAGCACTCATTAATTACTTCCCTTGAAGGTTCACAACTATGTTGCGGGTGCAAGTGTTCTAATCAATTGGTGTGAATGTTCCATGGGGGCACCAGGGAGGCCCTCATTTGGGATACGAACGAGTAGGGAAATAATCCTCGAATGCTCCCCCTGGTGGCGTTCACCACTCATTAATTGTTTCCCTTGTGTGTTTGCGGTTTTGACACTTATGTTGCAAGGTGATTGGGAGGCGTGGACATTCTATTCTAACAGTCTAAATGAGGTATTGCAGTTGTCCCATAACAAACAAAAAGACAGGGGAAATACATGTGAATGAGAGGAAAAATCCACAAACAGACAGTGGTTCTACCACACAGCTTCCCCTTAACCACAAGCCAGCATACACAGTCTGATCCCAACTGATCGGCTTGGGGATGTCCAGATCACTTCTCCGGCTCTGTCTGTCTCGACAACCCATCGGTGTTCCCATTCTGCTTACCGGGTCAGTAGTGAATGGTGAAATCATAGGGCTGGAGAGCAAGGCTCCAATGCAGCAGCCTGGCGTTGTCCCCAGTGACCCGGTTAAGCCACACCAATGGGATGTGAACTATGAGCAGGGTGAACTGTTATCCATAGATGTAGGGCTGTAGCTTCTTGAGAGCCCACACCACCGCCAAGCACTCCTTTTCAATGGCGGCGTAGCTCACCTTCCAGGGTAACAGCTTCCTGCTAAGGTAAGCCACTGGGTGTTCTCCACCATCGTCCCCAACCTGGCTCAGCACTGCTCCTGATCCAAACATGGAGGCATTTGTGTGAATGAGAAAACGTTTACTCGGAATAGGAGCAGCCAGGACAGGGGCTCTTGAGAGCTTGGAACCTTTGCTCACACTCTGGGGTCCAGTGTACCTGTTGGGGCAAGCTCTTGCGGGTCAGGTTGGTGAGGGTCTTGGCTAGGGCACTGTAGTTGGGGACAAACTTCCTATAGTAGCCTGCGGTCCCCAGAAAGGCCATCACCTGGATCTTCATGCGGGGACGGGGCCAATTAGCTATGACCTCTATCTTAGCTGGCTCAGGCTTCTGTTTCCCACACCCTACCCGGTGTCCCAGGTACTGTACTTATGCCATCCCCAGGTGGCACTTACTGGGCTTTAAGGTCAATCCTGCTTCTCTAATACTGTCTAGCACTGCCTCCACATGGGCCAGGTGTTCTTCCCAGGTGTCACTGTAGATGATTATATCATCTAAGTATGCGCACGCATACTCCTCTGGAAAGTGGCCGGGGCGTTCTTCATCCAAAATGGCATTACCTTGAATTGGTATAGGCCGAATGGGATGACGAAGGCCGACTATTACAGTATATTAATAGGCCGACTAGCACAGAATATTTGATAGAATCCTAACCTCAACATCTGAGGAAAGGGATTTAGGGGTGATTATGTCTGATGACTTAAAGGTAGACAGACAATGTAACAGAGCAGCAGGAAATGCTAGCAGAATGCTTGGTTGTATAGGGAGAGGTATTAGCAGTAGAAAGAGGGAAGTGCTCATGCCATTGTACAGAACACTGGTGAGACCTCACTTGGAGTATTGTACGCAGTACTGGAGACTGTATCTTCAGAAGGATATTGAAAACATATGGGGGAAACATTTAAAACATAAAGGGAATCAACACAGTAAAGGAGGAGACCAAAAGAAGAAAAATTACCACAACAAGAGGACATAGTCTTAAATTAGAGGGGCAAAGGTTTATAAATAATATCAGGAAGTATTACTTTAGTAGTGGATGCATGGAATAGCTTTCCAGCTGAAGTGGTACAGGTTAACACAGTAAAGCAGTTTAAGCATGCTTGGGATAGGCATAAGGCTATCATAACTATAAGATAAGGCTAGGGACTAATGAAAGTATTTAGAAAATTGGGCAGACTAGATGGGCTGAATGTTCTTATCTGCCATCACATTCTATGTTTCTATGACCTAGGGACTTCCTCTGCAGCTAGGGGAATGTGCCAGTACCCTTTACACAAATCTATTGTGGTGAGGTATTGGCCCTGAGCCATCCTGTCTAATGCTCGTCGATACGGGGCATGGGGTAGGCGTCCAGGACCGTCTTGTCATTGAGCCTCCGGTAGTCTATACAGAACCTGGTGGTTCCATCTCTCTTCGGGACCAGCATTACCGGGGAGGCCCAAATGCTCTGGGACGGTCCATTTACCCCTAGTCAAAGCATCTCTTGGATCTCCTGTCTCATATTCTCCTGATCCATCTCTGGGATGGGGTGCTGTATTTGCCTCAGAGGCGGTTGGTCGGGGGTCTCTACTCTGTGGCTGGCAGGGGATGCACAGAGACAGGTTAGATAATGTCTCCCTCTTGGCTAACAGCATCTGCAGTGCTTGTCGGTGTTCCCTTTAAGTTAGCCTATCTCCGAGGTGGACCTCGTCTATGGACCCGGTCTGAGCTCCGTCCTCCAGGAATAGGCAGGGGAAGATTGTCAAAATATTCAGAGGCTGGAGCACATATGGCGGCCACATCCTCTGTCTGCTCGTGGTAGGGTTTGAGCATGTTAACGTATAACCTACGGCTAACCCTGCCACCTGAGCAAGGGCCGATCACATAGATAGTGTCACATAGTCATTCCACTACCTAGTAGGGGACCTTCTGTCTGACTTGAAAGCTATAGCTTCTGGCTCCCCTATTGTATCAGGTGCGCTGGTGCCTCTGAGCCGCCTGGAGGCTCCAATGCACCAGGTGGTGAGCTCCTCCAGCTGCTCCTGAAATTCCAGCAGATATGGGATGATGAGGGTTCCTTTCTGCTCCCCTTCCCCATCCCAGTGCTCGCAAACCAGGTCTAGGGGCCCCCTATCCATCCAATAGAACATCAGTTCGAAGCGAGAGAACCCTGTCGATTCCTGGGGCACCTTCCCATACAGGAGGTGTGGCAGGAATCGTTCCCAATCCTTGCAAGTCTCTGCAAAGTTATAAGGTTAGCATCTGCTTTACCCCTTAAGGACCAAATTTCTGGAATAAAAGGGAATCATGACATGTCACACATGTCATGTGTCCTTAAGGGGTTAATGTGCCATTGAAGCACTCACACAAGCCTTTGGTATGTGGGTGGTATGGGGAGCTCAGGATGGGTTTAATGCAGCACAACCTCCACAGTTGGTGGGTCATTTCGGCAGAAAACTGGGTGCCCTGGTCCGAGATGATCTCCCGGGGAACACCCATCCGGCAGAACACTCACATCAGGGCTTTAGCTACAGTCTCTGCCTGAATATTATTCAGGGGGACTGCCTCGGGGTACTGAGTACCATAGTCAACAGTGGTCAGGATGTATTTCTTCCCAGAGCGACTAGGCTTAGCCAGGGTACCTATGATGTTGACAGCTACCCTCCCGAAGGGGTCCTCAATAATGGGTAGGGGCTAGAGCTTGGCCTTGTGCCTGTCGCCCCGCTTCCCCACTCTCTGACAGACATCGCAAAACTGGCAGTACTGCCGGAAGTCATTGGAGATGCCTGGCAAGAAGAAGCTTTGGGTGAGTCGATGCTTACTACGACTCACTCCCAAATGCCCTGCCAGGGAAATGTCATAAGGTATCTTCAGTAGCTCCCTGTGGTATTTCTTGGGCACTACCAGCTGCTTGGTGGTAGTATCGGCAGTTCTCTTGCTTACTTTTACCGCTAAGTGATATAAAACCCCCACTCTCAGATAAACTGTTCTCCCCCCTCCCCCTCTGAACTAGTGGCCTCCCGACTCCTATAGGTTTTGAGGGTAGAATCAGAGGCCAATTCCCTCCCGAATTCAGCAGCGGTATCCCAGGGGAAGGGGACTGGGAGGCAGGGAGGATCGTGGGAGGCTAGGTCAATTGGACAAGCATGGAGGGCCGGGGACAGGGGGATGGGTATGTGTGCCTACCTGAATCACAGAGTGTGAGCTGTTCTGGGTGGTGCGGGCTTGCTTCCGGGTCATCACTGGCACTGGAACGTCAGGGTGCACATACGAGAAGGTGAGGTGGCCCAGATCGTTGCCGAGGAGCACCTCCACTTGTAGTTCGGTCATGAGCCCAACTTCTACTCTCTTGTCTCCTTTGCCCCAGTGGAGAATGTGGGCAGTGGGTAGGTGGTAGACAGCTCCCCGGCAACCCGGGGACAGTCTCTTACCCACTCTTGTACTTCACGAGAGAGACCGTTATAGAGGTGTTCCAGCAGGACTCAGCAAGATTCCCACTTGGCATGGGAATCTTGGTCCTCCCTTTTGGATTACTGGAACTTCCTGCGATATACCTTGTGAGTTATTGCTTACCTGGCCAGTTGGTCCTTCTTTTCCAGGTCGTAGTCTCTCATCAGGCAATGCTTGATAGGAATTGGCAGCCTTGCTTCCTGTCGAGTACCCTCCAGGGTTGGTGCATCTCCCTCTCTGTTTCGCAGATCTTCTTCCGTGAGGGCGGCAATCAGGTCATCCTTGAGGCGGTTGCCGGCCAATTGACCTCTGGCCTCTTGTAGCGTGTGTCTCTTTAGTTTTGTGTAGTCCATGGACAGCCAGACTACTGAATGCTGAGTCTTTGTGGCTGGGATGTACTCATCCCACTGCTTGCCACCTATTGTAGCGGACCCCTGGTAGCCCGACCCGTTACCTTCGCTAATTCCTTGCCTTCAGCCACTCAGGAATCTCTCTGAGTGTAACCAGAGTGTAACCAGTAACCGGACAACACACAGTCCTGGAGTTACAACACAATTGTATTTGCCACACACAGCTTTTTTTTTTTTTATATATTTGTTTTTATTGGTTTTCCGTATAAACAAAAACACATTATACAATTCTTGACATTACTATACATTATTGATACACCTTCAGGGCATATCGTAAAGAGCGTGTCAAAATGTATCACAAACCCCCCCATCCCCCCATAAAAACCAATTGTAAACCCCACACTCCTAATCTATATACTCTTGAGGTAAAAAATACAAGGACAAACTTACTAAGACACACACAGACAAGACAAAACAAAATGGCTGAAATTATTTTCCAAATTTCTCATACCCAAGTGAGTCCTGGAGATAATACAGTCTGCAGTATACCCTTCATTTAAGTCAAAAGAGAGCAAAAGAGGGAGAAAGAAATAACACTACCCAACCATAATCACCTTTTACAAATTCTCTATTAGGCTTAACCCTAAGGACAGCACGTCATCTGAAACTTTAATTATCCCTTTTTCCATTCTTAGTTGAAATTTAAGCTGTTCTTTAACCAAAGCCCAAATTGGAGTGATGACTAATTTCCAGTATCTAGCTATCATAATTTTTGCAGCTAGTAGTATGTGAGTAACCAAGGGAGCATAATTCCCAAAAATATGCTTAACATTAAGCTGTAGTAGAAATAGGTCAGGACCGTAAAGAAAGGGATTACCGGTGGATGCTTGAATTTTACCCCTAGTCATGTTCCAAAACAGCTGAATGGGGAGGGGGGGAAAATTCCCTCAATGGTCCCCACATCCAACAGCTATGTTCTTGGTTTGGATATAATTTAGAAAATCTTTGTGGGACCAAATACTACATGTTTAAAAGCTTATATTGCCACCATAGATTGAGACAATGAACGTTTTCATATACCACCTTCCAGGAGTGTCTCCATTCATCACAACTAATTTGAGTATTTAAAACTATATCCCATTTCTTAAGTATGGGCTCAATAGGTATATCTGTATTGTTATTAACCAGTTCCAGACAGCCAGCAACTATCCTTGTTGGAGTAGCTTTTCCCAATAGTCTTTCCAACAAAATTAGTTTGTTTGATTTTCCAACTACTTAGTACTTACTCAAGAAGCATTTTAATAAAGGAAATGGTTGACAAACCAAATTAAAGCAGCTCATTTATAACTAGTGCCATGCAAATGCAGACTGTCCTGATTGCTCAATAAGGTACTGCATTGAGAGCAATATAGGTCTTAGTATAATAAGGACACCTAAGGTTCACCTCAAATAAACAATTGATTAAATCTAAATGGAAGTCTAATATCTGACTCACAGAATCCAATCTGCTTCACTAGGTGAATGATTATGTGTACCCTACCTAAAAGCTATACAAGTCCATAGCCAGTACCCTTATAACACCCACATTGTGTCACAAAGGGCCTAATATCATTGGGCAGGCTAGATGGGCCGAAAGGTTCTTATCTGCCATCACATTCTATGTTTCTATATAATAGTGATAATGTGAAATAAAAGAAATAGGCAATTTTGATTCTTTTATTCTACCATAAATGAATTTTAATACTCAGTAATACTAGGGATCATAAGGTACTTGCACATTGCTACAGGAGAGGTGGATACTTGGAAAGTTATATCATGAAGCATTGTTTAGATATACTCACTCTGGTTACAACTAACAAAGGATTAAATACTTGAGATGATCATCTTGTTTACTCCCTACTCCTCTCAGTCCTACATTGTTAATGCTCTGGATACATTGTTTCAAAGAGCAACTAGTTTATTTTTTCTAACGTGTTACGAAGAAAGATCAGCTATTGAAACAACATATAACATATCATTTAGGCAATGCTTAGATCGTTAATTGGGTTTCAATTGGTGCAACAGCCATTCTTTTCCATTTGTGGTTTTATTAAAAAAAAAGCAAACTTATTTAATCTTACCAGTCACTGATACTGGAAATTAAAAGGTTGTGGTAATCTCCTGAAAGATAGGCACATGCCGGTGAGGTAGCTCAGTTGGTAAATTCACTGGCTACATAGCATGTTCAAAAATGCAACATCACAGGTTTAAATCCCATCCTTCTCAGGTGAATAAAATGAGTACTAATAATCTATTACTATTCAGCTGATGATTTGGTTAAATCCAAGAGCATGCACTGAAAAGAACCCTGAGTCCCACTGGGAGAAAGGCACTATATAAATTCTAGTTATTGATAAGCCATAAGGGACATATAGTCTATGCAATGTTTTCCTATACTTTCCCCTTTCCCTGTTATAGACTCTAGGCACCTCTCCTAAGAAAGTTATAAGAATCATACACTATTGTAGGAGGTACCTCACAACATAGACTAGAGCATCTACCTTGTATGTTATCAGATTTAGGATTTTGTTTGCCTTTTTAGTCTAATCCTTCTGGTATGAAGGTATGCATTATGAATTGCTCTATTGATTATTGTATTTAAAATGGATTATGCCTTTGATTTTGTACTTAATATGAATTCAGGTTTTTTGATTGTGCAAGTGTTTAAAGGGATGCAATATTAATTGCCTCTGATCTTGTATATAATGTAATTTTTTAAAAAAAGCAACACTTTTTTTAAGCATTAATTTTTTGGAGTGTGGCATAATTTATTAGTTTTTGTATCTATATTTTGAGGTTGTTTATAGGTGGGTAACCTTGATATCTGCACCCATTTACAGGTTTGAGTGCCAACATACATTTAGGTTTACTGTAAATAATAATTTTCTACTTGTTTGCCAGTGGGAGATACACTTGGATATATTGAATATAGCTGCAAAAGTTTTTTTCCAGTCTTCTATCGAAATTGATTGTTGTAGTTCTTTTTCTCATTGGCAAGCAAAGGTTTTTTTCTTTTCTTATTTTCATCTTTCTCACCACTCAACCTGTTATTGACTGTTCTGCAGAATTCCATATATCTGAAGAGCCATGCGGACTTAAAACTAAGCAACAAGGCGATGCCTGAACATGTTCAGATGCTTCAAGAATATAAAGGGGGAAGAAATGGAAAGGAAACAGATTTTTTTAAACGGGGGCAATAAGCAGCTTTGTTTGCCATGATAGGCAAAAAGTCTGCCCAATGATGTGGGATGGATCTTGTAGCCGACCCCTGGTAACCGACCGGTTACTTCTGCCAATTCCATGCCTTCAGCCACTCAGGAACCTTTATCCCTTTGTCTCTCAGGCACAGAAAAGCCCACACCAATATCAGGGATCCTCATCTCTGTCCATCGACTGACTAGACTCTGTTCACGAGGTCCTGGTGTGAAACCCAGGCAAGGGAAGCATCTCCTTTCGGACTACAAATGCATTCATACAAAGGGGGCCACCCAGGGGAGCACTCATTAATTACTTCCCTTGAAGGTTCACAACTATGTTGCGGGTGCAAGTGTTCTAATCAATTGGTGTGAATGTTCCATGGGGGCACCAGGGAGGCCCTCATTTGGGATACGAACGAGTAGGGAAATAATCCTCGAATGCTCCCCCTGGTGGCGTTCACCACTCATTAATTGTTTCCCTTGTGTGTTTGCGGTTTTGACACTTATGTTGCAAGGTGATTGGGAGGCGTGGACATTCTATTCTAACAGTCTAAATGAGGTATTGCAGTTGTCCCATAACAAACAAAAAGACAGGGGAAATACATGTGAATGAGAGGAAAAATCCACAAACAGACAGTGGTTCTACCACACAGCTTCCCCTTAACCACAAGCCAGCATACACAGTCTGATCCCAACTGATCGGCTTGGGGATGTCCAGATCACTTCTCCGGCTCTGTCTGTCTCGACAACCCATCGGTGTTCCCATTCTGCTTACCGGGTCAGTAGTGAATGGTGAAATCATAGGGCTGGAGAGCAAGGCTCCAATGCAGCAGCCTGGCGTTGTCCCCAGTGACCCGGTTAAGCCACACCAATGGGATGTGAACTATGAGCAGGGTGAACTGTTATCCATAGATGTAGGGCTGTAGCTTCTTGAGAGCCCACACCACCGCCAAGCACTCCTTTTCAATGGCGGCGTAGCTCACCTTCCAGGGTAACAGCTTCCTGCTAAGGTAAGCCACTGGGTGTTCTCCACCATCGTCCCCAACCTGGCTCAGCACTGCTCCTGATCCAAACATGGAGGCATTTGTGTGAATGAGAAAACGTTTACTCGGAATAGGAGCAGCCAGGACAGGGGCTCTTGAGAGCTTGGAACCTTTGCTCACACTCTGGGGTCCAGTGTACCTGTTGGGGCAAGCTCTTGCGGGTCAGGTTGGTGAGGGTCTTGGCTAGGGCACTGTAGTTGGGGACAAACTTCCTATAGTAGCCTGCGGTCCCCAGAAAGGCCATCACCTGGATCTTCATGCGGGGACGGGGCCAATTAGCTATGACCTCTAACTTAGCTGGCTCAGGCTTCTGTTTCCCACACCCTACCCGGTGTCCCAGGTACTGTACTTATGCCATCCCCAGGTGGCACTTACTGGGCTTTAAGGTCAATCCTGCTTCTCTAATACTGTCTAGCACTGCCTCCACATGGGCCAGGTGTTCTTCCCAGGTGTCACTGTAGATGATTATATCATCTAAGTATGCGCACGCATACTCCTCTGGAAAGTGGCCGGGGCGTTCTTCATCCAAAATGGCATTACCTTGAATTGGTATAGGCCGAATGGGATGACGAAGGCCGACTATTACAGTATATTAATAGGCCGACTAGCACAGAATATTTGATAGAATCCTAACCTCAACATCTGAGGAAAGGGATTTAGGGGTGATTATGTCTGATGACTTAAAGGTAGACAGACAATGTAACAGAGCAGCAGGAAATGCTAGCAGAATGCTTGGTTGTATAGGGAGAGGTATTAGCAGTAGAAAGAGGGAAGTGCTCATGCCATTGTACAGAACACTGGTGAGACCTCACTTGGAGTATTGTACGCAGTACTGGAGACTGTATCTTCAGAAGGATATTGAAAACATATGGGGGAAACATTTAAAACATAAAGGGAATCAACACAGTAAAGGAGGAGACCAAAAGAAGAAAAACTACCACAACAAGAGGACATAGTCTTAAATTAGAGGGGCAAAGGTTTATAAATAATATCAGGAAGTATTACTTTAGTAGTGGATGCATGGAATAGCTTTCCAGCTGAAGTGGTACAGGTTAACACAGTAAAGCAGTTTAAGCATGCTTGGGATAGGCATAAGGCTATCATAACTATAAGATAAGGCTAGGGACTAATGAAAGTATTTAGAAAATTGGGCAGACTAGATGGGCTGAATGTTCTTATCTGCCGTCACATTCTATGTTTCTATGACCTAGGGACTTCCTCTGCAGCTAGGGGAATGTGCCAGTACCCTTTACACAAATCTATTGTGGTGAGGTATTGGCCCTGAGCCATCCTGTCTAATGCTCGTCGATACGGGGCATGGGGTAGGCGTCCAGGACCGTCTTGTCATTGAGCCTCCGGTAGTCTATACAGAACCTGGTGGTTCCATCTCTCTTCGGGACCAGCATTACCGGGGAGGCCCAAATGCTCTGGGACGGTCCATTTACCCCTAGTCAAAGCATCTCTTGGATCTCCTGTCTCATATTCTCCTGATCCATCTCTGGGATGGGGTGCTGTATTTGCCTCAGAGGCGGTTGGTCGGGGGTCTCTACTCTGTGGCTGGCAGGGGATGCACAGAGACAGGTTAGATAATGTCTCCCTCTTGGCCAACAGCATCTGCAGTGCTTGTCGGTGTTCCCTTTAAGTTAGCCTATCTCCGAGGTGGACCTCGTCTATGGACCCGGTCTGAGCTCCGTCCTCCAGGAATAGGCAGGGGAAGATTGTCAAAATATTCAGAGGCTGGAGCACATATGGCGGCCACATCCTCTGTCTGCTCGTGGTAGGGTTTGAGCATGTTAACGTATAACCTACGGCTAACCCTGCCACCTGAGCAAGGGCCGATCACATAGATAGTGTCACATAGTCATTACACTACCTAGTAGGGGACCTTCTGTCTGACTTGAAAGCTATAGCTTCTGGCTCCCCTATTGTATCAGGTGCGCTGGTGCCTCTGAGCCGCCTGGAGGCTCCAATGCACCAGGTGGTGAGCTCCTCCAGCTGCTCCTGAAATTCCAGCAGATATGGGATGATGAGGGTTCCTTTCTGCTCCCCTTCCCCATCCCAGTGCTCGCAAACCAGGTCTAGGGGCCCCCTATCCATCCAATAGAACATCAGTTCGAAGCGAGAGAACCCTGTCGATTCCTGGGGCACCTTCCCATACAGGAGGTGTGGCAGGAATCGTTCCCAATCCTTGCAAGTCTCTGCAAAGTTATAAGGTTAGCATCTGCTTTACCCCTTAAGGACCAAATTTCTGGAATAAAAGGGAATCATGACATGTCACACATGTCATGTGTCCTTAAGGGGTTAATGTGCCATTGAAGCACTCACACAAGCCTTTGGTATGTGGGTGGTATGGGGAGCTCAGGATGGGTTTAATGCAGCACAACCTCCACAGTTGGTGGGTCATTTCGGCAGAAAACTGGGTGCCCTGGTCCGAGATGATCTCCCGGGGAACACCCATCCGGCAGAACACTCACATCAGGGCTTTAGCTACAGTCTCTGCCTGAATATTATTCAGGGGGACTGCCTCGGGGTACTGAGTACCATAGTCAACAGTGGTCAGGATGTATTTCTTCCCAGAGCGACTAGGCTTAGTTGACAGCTACCCTCCCGAAGGGGTCCTCAATAATGGGTAGGGGCTAGAGCTTGGCCTTGTGCCTGTCGCCCCGCTTCCCCACTCTCTGACAGACATCGCAAAACTGGCAGTACTGCCGGAAGTCATTGGAGATGCCTGGCAAGAAGAAGCTTTGGGTGAGTCGATGCTTACTACGACTCACTCCCAAATGCCCTGCCAGGGAAATGTCATAAGGTATCTTCAGTAGCTCCCTGTGGTATTTCTTGGGCACTACCAGCTGCTTGGTGGTAGTATCGGCAGTTCTCTTGCTTACTTTTACCGCTAAGTGATATAAAACCCCCACTCTCAGATAAACTGTTCTCCCCCCTCCCCCTCTGAACTAGTGGCCTCCCGACTCCTATAGGTTTTGAGGGTAGAATCAGAGGCCAATTCCCTCCCGAATTCAGCAGCGGTATCCCAGGGGAAGGGGACTGGGAGGCAGGGAGGATCGTGGGAGGCTAGGTCAATTGGACAAGCATGGAGGGCCGGGGACAGGGGGATGGGTATGTGTGCCTACCTGAATCACAGAGTGTGAGCTGTTCTGGGTGGTGCGGGCTTGCTTCCGGGTCATCACTGGCACTGGAACGTCAGGGTGCACATACGAGAAGGTGAGGTGGCCCAGATCGTTGCCGAGGAGCACCTCCACTTGTAGTTCGGTCATGAGCCCAACTTCTACTCTCTTGTCTCCTGTGCCCCAGTGGAGAATGTGGGCAGTGGGTAGGTGGTAGACAGCTCCCCGGCAACCCAGGGACAGTCTCTTACCCACTCTTGTACTTCACGAGAGAGACCGTTATAGAGGTGTTCCAGCAGGACTCAGCAAGATTCCCACTTGGCATGGGAATCTTGGTCCTCCCTTTTGGATTACTGGAACTTCCTGCGATATACCTTGTGAGTTATTGCTTACCTGGCCAGTTGGTCCTTCTTTTCCAGGTCGTAGTCTCTCATCAGGCAATGCTCGATAGGAATTGGCAGCCTTGCTTCCTGTCGAGTACCCTCCAGGGTTGGTGCATCTCCCTCTCTGTTTTGCAGATCGTCTTCCGTGAGGGCAGCAATCAGGTCATCCTTGAGGCGGTTGCCGGCCAATTGACCTCTGGCCTCTTGTAGCGTGTGTCTCTTTAGTTTTGTGTAGTCCATGGACAGCCAGACTACTGAATGCTGAGTCTTTGTGGCTGGGATGTACTCATCCCACTGCTTGCCACCTATTGTAGCGGACCCCTGGTAGCCCGACCCGTTACCTTCGCTAATTCCTTGCCTTCAGCCACTCAGGAATCTCTCTGAGTGTAACCAGAGTGTAACCAGTAACCGGACAACACACAGTCCTGGAGTTACAACACAATTGTATTTGCCACACACAGCTTTTTTTTTTTTTATATATTTGTTTTTATTGGTTTTCCGTATAAACAAAAACACATTATACAATTCTTGACATTACTATACATTATTGATACACCTTCAGGGCATATCGTAAAGAGCGTGTCAAAATGTATCACAAACCCCCCCATCCCCCCATAAAAACCAATTGTAAACCCCACACTCCTAATCTATATACTCTTGAGGTAAAAAATACAAGGACAAACTTACTAAGACACACACAGACAAGACAAAACAAAATGGCTGAAATTATTTTCCAAATTTCTCATACCCAAGTGAGTCCTGGAGATAATACAGTCTGCAGTATACCCTTCATTTAAGTCAAAAGAGAGCAAAAGAGGGAGAAAGAAATAACACTACCCAACCATAATCACCTTTTACAAATTCTCTATTAGGCTTAACCCTAAGGACAGCACGTCATCTGAAACTTTAATTATCCCTTTTTCCATTCTTAGTTGAAATTTAAGCTGTTCTTTAACCAAAGCCCAAATTGGAGTGATGACTAATTTCCAGTATCTAGCTATCATAATTTTTGCAGCTAGTAGTATGTGAGTAACCAAGGGAGCATAATTCCCAAAAATATGCTTAACATTAAGCTGTAGTAGAAATAGGTCAGGACCGTAAAGAAAGGGATTACCGGTGGATGCTTGAATTTTACCCCTAGTCATGTTCCAAAACAGCTGAATGGGGAGGGGGGGGAAAATCACCTCATTGGTCCCCACATCTCCAACATCTATGTTCTTGGTTTGGATATAATTTAGAAAATCTTTGTGGGACCAAATACTACATGTTTAAAAGCTTATATTGCCACCATAGATTGAGACAATGAACGTTTTCATATACCACCTTCCAGGAGTGTCTCCATTCATCACAACTAATTTGAGTATTTAAAACTATATCCCATTTCTTAAGTATGGGCTCAATAGGTATATCTGTATTGTTATTAACCAGTTCCAGACAGCCAGCAACTATCCTTGTTGGAGTAGCTTTTCCCAATAGTCTTTCCAACAAAATTAGTTTGTTTGATTTTCCAACTACTTAGTACTTACTCAAGAAGCATTTTACTCTGAGGTAATTAAAATCTTCTTTGTTGTCTAGCTTATATTCAGCACGCAACAAGTAAAAATCCTTCAGGTTTTTATCATGCCTGGGAGTCTAGGCGCAGGAAAAAGGGACCATCCCTTTGTCCCCCAGACACGAAAAAGACCGCCCGCGGGAAAAGAGCTGGTCTCTTTGTCCCTCAAGCTCATGTCAAAACTCGCCAGTAGGGGCCACACTAATTTCAGGGATCCTCGCCTCAGTCCCTCGACCAACTAGTTTCCGTTTGCGAGGTCCGGGTGTGAAACCCAGGCAAGGGAAGCGTCTCCTTTCTGGGTACGAATGCTCCCCCTAGATGGTGTTCGTCTGTACGAATGACGGCCACCCAGGGAAGCACTCATTAATTGTTTCCCTTGTGATTTGCGGTTTCGACACCTATGTTACGAGGAGATTGGGAGGTGTGAACATTCTATACTAACAGTTTAAATGAGGTATTGTGGTGGTCCCCGTTCAGGAGGTGAATGAATTCCCTACATGGGAGATGGGCAGGGGTCAGTCAGTAAATGCTGATTTTATTCACAGATGAAGTGACAATTGACCAACAGAGAAAAAAAAAAGGAGAAGCAGTAACAGTAATCTATATATTTAGAAGCAGGATTCTTCAAGACACTTTGACTTCAACTATTGAGGGAGACAGACCAGCAGTGATTGTGTGTTTTACAATTACTTTGCCTGGCTGCGAGTGGGAGACCTGGAGCATATGTCATTGATTCTAGAGTGAGACTATGAGACTATATACTTCAACAGGATTCATTTCCTTGTAATGTTGCTGCTCTGTGCAAAACATGATTTCCATAAAATAATATTACACTGCTAGAATGACCTGGTAATAGCCCAGACTTTAATCCAATAGAAAACCTGTGGAGCCAATTAAAGAAATGTGTTAGTCAGAACTGCATCCAAGGAATAAAAAGACAATTGATAAAAGCAATCATGCAATCTAGGTTTACAGTATAGCACCTGATGAACTAAAATACTTGATTCACTCCATAACACATCATTGCCAGGCTGTAAGTGCAGCAAATGTTTCCTGACTCAGTTATGAAATACACTTTTACAATGGTTTACTTTGCTTTATCATGGTTTTCTGTGTATGACTTCTTGTAATATGACATTTTTGATTAAAGCGTTACTGATGTTACGAGGTCATCAAACCTTAGATATGCACATTTACCAAAAGATTTTCACAGTTCTGGGCACTAGTGTATGTTAATGATCTGATTTTGACAACTCAAAATTGGCATTGCAAAAATTGGCATGCCTGGATGTTTCGCTGAATCTTTTTCCATGGATGACGTTCGGCTAAGCCTAACCATCACCTGGATGAGCATTTGACATGCACAACAAAATAAAAATTTTGGGGGAAATTGTTTGTCCAAATAAAACTATTGCGTCATGAACAAGTCTAGTAATAATATCATTCAACATATAGAATAGTTCTTTGTCATAGCTAGACAGCTGATAGAGCCATAAAATACTGCTATTTGAAGTACAATTTAGTTTGTTTCCTGTTCGTTAATGAATCTATGATTCTCTCTGTTTCAATTGCAGTTTTTCTGTTCTCTGTATCTAATGATTGTCTTCATCAGTAACATGTGAATGCTTTTGAATCCTGGTAATGATCTATTAGCAAGTGTAAGGTTAAAGGCCCAAAACATGGTGAAATAGTTATGTTAATGAGAAACAAGGTTAAATCCAAAGAAAAATGGCACACAGATAAGGAGGTGTAAACTGCATTCAGTTGTTGAACATGAATAGAGAAAAAAAGGCAAGTGGCACAATTATGACATTTGCAATAACGATGTGAATAGAAAATATCAGCTGTGCAATTTCAAACTTGAAATGCGTAGGATCAGCTATACAAAAACAAGCCTGGTAAATATGTCTGCAAGAAGATATAAATTAAAATAAATTACATACCATGCATATATTTTCTGGATATGTGTCACGATACCTGTCCCTCGCAGCACCGTGCGATCACATAAATTATGTATTTTATGAGTTCTGATACACACACATTTATCCTTAACTACTGATGCCTTATTATGACATCATAGATAATGTGGACCCCTCCCACTAGTCTCCTTTTATAGTGTCCGCCCATGTGTCACTTTTTGATAATGTGTACAGGCTTGTGACATCACGGTCCTCTGTGACCAATCACTACCCAGTAAAGGGTACATATACTTCCTGGTAGTCCTTGTTTTCGTGCCCTGTCATGGTTTTGTTACCTGAGAGTGTGTTTTATAATAGTGTATTGGATTTCCTGTTTTCTGAACTCTCTTGTTTGACTATTCTTGCTCTCTTTTATCCTGATCTTGGCCTGGCTATCGATTCCGTGTATGTCTGTAGTCCTGACCTCTGCTTGTCTCTCGTTTATTCTTTGTCTGCTTGCAGACATTTCATATATCTGTCTCAGGCACTAACCTGTCCACTCTAAGGACTAGTACATGTACCTTTACTGTTACCTTTATGTTTGCGTGTTAGGGTAACTCTATTCCTGACAATATGTGATTATCACTCTCCTTGAAAATAAAAAGAGTGAAACAGAGTGTGCAGAACTCACTCCAATAGCTGCAATCCTGGTCATTCTCGGCACGGACAGAGACATTAAATATTTTTGTCATTTTTCAATATTATAGTTTTTGCATTTTTTAGAAACACATAAAAACGAGGGTCAACTTCAGCCTGTAGTTAACTTATAAAAATGGAGTATGTGATTAAACAAGGTTATGCATTTTGATTCTTTTATTTTTTTCTTTGTGATCTTTACATAGTTCAGTTCTTTTTTCATGCATATATTGAAAGCTTTGTTCACCTCTATATATTCAGTTTTGTATAATTATTAAGTGTTGTGGAACACATAGTGCTATAAATGCTGATAACGATAACAAAGTTGAATCGTGAAAACGTTTGTTACTTTGTAATAGATAATGTACTGCACATATTTCAAAATACATATTGAAAAGCAATTTTTGCTTGAGTCATATAAAAGTGTTATGGAAATATCTATCTCCATTATGTATGTTGTGAAATTGTTCTTTCAGAATAATAATGTCAAACAGCTAGTGTAATGAATGTAATCTCACAGTAGAGGCGTTCAAGGTTAGATGCAAGTCGTGCAGAAATGCACAAGGCAACTCATGATGAGGACATATCTAACTCCCTTAAAAAAATGCCAGGAACAATAACAGATTTCTTTTTTCTTTTTTTTGTACCACAATATAGATAGCAGTGAATAGCAGTTCCCAAGGAAAAGCTGAAGATCTTTATGCATTCCCAGGCTTTTTTCTTGCCTTTAAAAGCTGACAACAAGGAGTCTGTTGCTGCTCTTGTCTGGCTTAGCCATGGTCTGATGATGATGTAATGACCATGGCTCGCAGTGACTGGCTGAAGCCAAACTGGTCATGTTCTATCCCAGACATGGAGCATCAATCAGCTTACAAGTAAATCACATCTTAGCCCAAGCTGTCCTTACAAAGACAGCAATGGCAGGGATGCATTCACTATGCACAAAGCATCAATGAAGCATGAAATGTAAAGGAGTCCTTTTCATGGATGGATGTTTCTCAGCGAAGCTAGTGTTAAAGATGTGTATGTCTTTTATTTGCGACTCTGTGAAGCTACAGTCGGGGTAACCTTAGGTTATTTGATTGTTGCAGAAATATAATTCATACTATTGATTATTTTTAGAGTGTCCTGTTAAATAGATGGTTATTTATATAGTTCCAAATGCAACTATTATGCTCCACAAAATTTTTTTTCATTGCAAGTGTTAACATATCTTAACATTTTATTCTTAAATAAAAAAAATAATATATATATATATATATATATATATATATATATAATATATATATACACAAAATATAGAATCCAGCGCACTCGCTTATTCACTAAACAATAATTTCAAATCTTAGAGATTGTTATAGTTTTATTTAAAAACACCTCACCTAGGCAAAAAATGATGGGGGTTTAGTTACATTATATGATCATACATTGCATAAGCCTGCCAACTACGTCAAAGTACCCCATATTCGGCAGGTCCTATCCTAGTAGCAGCCTATATATATATATATGTTTTTTTTTATTATTATTTAAATGTCATGACTGTATAAAATAGTATATATGTCTTACTTTGCTGCACACAGCTACAAAGTATACAGCCAATCCTTATTGATGTCTCAAAAGATCCCAGGCACAGGTAGTTTTAATAAATGTTAACTCAAACCAAATGCCATTACACAATGCAATTCTACATATTGTATTATATTATTCTTGAAAAGTTTACTCAATGATGGATAATTGTCTCATTTCAGTTGAAAAGGTTTTATGGGAGTGGAAACAGCTAACATCTTGTGTCCTTTATTTAAACATCAGTGACACAGGATAACTTTACTGGAATGCCCTGGCTGGAATATAGAGTTTGCAACAGATGGGTTAGGTCAGACCATGTTGTTTGGGATTTGGCACGTTTAGGATTTTGTCTCACGCAACCTGTTACAATAAGGCCTGCAAGACTGAGATTAAGGGATAATTGTACCGGCTTGTTATGTTTCTTCCATCCAAAACCTGGAAAGACCTAATTCTAATCTCTCCATTTCTATCTCATTCTAGTTTTCTTGCTTATATATTGGTTCTTGAGAACCTTGTGTGCTGCATCCTACTGTCTCTGTGTGTTCAGTATTGTCTCAAGATTGGTTTTCGCTTCTAGCACTCCTTGTTGCACTTTGCATTGCTATATGTATCTTTCCCCCATGGTCCAGGCAAATCTCGAGATATTGCAGACAGCAAATAAAGCAGTTATACATTTACTGCAAGTGGCCAAGTTTCGGCATCCATAAAATCAAGTAGAACATGAGAAATTATTACTTTCTTGCTGCTTTATGATAAAAACATGTGTGTTTACTCTGTGAGGTGCTCAGTGATAGCTTCTCTGATTTTATTTAAGGATCATATGAAAATAAATTGCTCTGATGTAGTTCCCACTTGTTGAGTATCCTGAATTAAATGTTAGAATTTTCTGTTGGTGTAGAGTTTCTTATTTAATATATTCCAAGTCAAAATTAAACCCAGTCTCCATTTATGTTGTGACCTTGAGTTTTACCCTTTTATCCTATTTAGAAACATAACTTTATATGTATACAAATCCATAGAACTTCATACAAAATGCTTTACATTCCATTAAATAAATTCTAATAACTATGAAAAGCTGTTATGTCTTTATCATGCATTAACTACTAAGACACATAGTCCATGATCTCTGACATTAAGTGGATACTCAAATATTTTTTTATGTAGTATAAATATAAAATAAATAGAACATTCTTTAATTATTATTTTATTTTATTTTAATTATTTTCTTTTACAAATGTTTAGAAGCCAAAATACTTTCTTGAAGGATATAATGCATTTGTCCTACCAAAAAAGCCACTAATAAAAGTGGTGCAAAGGTAAAAAAAAAATGGAGTACCACATGAAATGTGCATAGTCTAACAGATTTTCATGGTGTCTGTCCCACTTTTAGCACCTTACGATAATTTTTTAACAGAAAACTTTACCTTCTAGCTTCAAATGTCCACACAATGGGACACTGGTGGCAAGATGGTAAATGAAGAGGGCCAATGATGCAATCACATCACTTACTCTGTCCAAAAGGGTGCAGACCCCTCCTCTAAGTGGACAGATCCACACATGTTACTGGCAGGTCAGTGCCAATCATGCAAGGCCAGTCTGCTGAGAGCAGACCTTTCAGGGAGCAATTTCAGTGCTCTCTGCATGGTCCTAGCAGGTGCGTCTAATGATGTGCTCACACTATTATTGTTGGAGACAGTTCCCTGGTGTCCTCAAAAGCGACAGGACCTGAATATCAGGACTGTCCCTCCAAAATTGGGACTGATGGGAGGCACTTTGATAATTAACCCCCCCAGTCTCTACTAAAATTAGAACATTCCAAACTGAAACAGGGTCCTTAAAGACTAGATTGCAACCCATAAAGTGTTATTATTAGTATTATTTATAAAGCACCAACAAATTCCACAATGCTGTAAAATGGGTGGACTAACAGACACATATTTATAACCAGATGATTTGGAAACACAGGGACAGAGGGATTGAGGGCCTTGCTCAATGAGCTTACCTGCTAGAGTAAGTGTGGTATAGTGACACAGAAGGTAAGGGTAGGGTAGAAAGGTAGATTGCTTGAATAGTATTCACCATCACTTAGGACTTAGAGAGGGAAAGCTGTTGACGGTTTAATTGATATGCTTTCCTGAAGAAGCAAGTTTTCAAAGATTTTTTGAAGGAGTGGAGACTGGCTGTTAGAGAGGGGAAGGGTGTTCCATAGGAATTATGTTATGAATGAGATCTTTAGGCATTTAACAACATTTCAACTATATTACTTTTTTTGGGGGGGGTGTGGGGGGTTTCAAATCTTAACACAAAGGTTTAACATGCTTATGCATATCTGATATAGGATATATATGAATGAAAAAAAATATTATTTGATAAATTTGTCCAAATTCTAAATGCAATGTCGATAAATATCACTACAGCTAAAAAAATTATAACACAATTATCAGTATGATGTACTGTTTTGCTCAAGATGGAAAGGTAAATGCAGATTGGCAACCCTTAATAAATTACCCTGTGGCTATGTTTGTAACTAGTGAATTACAATATATAATCAACCATATCATCATTGGGTATGGTTGATTATATTGATCAACCATACCCAGTTGCAAGAAAAAGTATGTGAACCCTTTGGAATGATATGGATTTCTGCACAAATTGGTCATAAAAAGTGATCTGATCATTATCTAAGGCACAACAATAGACAATCACAGTCTGCTTAAACTAATAACACACAAAGAATGAAATATTGCCATGTTTTTATTGAACACACCATGTAAACATTTACAGTGCAGTTGAAAAAAGTATGTGAACCCTTGGATTTAATAACTGGTTGAACCTCCTTTGGCAGCAATAACTTCAACCAAACGTTTCCTGTCGTTGCAGATCAGACGTGCACAACGGTCAGGAGTAATTCTTGACCATTCCTCTTTACAGAACGGTTTCAGTTCAGCAATATTCTTGGGATGTCTGGTGTGAATCACTTTCTTGAGGTCATGCCACAGCATCTCAATCGGGTTGAGGTCAGGACTCTGACTGGGCCACTTCAGAAGGCATATTTTCTTCTGTTTAAACCATTGTGTTGTTGATTTACTTCTATGCTTTGGGTCATTGTCCTATTGCAACACCCATCTTCTGTTGAGCTTCAGCTGGTAGACAGATGACCTTAAGTTCTCCTGCAAAATGTCTTGATAAACTTCGGAATTCATTTTTCCTTCGATGATAGCAATCCGTCCAGGCCCTAATGAAGCAAAGCATCCCCAAACCATGATGCCCCCACCACCATACTTCACAGTTGGGATGAGGTTTTGATGTTGGTGTGCTGTGCCTTTTTTTCGCCACACATAGTGTTGTGTGTTTCTTCCAAACAACTCAACTTTGGTTTCATCTGTCCACAGAATATTTTGCCAGTACTGCTGTGGAACATCCAGGTGCTCTTGTGCAAACTGTAAACGTGCAGCAATGTTCTGTTTGGACAGCAGTGGCTTCCTCTGTGGTATCCTCTCATGAAATCCATTCTTGTTTAGTGTTTTACGTATTGCAGATTCACTAACAGGGATGTTAGCATTTGCCAGTGACTTTTATAGGTCTTTAGCTGACACTCTAGGATTCTTCTTCACCTCATTGAGCAGTCTGCATTGTGCTCTTGCAGTCATCTTTACAGGACGGCCACTCCTAGGGAGAGTAGCAGCAATGCTGAACTTTCTCCATCTATAGATAATTTGTCTTACTGTGGACTGATGAACAGCAAGGCTTTTGGAGATGCTTTTATAACCCTTTCCAGCTTTATGCAAGTCAACAATTCTTAATCATAGGTCTTCTGAGAACTCTTTTGTGCAAGGCATCATTCACATCAGGCAATGCTTCTTGTGAAAAGCAAACCAAGAACTGGTGTGTGTTTTTTATAGAGCAGGGCAGCTGTAACCAACACCTCCAATCTCATCTCATTGATTGGACTCCAGTTGGCTGACATCTCAATCCAATTAGCTCTTGGTGATGTCATTAGTATAGGGGTTCACATACTTTTTCCACCTGCACTGTAAATGTTTACGTGGTGTGTTCAATAAAACCATGGCAACATTTTATTCTTTGTGTGGTATTAGTTTAAGCAGACTGTGATTGTCTATTGTTGTGACTTAGATCATGATCAGATCACATTTTATGATCAATTTGTGCAGAAATCCATATCATTCCAAAGGGTTCACATACTTTTTCTTGCAACTGTATATATATACACCCAATTCTTTAACAAGAGGCTTTGGATGAGTTGCAGTTACAACTGGGTGCTGGGTAGCTTTGTATCTCATGTGATTTCTCAGTTCCTTGGTTTTCTTTATGACCTTGTCCCCTGCTGTACCATCAAGGACCTCAAATCTCACCAGTCTCATATATATATATATATTCAGTTTACCTCTCACATTAGTACTTTTTACAAAAAGCAACATTTTTTTTTTTTACTTGTTGGTACTAAGAAGGAAAGTCTGGCCAGACCCATGAAATTAAAATAACAGTGATTTGATTTTATTCTATGTACCAGACACAAACAAATTTGAAAATCTTCTTTGAATGTGTTTTCTTGCAATTCTTGCATCTTCTTTAGCAGATATAGAGCAGCTGCGCTACAACCATTTTCTACTTGCTGGATTTAGAGGATTTAGAAACAAAAGATTATAAATCCACAGTGACCTTGTTTTGAGGACAACTAGCAAATTTGAAAACTATGTTGCTTTGTCAATTGGGAAGTATCAACATGTACTGCAGGAAATTAGATTGTGTTATTGCTTAATCTGGTCATTATTATTATTATTATACATTCAGAAATACACCCATTGCTTAAAGAGAAGTAATATTAGTAAAGAGTTTGAAACAAAATCATCCATAATGACATAGAATCAAGCAATTCTGTGTCTAAAGTAAAACAGAGTTGCAACGGTGCATGTTATAGCATATGTGCTAATTTTACAGTCATTAGCCATTAGCCAAGTACGTATTGCTTACAGATGAGTGTCTTTATTAACACAGTATCATCAGCAAGTGAGGGATATACAAATTAATATCCTGTTTATAACTCCTATCATAAAAAAAATATATGTTATTTATTCAAAACATGTAAGACATATAAGACACACAATGAGAATATATAAGTTATGGAGGTATGGCCAATTAGTTATTGGATATTTAGGAACTTTAATAAACCATTACATTGAACTATAGAAGTTTACCAGTTATACATGTGTAGCGATGTTCTAGAGCAGGAATAAATGTATAAGGCCACTTTATACATCTGCCTAGGAACAAGGGGTCCAACAGGGGGGCATTTGTATGGTCCACTCTCTGGCCAACCCTATTTGAAGAATAAATAGAGGGTCATAAACTGGTAACATGCCTACGGCATTGTGGGATCCTTCTCTGCTTAGGTCTGACAATTCATTTTCAGAGATTACCACTGCTTTAAATCTGTTCCCAAAGGAACACTAAACTATAACGTCAGGAATTCAAACATGTTTCCCAAATGCTGTAGTGTTACCCTACCTATTTAAGTGTTGCCCCCTCTGCCTGAGGGTTTAAAAAATACTTTTTACTTACCTGACATGCCGTATTGTGCTGACCTTACTGTGGTCTCTCCTTCCTCCTTGGCTGAGATCATCAAGCTCGTTACTCTCAGCTAATCCAATGATGTGACCAATTAGGAGACTAGGACACATGCTCGTCAAGATGATATACTGTGTTAATTAAATACTCTCTAGGAGAAGGATTTCATTGAATAACTGAGTCTTAGTTATTGCTCTTAATGTCCTTTTAAACAGTTCCCAGCTCCCAATGATGTAGAAAAAAATAAAACATTTTTAGAAATACAAAATAATATGAGCGTAGTAGTAAATAACACAAAAAGTTATATCTCTGTCACAAATCCACATATTATGTAAGGTTTATGAACTCTGAGGTTTGCATTTTAATGTGTTATTCTGAACAGAAATTGGAAAAAACGTTGTACATTTTAGATTAATTTTGGTCACATTTTAGGAATGGACATATTTGTACAAAAAACTGCTTGAGGTGGGCGTTGTGTGTTAAATGTCCTTACGTGTGGCAGTATGAAACAACAAGAATGAGACAAAAGTAAAAACTTGGGGCGGAGCTTAGTGCCTGAGCAGAATGGACGCCTTCCACCACAGCTCCGGACACTTGGTGAACTATTCACTTAAATCCGAGCCACCACAAAGCCACCGGGACATCTCCCAGCTCACAACATTGACAGCAGAGGGTGAGCTTCACGCACATGCTGTTCATGTACCCAAAAACAGGCAAAAAAGCCTGATGTAAAACCAGGGCCTACTTCAAGTGTTCAGCCTCAGAGGCTATCCTGCAGGATAGATGAGCTGTACAGCTCCGCGTGCCTGCCTGACGAGTCCGCTCTCTACCGAATAACAGCATGGGACAAAGACCCCAAAAGCCACAGGCGGGGCCCAGTAAAGCTTCCCCAGATATCTGGGGCAATGTTACAGTGCCCAGCTGCATCCAAGATAGTGGGACGAACAGGGCAGATTCCCATACAGACACAACACATGCAAGGGACTCAACCTCCCCCACGACACTGCTAGAAGAAATGGCAGAGAGAGACCACCTAGCCCCTGCCACTAAACAAGACATTGCTAACGTACTGAGAGAGCTCAGACAGATGTCAGCAGCAGATCTGGACGTAGTCCAAACTGAGGTACAGCTAGTGACAGCGTGCACACAAGCCACTGAAGAGGAGGTCTTCGACCTTAAGCAAGAGGTACATGGGCTGAAAGAACAAATGCCAAGCCTGCAACACTCACACACATCTCTGACAAAGTGAGTAGATATTGCCGAAGAACAGACGCGCCAACATCCAAGGCGTCCGAGGCCCAGCCGAATTGCCACACTACCTGCGGCGCTTCACAGAAACAACCCTACCTTACTCTCAAGCAAAAAAGCTCATATTCGACGGCTGTTACATAATCAACAAGTACAGACAAGCCCCAATGGAGGCCACCCGGGACATTATATTAATATGTCATTCCCTATCAGACAAAAAACTAATTCTAACAGCAGTGTGGGGTAAAACCCCTTATGAATTTGAGGTATCCAAGCTCACATTCTTCCAAGATCTAACTGGGAATACACTGCAATGGAAGACATCTCTTGGAGAAGTTACAGGCCAGTTGCAAGAGGCCGGGGTGGAATACTGCTGGACTTTACCAAGATTCTATATGGCTACTACTGCAGATGGTAGAGTGCTGAGACAGATGCAACCTTCCTCTAAACATTGGGGATCACTCCAAACACAGCCACGTTGAGTGCCTCCCTCACCAACCATGTCTGGGACCCTGCACGAGTGGAGCCTTTCCAACCTGGAGGAAAGGAGAAGTCAGGAGCAGCAACCTGAGCTACCCGAAGAGCAGCATTATGTTCACATGTGTTATTCATATGTTTTCTTGTTGATACACCCACTTTGTTTAACCTCACACCTGCTTTACACCGTATAGGTTGTGGTCAGTTTTACCGAACCAGACCTGACCTGACAAGCAGTCAAAGTTAGTGGGATCACTTTGACCCGGGATGGCTCCATTAGCAAAGACTAGGTTCTTAAACAAACCTTCTACTCACCCTTCCCCCTCCCCCCCATGGTAAGGGTCTTTAACTCAACCAGCAACATAGTCTGCAGATACCTGTAACCATAACAGGGTACCACTCCTCATCGCACCCATGAACTAGCGCGCACACAAACCACAATTTCCTTGCCTTATAGACGGCTTACAGACTCGACAGACCTGAAGGTTATGAGTAGCACGTTTATTTCCACCTTTATGTTATGCCAGTATCGCCAACAAAAGGGTATCTGCGCCGGACACAACGTGTCATTAATATAAATCTTATCAACAAGCACCATCTGACCCTCAAACATAATAAAAAATAAAAGAGGTTTCACTACCGAATGCTATGTACTGTTGCTAATGTAAATCATACTATTGTTATCACTGCATTCAATCTGACTATTGTGAACCTATGTTATGTTATTACCTCAATAAAACAAAGATTGACAAAAAAAATGTAAAAAAATTAAAAACTGATATTGTAGTTCAGGTGTTCTGGGGCTAAAGATAAAGAGGTGCATGTTCTCTATTTGGAGCTATGATCTTAAGAGGTACAATGCCTTGTGAATTGGGGTTCACGTCTTGCTATGGGCTGGATACTTTGTGATATGTAAAATATACCAAAAAAAGGAGAAGCCAATATGGTGCAGCATATTGAGATAAGTACTGGATTATTAATTAATAGATGCAAAATCACATGATATTGATCCCCTGAATGGCTCTTTTTGATCAGCATGTAGTGATATGATTCCAATCTGGAATATATGGGAAAGTGATGTCCTCACCTTTGATATATAAATTACAAGAACAAAAACATATCATACACACTGTGGTAAGAACAAATACTGATAACTTGAGAGGTACTTAAAATATATGGACCAAAACTTTTTGCTCAATCCACAAGATTTAGGTGGCATTTTACTCATGATGGAAGCAGTATTCAGAGTTCAATGGGTGAAAAGGAAGGTTTATGAGAATTATAAATATATAACATATCTTTATAAAGAAGAAAACACAGAAATAAAACCATAAAATAACTCTAACAGTTCATACTAACATACTTCACCTTTTGCTTTCTTTTTTTCCAGTGGGTTTTAAAGCTTAGTGAAAGTGTGAACTATAAGCTCCAGGAGAGACCCCGGGTTGGGTTTTTCCGCTTCTTAGCCCCATTTCACCAGCACACTCTTCGGTGCATGGCCACTTATTTTATAGGGAAACAATGGTCACTAAAACAACTTTAGCTTAATGAAGCAGTTTTGGTGTATAGATTTTGCCCATGCAGTCTCACTGCTGAATTCTCTGCCACTTAGGAGTTAAATTACACTTTTTTTATGCAGCTCTTTGCACATTTCCCTGCACGTGACTTACACAATCTTTATTGGACATTTTGTTAAATTTAGAATTTCTCCTGCACTTTTAATAGCTTTCTAGACCCTGCACAATCCTACTGTATGTAATTAAAGATTAATTTACAGAGCAGGAGATACATTTTTTAAAGTAAGTTAAATCTAATTGAAAATAAAATGTAAAAACATTTACACCCAACCTGCTTCATTAAGCTAATGTTGTTTTGGTAACTATAGTGTTCCTTTAAGTCTATGTTTTTCCAAAAAGTCAGTTAATTTACCATGAGTTTTTAAAGTTCCTATAACGTTTGCTATATCACATGTTAGTTGCTAACATTTAAAGGGCTTTTACTTAATTTTCATACTATTAAAAATTGTGTAAAACTCTTTGATTGTAAAGCGTTAACTGTTTAAATGTTTTACACCTCCATAAATTGGGTATTTATACCATTCAGTCCGCTTTGGAAAATTTAATAGGATTACTTTGTAAAGGTGAAGAATGTAAAATTAGCTAGTTCATAAGTCAAGTCATAAATAAATATTAGACAACACACAGTTTTGTCAGGGCTTTTGAAACGATTGGCTTATTTAAAAGGACCCATGTTCCGAGATTTAATGGATCACATATACAAATGACCAATTAAATTGCTTGATATTTTATTCTAAGTACAAGGGGCTATGTAGTCCCTACAGTGAGCATATATGACAAACGATTGACTATTTATTTTTATTTTTTTGTTTCACACTTCAAAACCGACACCCATCCTTTGCATTAAAAAGATTGGATGATGTAATTTAATTTAATTTATCAGGCTCATAATGCCTGATAACTGGCTCCATTAGATTTGACAACTAAACGTTGTTGATAATGTTTTTTATTTTTTTTTTACTATTAGTTAAAATAGGGATAAGGGGCTTTTAACTTTTGTATTCTCTCATTGTCAATAATTATTACATGTAGGTTACATTACATTGCAGGGATTATTTCTCCTCTAGTGGCTTTCATACAGACAGACACTAGAGACGCTTTAGGGGCACTAACAAGAAAAACTAGGTCACATGGTGCAGAAGCCACCATAGGAAAAAATTGATTCATGGCTTTTCTATGGGGCAGTTTGCATGCACTCATGGCGCTAGCTTGCAATGTATATTGTGTCCCTAATGCTCCTTTATGAGGAGATTGGATTGGTCTTCGGCAGAGGAAGCCAAAAAGGTGAGTAAATCTATCATTTTTTCAATATTTTACAGTGCATGGGGGAGGATAACACGTAAAAATACATAGGTACTTGAACTCAAAAGTGTAAGGAATACAGATTTGTATTGCTAATGTTTTAGTGTTCCTTTTAATGTGTGGCACCATTAGATATAGCAAAAAAATGTTAGTCCAAGCATCCTAACAAATTCAGTGATGTGAAGCTGCCATGCTGCTTGGAGTCTGTATGTGCAGTGTTTCGCTATGAAATGCTACACATATGGAATTTAACCTCTTTGCTACCGGAGGTGTGACTACACCTCTGAAAGTGTCATTAGGGCATTGTTACCAACCCAGAACAAGATTTCCTTGAAGGCTTATATGAATATATGAACAGCAGTCACCTGATTCTTTCAGCCAATGAATGGCCAAGGGGAGTGACAGACCTGTAAAAGCTGGATGCATGTCACTGGCCAGAGAGGACAATCAGCGCCCGGTGGGGACCCAGGTAAGATGGCAAACAATTGTAAAATTATTTGATCAGGGTACAAATGGGGTCAGGGTACAAAAGAAGGCAGAAATGATTATCTGGGGTTGCTGTATATTTCGTGCAGAGAGAACTTGCCTGCATTTCAGTTCTGGACTGCCCTGGATGGGATCAGTCTGATATGCTTCGGAAAATGTTCTCTCTATAGCGGCACAAGTGAGCAAAAATTATTTTGAGACCTGAGCAGGGATTTATGGAAGAGCAAGCTACTGAGTTTCTCTAAGCTTTTATCCATTCTCAGAGTTCTCATATTTGTTGTTTTGTTGTAACTTGTCTCTTCCAAAGTTAAAAGGACAATTCAGACGTGGACCCTGTGCTCACTGTGCCTAGAGGGGTATCAGCTACACCTCACTGACGAGGCCCAAAGAAGGCCGAAACAATCATCTGGGGTTGCTGTTTCTCTTGTGCAGAAAGAGCTTGCCTGTTTTTCAGTTATGGACTGTCCTTACAGGTGGGATCAGTCTGATATCTTTTGGAAAATGTTCTCTCTGTAATGGCAAAAGTGAGTAAAACTATTTTGAGACCTGAGGGTTTAATTTCACTTCACTTTTCTTACAGTAGAGTTTTTGTTACAGTGTGCTTATTATTTATATGTGTCATTATTGTTAATCTAAAAAAAATGCATTCATATTAATTTGCTAACCCTTATCCCAATCCAATTTACTTGTGTAGTTAATTATTTGTGATTATTGTCCACATTTCAGTTTTTGGTTTTTTTTGCCTTTAACTAACTTAGCAATCTTTTTAGTTAAGCTCTAAATGCATGCCCTACTTACAGGGTCATTAACATGTTAGTGTTACTGAGAAGATTACTGTATTTGTAAAGATTTGTTAAATCGGATACAGGTTGTCCATTCTAGCCTGATGCAGGAGGTGGGCTTAGGTGGGCTGTTAAATATAAAGCCATGCATGCTATCATATGTCATGTATATAATTGTTTTTGTCTTACACAGCCACATTACAGGGCTGCTGTCCACCCCATGTCTTCCCCATTAAAGATTAAGTAGTATGTAGGGGTTTAGAAAAATACCCCTCTCTGTCTCGTTAGAGATTTTTACCTGAAGCTGGAAGAAGCAAGGTGAATTGTTAATGTAGAACCCATTGACATGGTAGATGAGTTTACACTCAAGTGCATTTTGGAGTGATACTTAATGCCATGCCTGCAAGACGTGTCCTAAAAGAGCTCTGGGCATTTTCACAAATAATATTTGGGGGGTGTGCTATTACTGGGCCTATCAGCACTAAAATAATTAACTGTGCATCTCTAGCTTGGGTGCCCTGCCCAGGCTAAAAGCTCCTCTACTATGCTTATGGCTCGAGGCACCAAAGAGAAGTTGACACTGCATGGCACATAAAATGGCGGACACGGTCTTTGACTTCTGGCAGAAGTAGGTTTCTCACATGTGAACCACAGCCCCAAATTTCCACACACATCAGGACCCAATACCTGAGACAGAGCGGAGGGACAATGAATCAACTACTGATGGACACATCTTGAGCAAAATTGCAGAAACACCAAACCATGTCAAGGCAGCAGTAATCGGGCACAACCTATCATCAGGCCTGCACACACGGGGCCATAGTCTCAGTCACTGGAGGGGCAATTGAAGCTACTGTTCGTCTCACCCGCACGTTTCAGTCAGACATCACCTCGGTCTTCATTCAAGCTATTGTATCTGATTACTATTTTAACAAAGAGAGAGACATGTGAAGTTATGGGACTCAGACTCTTGCTTGCATGCTCACCTCCATCCAGATGACTCCAAAGCGCCTAATCTTATTTTAGTTTGTGTTGTTAAGCCTACTTTGTTGAATCTTATGTTGATTCTCTTTTGTAAAATTTGCAATCCAGTTCTCTGCGAATGACATGTTTAAGCCTACAATTCTCATATTTATTTATAAAATATTTTACCAGGATGGCAGTCTTGATACATTATTATTCAGAGCCTGCCCCTGAGACCTAGCATTCAACGGTTTAATTACGTAGAAAATAAGACAATGTCTAATCTGTGTGCAAAAACATTTTACTTTATCTTTTTTTATTGTACTCACTTGTATACATAAAGAAAGTCATTTGTTTATCATTTATGTCTCAATAAAAATTTGATTTACAAAAAATAAACAGAAACAAATGTGATTTAACTTCTGAATGACAGAGAATTGAGCAGGGTGTCTGCAGGGGCACGATCTATACACCAAAACTGCTTCTTAGAGCAATATTTGTTTTGATGCCTATAGTGTCCCTTCAAAGCTATCATTTTTTGCACTTTCATACACAGTGCAATTTTGTTCGTCATCTAAAAAAAATTAGTTCAGGGTGATTTTGGATTTATCCATGTGGCATCTAGGGTAAGACAAATTTCATCCATGCAATAATTTCAGGAAAAACAGTTCAAATGAACCAAAAGCAAATATTAGCTAATCAGTGTACTTTAAAATATAAATGTTATATATATTTATATATATATATATATATATATATATATATATATATATATACTTTTCAGTACACTGATGCAACTTTCCACGTGTCCCGCACTCACTGCTCCCGGTCTTGTTAATGCCTCGGTTCAAACTCTGACCATAAGTATATATAGGTTCTTGTTGAAGTGCACTCACAGGACTCAATAATATTTCTAATCGTGCTGTTTGTTTCGTGATTCATCCATATAGCATTTTGCAGCTCAGTTTTTCTGATGGCGCATGATTCATGATTTAAGAGAAACCGAATGCACAAGTCTACCCCAAACTCCCAACTTTTCTATAGCTTAAGAAACAAAGTGTAATTAAAATGTAAATAACTTTGTTGAGAATATTTCCAGAGAATTAATTTAAAAAAATCACTTGTATGATTAGGTATATCAAGTTAATTTAAACATAAATTTTATATATCACACCTTTGTAAAACAACTGTTTATAAACTGGTACATGGTTTCAGAACTTCCAAATGCTTAAACCTAATAAAAAAATGGTAATTTTGTTCCAGGCTAACACATTTAAATCCTTTTGGAATTATAGATTATGCTTTGAATCCGGAAATCTCGGTTATCAGGACTTTTTAGAAATAATAAACCCACTGTGCATTGCAACATGAACAGCGTTTTGGGAAAGCTTGATTTCCTTGCTATGGAAGCATTCCACCATGCTGCCAAGGGTGTGTGTACAACTGCCTTTTCCCAAGTATTCTTTGAGAACAATGGCTCCCTTTCAAGATGGATGGGGGAAGTCATGCATGCCAAGAGGTCAGGCAGCAAGATTTGTAACATGTTCACTCTAGGCTGTGGGAATTTAATTTTACGCTCAACTTTCTCACAAAAACACACAAATTAGCTTCAAACCCAGCAACAGATACCCAGTCAAACATACTTGCATCATCTCCTGGCCCATTTTGCTGATCTATTAAATAGGAAGCCTATTGCCTTATAACATGCCTTTACAAAGACAGAGTCACCTCATTTTCATGCTGACAGAGTGGTGTGAGGTTACTCTAGTTCATTTTCTCCTTTAGAGGTGGTGCTGAGCGTGAAAAGGATTGATTTTGATTAACTGAGAGCTTTTGAATGTAATCCAGTTGTTTTCCTGTTGACTAAAACAAACGAAAATGAGATGCATCACTCTCTCTAGTGATCCCAGTTTTCAGTAGATTGTGGTATTCAAAAAATATTAGGCACTTTTTAATGAGATAAAATCTATTTCACACCGATCATCTCTATAATTAAATATATCATGCACTAATTCTTATTTATGAACATGCGGTCTTAATTTCCCTCTTTAATAGAATAATTCCTTTACTAAAACTGCTGCCTCTCCAAGCATTTTATCTCTTAAAAACCTTCCAAAATGCAACAATATAATATTGCATAATAACTACTATTAAATTTCTGCTTAAAGGGACAAAAAAAAAAAAAAGCATAACCATAACTATTTCTGTGAAATGAAAACTGAAAACCAACTCAAAGAGCAAACAATTGGTAGATACATTTAAGTTGATTGTGAAGATGGTTCATTGGCAATTATTTTTGCAAATCCTTTATGGAAATTATTTTTTTCTTGAATGAAAGGGCAATATCCTTTTAGGCCTCATCTCACACATACTCAGTAGAGCTCTGTATTTAACATCCTGCAGCTAATCCAACAAGCCTCACCACTTCCCACCCACCCAGGTTCCCCCTAAATATATAGCATGCTCCTCCAGCTGTTTGAGATTCTCCCTCAATTACCTCTCCATTTCTTATACATTAAATATATTATATATATTTCTTATATATTTAACCAATATAGCTTCTCTCTGTTAACTCTTTTAGCCATCACCTCCAAATTTCCACTGCTACCTCTTGTCTCAAATCGCCATTTTATTTTTTAGATTGTAAGCTCATGGGCTATCTAGCTAAGCACTTTGTATAATAGAGCTCCAACAGCTAGTTATCCGCTTACGTGCAGGGCTCTCTCTACCTCTTGTATGTGTCTGTGTATATTGTAAGTTCTCCACTAATTGTACAGCACCGTGGAATCTGTTGGTGCTTTATAAATACCAGTAATAAATAAATAAATATGTTACTCTTCAGACAGCTATTGCATTCTAACTTTTTTTTGTTATCACTGTCCTTGGTCCACCATAAAGGACCACTAAATGAGAAGCATTAGGTTAGTCCAAGTCATGGAATACATCAGCAAGCATGCTAACAACTTCAGAAGTGGAGCAGCTGCAGTGGAGGAGTTTAATTTTCACTACCAAAGGGGGGTGACCAGTGCCCACAGCAATAGAAAGTAATCTACAGAAAAAAAAGATTAATTTCAGGACTTTAGGATCCTATTAAACTGTTAAAAGGTTGCTCAGATTCTTGGTCATAAAATTGAAATAAATTAACTAAAAAAGACAGCACCAGAAGTAGTAAGTATAGTGCAGGACGGCCTGGAAAGATCTCTTTCTTGTAATGCTATTTTTGGAGTCCAAAAAACTCCTTTTAAAAGGAAAAAGTGGTAATTGCAGAAAAAAGTATAAACAGCAATAATAATAAATTGCACACACACAGTGGTGGAACAGGGTCAAAGCTGCGACCGAGCCAGTCACTCAAAGGAGCCCAGCCGCCCTGTCGATCCCAACTGAACAGTGAGGAGTTTACCCCTCCCGCCCAGACTCCCAGAAATTCTCTTATACCCTGTGCCTGATAAAGTTGGAATAGTGTCCTCTGGAGTGGGTGGCCCCTGGTTGCTGCTCTTGGACCTGCAGGGCAGAAATCTGTCCAGGTTCTGGCTCCAGTTCCTGCACCGTGAATGAATTTCCCCCATGGTGGTGGTAGAGAAGGAGCCCAAGAATCTTGATGTCAAACAGAAGAGGAGAGAAGAGTGCTAGCTGCATTTGTATAAAGTTTTTGAGTGTGTGTGTGAGAGTATGGGTGTGTCAAATCAGTATAAGTGTATGTCAGTGTGTGTATCTGTCTGTCCGTGAGTGTGTGTCTATAGTGAGTGTGGTGGTCAGTGAGTGTGTGTGCCTGTCAATCAAGTGCAACTGCAGCTTTTGTGACATAAACCACACAGTTCACTAGTTCTTCAGCTGATCTTATTAGGTGCTTGATATATAAGCCTTCTGTTGTCCACTGCCTTAACCTCAATGAGTTTCATTACATTTAGTTATTTCTTCAGGATATAAGTAATGAATGATCAAGAACAATAAACAGCAAATTATCTGAAAATTTTGATTTTTCTGAAGCACCACCCCTTAATTAGCTTAAAATCACAGCCTAGTGGTTAAAATAAATAAAATATGGCCGTGCATGCCACCCTATAATGCACGTTTTAGCTGTAACCTATAATATATAGGGAGACAATTCACAACATGGCTGTGCATTCCTTTGCCAAACGTAAATTTCAGCTGTAATCAGTTATGAATATAGGTGAAAAATTTAGAGATATGACCACTGTGGAATGCAAGCCCAAGCTGTAATTCACGCTGTAGTGTCCCTTTAAGTACTAATTTTGTTATAACATGTTACATATCCGTTATTTAAGGATCTTTTTAAAAAATGGAATAACCCACTCCAATGCTGCTGTTCTGTGTAGAGTCAAGTTAAAAAAGAGGAACATTCCATTTCCATGCATAGGATGTACAAGCACAAAATTGTGCTGAGGGCATAGTGTAGTAATTGGTTCTTAAAGGATTCAACTACTTCTATTAAATTCATAGGATATCAAGCAGTGATGTGCAAGTAAATTAAAATACATATAAAATTAAAAGGCAATGTGAGAAGGTAGCGTCTGGTCATTACATTCGGGCATTACTGGTAATCTCATGTTATTACATCACAGCATTACTGGCACATCTTCTGTCATAAAGGAGTAAACAGAACACCACATAGAATCATTTAGAACCAGGAAGAAAATTCTCTCATCCGGATCCATCGGCTTAAGCAAATTCACAATTTTTGCCTTTGATAAGCAGGAACAAGTCCTTGTATAAAGTGTACTACAGTTACCTCTGTTTTATTCCTTCCCACTCACAGTGTTCTGCATGTTACAAAGATGCTTGCTACTTCTTTATCAGGAGTGGGTTGCACATATTTCTTTTGTTCATTCTTCATAACTGCAAATTTTCTTCTGATTGCTACTCATTGAAGAGTTGAATACTTTAATTGAATTGCCAATTTACCCATTGTTCGGGTTCTGTTCCCATTCAGAGTAAATAAAATACCAATAATAGTTGAAGTGGGCTGTAACACAACCTTTGTTTTGCATAGTCCCCATTCCAAAATTAGGAGAAAAAGTAATACTGTGCATAACTATATTTATGATAAGAATATAAGCTTTGGGTTGAATGCTATGTTTAAAATAATTCTACATTACGAAGAGTACCTACAGCAATACAGTATGACGTCTAAAACATAATGTCTGGCTGTGTTCATTTGTTTGTGAAGTTGGGAATCAGGCCAAGACTGGCAAAATGGGCGAATGCCTGGTGGGCCGTGATGTCCAAGGGCCAAGGCCGACCATGGAGATGAAAGGATCTCCCTAGCCAACGCCTAGTGAGCACAGCACAAACAAGAAACTAATTCCCCACATGGGTAGATGGGAAGATCAGAGAGTCAAGTCTCACTGCCAACTGGGGTTATATTCTTGTAAACTCCAGTCACTGAAATGGTTACATCGTTTATAGTTACATAGTTCCATAGGCTGAAAAGAGACACGTGTCCATCGAGTTCAGCCTTCCTCACATTTGTTTTTTGCTGTTGATCCAAAAGAAGGCAACAGCACTTCTAGTTTTGCAACAAACTAGGGAAAAAAATTCCCTCTTGACCCCATAATGGCAGTCAGATTTATCTTTGGATCAAGAAGCCATTACTCTACAGTTTAAAAATTATATTATTGAATATTCTGTTTTTGCAAGTATGCATCTAGTCACTGCTTAAACATCTGTATGGACTCTGATAAAAACACTTCTTCATGCTGAGAATTCCATTCTTTTTATTCTTACGGTAAAAAAAACCTTTCCTTTGCCTTAAACTAAACCTTCTTTCTTCCAGTCTAAACGCATGACCTTGTGTCCTCTGTAAAATTCTGTTTGTGATTTCCACACAATGGCCCCGGCTATATTTGTATAATGTTATCATATCTCCTCTGAGGCAACGTTTTTCTAAACTAGAGAGGTTTAAACTTGTTAACCTCTTTTCATAGCTAAAATGTTCCATACCTTTTATTAAGTTTGTAGCCCGTCTCTGCATTCTTTCTAGTGCCATAATAATAATAACACACACACACACACACACATAGTACACCACAGATTCCTTTACACACACTACACCATACACAGTCACCTCTACGCACACACAATCCCACAATCAGCCTCCAAACACAAACAGCACCAAAGATAGCCTCCCCACACATTTACAACACCCTTTACTGGCTATCCCCCCATTTTGACCTCTGGTATCCTTCTTATAGAGACTCTAGAGACAAGTCATCAGCAAATGCAGAGCTGTGCTGTGTAAGATAATCATAGGGCATTGCTCCCATGCGGGAGCTCGTCAGCAGGGCATTGCACATGAGATGCCTTGGAGGGACAGCAAACTAACATGCTTACTTTGAGGTGGCATCCGTGTCATTATTGATGACATGACATGCTCCCTTTCTGTCCTCACCCCTGCTACTGTGCTGCTCTGCTTTTAAATGCCCATGCTTTTTCCCAGTCTGGCCCTGCTGGGTAATATATTTGAATTGTGGAAACATTATATGTTTGTAAGTACTTTGCCAAAGCTTGAGTTTTTACAATGTCATGAGCCAAAAATTTTGTTGCAAAACAAGTAAATAATATTGAGATGAAGACCATATTATGCATACTAAAGTTGGAGGGAACTGCTAAAGAAAAACTCCAAGCACCATAGACACTACAGTGCTCTCTAGTGGTTTTAGTTCCAGTTGTGCCCTAGCACCCCTCCACTCCCTTTAGAATGGTTTGACTTCTTACCTGGCTTTATTGGGGTTATATCTTAAAAGAGCTTGCAAAGGCTGCAACTTCTGAACTACAGTCCTAGAAAGTCCACCCCCTTTTTCCTGGAACAGACTTTCAGTCTCTTCACAGGGAAATAACCATTCAGAGGTTTATCATTGAGTTGTTTCCCACTTGCGCTGGCTCATGAGACAAGTCACCAGCAAAAGCAGAGCTGTGTTGAATTGTTGCCCATGCGCGCTGGCTCATTCACCCCCGCAAACTGTTTCTTGCGAGCGCCGGCTCGTGCACATGAACATGTCTGGTCTGAAGCCTAGAAGAGCTGGTCTGAGGACTGTGTGGGAAGAGACAGGCACGCTCAAGGCCACTTCAATTTTCTCTGGGGAGCTAACGGAAGTTAGTAGGAGACCTCCTTAGCAGCTTGATTGAAAGCCAGGGGGGTGTTCCCTAGTAAATGTATGAAATGGTGTTTCTTATGGAAATCTGCATTTTTATAAATAGGTTAAAGTAGGATAAACTTCATCCATAAAGCACTACAGCAAGCTGAAGTGATTTTGTGTTGTGGAGAGGTCCTTTAAGAGCTAATGGTAGTTATATATCCTTCCAAAAAAAAAAAGGGTCCCTGTGACTGCTAAAATAACCAACATGATCCTATGACCGGTCCCCCATTATCTCACCCCTATTAATGAGTAAGAGAAGCCGTTGATTTTACTGTATGTCACAATATGCCAGAGGCTCACTAGCAACCCCTCCAGACTAGGGGAACTCTGCATCATGGACCAGCCCTCTTTATCCTACAAGCAAATACAAAAACAGCTTTATTCCCTTCATCCAACTCACAGCAGCCACATTTTCTTTCCTACCTCTCCGTTTATAGTGTCAGAAGACCTGCCCATGTCTTTAAATATATATCCATTGATAGTTTCCTTCTCTCTACGTTAAACAAGAATGTTATATAATGTTACATAAATCTAGTACTGTCAAATTATGCCACTTCTGTTTATTAAATTAAGTCACTTTCATTTTAATTATTAATATTTAAAGAAAAATAAAACACATGATACATGTTCAAAACAAACCTGGACCACTGCCCTGAAACAAATCATACCAGAGTGAAAAGAGATTTTTTTAGCTTGATTATGAAAAGGCAGACTACCGGTTGACATTAATAGATGTTGAGATAAAATAATAGTAATGATACGGCTGTAGAACATTCAAAGGTTTCTAGCAACAATTTTAAAGCATAGCAGTAATGTCGATGTGTGTTGAGCAAACATACAGATTGGCTTTTCAGACTACAATGGGTCAAATGCTTTATCTTACTGTGAGAACAGACAAGTGGAACATGGTCTGCATTCAAGAAATGCCCGGTTATTATTATTATTATTATTATTGTTAGTAAGAAATCTCTGAAAGTGGAACGGTTTACTCATTACAAATTATTTTGTGTCTATTTAATTATAAAACGTATACTGTAAAGTAATTTTCATTTTTGTTGTTGCTGTATTGCTCTATTTTTATTTATTTTTTTAATCTAGAAAATGTATAGTTATATAAGTTGCAATAAGTAGAATTAACCCCTTCCTGCCGTGAGAACAGGCTATGACATCCTACAAAAAAGAGGGCTTTAACATCGTTAGAGTGGCATAGCACACACTAATGATCGGGCCCTCTCTGCATCATCTATACTTACCCTATTCACCAAATCTGATTGGGGGGAGTGCCCAGCCAACTGGACCACCAGATCACCAGGGATTGTATTTTGCCTCCCTTCCTGTCAAGGAGATAAGCAAGAGGGGAGCAATTGTTATATACAAATATAAAAAGACAAACAGTGTTGCAAAACTGAGTTTAACACAGCCTTCCCACATACTGTCACTGAACTATCTTCTTCACCCTACTGTGGCCAACCCCCAAAACTAATATTACACCCAATAGCTTTGCATGTTACTTTACTGACATGCTCCTCTCTCTCTCTTTATCTCTCTCAAACACACTTGGACCAGGCCTTCTCTCCAGCTACTGAACAAGAAGTAGCTGTGCTTCTCCTTTCCTCTCACTCCACCACTTGCCAGCTTGATCCTATCCCATCTCACCTTTCAGACCACTTTTCCCTTGTCTTGTGCCATCCTTCATGCAGCTCTTCAACTGATCTCTTTCTTCTGGTGTTGACCCTGCTCCCCTTAAAAATGCTACTGTCGTACCCATTCTAAAAAAGCCACCTCTTGCCCCGTCTTCCCCTTCCAACTTCCCATATCCCTGCTTCCTTTTTTATATATATATATATATATATATATATATATATATATATATATATAGATAGACTTGAATTACCCATCTGGCTTACTTCCTCAAATCCAACTTTCTCCTCAAACCTTTTCAATCTGGCTTCCACCTCTTGCACTCTACTCTCACTGTTTTGATTGAGGTTACAAATTATGTAACAGTGGCTACCAAAGGCCATTACTTTATACTAATTCTTCTTGACCTCTCTGCTGCCTTTGATATTGTTGATCATGTCCTCCTTCTCAAAACTCTTCAATCCCTTGGTCTTTCTGACACTGTCCTCTCTTCTCGTTCACCTCATCTCTCACAACGTTCAATCAGTGTCTCATTTTCTAATGATACCTCCTTCCATTTTCCTGTCTCAGATGGAGTCCCCCAGCTGTCTCTTTCTGTTTTCTCTTTATATTGCCTCTCTTAGCAAACATATTAATTAATTTGGATTCCACTACCACCTGTCCGCCAATGACACTCAGATATATATCTTCTCCCCAATCTCTGCTTCGCTGTCATACAATGTGTCACCCGTGGCCTTTCTTCCATCTCTGATTGGATATCCTCCCACTTTCTGCAATTCAATCTCTCTAAAACCGAGCTTTATGTTTTTCCTTCTGAAAATGCTGATCCCCCTCTTGGCACAAGCGCCCGTCCTTGCAAGTTCGCTGTTTGGGGTTATATTTGATTCTCGCATGTGGCTGCATGTATTGTAGCTCCCTTGCACACCCTGCTGTGATGACACCACTTCGGCCCCAGCATCACTAAACAGCGTGCGAAGAGACAGAGCAAGAAAATTAAAGCTCCCTCACCCCATCCATTGCAGACACAGTGTGTGTATGTCAGTGAGACAATAGAGGAATACTAATAGTGTAAAATTTATTATAGGTCATTAACCAAGTATACTAAATATAACATTATTAGTATTCCTCTTTCTCTCTCTTTTAGCTAAATATACACCCAATGAGTGAATGTATTTTATTCCTTACTTTTATTTTTCAAATTGTATTTTACTTTATTTCATTTTCTATATTTATATATTTCATTTCTATAGTATCTACTTTTTGTTCCTTTTTTATTTAGTGATTTGTTTTATTAGTGCTTTTTATTTTGTCGCAACCTGTTGTCTGTACTATCTGAGGGTGTGTGCCTGTCAGTGAGTGGGTGTGTCACTGTGTATCTGTCAGTGAAAGTGTGTGTTAGTTGAACAGTGTGTGTACCAATGACTGTATCTGTCAGTGAGTGTATGTCATGCATGTATTACTGAGTGGGTTTGTTAGTCAGTCAAAGTGCTTGTTGGTTTTAACCCCTTAAGGACACATGACATGTGTGACATGTCATGATTCCCTTTTATTCCAGAAGTGTGTTCCTTAAGGGGTTAAACAGGAAGAGGCAAGGCCTTGACAAGGAGGGGTGGGACACATTTAGATTAGGTGGGTTCCCAAGTTTAGTCATGGCTAGGGCATAAAACCAAAATACACCACTGCTTATATGGGACTGTCCCATTTACGAATACCAAACTGGAGTTCATTTCTTTAGATAGCTCCCTAATTTTGTACTCTTAAATAGGGATTGCCCTATTTAAGAATATCAAATTAGGGTGCTGTTTAGCAGATAGCCCCCTAATATGCAAATCCTATGTGGTTTGCTTCAGGGCCGCCATCAGGGCATGACAACCATGACAACCATGACAGTCATGGGTCCAGCAAGCCTGGAGGGCAGGACTGCTCTGGGAGCTGCGGGCCCACATTCCCTATGTGCACATATATTTCCCAATTTTCACTATAGATATCTGTACCTGCAGGCCCTCGGCTCCCTGTTCACTGCAGAGGTGGCCCAGCAAACTCAGTATTCACTTCCCATCAACTCCACTGTCTCTAACTCTCGCGAGCCCCGTGGCCATCAGAGCATTGCCAAGGTTTAATATGAGAGTTAGAGACAGAGGAGTTGCTGAGAAGTAAAGACCGAGGTGCTTGGCTCCCTTTGCAGTGTACAGCGCCTGGCTCAAAGCACCATACCACTGGACCACCAGGGAATGCGATCTCCATTTCATTAAAAAGAAATGATAAAAAAACTATGTAAAAATGCACTCCCCCCACAGAATACAACCACTATTTTACACATACCTATAATATAGTATATAATCTATTATGTGGACATAGAAAAGAATATAGTAGGTGCTCACTCCAATAAAAAGAAAAAAGTTGGTGGACAGCAGTGACCAATGCAAGGATTCCCAACCTTGTAAACAAACAGTTCAACCAACAAAAGAAAAAGGAACCGCGCCCCAAATAAAATATACGTACATTAAAAATCTTTGAACAATTCACATATACCCTCAAAGATAAAAACAGAGAGGAAACACAATGGTGCAGTTTAGTTAAAAAATAAGTAAGGTGGTGGAGTATATTAAAACAATATGCACTCACATTTGGTAGAGCTAACCAGGAGCTCTACCGTAATTCGCATGGACGGAACAATCCCCGTCTAAGGATCTATGTGGAAGCGGATATCTCCAATATTCCAGTGATACAACAATGTAAAAAAACATAAAAAGAAACTCCAATAGTGCAGTATATTTTAGTAGAAATTAGGAGAAATAAAATAAAGAGTATGGTACTCACATTTACTAGAGCAGAAACTTTTGTAGGCACATGGCATTTTTCTTTTTTTTTTTAATAAGTCATAAAAGTTTATATCCAAGAATTAATGTATCAGAGATCAAGTTTACAAATATATAGTAAGGCATTGTAGAAAGAAGGATACATAATTTAATATATTGACCCTTATTCCATTTCTGTCCCCTCCTTTATCACTCTGATATGTATACCACTTATTATATCTTATAGATATTATATTTATATTTTTTCTACCTAGTATATTAAAATCTTGGAATTATGTATCCTTCTTTCTACAATGCCTTACTATATATTTGTAAACTTGATATCTGATACATTAATTCTTGGATATAAACTTTTATGACTTATTAAAAAAAAGAAAAATGCCATGTGCCTACAAAATCATATTAATATACAATGATTAGCACTGATTTATCTTTATTCTATACTTTGCCAATACTTTGCGCTTCACCAATATGGCCGAAAACCACTGCTGGCTGAATATGAAGATCTAGTGACGTCACCTTATGCGGACGCCGAGGATATGCGCTCCCCAAGGAACCAAGGAAAAAGACTATTGGTGAAGTGTATTTATGGCAAATTTGGTGCTGCCGCAATTTAACTGTATTTGATATTGTACTGATGGGCGGGATTTGTTTAGAGGAACGCACACGGCCCCAATATGTGCATAATCACATGTGGATACGCCGTGTTCCACGAGAAGTAGCAGGAGACCAAACACACCAGGAAGCTATTGATTATGAGTAAGTTACCTATATAAAGGACTTTTTAAAGACTTTTCTACACTTTTGAAGAAGCCTGGTGGGCGAAACACATTAAGTGTGACTTTTTATAGCCATATTGTTTTTTATACATTTGAATACATTAAATAGTATTTTAAAGCTATATATACCAATTTATTTTGGATTTATTATTTTACTTCCTGGTCATCATATCCTTTAGTGGGGTTATACCACTTAAGCTATATATACTAGAGCAAGTTTCTGCTCTAGTAAATGTGAGCACCATACTCTTTATTTTATTTCTCCTAATTTCTACTAAAATATACTGCACTATTGGAGTTTATTTTTATAACTGGTACCCATGAAGGCACCATTCCTTTCTATTTTACTTTTTTACCACTACTAGACCACTATTGGAGGAGGTCTCCAGTGTATCTTCTATATATTTTTTCATCTGATTTGATTCAGTTGGTCTAACCAGCACGGACTCAGTGAGCGGGCATATTTTTGCAGGAGCTATGTTTATATTATATTTTGTCAATTACACCTTTGGCACCTCTACATAGCGATGCAGCCACCTGCATAGGAATTGTTACAATTGATACATTCTTTCCTTCGCATTAGCTAATTAATTTAGATATACATCTGTTGCTAATTCTAGCGGTTCAATTTTTAGATACTTATTTTGACTAAGTCTATCGCAACTATTGTATTACTTTCACTGTGCATAATCCCAGAACACTTCATTCGATATTACTCATTTTTCTAGTCTGTGGATCGATGCACATAGATTGATTTTGCTTTCTTCCTTTTTCTCTATACCCCTCTCTTTTTTGTTGCACATTTTTATATTAGCTGTGCTGTACATTTTGATCATGGAAATTGCTACCTATTATTTCAATTCGTATTATTTTATTAATTTTGGTTAATTCATTCATTGTATTTTTAATGTCCTCCCTCACTCCCCTTATCCCTCCCTTTTGTATACACCAGTAGCACTAGTGTGTTGGCTATTCTGTATGTCTATTTGAGACAACCAGTCTACACTACATCATTGTGTTAAAGGTAGTCTATTTTGGGAATGTCCTTTTGATATATATTAATAAAGTATCTTTTAGATTTTTATTTATGGACAGATTCTCCTCGTTTTCTACTTTATTCTTCAATTTAGGGTTATCCCCTCTCTGTCCTTTCTACATATGAGAATCTCATGGGCCAACTGTTTTCTGTTTTTTGTAATATTAATCCTTTACATCAATTTTATACATTTAATTAGATTACTGAGTAAAGGACAATATGTGGTCAATATTTTCAGATATATCCATATAATATACTATGTGCCATATTAATCCTTAACATCAATTTTGCATGTTCAATTTTATTCTATTCAATTAGATTGTTATAAATTACACTATTATTATACATGTATTCAGACACGTTTGACTATTGTAGTCGCTTCACATATTTAGCGTTTTCTTGCTATTTATATTACTTATGAATCACTAGTTTCTTGATATAACATATATTTTATAGCACTATACATTATGGCATTTTTTGTCACACTCTACACGTTTTCTTTACAGTATTTGATACATTATATTTTTATTTATTTTGAGTGTATATATATATATATATTTTTTTTTTATGTTTTTTTTTCACTTATTTGCACTTTAAAATATAAAAAATAATAATAAAATAATGAGTAAGATAAACAATTGTTAATTATGTAAATGATGATTGGAACTGGCTATGCTACTTGTGAATTATATTGTATTATATTATGATGAAGTCATTATATGTAATTATTCATTATGAACATTATGTGTTGTTATAATTCACTGTTTAGATTGTAAGATTAAAAGCAGGGTTGCAATCAGCCTGATTGTAAAGGATATCTATTCAATAACAAAAACTACATTTCAATTTGAAGTACATCATTATCTGTAGTTTCAATTTATACCACATCAAAATATATATTTTATTTTGATGTCGTGTTTCATCTCAAAATGCTGCGCCTGTGCATTATTGATAGGTTTTCTTTACTCTTCTTAGTTTTTCGGCGCTTGCTTTAGTATATGCGCTATATTTCATTACAGTGCGCATGCACAGTCTTTCGTTGCCGTGCATGCATAATGCGTTTCATTGAATTTGTGCGCTAGGTTGGGGTTAGATCATGTGACGGACGTGCCCTCGTGATCATACCTGGAAGTGTGAGTACTCAGTAGACTGTAGACTCCTTTTCTTTATTTCATTAGAGGTAATTTGAAATTAATGTTTTGCAATTAATCAATTATTTAATAAGTTGAGATTCTATTGGCTGTATTGCCCTGTTTTTTTCTGACATCCTGGAAACTTGAGATTGTGATTGGAGAGACAATTATATGTTTTTATTATGTAATGATTATTTTACTAATTAATTGTAATTTGGCTACATGTTTTTTCATTAATTAATTGTTGTATACACCTATATATTGTCTGTGTGATATGTGCTTTATCAGCTTGACAAAGGCCCTTAGGGGTCGAAACGTTGCTGTTTGGTTCCTTGTTCCAATAAAGATTGCCTATATTTTGGAATTCGTTGGAGTGCCTGGATTATTTTCTATATTTAAATGCTACAATTGGTCCTTTTTTGGTACTGGGACTTATCCAGTTGAGCACCCTGAATTCCAGATGAAGAATTGAGTGCACTTACATTATCTATACATGCCAAGGCGGGGGTGTATGGCAGGGTGTGTATTATGATAAAGTGGGGGTATATGGCAAGGAGGGTATTATGGCAATGTGGGTATTATATGACATGTTGAGGGGTATATGCCAGGGTGGGAATTATGACCAAGTAGTGGGTTTATGGCAGGGAGGGTATTATGACAAGGCAGGGGTATATATGGCAGAGAGGGAATGACTGGGGACAATGACTGAGGGAGGGGGTGACAGAGTGACTGAGGGAGGGAGTGACTGGTGACACAGTGACTGAGGGAGGTGGTGACATAGTGACTGAGGGGGGGTGACTGAAAGAGGGAGTGACTCGTGACAGAGTGATGGAGGGAGGGGGTGACTGGTGACAGTGACTGAGGGAAGGGGTGATTGGTGACGGTGACTGAGGGAGGGGTAACAGAGTGATTGAGTGAGGGGGTGATTGAGGGACAGGGTGACTGGTGACAGAGGGATGGGGTGAGGGTATAATGGCTGGGAAGGTATTATGATTAGGTGGGGGGTAAATTTACAATAATATTATTAGCTTATCATACAGGGAGTGCAGCTGGGGCTGTCTCTCACCAGTTTCATACCAGCCCAGGGTCAGGCAGTGCAGCAGGTGCATGGGATCTAGACAGAGAAAGCTGGCAGAATACACGCTCTGCACCCCCTGCTGGTACACTCCATAATAATCTTTGTGGTGCTCAGTGATGACTTAGAACACAGACTGGGAATCCCCTCCCTGTGCTCTGACTCACTGACTGAGCGCCAGAGAGACGAGGGAGAGATTATTATGGCTGCACCAGCAGGAGGTACAGAGTGTGGTACCCCCTACTGAGTTGAACCTGGGGCAGAGCGCCCCCACCCCCCTCCTTAGTATGCCACTGACTATATTCACTCTGCATTGACTATACACATACTACATCCACTACACAAACACACACTCTGTATTCACTATACACACACTACATAAACACCCACTTTGCATTCACTATACACCCTCTTCATCTATGCATCTATGTGTGTCTGTCGGTGTGTGTGTGTGTGTGTAGCCGTCGGTGTGTGTCTATGAGTGAGTTAGTAAATGTGTGTGTATGTCAGAGTGTCAGAGGATGTTGGTGTCAGTTAGTGTATGTCAGTGTATGTGGATCTGAGAGTGTGTGCCTGTCAGTGAGTGGGTGTGTCAGTGTGTATCTTCCAGTGAAAGTGTGAGTTGTTTAAACTGTGTGTGTGCCAATGACTGTGTATATGTTAGTGCATGTGTCAATGAGGCCGTGCATCTGTCAGTTAAAAAAGTGGCTTTGATATGAAGTGGTGGATCAAATTTAGATTAGGGGGTGCCCGAATTTAGTCGTGCCTAAGGCACAAATCCAGCATACACCACTGTATGCACACAGCACTAGGAGTGTGTCTGCAATGTCAGCAGATTTGGATTGCATGCGTGTTTCTCATGTAAATACAGTCTGCTTGACGTGCTTGAATAATATTTGTCTCTCCTTATATTGACCTCCTCCAACAGTTCCAGCCCTCTACCAAAATAGCAATTACTCCCTACCTTCAACAGTGACAGCTCTCTCAACATATAATTTATTCACTTCTCCCGCCCTCAGTACGTATCCTTTATTATACATAATGCTGCTCCAACCTACCTATCCTCCCTTATACACAAGTATGTCCCGTCGAGGCCCCTACGCTCTGCCAAAGACCTACGTATATCCTCTGTCCGTACTCCCACCTACAATGCTCGCCTCCAAGATTTTTCCAGGGTTGCACCTCTTCTGTGGAACTCCCTTCCCTTGCCCAATATTATTTCTCCCAACTACTTCCGGTTAACGTCCGTGACCCAAGAGGAAGTTGGTCATCACCACGAACTCTCTATTGAATATATATGATGCACTACATATCCCAGCAGCCACCAGCAGTTGCGGCGCGTCATTTCCAGTCGACGCCGCGACCGAACCAGAAACAGGAAGAACAGCACCACACCGGATAGGAATTCAATTAATGAGACTCCTTATATAAGTCTGGTCGAACATTAAGCACATTTACACTTCTGATAAAGCTCAAACTCGGGTGAAACGCGTCAAGTGAAGGACTGGAAGCTGCATTTTATTTTAGATTGTTTTTTATCAATAAAGTCAAGCTTTTTTATCCAATCCTTTTTTCATTTCTCCTGGTGCTGCTAGATTCCTCTTATATACCTATATGTTTTGGTGGCGATCATACCACCACAAGCCAACTATACCAGAGCAAGTTATTGCTCTGGATACTGTAAGTAGGATATCTTCATTTTAATATTCCAATTCTGTTGTTTATACTGTACCACTGGTTTTTTGTATTTTTTTCTTTCTTCCTATATATGGTTGCTGAGTCTGGATATCCCATACAGCCAACATCTACATATCCTAAGACGGGGATTGTACCGTCAAAGTGCTATACAGCAGAGCGCTTAGTAGCTCTGTAAAGTGTGAGTTTGCCTTCTATCAGGAATTTTATATTTACTTGTATTTATGAATTTGACATATTGCACTATTATTCTATTGTTTTTTCTTTGTTTCCTTTGAGGATTTCATTATGCTATATTAACCAAGATGAATATGTATGTATAATAGATTTATTTGCACTTTTGAGCTTATTCATCCATTGAGTGCCAAATTTGCAGTGATTACTTCACTGGAATGCAGGCAGTTACAAGATGGCAATGCTGAAATCAGTGCAGAAAAGAAACATACTTTAATTAATAGGTATTATTATAAAAATAGATAGATAGATAGATACACACACACACACACACACACACACACAAGCATACTGATAGATAGATATATACATATACATATACACATACTGACATACACACACAGACATACATGCATACTGACATACATACTGATAGATAGATAGATAGATAGATAGATAGATAGATAGATAGATAGATAGATAGATAGATAGATACAGGCATACACACACACACACACACATATATACATACATAGATATATACACACATACATACATACACATACACATACATACATAGATAGATACACACATACATACTGACAGACATACATACACATACATACATAGATAATTACACACATATATACTGACAGACATACATACACATACATACATAGATAGATACACACATATATACTGACAGATATATACATATACATACATACTGACATACACACAGAGACATACAGACATACACACATACTGACAAACAGACATACATGCAGACACATACATACATTCTGATATAAATACAGACATACACCTCATTATTCAGCCACCCTCCTATTCCTTACCTTTAAGTTGCAGGAGGGTGGCTAGGGATGATGGGAGCGGATGCCTCTCCTCTCCTCTGCTCTCTCTACCCTTCCGGCAGAGTAAGCTGGGAGGAAGTGACCGGCCGTCACTTCCTCCCAGCAGCATTTGCGGTGCAGCCGCATATATTTTTTTAAAAGGGCCTGGTCGCGCTATTACAGCGCTGGCCGGCCCCTGAAGATATAGGGCTCATCGGGTGGCCCTAAATGCTTGGGCCACCAGATGGGCCCCCGGTGCAGATGCACCTGCGGCAGTTTTGCCACTCCATGTGGGGCCCGGACATCACCCCCTGATGGCGGCCCTGGCGGAATCTGATGGCGCGATATATATAAAATAATATTAATAATAATTATTGAATCCCCTCCCCTTGTTATGCCCCCTAGTTCACCCATTTGCAAGTCCACACTTCCTCCTTCCCCTCCTATCAAAGATTCAGTTAGAAAATATTCTACTAATGTCTATATTATTGTATTACACCAATCAGTTTTTTTTGTCATCTGACCTGTTTAAATTGCTTTTGTGTAATGTTCTATTTTTGTTTGCATTATAACTTTACTTATTGCCACTGTAATTATTATTTATCCATAGAAAGTGCCCTGCATAATGATTCTACACAAGAAATATAAACTAAACAAATACAATTAAATAGTTTTTTCATCAAAAGTTAGGATGCAACATTTCCTGCAACTGACTTAAGCAATGCAGCATGAAATAAACTTGGAGACATAACTAATGGAAAACAATTTACAAGGTCTCCTATTATTCAGGACCAGTTGGGTACTGGTTGAAAATGATATACATAGTGCAAGTACAGTAATATATAGCATCTCTGCTATTTGCATATAGCAAATGCTGAAACACAAGTCAGTTGTTCAAGTACTGAATTTTAGATGTCTCAGAATCTCAAGACATCCATTTCATTAAAGCCAACTGTCTGCATTGAGTATTCTGCAGTCATATAGTTTAGAAATTAAATTAAATAAATATATAATGCATGTTTTATCCATCCTACATTATTTGGTCCATGGAATGGTAAATGCCTGGTTGTTATACTTTTATTCTCCCCCCATGCCGAGTAAGGTGGCGGGCACCTGGTCGCTGCGACCCCTCGACCGCGGTATGCTGCACACACACACCTAAAGGACCACTACAGACACCCAGATCTCAGCTCAATTAAGTGGTCTGGGTGCCAGGTCCCTCTAGTTTTAACCCTGCAGCTGAAAACATAGCTGTTTCAGAGAAACGGCTATGTTTCACTGAGGGTTAATCCAGCCTCTGGTGGCTGTCTTTGACAGCCGCTAGAGGAGATTCCGCGGGAAAATCACAGTGAGAAGACACTGAACGTCCATAGGAAAGCATTGAGTAATGCTTTCCTATGGGCGGTTTAAACATGTGCATTCGGAGCTGAGAGGCGGAGGGATCCCCAGCGCCAAGGAAGTCCGGCGCTGGAGAAAGGTAAATGCTGAAGACACACACTCTCACGAACAGACGCATACACACTAGCTAACAGACACACACATTTACTGACAGACACACTCAGCGACAGACATACATACACACTCACTTACAAAAAACACACACTCACTAACAGACATCAGACACACCCAGTAACAGACACACCCAGTAACACACACACTAACTAACACTAACACACACACACACACACTAACACACACACACTCTAACACATGTTTTTTTTTTAAAAATTTAATCCCCCTAGCCTCCTTACCATTTGGAGTCCTGGGGGGATTCCCTGGGGTCCAGTGGTGATGCTGGGCTCCTGGGCGGCCAGGCTGTCTGGGTGGCCAGTGTGCGAGGGAGCACTTTCCCCTAAGTGCTTCCTCTTCAGCTGCCTCGCGCACCGCGTAGGGAATGCCGGAGCCGAAAGATTACGTCATCTTCCGGCTCCGGTATCAGTGCGGTGCGCGAGGGAGCGGAAGAGGAAGCACTTAGGGGAAAGTGCTCCCTCGCACGCTGGCCACCCAGACAGCCCGGCTGCCCAGGAGCCCAGCAGCACCACTGGACCCCAGGGAATCCCCCCTGGACTCCAAAAGGTAAGGAGGCTGGGGGGATTCAATTTAAAAAAAAAACATGTGTTAGAGTGTGTGTGTGTGTGTTAGTGTGTGTGTTAGTGTGTGTGTGTTAGTGTGTGTGTTACTGGGAGAAGAGGCTGGCCCTGTGGGTGCATAACGGGTCGCAGTGGCGGCCGCCCCCCCTGGTGGCCCGGGCCCGGTCGCAGCCGCGACCCCTGCGACCCTGGTATGTACGCCACTGATCCTTAGGAGTTAGGGTATAGAATGTTTATGAAAAGGCTTTAAGATATTGATGTGACATGATCTCAATTCAAATGTATTCATTTTTAATGGGGGTTATGAACTAATGTAGGGGTATAGAGGCTGTAGAGGGGGATAGGGGCAGTAGTGGCAGAAAAAACATATAGTGTAGGTATAGGGGCTGTAGTAGGGGGATAGGAGCTGCATTGAGATCATAATGGTTATAATGGGTGGTGTTGGATAGTGGCTACCATTGATAGAAATAGTTCCTACAATAAGTGGGGAATAGTGTCTACGGTGGGAGGATAGTGGCTACAGTGGAGGGATATTGGTAATAGTGTTGGTTAGTGTCTGTAGTGGGGTATAGGGTTGATAGTTGGGAGGTACAGGCTGAGGGGCTGTATTGAAGGGAAAAACTTTTTTTTAAATAAAAATAAAAAAAACATGAAGTTTCTTCTCCCCTTCCTGGGGCTTACCTTGGGCCAGGGAGGGTGGGAATTCTGATCCCCAGTGGAGATGTTGTCTGCACCTCCTACAGGCTACAATGTGTTATAGCGTTGCTGTAGTAAACCGAGGCAACACTCTGATGCAATAGATCACAGCGAGTAAGAGAGATTCAGCAGAGCAGCATCGGCCTTTGTGGCCTTATGGCATATCGAGCCATGACCGGATATGTCATTAGTTCAATGCAAAGAATTTTTGTCCCATTTTTTTACAACACAAGCCATGACAAATCAGTAACATTATGCATTTCAAAAATGAAGAAACTTTGTGACAACGTATGTCATGACACGAGAAACTGAATATTTGAAATATCCATTTTTAAAGCATTATCCTCAAATTATATTACGAGACAAGTATTTTTATTATATAGCTTTAATAAAAAGTTGTTTCATACTGGCCCACAGTAAAGATACTGTGATATATCAATTTGGTAGTGTACAACGATCAGGGGCATGTCAATTTATTGTCACAGATGGAACAGAAATTGTCTGTCACAGAATTTATCCATCCGTCTTGGAAATTGAATAACCAGCGTGGGCAGGAAGATTCTATGCCTTCTCGTACTGACGAACAGATACAATGTCACCGAAAGTAAGAGTCTGAGAAAAGAACAATAGTTATTGTTAGAAAGAAAAAACACAAGTAGAAAACTTATGGAATAATATGATGTATTGGTGGCAATGATTGTGTTAGATATGTTTAACCCCTTAAGGACTAAACTTCTGGAATAAAAGGGAATCATGACATGTCACACATGTCATGTGTCCTTAAGGGGTTAAAACGTACAATATATATTTTAATAAATGTATTTTTCTATGTAGCAGTTTTAAAATTGATACTTGATGCTGTGTCTGTAATCTGGTTACAAACATGTCTCCCACTGAAATGCATTGGTTATCTCAGCCACTTGCTGATCTCTGCAGATATAATTGCAGAAGAACAAATAAAATTCAGAAATAATCATAAATGTAAAAAGTGTAAAAGAAATAAGGTTACCTTTACTCCCTCACTGGTCTTGCTGTGGCTGCCCTGCCTCCATGGTTGGGACGCTCATCATTGGGAGGCTAGTGCATATGCATGGCAAATTATTTTTTAGTAGCTGCATTTGGGAACCTGACTCACAGGGGGAATGCCGCTAGTAGCTGTTAGTTACTGTGTTTTAACCCTGCATTGGAGTCAGAAGAAACAGGTGGTCCAGGCACTCTATCATTTCAAGCAGCTTTATTGGTCGTGAACAGACATTGCAACATTTTGGCCCACAACATGGCCTTTGTCAAGCTTGACAAACGCTCTATTGTGGGCCGTAAAATTTCAATGTCTGTTCAAGACCAATAAAGCTGCTTTAATTGATAGAGTGTCTGGACCACCTTTTACTTCTGACTAAATGACATTGAGGGATTGCCAGCCCTTGTTCAAGAGCACCCTAATACTGTTTATATGAGTGTGGCTTCCTTTTCTAGTGTAACACTGCACTGTAAACATTACAGTTTCTACAAAATTGCTATGTTTTACATGCAGTGTTTAAACATTAACATTGCACCCTGTCATCATGTTTATGGCAAAGTCTATTTAAAGCTGAATTGACAAATGTGAGATTTTTGAACAACCGAATGGCAAGCTAAATATTGCTATGGCTTGTACTTCGTATTTATTTATTTATAAGTCTCACTTGTTACGTTTTGTTAATTTGAATGTTATGCCAAACACACCAGGCACCGCATGTAAATTAATGGAACACACCCATTCCATAATGGATGGAAAAAGATACCCAGAATTCAGAAGTGCAGTAGAGATAAGTGTGTTTTTTACTTGCCTCCTTTGACTTACTCACCACACCAAATTATTTACTAGGTTGAGGGAACAACAAATTTTCACTCTCAGAGAAGCAACAGTTCTGAATTAAGGTTGGTACTTACGTTATAAGAAAAATTCCAAATAACTATATCCTTTAATACTTACCATAACCATTTTTCCATCTTTCATTTCCCTGACAAACTTTGTCTCTTTGCCATCCCATTTCTGAACATGCACCAACTTATCCCCATCAAGGGATACAGTAGACTGTTAATAAAGACAAGAAAGAATTTTAAAAAATGGTTATATTATTGCCCTCAATTTACTTAGTAAATCAACCCCCTTAATAATCGGTTAACATTAATGATGAAAAAAAACAGAGCATTCAAATAATAAATAGTGAGTAGTAAAATGTATGCTATCATTTGCGATGATTGTTTTTCTAACAAAATTCAAGATCATGGAACCCAAAGCAATATTATGAGTTTATTAAAAACAATGTGTAATTTTATCAGTCTCTTCAAAAGCACAACCCCCTACTAACAATGAGAAAACCAATATATGGTCCTCCCTATTTTTGCACAGAAAGTTGACAATACTAAGTAACTATGCAATGGCTTATCCCTCCTGTCCATTCGAATTGCTATGAGATATCTGGCTAATATACCATAAAGGAGTCTTCTAGATTTCTTTTTCACTATGAGTATTTCCCAAGATCACCATGATCTTTTAATTTAGAAATAGAGGCCTTTAAATATACAAAAACCACCCAGGTCTCATAGTAAGCTAGATGGCAGCAGATACCATCATTTGGCTAACCTCTCACTTCATATGAAGTGGAATATGGGTACCATGATGAACTGCTGCTTACCTTGTTTCTGACCATTTATGTGTCCATATTGAGGCAGTGCATTTATACACAAGGGTTTTAAACCCCAGGTATATTTAGTGTATCACCCTTCCATATTTAAAAGGTAGAGTTTTTATATGTCCCTTTTCTAGAGGAAAGAATGAGAAGGATCCCAGTTTTTATAGCACACAGTAGCAACTCACCCACAACACCTTTTAAAAACGTAATAACTCTAACATTGTTAACAATGTCAACATATCCTCCTTATTTGTCAATTCAAATAGGCACCCAGAAAAATTACATGTTGGATTGTAACTCACTGATAAAAAATATATATATAATAAGAATAATAAAAATAAATAAGTGTGTGTGTTGATAGATTTAAGTATGAAGATGTATGAGTCAGTGTATACTTATGAGTGTGTGGGTGTATGAATGTGTGTATTTTTGTCCATGGGTGCCATCTAAGATTTTTTTTTTTTTTGAATTTTTCTCAATGTATATTTTGTAGTAATGTAAAAATTTTCTCTTCACTGAAATGTGTTGTAAGCTTTTTACCAATAATACCGTATATACTCGAATATAAGCCGAGTTTTTCTGCAAATTTTTTTGTGTGCTGAAAAAGCCCCACTCAGCTTATACTCAAGTCAATGTCTGTATTATGGCAACTTACATTGCCATAATACAGACCAGGACCGCCGAGCTCATTACAAGCCCGGCGGTCCTGTTGGGGGCTGGCAGAGAGCTGTTACTTACCTTCCTGCAGCTCCTGTCGGCTCCCTTCTCCTCCATGCAGCTCCATTCTGCTTACAGTGTAAGTCTCGCGACACCCGCGGCCGTCAGAGCGTTGCCACGGGTTACCGTGGCAACGCTCCGCGCAGCATGCAGACGCGAGACTTACACTGTAAGCAGAACGGAGCTGACAGGGGAGCTGCATGGAGGAGCTGCAGGAAGGTAAGTAACAGCTCTCTGTCAGCCCCCCCCCCCACTGCACAGCCCATCCACTGGACCCCCAGGGATTAAAATAGCCCCCCTCCCTGGCCAGGCAACAAGCAGGGAGGGGGGACAAAAAACAATTAAATAAAAAAAATACAAATATTAAAATAAAATAATAATATTAAAATAATAATAATACTATTACAATAATAATATTAAAATATAATAATAATATTAAAATAAAATAATAATATTAAAATAATAATAATACTATTATAATAATAATAATATTAAAATATCATAATAATATTAAAATTTAAAATTAAAATAATAAAAATGCCCTCCCTTCACCCAGTTTACACACACTACACAAACACACACACACACACTGCATTCACACACACACACTGCATTATATACACACACTGCATTCACACAAACACACACTGCATTATAGACACACCCTGAATTATATACACTCACTGCATTCACACGAACACACACCGCATTATATACACGCACTACACACACACACACACACTGCATTCATTATATACACACACTGTAAATAAATATTCAATTAATGGAATTTTATTGGGATCTAATTTTATTTAGAAATGTACCAGTAGCTGCTGCATTTCCCACCCTAGGCTTATATATGTTTTCCCATTTTTTTGTGGTAAAATTAGGGGCCTCGGCTTATATTCGGGTTGACTTATACTCGAGTAGATACGGTAATAATTTTTATTTTTTTTAAACATGTTTCAAGCAAGGTTGTCCTTAGATTTCAAAAACGTTCTACTTTATGGTATGCATACTCCAAATCCAACATCTGATTTTTTTTTTTAACTCACTAAAGCATTAAGAAGTGAGAACAGTTCTAGGGAAAAGTGCAAAAATATGGACCAGAAATTAGATAAATTAATTTGCTTTCCATAGGAAATGACGTTTCCCTAGAATTGTGCATAACATGATTGCAAAAAGACTGAAAACCAATGCTGTGGATGATATGAAATCTGGTAAGCAAAATCTTCAATAAACTTTTAATACTTTTCATACACAAATCAATATTGTGGAGATATAAATGACAAAAGTAAGATACTTCTATATCAGGCATTATTTTTAATTGAATTCACAAATTAACACAAGTCAGTAGATTTCTGTCTGATTGTAGGATCCCCTAAGCCTTATCCAACCTAATGCAAAGTCCACTTAAAACAAGGTTCAACTTAATCCTAACTATAAGACCCCTTAACCTAGGCCTCCCAACCATAACATTAAACATATATCTTTTTGATCCTGACAACTACATTTAAAATATCTCTTTTATGACAAGCTCTACAATGACACCAAGGCTTCCCTTTGGGTAGAGTGAGTAGAGTACCAGTACTTGACCCTACGCTGAGGGCCAAAATGAATTCCTTTCAAGTGTAGCATTAAACATACATTCTTAATTCTGGCAACTATATTTAAAATGGTTTGGCTATGATAAGCTCTGCAATAACAGCAGGGATTCCTTTTGGTTAGGGTGAGTGGGGTACCAGCAGTTGAGATTGTGATGACAACCGCAATTGAGTGTCTATCACCATATTGTCTATGGGAACTAAAGAGAGCATTGAATGCTGTCATCTAATCATCGAAAGACAGCATTGCATGCTGCACTATGGTCAGCGCTACTGCTTGGTAAAATGTAAACAGTTAGCAGGTGTAATGAGGTCATAGGCCAGATCCAGCTGCCTGTTTGATGTGCTGTGAGCAAAAACGGGGATTGTGAGGAAGGCTGTGTTCCTGAGTTATGTGTATGTTTATGTTCATCTGTGGATTGCTGCTAGTGTGTGACTTATTGTGTACTTGTGCATCCTTTCACAAGTGATTATGTGTCTTGTGTGTGACTTCATGAGTGCTAGTGCTTGCTTCTATGAGTGCTATTGTGTGTCAATGTGTGCATGCTAGGATGCACCTGTGTACTAGGGTGTGTCTATATACTAGGACATGTCTTTATATGTGTGCACCCTTGTGCTATGGTCTTTCCATGTACTAGGATTTGTCTTTATACTTGTGCACCCATGTGCTATGGTGTGTCTATGTACATGTGCTGTATCGCAGTGTTGCCAAATGATGCAAATCATTTTGAAGATCCCTATCACAATTTACTGCTGCTTTAAAAACAATTTCAGTATGTTTTTACAGTTGACTGTCAGATGAACCTGCAATAAAATAGTATTTGTCATTCTTCACAAGGAGCTAGTACTGTAAGTTAACCAGCTTTCCTGACACACTCAGCTTACTTACAGCATCTATGTGCATTTGTCATTACCAAGTTAATGATGATGTTTATATATCATAATGATAAGCTACACAAAGATTTCTGGTGTGTTTTAGTCCCTTTAACCTCTAAATAGCAACCACCAATTAACGCAGCTATATCCAACTCATGTTAAAAACAGATTATCATTTTACAAATAAATCATATCAGCCTTGGGTGGACTTCACAGTTGATTGTTTCAGGGTAGAATTTACATCAAGGATTCCCAGTGGATCCAATTCTTTTCTTTTTTAGGGTTACCATGCAAGTTGTTATAAGACAATGGCATATAGACATCGGCCAACCACATCCCATCCCTCATTGTATTTGATCTGTTGTCTGTTTGTCAGTCTATCCATATATCTTAAGTCTAGGAGAGAGAGTCTAGGAGATCTATAATCTGTCTAAAAATGCTTATTAATTCAAGGAACATATTAAAAGAGAATATTGCTTCCATCACTGTACATCTTCTGTTCTCATTCTATCTATCTATCTGTCTATCTATCTATCTATCTATCTATCTATTTTTACAATAATACCTATTAATTAAAATATGTTTCTTTTCTGCACTGATTTGAGCATTGCCATCTTGTAACTGCCTGCATTCCAGTGAAGTAATCACTACAAATTTGGCACTCAATGGATGAATAAGCTTAATACATTATGTAATTAGTTCTCAACTAATTTCCAGAATGACTTGCGCTGCCTCACTTGTCACATGGCCATCTACTCTACATACTCATTTATAGACATGCTTAACCCCTAAAATCCCAAACAGCATTAATTGTTATAGTAAAAGAGTTCTTTACATTGATTAGTCTGTTCACTGTGATAAATAGTGAGAAAATTTCAGTTTGCTTTTATCAGTGATTGCACTTTATTTAGCACTTTACTCTAAAATATCACCGCTTCTCTTAGTACATATGGCCCAACTGATTCTCATGTTCTCTATTGTGCAGTTACAAAAAAATTGAGAATAAAAATGTAATTGTTACCCTTTTTTTGTTGTAATGCAAATGGATAATACCCACTGAAATCACCATTGTGCATACAATACAAACACTGTACCTGCTAAAAGCACTAACTGGCTTAGATAGCTGTACATTATATTAACATAAGACTCACCTTGCAGTTTCTGTCGTCTGCTGTGGCTTCATCAAATTCTTCTCCCAACTTGAAGCTGATCTCTGTATTTTTGAATGTGCTCTGGGTTCTTATGACCACCTTATCGCCCTCTTTGCTGATGATAACCGTAGGCTTTGTCACATTCCCAACTTGTCTGGTGGCAAAGCCAACTCCTGCAGATAAAAAATACATTTATTATTTTTAACCCCAAATAATATGTTTTCATGTTTAACAGCTACCAACTAGCATTGTAAGCCAAATATTAGACAATAAATCTGTAGACTGGCATCAGACGTGAGAATTTACTTTAGTCTAAAAGTGCCTTAAAAAAAAATAACTACGTCTATAATGGTGTTACCTAGACTTTGCTTTAAAAATCCCTCTAATCATTTCCCTTGTAAAGATGCTCAAACACAGCATGTGTATCAAACAATTTTGGTTTCAGATTCTGCTGAATATCTTATCATCTGGCATGGGTGATGTGATCAACACAAATCTGCTGCTTAAGGGATGTGACACATACCCAAAGCTTTCATGTACTCATCAAAGTTCTCGCTGTCTACCAGCTTCCAGGTGGCACAGAAAGCATCTACCATTTTTATCAGAGGTTCTAAAGCAAAGTGCAAAAATCCGAGCTTGTAGTGGCTTTATCCTGTCTTAGGGATGTGCTGGCCAGATTTAGACGGGAGCTCTACTTATTGGGAGGTTTGTAACTGGTGATATGGGCTGGACGTGTCCTAGGAGAAAAGAAATCGACCCTATTCAACCTCACACACCAATGAGATGCTAAGAGGCGGGCTGTGTATAATACCCACAACTCAGACAAAGAGCCAGGAAAGTGAATGCTTAGCCCAGTGCACTTGAACTGATTTTCTAAAGGGTCAGATTTGAAAAAAAAAAAAATTCCAAAAAGACATCAACCATGTGTTTAAATGCAAAATTAAAAAAAATACTTTTTAATGGTAAAAAAAGGAAAACAAATATTATGTGAAGTAGGTATATTTTTTATATTGAAGCACTTAGTGCAAAGAATATAAATATTTTGCATAATTATTAAGTCACTGTAACACACTCAGAAAGGCTTGCAGGCTGTAAACGAATGCGTCATCTTTATTATTTTGTAAACCACGCAGAAAAGGTATTCCATGTTGTCTTTCCCATTCCTTCTATAATGCATACATCATATAGATATTGAAAACCAGTGGTTGATAAAAACAATCATTTATACCGTAAAGATTTATCCTTTCAGTCCCGGACCTAGATGTCTGACATGTTCAACTCATACTCATTTAATTCTTCATGAGAGCCCTTCTTCCATTTTTTGTTTTCATTGCTTCCTAATGAACTTTCTTGCAGCCCATATACACATTTTAAGATGCAGTATTTTTATATTTATCCATGGATGCATGCAGTCATTCTCAATGCACATCTGCCTGCAAAAATAATAAAAATAAATATGTATTATTATAATTTTTTATTTTATTTTTAATTTTTTTAATCTATATAAACAAAAGAAAAAGTAAATGAAAAGAAGCAACAAAGGGAAAACTGTAAATACCTTGCTTTATCGTGTAATTAAATTGCTTTAAAAAATGATTAATTCCTTTTCAATTCAGTAGATGAAGGTTTTTTTTTTGGGGGGGGGGGGTTTAGTATTTGCATACTACGCTACAATCCCCATTCCCATGCTGACAAAGTGACATGAGGTAACTGCAGTTCATTCTCCTCTTTAGCATCAGGAGAATGGATGGTGATTAAATAAGAGGACTGTAGCTGGCTTTTGAGCGTAATCCAATTGTTGCAATGGCTTTGCCAAACAATGAGCTGCTTTATTCTCATGGCAATCATTCTTGCAGGCGCAACATGAACACACTAGACTGCAAGACATTTAAACTGTAGACCTTATTTTAAGCAATATTTACACATTTGTCATCTTGAAATATTAATTGAAAAGAATAATAAACTAAAATAGCATTCTTGCAAACGTACAAATCTGCTTTCTTTAATGAAAACATTGATGTATTGTATTTAAAAATTATTAAATAATTTGTAAGTGTAAAATATAAAGTGTAGAAATATCCTTCATTTAATGATTTTTGTTACACTGGATCTGCAGAGCTGAGGAAAACACCCTTATAAAAGTCTTGCTGAATATAGTCTATTTCTAAGTAATCAGGCAAATGTGGTGTTTTAAGTGCAGCATGATACAATTCTATTGGTTTTCGTAGTGATCGCACTTTGACCCAGAATAGCACCTGTTTTGCCTTCATATATTTAGTCCTGATATTTCACAGCACCTATTGTGTAGCCATCACTATTACTATTATCAAACCTTGTTTCTCACCCTCATCAATGCTAGTTTGACACGAAGCACCAACATGATCACATTACAAAGAGAATCTATGTGAATATGAGGAACATAAACCTGGGGAGTTTGTACAATTCAGTTGGTTGGTCAAGACAGGCAGCAAGATTAGAACTATAATATACAATCCAAAATGTTGGACCAGTAAAGCATGGCTGGGTACTGTTCACAAGTTGAACGCAATGACCCAAGGGAGTTAAAAAGTCAAGTGAAGAGAGGAATGTGACTCAATAAGTTATAGCAGGGAACAGAGTTACTTAGAAATGCTACATTGATTAAACCTGTTTTGCATTAGCTCACTATTTTCAGTTCAAAATGAGATGTCAACAATCAAAATGGTACCAATACGGGGGTAAATGTTCTGTCATGGACAACATGAGGAGAAACAACTACTTACTAGTAGCTGTAAACCGTACAGAGTAGGTGGAAGGGAGAGTTTAGCTGGTGTTAGGCTCTGCACATGATATATGCAGTTAAATTATAACTTTACCTCACAGTGCTCACATTCACATATATTTTGTAGATAATATGCAGCAATAAATAGGTTAAATGTGTTCATTTTAGGTGCCAACCTCATGCCAGGAATTTGCAGTTTAGTTACATTATATATATTTAGTAGTTACATAGGTTGAAAAAAAGACTCCACTTGATCAAATTCAGACTTCACACATTGTTGTTTTAGTTGTTCGCTCAAATCAAATCAAAAAACAAATTATGCAAAAATTTGGAAAAAATCTTTTTTGACTCCAAAATACCAGTTGGATTTCTGCTTAAAACCTATCGATTCATATTTTTATTGCTGCAATATAAGAAGTGTATTAACAATTTCACCAGGATTCCACTCCCAAGAAGAAGAGCAGGGGAATAGGTAGAAATTATTCATCAGATATATCAAGCTTGGAAAGAGAAATCCCAATAACTAATCCCGTCTTAGAGACAGTGAGGACTAGAAAGAGGTCCATTCTGTTTTATGATGAATTATTGCTATTATTCAAATTCATTAAACCTGCATAATTCCAGTAAAACTCTATACAAGTCTTCGAGAGACTCTATCAATTGTTCTTCCATAACTCTTTCCACCTATTCTAGTGTAAGGAAGGGTATTGGACTCCAAGTGTCAAGAAATTAGATATTTAGCTTTGACGAAGCCAGGGTTCAATACAGACTTCTTATACACGAGATGGGAAATTGGTATCATTTGTAAAGTATCAAGAGGGGATAGCTAAGTTAACCCACATGTTTTCTTTATGCTTACAAGAAGCCCATTCTAAAAATAAAAAAAGATCTAATGCATTCACATTTCATCCATACATGTAAAAAAAATATCTCTGCTTGAATGACACATTCAGCACTCATCTGACAGGAGAAGTTTCTCAGATGGTATGGTCTGGTCAAATGTTAAAGAAACACTATTAGCATTCCTAATGCTAAAGTGTCCTAGTCACCGTTTAAGTGATCATGCCTGCACACATTGACAAAAGAGGTACTTTATTTACTCTTTCTCCCTTACAGGGACTGGTTTTGTCTGGGAACTTCCTCCTCTTTGGCTGAGATCATTAAGATCGATGATCTCAGCCCATCCAATGTTTTCAATTAGGAAAGCTTTGGTAGGCTAGTGTGCATGCAAAGCAAAGCACCGCATTGCACCAATAAGATCCTGTTTAATCATCTGATTAAAATAGAAGAGTTTTATTCTGCTATTTTACTGAAGTGCCTCTAGTGGCTGTTCCTGCAGAACAGCAATGTTTTCAGCTGCAGGGTTAAAATAGGGGTACATGGTACCCAGATCACTTCAAAGAGATGAAGTGGTTTGGGTGCCTATATGTCAAGGACAGACACCCTAACTCGCAAACAGTGAGGCAAGTAGAACCCTATACACAGGAAAGACATATTACTGAACTTAAGAATGGCTGAGTTTAATGTATATAGGAGGTATAAGATAGAGAGTAGTCAGAGACAGACAGATAAACAAGTATAACAGAGCCAAGGGTTGGGGATTCCAGAATACAGAATAAACAATAAAACAAAATAAGTCAGGTTCCAGAAATACTAATACTGGCTAACGATAACTATGACAAGGTAATGAAGAAAGGTTGCAAGGACTTTAAATAGGCTTCTGTAGTCTCTTATTGGCCTGCCTCACATATGACATCAAAATAAACACGACCCGCTCTATGTGAGCAATGAGTAGGGCCCACACAAGATGAGGGGCGCAACTTGAATAAAGCAAGAGGGAGGCAGAGCGCTGACATCAGGACAATATCTGTTGTTATTGCATTCAAATGGTGGTCAAAGGGAATCAATGTACCAAATACTGAAGTGATATAATACACACAATCTCATAGGGCAATATAGCTGGTATACCGAGTTAACATTGAAGTAAAGCAAACACTAATAAGTATCACACTCACATTTTCTAGAGCCTGTATATAACACTGACTCAGGAATGTACACTTAAGTGTGATATGCAGGATGATCTCCCAAGGTTTATTGATAGCAGCTTTCACCCTCAGGGGTAGATGATTAGAAAAAGTCAACAGATGTAAAATCAAGCATCATATTTTATTATACAACAAATTAAAAAAATATTCCATTCCATTTAGCTTAGTGCCATAAAAGTCCACAGTGATTTTTTTTTTTTTTTTATGAAGACCCCTATAGTCAATGGATTGACATAGATCCCCCTCCTTCTCTGATACAAACAAAAAAAGCTCACACATGAATGCCTAATGTATCTTGTCTTTAATGATTCTAGAATGTACTCCTCCATAATTGAATCCTGAGACAAAGGACATAGGAGACAAAGTATAGACAATACTTTCAGTAGGCATCGTGCCAGGTAGAAGGTCAATAGGACATATGAGGTATCAGCTTCTACTTTATCAAAAACAATACTGAGATTTTGGTATTGTTTTGGTACAACTATGCAGAAAGGTGATGCAGTAAAAAAATTTAAGGAGCAAAGAGATTTGACAGGCTTCAAACAAGACTGTTTGCAAGACAGACTAAGAGGCTAATTGTTTATCCTTCCAATCAAGGTGTGGATTGTGTTTGTGTAACCAAGGAAATCCCGAAACCACTATTTTTGCCTGATATACAGATGTAATCAAAATTTCAATTGAATTTGAGGAAACTACTTAAAGCATTCATTTTGTTCAGCTATTTCAATTGCTTTTGCTTGATTTGTTCAACAGTTGAAAGTCTGTAATTTTTGACAATACACCTGATTATATTTATGGGGGTTTAATATTTTGATTACAACTGTAAGAGACCAACAGATAGGTCAATATTCTTTGTCTCATGAATAAGCTGGCGAGTGATTAATGGTCTACCATTTATAGATTCAACGGACAAGGTTGTTGTTCTCAGCTTGAGTGGCAGAGAAAAAGATGTTGGACTAAGGTCTATGAAGTTGTCAATAAGGGACATTGTTTGAAATACAGTGGGACCCCATTCCAGAGATACAAGAAGGAGGAGCCTACAAGATGAGTGTTTAGGGGACAATGGCATCATACCCAAGGCCAGCCCCATGCAAGGTTTTTGGTGCTAGAGTTTTCCAAGGTTAGGTCAATTGTTTCTTAGATGTATCTTCCACGATTATTTTTTTCTGCCTTTGATAATCTAGTCGCGCCTAACTGCATAGGTTCAGGTACTTGAGCTTGTAACGTAAGGAGTTTTATGGTAGGTACTCTAGGAGACAAACGAACCAGAGCTCTTCTGAGCCTATCTAAATTTAGATGTTTTTCTCTTACTCTGATATCTTTGTTTGACACGTGCTTAATGAGCTTTATATCTTTAGAGACCACCCAGGACCATCGGAAGATGTCTGGCTCGTGGAGCAGGTATGACACTGTAGTGTTCCTTTATTAACTAGATTCTTGGATTTTGGTGGATATTAAGTAGTGTTATTTTAAAGATGTTCTCCCACTCTGTAATTAAAGGAGACCACGTTCTGATTCCCATTAACTGACTTCTATTTAAAGGACTACTATAGGCACAATGAGAAGACGCTGACCTGACTGATATAATGCGCGCGCGGCTCTTGCTGTGCACGCACTTTCGGCGGATGACATCGGAAGAGGGAGGAGAGTCCCCAGCGCCGAGGGAGCCCCTCGCTGGAGAAAGGTAAGCATTTAACCCCTTCCTCCCACTTCAGCCCGGCGAGAGGGGGGCCATGAGGGTGGGGGGGACCCAAAGACCCTATAGAGCCAGGAAACGAGTTAGTTTATAGTGGTCCTTTAATATATGATTAATATTTATACAATATCCAAAAATACATAATATGTAAAAAAGTATATCACAAATATTAAAATATTACAAAATTAAAATATATATCATAATATTGAATTATTTTTAAAATGTAGCAAAAACTAAATCATTTGAAAGGTTTATCCAACAATATCAAACTGAGGCCAAAGTAAAGTTGAGGGATTAAGAGTAGAAGGTATCACCAGTTAAATCAATTATACAATATGGTAGGGGTGTAAACATAGATATATACTTAAACAAGGTAAGGGGTGTAAAGTTTGGGAGATTTATAAATACTATTAATGGTCCAACTGTGATGTTAAGGCAAATCTAGTGATAATGGATAATGAAAAAGTAAGGAATTTGTAGACATGTGGATGATGTGAATTTGAGAGAGAGAGTTTGGAGTTTGTCATTCAAAGAAACAGTCACAATTATTGTGTGTTGGCGGTTTGGAAACATCAATTGTAGTTCACTGTGACAGAGCTGTGAAAGTTTTAATTTCATATGGTAAAGATGAATCTGAATAAATATACAGGGAGTGCAGAATTATTAGGCAAATTAGTATTTTGACCACATCATCCTCTTTATGCATGTTGTCTTACTCCAAGCTGTATAGGCTCGAAAGCCTACTACCAATTAAGCATATTAGGTGATGTCATCTGTGTAATGAGAAGGGTGTGTCTAATGACAAAACACCTATATCATGTGCAATGTTATTAGGCAACTTCCTTTCCTTTGGCAAATGGGTCAAAAGAAGGACTGACAGGGCCCAAAAGTCAAAAATAGTGAGATATCTTGCAGACTGCAGCACTCTAAAATTCAAAGCTTCTGAAGCGTGATCATCGAACAATCAAGCGTTTCATTCAAATAGTCACAGGGTCGCAGAATTTACCTTAAAAACAAGGCGCAAAATACTCCCCATGAAAGAGAAAAGTCAAGCGTGCAGCTGCCACCACCCTGCCACTTGCCCAGTTTGGCATTTTCAGAGCTGCAACATCACTGGAGTGCCCAAAAGCACAAGGTGTGCAATACTCAGAGACATGGCCAAGGTAAGAAAGGCTGAAAGACGACCACCACTGAACAAGACACACAAGCTGAAACGTCAAGACTGGGCCAAGAAATATCTCAAGACTGATTTTTCTAAGGTTTTATGGACTGATGAAATGAGAGTGAGTCTTGATGGGCCAAATGGATGGGCCCGTGGCTGGATTGGTAAAGGGCAGAGAGCTCCAGTCCGACTCAGGCGCCAGCAAGGTGGAGGTGGAGTACTGGTTTGGGCTGGTATCATCAAAGATGAGCTTGTGGGGCCTTTTCGGGTTGAGGATGGAGTCAAGCTCAACTCCCAGTCCTACTGCCAGTTCCTGGAAGACACCTTCTTCAAGCAGTGGTACAGGAAGAAGTCTGCATCCTTCAAGAAAAACATGATTTTCATGCAGGACAATGCTCCATCACACGCGTCCAAGTACTCCACAGCGTGGCTGGCAAGAAAGGGTATAAAAGAAGAAAATCTAATGACATGGCCTCCTTGTTCACCTGATCTGAACCCCATTGAGAACCTGTGGTCCATCATCAAATGTGAGATTTACAAGGAGGGAAAACAGTACACCTCTCTGAACAGTGTCTGGGAGGCTGTGGTTGCTGCTGCACGCAATGTTGATGGTGAACAGATCAAAACACTGACAGAATCCATGGATGACAGGCTTTTGAGTGTCCTTGCAAAGAAAGGTGGCTATATTGGTCACTGATTTGTTTTTGTTTTGTTTTTGAATGTCAGAAATGTATATTTGTGAATGTTGAGATGTTATATTGGTTTCACTGGTAATAATAAATAATTGAAATGGGTATATATTTGTTTTTTGTTAAGTTGCCTAATAATTATGCACAGTAATAGTCACCTGCACACACAGATATCCCCCTAACATAGCTATAACTAAAAACAAACTAAAAACTACTTCCAAAATTATTCAGCTTTGATATTAATGAGTTTTTTGGGTTCATTGAGAACATGGTTGTTGTTCAATAATAAAATTAATCCTCAAAAATACAACTTGCCTAATAATTCTGCACTCCCTGTATACATATACAGTATCTCACAAAAGTGAGTACATCCCTCACATTTTTGTAAATATTGTACTATATATTTTCATGTGACAACACTGAAGAAATGACACTCTGCTACAATGTAAAGTAGTAAGTGTTCAGCCTGTATAACAGTGTAAATTTGCTGCCCCCTCAAAATAACTCAACATACATCCATTAATGTCTAAACCGTTGGCAACAAAAGTGAGTACACCCATAAGTGGAAATGTCTAAATTGGGCCCAATTAGCCATTCTTACTTCCCATTGTCATGTGACTCGTTAGTGTTATAAGGTCTCAGGTGCAGGGCCGTGGCACCTGGGGCCGGTCTGACAGCCCTGATCAGCCCTGTCAGTCTCCCGGCACAATTTACCTTAATTTCGGCCGCATGCCCCACCTCCGCACACAAGCCCCGCCTCCTTAACATAGCCCCACCTCCCTGTGCAAGCCCCGCCCCCCACACGTTGCTCACCAGAAGGAAGAGGCTACAAAAGGGAAACTTCACCTACCAGGTAAGCTTCAGCCAGGACAGTGATTGTGTGTGTGTCTGTGTCTGCTAGTGAGTGAGCGAGCTTGTCTGTGTGTGTGTGAGTGAGCTTGTCTGTGTGTGTGTGTGTGTGTGCCTGCTAGTGAGTGAGCTTGTCTGTGTGTGTGTGCCTGCTAGTGAGTGAGCTTGTCTGTGTGTGTGTGTGTGTCTCTGTGTGTGTGCCTACTAGTGAGTGAGCTTGTCTGTGTGTGCCTGCTAGTGAGTGAGCTTGTCTGTGTCTGTGTGCCTGCTAGTGAGTGAGCTTGTCTGTGTGTGTGTGTGTCCTGCTAGTGAGTGAGCTTGTCTGTGCTAGTGAGTGAGCTTGTCTGTGTGTGTGTGTGTGGGCCTGCTAGTGAGTGAGCTTGTCTGTGTGTGTGTGTGTGTCTGCTAGTGTAAGTGCTAGTGTTTGTCTGTGTCTGCTAGTGAGTGAGCTTGTCTGTGTGTGTGTGTGTGAGTGAGCTTGTCTGTGTGTGTGTCTGCTAGTGAGTGAGCAGTGAGTGAGCTTGTCTGTGTGTGTGTGTGTGTCTGCTAGTGAGTGAGCTTGTCTGTGTGTGTGTCTGCTAGTGAGTAAGCTTGTGTGTGCCTGCTAGTGAGTGAGCTTGTCTGTGTCTGTGTGCCTGCTAGTGAGTGAACTTGTCTGTGTGTGTGTGTTTGCTAGTGAGTGAGCTTGTCTGTGTGTGTGTGTCTGCTAGTGAGTGAGCTTGTCTGTGTGTGTGTGTGTGTGTGTTTGCCTGCTAGTGAGTGAGCTTGTCTGTGTGTGTGTGCGCACCTGCTAGTGAGTAAGCTTGTCTGTGTGTGTGTGTGTGTGTATGCCTGCTAGTGAGTGAGCTTGTCTGTGTGCAGGGCCGGTGCAAGGATTTTTGCCGTCCTAAGCAAAGATCCATTTTGCCGCCCCTTCATGTCACTCACTGGCAGACACACACATGCTGTCACACATACACTCACTTATTGACACACACAGAAACTCACCGGCAGACACTCAATCACTGACAGACACACACACACACACACATACTCACTGACAGACATACACACTCACTCACTGACACACACTCACTCAATGACAGACAAACACACACAGACACTTACTGAGACATACACACACTCACTGACAGACATGACACTCTGCTACAATGTAAAGCAGTAAGTGTTCAGCCTGTATAACAGTGTAAATTTGCTGCCCCCTCAAAATAACTCAACATACATCCATTAATGTCTAAACCGTTGGCAACAAAAGTGAGTACACCCATAAGTGGAAATGTCTAAATTGGGCCCAATTAGCCATTCTTACTTCCCATTGTCATGTGACTCATTAGTGTTATAAGGTCTCAGGTGCAGGGCCGGACTGGCCCACCGGGATACCGGGAAAATTCCCGGTGGGCCGCGGCACCTGGGGCCGGTCTGACAGCCCTGATCAGCCCTGTCAGTCTCCCGGCACAATTTACCTTAATTTCGTCCGCATGCCCCGCCTCCGCACACAAGCCCCGCCTCCTCAACATAGCTCCGCCTCCCCGCGCAAGCCCCACCCCCCACACGTTGCTCGCCGGAAGGAAGAGGCTACAAAAGGGAAACTTCACCTACCAGGTAAGCTTCAGCCAGGACAGTGATTGTGTGTGTGTGTGTGTGTCTGTGTCTGCTAGTGAGTGAGCGAGCTTGCCTGTGTGTGTGTGAGTGAGCTTGTCTGTGTGTGTGTGTGTGCCTGCTAGTGAGTGAGCTTGTCTGTGTGTGTGTGTCTGCTAGTGAGTGAGCTTGTCTAGTAAGTGTGTGTGTGCCTGCTAGTGAGTGAGCTTGTCTGTGTCTGTGTGTGCTAGTGAGTGAGCTTGTCTGTGTGTGTGTGTGTGTGTGTGTCTGCTAGTGAGTGAGCTTGTCTGTGTGTGTGTGTTTGCCTGCTAGTGAGTGAACTTGTCTGTGTGTGTGTGCCTGCTAGCGAGTGAGCTTGTCTGTGTGTGTGTGCGCACCTGCTAGTGAGTAAGCTTGTATCTGTGTGTGTGTGTATGCCTGCTAGTGAGTGAGCTTGTCTGTGTGTGTGTGTGCCTGCTAGCGAGTGAGCTTGTCTGTGTGTGTGTGTGTGTGTGTGTGTCTGCTAGTAGAGTAAGCTTGTGTGTGCCTGCTAGTAGTGAGCTTGTCTGTGTCTGTGTGCCTGCTAGTGAGTGAGCTTGTCTGTGTGTGTGTGTGTCTGCTAGTGAGTGAGCTTGTCTGTGTGTGTGTGTGTGTGTGTTTGCCTGCTAGTGAGTGAGCTTGTCTGAGTGTGTGTGCGCACCTGCTAGTGAGTAAGCTTGTCTGTGTGTGTGTGTGTGTGTGTGTGTATGCCTGCTAGTGAGTGAGCTTGTCTGTGTGTGTGTGTGTCTGCTAGTAAGTAAGCTTGTGTGTACCTGCTTGTGAGTGAGCTTGTCTGTGTCTGTGTGCCTGCTAGTAAGTAAGCTTGTGTGTACCTGCTTGTGAGTGAGCTTGTCTGTGTCTGTGTGCCTGCTAGTGTGTGTGAGCTTCATCTGTGTCTGTGTGCCCAAGCAGTGAGTGAGCTTGTCTGTGTGTGTGTGTGCCTGCTAGTGAGTGAGCTTTGTCTGTGTGTGTGCCTGCTAGCGCAGTGAGTTTTTCTGTGTGTGTGTGTGCCTGCTAGCGAAAGTGAGCTTGTCTGTGTGTGTGTGGGTCTGCTAGCGAAAGTGAGTTTGTCTGTGTGTGTGTGTGTGTGTGTGTGCCTGCTAGCGAGTGAGCTTGTCTGTGTGTGTGTGTGTGCCTGCTAGTGAGTAGCTTGTCTGTGTGTGTGTGTGTCTGCTAGTAAGTAAGCTTGTGTGTACCTGCTTGTGAGTGAGCTTGTCTGTGTCTGTGTGCCTGCTAGTGAGTGAGCTTGTTTGTGTGTGTGTGTGTCTGCTAGTGAGTGAGCTTGTCTGTGTGTGTGTGTGTATGTCTGCTAATGAGTGAGCTTGTCTGTGTGTGTGTGTGTGTTTGCCTGCTAGTGAGTGAGCTTGTCTGTGTGTGTGTGCGCACCTGCTAGTGAGTAAGCTTGTCTGTGTGCAGGGCCGGTGCAAGGATTTTTGCCGTCCTAAGCAAAGATCCATTTTGCCACCCCTTCATGTCACTCACTGACAGACACACACATGCTGTCACACATACACTCACTTACTGACACACACAGAAGCTCACCGGCAGACACTCAATCACTGACAGACACACACACACACACACACACACACACACATACTCACTGACAGACATACACACTCACTCACTGACACACACTCACTCAATGACAGACAAACACACACAGACACTTACTGAGACATACACACACTCACTGACAGACATTCACTCACTGACATACACACTCACACAGACACTCACTGACAGACATACACTCCACTCAGTCACTGACACATACTCACTGACAGATATACACTCACTCACTTACACACACACACTCACACAGACACTCACTGACAGACATACACTCCACTCAGTCACTGACACACACTCAGTGACAGACATACACTCACTCACTGACAGACACTCACTGACACACACACACACACACACAGGCAGACACTCAGTGACATACACGCACACTCACTGACAAACACTTAAACGCTCACCTCCCTAGGATCCAGTGTGGGGCAGCTCCTCACTCCTCCCGCCCGCCATTTTGTATGCTGGGGCCGGAATGACGTCATATTCCGGCTCACGGCATCACAGAGGGCGCATGAGGGAGGAGTGAGAGGCTGCAAGAACAGCCTCCCTCACTGCCTTCTCCTTCCCCCCTCTCCTCTGGTCACCGGAATTTGATGGCAGAGCAGGCACCTGTCATCAAGGTAAGAAGGTGCCTGCTCTGCCATACTGTGACAGGGCTCTTCTGGACGCCCCCACCTTCGGGTGCCTAGAGGAGAGGCCCGGTGCTGAGGGGGGTGGGGGGGGCGGCTCTAGAGCCGCACGCCTAGCGCTGCAGGCCCAAAACAGGGTGAGCCCCACAGGAAATTCCCGGTGGGCGCCCCCAGCAGGCCGGCGCCCTAGGCGAATGCCTAGTTCACCTAACGGTGGCGCCAGCCCTGTCTGTGTGTGTGTGTGTGCCGGCTAGTGAGTGAGCTTGTCTGTGTGTGTGTGTGCCTGCTAGCGAGTGAGCTTGTCTGTGTGTGTGTGTGCCTGCTAGCAAGTGAGCTTGTCTGTGTGTGTGTGTGCCTGCTAGCGAGTGAGCTTGTCTGTGTGTGTGTGTGTGTGTAAATTGCTAGTGAGTAAGCTTGTGTGTGCCTGCTAGTGAGTGAGCTTGTCTGTGTCTGTGCCCAAGTAGTGGTTGTTTTGTCTGTGTGTGTGTGTGGTCTGCTAGTGAGTGAGTTTGTCTGTGTGTGTGTGTGTGTGTGTGTGTGTGTGTTTCGTCTGCTAGTGAGTGAGCTTGTCTGAGTGTGTGTGCCACCTGCCAGTGAGTAAGCTATCTGTGTGTGTGTGTGTGTGTGTATGCCTGCTAGTAAGAGCTTGTCTGTGTGTGTGTGTGTGTGTGTGTGTCTGCTAGTGAGTGAACTTGTCTGTGTGTGTGCCTGCTAGTGTGTGAGCTTGTCTGTGTCTGTGTGCCTGCTAGTGAGTGAGCTTGTCTGTGTGTGTGTGCCTGCTAGTGAGTGAGCTTGTCTGTGTGTGTGTGCCTGCTAGCGAGTGAGCTTTTCTGTGTGTGTGTGTGCCTGCTAGCGAGTGAGCTTGTCTGTGTGTGTGTGTGGGCCTGCTAGCGTAGAAAGTGAGCTTGTATGTGTGTGTGTGTGTGTGTGTGTGTGCTCGTTAGTTGAAAGTGAGTTTGTCTGTGTGTGTGTGTGTGCCTGCTAGTGAGTAGTTTGTCTGTGTGTGTGTGTGTCTGCTAGTAAGTAAGCTTGTGTGTACCTGTTGTGAGTGAGTTTTGTCTTCGTGTTCGTGGTACTGCTAGCAGCGAGCTTGTTTGTGTGTGTGTGTGTGTCTGCTAGTGAGTGAGCTTGTCTGTGTGTGTGTGTGTGGCGTCTGCTAATGAGTGAGCTTGTCTGTGTGTGTGTGTGTGTGTTTGCCTGCTAGTGAGAGTGAGTTTGTTCTGTGTGTGTGTGCGCACCTGCTAGGTGTGAGTGTTTGTCTGTGTGTGCAGGGCCGGTGCAAGGATTTTTGCCGTCCTAAGCAAAGATCCATGTTGCCGCCCCTTCATGTCACTCACTGACAGACACACACATGCTGTCACACAAACACTCACTTATTGACACACACAGAAGCTCACCGGCAGACACTCAATCACTGACAGACACACACACACATACTCACTGACAGACATACACACTCACTCACTGACACACACTCACTCAATGACAGACAAACACACACAGACACTTACTGAGACATACACACACTCACTGACAGACATTCACTCACTGACATACACACTCACACAGACACTCACTGACAGACATACATTCCACTCAGTCACTGACACACACTCACTGACAGATACACACTCACTCACTTACACACACACACACACACACACACACTCAGTGACAGACATACACTCACTCACTGACAGACACTCACTGACACACACACACAGGCAGACACTCAGTGACATACACGCACACTCACTGACAAACACTTAAACGCTCACCTCCCTAGGATCCAGTGTGGGGCAGCTCCTCACTCCTCCCGCCCGCCGTTTAGTATGCTGGGGCCGGAATGACGTCATATTTCGGCTCACGGCATCACAGATGGCGCATGAGGGAGGAGTGAGAGGCTGCAAGAACAGCCTCCCTCGCTGCCTTCTCCTTCCCCCCTCTCCTCTGGTCACCGGAATTTGATGGCAGAGCAAAATCAAGGTCATCAAGGTAAGAAGGTGCCTGCTCTGCCATACTGTGACAGGGCTCTTCTGGGCGCCCCAACCTTCGGGTGCCTGGAGGAGCGGCCCGGTGCTGAGGGGGGGGGCGGCTCTAGAGCCGCACGCCCAGCGCTGCAGGCCCCAAAACAGGGTGAGCTTGTCTGTGTGTGTGTGTCTGCTAGTGAGAGAGCTTGTGTGTGTGTGTGTGCCTGCTAGTGAGAGAGCTTGTGTGTGTGTGTGTGTGTGTGTGTGTCTGCAAGTGAGTGAGCGTGTGTGTGTGTGTGTCTGCTAGTGAGAGAGCTTGTGTGTGTGTGTGTGTGCCTGCTAGTGAGTGAGCTTGTCTGTGTGTGTGTGTCTGCTAGTGAGTGAGCTTGTCTGTGTGTGTGTGTGTGCCTGCTAGTGAGTGAGCTTGTCTGTGTGTATGTGTCTGCTAGTGAGAGAGCTTGTGTGTGTGCCTGCTAGTGAGTGAGCTTGTGTGTGCATTCTAGTGAGTGAGCTTGTGTGTGTGAGAGCTTGTCTGTAGTAAGTATGTACTACATTTGTGTGTGTATGCCAATAAGCTTGTCTGTGCATGTCAGTGAGATTGTCTGTCAGTGAGCCTATTTGTGTGCATCTATATACTTGTGTATTTATGTCAATGTGCTTATATATATCAGTATGTTTGTCTATGACACTGTGTATCAATGAGCTTGCGTATGTCAGTGAGATTGTCTGTCTGTGTCTGCATGTGAGTATGCTTACTGTATAATTAAATGTTTGACTCTGAAAGGAATATTTTATATTAAAAAAAAACAATTATATATATATATATATATTGACCAATAATATGTAAGGGGCTATGTCTTGCCACCCCAGATCATTGAGTAATATATAAATACATATATATTACAAATACATATATTATATATATATATATATATATATATATATATCATCTGGGGTGGCAAGACAGATAATATATGTATTTATATATGACTCAATCATATATTATCTGTCTTGCCACCCCAGATGATATATAAATATATATATATATATATATATATATATATATAAAATATATGTATTTGTAAAATATATGTATTTATATATGACTCAATCATCTGGGGTGGCAAGACATAGCCGTACGTATTACATGTGACAATACGTGGCTCAATGACTTATGGGGCTGGCATAGATATTTTTTTTCCAGGGCTGCTTTGTATCCCCAGTCTGGCCCTGCTCAGGTGTGAATGGAGAGCAGGTGTGTTATATTTGGTGTTATCACTCTCACACTCTCTCATACTGGTCAGTGGAAGTTCAATATGGCACTTCATGGCCAAGAACTCTCTGAGGATCTGAAAAAAAGAATTGTTGCTCTACATAAAGGTGGCCTAGGCTATAAGAAGATTGCCATGGTCGACCAAAGAAGTTGAGTGCCGTGCTCAGCGTCATATCCAGAGGTTGTCTTTGGAAAATAGAGGTTTGAGTGCTGCCAGCATTGCTGCAGAGGTTGAAGGGGTGGGGTGTCAGCCTGTCAGTGGTCAGACCATACGCCACACACCACATCAAATTGGTCTGCATGGCTATCGCCTAAAGAAGATGCATAAGAAAGCCCACAAACAGTTTGCTGAAGACAAACAGACTAAGGACATGGATTACTGGAACCATGTCCTGTGATCCAATGAGACCAAGATAAACTAATTTGGTTCGGATGGTGTCAAGCATGTGTGGTGGCAGCCAGGTGAGGAGTACAAAAAAAGTGTCTCTTGCCTACAATCAAGCATGGAGAGTCATGGTCTGGGCCTGCATGAGTGCGGCCGGCACTGGGGAGCTACAGTTCATTGAGGGAACCATGAATACCAACATGTACTGTGACATACTGAAGCAGAGCCCGCTCTCTTGCCTTCGGAGATTGGGCTGCAGGGCAGGGCAGTTAACGACACTAAACACACCTTCTAGATGACCACTGCCTTGCTAAAGAAGCTGAAGGTAAAGGTGATGGACTGGCCAAGCATGTCTCCACAGCTAAACCCTATTGAGCATCTGTGGGGCATCCTGAAAATGGAAGGTGGGGGAGCGCAAGGTCTCTAACATCCACCAGCTCTGTTATGTCATCAGGGAGGAGTGGAAGAGGACTCAGTGGCAACCTGTAAATCTCTGGTGAACTCCATTCCCAGGAGGGTTAAGGCAGTGCTGGAAAAATACGGTGGCCACACAAAATATTGACACTTTGGGTTAAATTTGGACATTTCCACTTAGGGGTGTACTCACTTTTGTTGCCAACAGTGTTATATTAATGCTGTGTGTTAAGTTATTTTGAGGGAACATCATATTTACACTGTTATACAGGCTGTACATTTACTACTTTACATTGTATCAGAGTCTAATTTCTTCAGTGTTGTCCCATAAAAAGATATAATAAAATATTTACAATATTTAAAATATGAGAGGAGTACTCACATTTGTGAGATACTGTATGTCATGACAAGGGTGCATAATGTATTATTACACTATGGAATATTGTCATTTAATGTAATTTGTTTAGTATATTAAGGAGCTGCTGGTCTGGCAGAGATGGTATTGTCGATGTCAAAAGGGATTACATCTTTTGAAGCTGGGACCCCTACTGAGGTCAGATGACAGAAGAAGTAGTATGAATGGCATAGCAATGTAAAAAGGATTTTACCATTTAATGTGAAGTAATCAAGGCTCTGCAAGGTGTGAGGTTCTACACTTGGAAAAAGTCTGAATGTATCTTCATCCATTTGGCATGTACCTTGTAAGTGATAAGTCAATCTCTTTTGATATGTTAATGCCGTTAGCCTTGTTCCAGTATCATATCCAAAGGTAGGACAAAAACATTCATATTTACCCCACAAAATAATAATTAAGCCTCATTTTTGTTATATTTAGAATGTGACAAGTGCCATCGTCTAAACAAGTCCAAATATGAGTGCCCTAATTTGACTGATGTGTCCATGCTATCGGATTGCAAGGCCGGTATGCAACATATGTATAGAATGGGAAAATAATAACAAATTCATATAGGCAATTATTTCTGTGGCAGGTACATAAGAGGAGCTAGAGCCAAATGTTTACATTTGGATTGACGTTGGTCTGGAACAAAGGAGGTGGTCACTTATTATTTCTGGGCAAGACTTGATAATCCACAGGGTATATATCCAATGATTTAGAGGGGTGTGGGTGTACTTGCTTGGGGCCAAGAAGATCTTTGAGTGAGTCACCATCATCCTTCCTTGGCATAGACCCCCTGGGCAGAAATTGTACTTTAAAAACCTAAGTAAGTAATTAGGACTTTTGTATTTTATCCTTTTTTTTATCTATTGTTGGTGTAAATAATTTGTTTATCATACATTTTTATATGCACTGTGACTATTTTTTGCTCATAATAAACATTCATTTATTAAGTTCTGCCTTTGTCTGGTTAAGAATTACGTTATCTGAAGAGACTAATTAGTATTTTTGCAATTCCTTAAATATTGTGCTAAGTAATATTTGGTGGGTTTTATTAGTGATTTACCTGGGGGACCAAGGCACCCCATTTATAAATTCTCTTGGTGGTGGCAGTGTTAAAATAGTAATAGTTATAAAAGGGGTATTTTCTCATTATTTCTGGTCTAGTGCAGACAAATGGTGAACTTTAACCCTTTCACCACCACAACTATGTCACGCACACTCTTGGAGTAGGGTGTGCGTTCGTGACACTGTATATATAAATACATACATACACATTACTGTGCAAAAGTTTCAGGCGGGTGGGTCAAAATGCTGTATTAATGTTCCTACTTTTTATGGAGATTGCTAGGATTCATGGTGGTCCAGTGGGGGTGCATGTGATTTAACCCTCACCAGAGGTTATAAACTCTTTCACAGGTTCAAATATCTTTAATCACACCCTTGAGTCTGAAACCCTGTGAATGAGTATTGCCAATGCCATTAAAAAGTATATAGTGCTGGCCCTGTGCTACTTTGAGAAACATTGCTCTAACAAAATAACATTGTGTCTGCTGCGAATATGTCCACCATTCCAGTCACATTTTGTGTTTGCTGGTAATGTGTCCCTGGACACTACAGATATGTGTGTCTGCTGAAACATCCTCCAGTCCTATAATGTAATGTGTCTGCTGATAAGGTGCTTCCCTATATAAGGACTGTTTGAGCCTACTGATAATGTGTCACCAAAACCTAGCACTGTGTGTCTGATGAATCATGCTACCTATCTACCTAACCATCCTATGTGTGCTGATAACTAATGCCGAATATGCACAGACTAACCATTATCCAGCCAGGACAAAGGCTATTGAGGCTGCAGAGTTGAGTTACAACTCAATTGACATTGTGCTTTAACTTTTTATGTGCAGCATTTCATTGAGAAACACTACACCTACAGACTCCACTTCAAATCACTAAAGTGGTCATAGTGCTTTAAACAAATGAACAGTGTTTTCTTTTCTTTATTTCTTTATTTTTTTTAACAGCCATTTTGATATATAATTTGAATCCAATAGATACTAGTTATGGTTTCCAGAGAGATGGTGTAGAATCAGTTATCATGAGTGGACACTAGCACCCCAGCATATTTCACCAGCTGACACGGACTATACACCGTTAGATGGAGCTTTTAACTCTGGAATAGAGCCACACATGTTGATGATTTCCAAATTGAAGGAACAAATCAATCCATGATTTGTATTGAATCTATTTGGATTATACTAGCATAAAAAGTCAATTATCAGCATAAAAGGTCATGTTTTCAAACAGGGTATTATAGAATAGAGGGACAAGAAACACTTTACAGTGGGGTGATTTTTTATGGGAATATAATGTTATTGAGGATTACCAAAGACATAAACCACAAGTCTGAATGCAAAATGAAGATAAACTTCTGCTCTAACATATTCTTCACGTTTATGTATCTTGCAAATGATTACTCTTAAATGGAGTAGACAGCTAAAAAAAAAAACGAATCAGCTGCTAACAATGCTAATCCATGTTAATATCTTACAAATATGAATATGATAAATCAGTGAAAACTATAATGTAACTTAAAAAGTCCATATTCATGTGCAAAGTACAGATATTAGCAGAATAGTATTAGGATAGTAATGAAAAAAAATCGTGTGGTCATCCCCAATTGTTTATACAGTTTGTTGTATAAATATGATGTAACCTGGTATATTTATTTAAAAAAAATAGAATTTGTATTATTAAATGGAAGGAAATAATTGTCATACGTCATGTATATCTGTGAGGGTGGGTAAAACTTTGTACCCCTTAAATATACAGGGAATAGGTTTTGTATTGCTATATTCAAAAGAGGAATATCTTCATGAGATTAGTTATATGTATGTATGTTTTTATATTAGTAAAATTGGAGTTACTTGATAACCATTGTGCAGCGCTACTGAATCTGATGGCGCTATATAAATAATAAAATAATAATAATAGTTTTTTTAATGGATTTGCTCCATATTAAGTAGAGACTTTCAATCGCTTTGCTAGCCCAGTTACAATTACATTTGTTAGTTTAGAACATGTGGCTCTATATGGATATGGCTCTACTAGGTGTGCCTATGTTGGTTGCTTTTATTACGTAGTTGTCCCATATCTTCTTGGTCTTAGTGGTAGTGACATTGGGGGTTATGTAGGAGTGTGCCATAGTCCCAGTTGAGAGTTACCTGTTCCCATAGGTTTACGTGGAACTTTACTTGTCTTCCAAGCCCTCGCTATCAATGTATTCCCTGCTATCAAGAGATGGAAAGTGAGTTTAACCTGCGGTCTGGGCATGCCTGTTGGTAGCATGAACAGTATACATTGGTCAGGCATGTGCCTTTGCTCCATTCGGGTGATGTTCAGCATTTCTGTATTGACCATTTTTCAGAAACTTTTGAGTGATGGGCAGGACCACCAGACATGTAGCATTGTTCCCACTCCCTCCCCACATCTCCAACATCTATTTGGGTACATGCGGGAAAGTTTGTCAGATACATAGTACCACCAGTACTGTATTTTCCTCATGAGTTCTAGGTGTGCTGCACAGGAGGTATTACCTCTGTGAGCCATATACGCTGTCGACCACTGTTCATCTGATTCTGTGTATCCTAGTTCTCTATGCCATGCTTCTCTGAATGTCCTAGTCTCATGTAAATTTATGTTGAGCAACGCATTGTATGTAATTGATAGTGTTTTTCTGGGTTGAGTCTGAGATGTGCACAGCTTTTCGAATTGTGAAAGTTCAGTTGCTCCCGTTCCTACGTCACAGTTCTCTAATATATATGACTTCAATTGTAGTTAAGAAAATAATAGTTTGTTCGGTAGATTAAACTTGGCCTGTAAGTCCGGGAAAGGCATGATTTTGTTATTTTGAAGCAGCTGACATAAGCGTGTACAGCCCTGCGTGGTCCATGATTTATAGTCCAATGTTGGGATGAGGATACTCATGCTCTGTATCAACATGGCCAGGGGTATTGGTCTCACCATGCAAAAGGAGCCTCTTGTCCTGTCCCACATCTGAAAAGTGAGAATCGTGGTGGGGAGGGTGTTGGTAACCAAGGATCGGTGTGCTGTTGAGACCCAAATGAGTTGTTTAATGCTCTGTTTTCAAGCCCAATGTGCCTCTATATCTGCCCATTGTGTCCTGTCTACTAGGGATTGTAGTGGCACTATTGACGCCTTGTAATAGATTCTTATGCCCGGGAGGCCTCGGCCACCCTTTTGCTTGGGCTTTGTTAGTATTGCAGTAGCTACTCTAGTTCTACTTTTGTTCCACACAAATCTAACCAAAATACTCTCGAGTTTGTTGAGGAACATTTTTGGTAGGGTTATTGGCAGCGTACACAAGAGATGGTGGAACTTCGGAATCAGGATCATTTGTACTGCTGCCATCCTTCCTATCCACGATATGCAGCAGCCTTCCCATATCTGCATGGTAGAGGTGAAACTATTAAGAAACGGTTCGTAGTTTAGCTTATATAGCATGGAGGGACTTTTAGTTCGTTTTATGCCCAAGAAGGTGAGGTAGTCCTCCCTACAATTGAAGGGAAAGGATGCTCTCAGCCCCTCGATCTGTACTGATTCCTGCCCTATGTGTAATGCTTGGGTTTTTGACATGTTCAATTTGTAATATGAATACCTCCCATATGTTTCAATCAGTGTTAGCAGGTGTGAGTCCATCAAGGTAAGGAATATGTCATCAGCAAAAAAGATTGGCGGTATATTCCCTGTGTCCTATCTGCACTCCATGTATTTGCTCGTCCTGTCTGATTTGGAGTGCCAAATGCTCCTATGCAATCACATAGAACAGTGGGGAAAGCGGACATCCCTGCGCTGATGATGTGGAGTATAATGCTTTGACCGCTGACAGGAAGTTCTGGGGGATATTAAATTTGTTCAAGATCCCTTCAAGGAATCTCCAGTGCAGTCGGTCAAAAGCTTTTTTCGCATCAAGTGATAATAACAATCCCCTCGAATCTGAATTATGTAAACTGTGGATTATGTCCAGGACTTTGTGTGTGTTGTTGCTACCTTGTCGCCTTTTGATAAATCCCACTTGGTCAGTGTTAATTATACTTGGTAAAACTGTGCTCAGCCTGGCCGCTAGAACTTTAGCAAATAATTTAATGACTGTATTCAGGAGTGAAATTGGATAAATTGGATAATAAAATAACTATTAAGGACGCTTACCCCATTCCACTTATTTCTGAACTATTTGACAGGCACATATAATTTAGTCAGAATTAAGGATTGGCATGAGTGGAAGACAGCGTTCAATACCAGAATGGGACATTATGATTATCTGGTTATGCCATTTGGTTTGTGCAATGCTCCAGCGGTATTTCAAGACCTGATAAATGATGTCCTAAGAGAATACCTCCACACGTTCGTGTTGGTGTACCTGGATGACATTCTCATCTATTCTCCAGACCTTCATACCCATCACAAACATGTGAAAACTGTGCTTAAAACCCTGCAGAAAATGGCCTATACTGTAAATTAGAAAAGTGCCAGTTTGATCAAACCGAAGTACAGTTCCTCGGATATGTTATAGCCCCCTCTGGTTTTAAGATGGATCCACGCAAACTGGACGTAGTATTACAGTGGCCATTACCCAAGGGTCTTAAAGCCATACATACTTTAGTGGATTTGCAAATTATTATCGCAGGTTCATCAAAGGCTTCTCATCTGAAATTGCTCCTATCACCAACCTTACCCAAGCTAACGGTAATTCATGGCCAAAGGAAGCAATAGAGGTATTTGAAAAACTGAAATCTTTATTTGTCTAAGCACACGTTTCAGCACATACAAATCCCGCCAAACCTTTTATTTTAGAGGTCAATGCATCCGAGACAGGTGTAGGAGCAATCCTGTGTCAACGAGAAAACCCTGATAAGCCTCTGCATCCCCATGGGTTTTTCTCCAAAAAGTTATCTCCTGCTAAGAGAAACTACAAGATCAGAAACAGAGAATTATTGCCCATTATTATAGCTCTTAAAGAATGGAGGCAGGTTCCAAATAGCCACTTTTGATTTTCAGGGATCATAAGAATCTGGCATATATTGGGGATGATAAAAGATTGTCTTCCAGACAGGCTAAATGGTCACTTTTCCTTTCACGTTTTAATTTTGTTATTTCTTACAGACCAGGCACTTAGAATAATAAGGACGATGCTCTCTCTAGATCAGGGGTAGTCAACCTTTTAATACCTACATCCTACTTTTGTATTTTTGTTGATGGTAAAATTTCCTTACCGCCCACCCCAGTGGATAAAATTTCCTTACTGCCCCAGTAACTCATTTTATAGCGCAAGTGCAATTTTAAACAATTTTTTTTTTTAGAGATGAGGATTTTCTTTAAAATAATGTGTGTCTGTGAGGTTCTGTGCGCGTGAATGGTGCTGTGTGCTTATGTGTGAAGAGTGTAGTGTGTGTGTGAAAGTGCAGTGTATGTGTGTGAGGGGTGCTGTATGTGCGTAAGAGGCGCTGTATGTGGGTGAAAGGTGCAGTGTGTGTGTATGTGTGTGTGAGATGCTGTGCATGTGTGAGGGGTAGTACATGTGTGAAGGGGGCTGTGCGTGTGTGAGGGGGCAGTGTGCGTGTGAGGGGGGCAGTAAGTCTGAGGGGTGGAGTGTGTGAGGTGGCAGTCTTTGTGTGTGAGTGAGGGGTGTAGTGTGTGTGGGAGGGGGGCAGTCTGTGTGAGGGAGCAGTGTGTGTGTGAGGAGGACAGTGTGTGTAAGGGGTGTGTGTGAAGGGTGCATAAGGTCTATGCTTTGTGTGGGTGTGTGAAATGTAAAAATCTATATTAATTTCTCCTCCTCCCTTCTTTTTACCTTTTACCAGGGAGGGGGGACATAATGCTGCAAGCCCTGGTGGTCCAGTGGTGGCATGTTCACTTTACCCTGCAGCTCCTCTGGCTTCAGACTGACACTGCTGTCTTCCTGGGGGCAGAGCACTGTATTAGAGCATTGTCATGGTAACACACGGCAACGATCTGACCGTCCTGTTCGCGGGAGGAACACAGAGCCTCCCTCTGCTGGAACTAAGTACCAGCGGGCCCGTGTGGGAGATCTTTGATCTCCTCACCAGCCCGAGAGGGCTTACAGCAAGGCTGACTCTGCATGGGCTGGCAGTTGAGATGAAAGGAGATGAAAAGTGGGCGGTAGGGACCAGGTTGACTACCCATGGTCTAGACATTATGATACAGATGAGTTTCCAGACCAAAAGACATCTCCTGTCATAGGAGTGACTTATTGCTTCTACAGTTTCGGAATTGAAGCCATCTCATAAACTATTTGTCTCACCATCACAGAGATCTGAGATACTCCGAATATACCATGATAACGTAACAGCTGGACATCCTGGTATACACAAAACCCTCTCTGCCATTACTAGAAAGTTTTGGTGGCCGTCGCTTAGAGGTGATGTCAGGGATTATGTGGGAGCATATAGAATTTGTGCTGTGTCCAAGGTTCCCCACAAATCACCTCCTGGGTTGTTACAGCCACTTCCAATACCAGACGCTCCATGGACACACCTGGCCATGGATTTCATTGTTGTTCTCCTAAGTTCTAATGGGTATAAAACTATCCTTATGGTAGTGGACCATTTCTCCAAGATGGCACATTTTATACTTCTCAAAAACCTGCCATCTTCCCAGGATCTTGTCCAAGTATTCTTATGTGAACTCTTTAGGCTACATGGGTTACAGAAAAACAGTCTCTGACAGAGGTACCCAATTTATTTCCAGATTTTGGCGTGCTTTCTGCAAACACTTCGGCATAGAACTTTCTTTTTCCTCTTTTGTACCACCCTCAGACCAATGGGGCGGCAGAGAGAGCCAATCAAGCCTTAGAGTCTTATTTACGTTGCTTTATTGATGCCAGTCAGACTAACTGGTCAGAACTCCTGCCCATGGCTGAATTTGCTAGAAACAATGCAACCCACAAGTCCTCTACTCTCAGTCCCTTTTTTGTAAATAATGGTTATCACTGTATTACCTTCTGATTTTTCAGAAACTGACATTCCTGCTTTAGACATCTGTTTGGCCTCTATCCATGACGCTTGGGCTTCGGTACACCAGAAGTACTAAAGTTCAGACAGACAAGCGGCGTGGTGCCAATCCTGTCTGTCAAGTTGGGTACAGGGTCTGGCTTTCCACGCGTCATATCAAATTGAAAGTACCTTCCATGAAACTGGCGCTTCGCTTTATAGGTACTTTCCAAGTCCTCGGCGCATTAATCTTGTGTCGTACTCTCTTGCCCATCCTGAACATTTGCAGATATTGAACACATTCCATATGTCTTTGTTGAAACCGCTTACATGCAACCGGTACACTTAACAGTTTGTACCTCCTCACCTTCTGGTTGTTGGAGGCAAGGAGGAATACAAGGTCCATTCCATACTGGATTCCAGGGTGTCTAGGGGTGTTTGGTCTTATTTGGTAGATTGCAAAGGATATGGACCTGAGGAACGTTCTGGGATCACTGCTGATAGAGTCAATGCTCCTCTTCTTGTCTGGTCATTCCACAACTGGTTTCCTGACAAGCCTGCTCCTTCCCAGGCAGACAAGCAGCATGGTGCCAATCCTGTCTGTCAAGTCTTTGAGTAGGGGTACTGTCACAGCACCCGGCTCGCGGCTGCACATGGTCGCACTCAATCGGTGCGACCACACTGACAGGTTGGAAGATTTACCTGTTCAGCAACAAGCCGGGAGCCGACCCACTGGGGCATTGGTCCCCTGCACATGTGGGAGCCAAAATGGCACCGACCAAGAGGTTGTGGCCATTTGTACAGGGAGTGCAGAATTATTAGGCAAGTTGTATTTTTGAGGGTTAATTTTATTATTGAACAACAACCATGTTCTCAATGAACCCAAAAAACTCATTAATATCAAAGCTGAATATTTTTGGAAGTAGTTTTTAGTTTGTTTTTAGTTATAGCTATGTTAGGGGGATATCTGTGTGTGCAGGTGACTATTACTGTGCATAATTATTAGGCAACTTAACAAAAAACAAATATATACCCATTTCAATTATTTATTATTACCAGTGAAACCAATATAACATCTCAACATTCACAAATATACATTTCTGACATTCAAAAACAAAACAAAAACAAATCAGTGACCAATATAGCCACCTTTCTTTGCAAGGACACTCAAAAGCCTGCCATCCATGGATTCTGTCAGTGTTTTGATCTGTTCACCATCAACATTGCGTGCAGCAGCAACCACAGCCTCCCAGACACTGTTCAGAGAGGTGTACTGTTTTCCCTCCTTGTAAATCTCACATTTGATGATGTACCACAGGTTCTCAATGGGGTTCAGATCAGGTGAACAAGGAGGCCATGTCATTAGATTTTCTTCTTTTATACCCTTTCTTGCCAGCCACGCTGTGGAGTACTTGGACGCGTGTGATGGAGCATTGTCCTGCATGAAAATCATGTTTTTCTTGAAGGATGCAGACTTCTTCCTGTACCACTGCTTGAAGAAGGTGTCTTCCAGGAACTGGCAGTAGGACTGGGAGTTGAGCTTGACTCCATCCTCAACCCGAAAAGGCCCCACAAGCTCATCTTTGATGATACCAGCCCAAACCAGTACTCCACCTCCACCTTGCTGGCGTCTGAGTCGGACTGGAGCTCTCTGCCCTTTACCAATCCAGCCACGGGCCCATCCATCTGGCCCATCAAGACTCACTCTCATTTCATCAGTCCATAAAACCTTAGAAAAATCAGTCTTGAGATATTTCTTGGCCCAGTCTTGACGTTTCAGCTTGTGTGTCTTGTTCAGTGGTGGTCGTCTTTCAGCCTTTCTTACCTTGGCCATGTCTCTGAGTATTGCACACCTTGTGCTTTTGGGCACTCCAGTGATGTTGCAGCTCTGAAATATGGCCAAACTGGTGGCAAGTGGCATCGTGGCAGCTGCACGCTTGACTTTTTCTCAGTTCATGGGCAGTTATTTTGCGCCTTGGTTTTTCCACACGCTTCTTGCGACCCTGTTGACTATTTTGAATGAAACGCTTGATTGTTCGATGATCACGCTTCAGAAGCTTTGCAATTTTAAGAGTGCTGCATCCCTCTGCAAGATATCTCACTATTTTTGACTTTTCTGAGCCTGTCAAGTCCTTCTTTTGACCCATTTTGCCAAAGGAAAGGAAGTTGCCTAATAATTATGCACACCTGATATAGGGTGTTGATGTCATTAGACCACACCCCTTCTCATTACAGAGATGCACATCACCTAATATGCTTAATTGGTAGTAGGCTTTCGAGCCTATACAGCTTGGAGTAAGACAACATGCATAAAGAGGATGATGTGGTCAAAATACTCATTTGCCTAATAATTCTGCACTCCCTGTAGCTTCGACTCCAAAAATCATTCAAATTTCCCTAGCTCATTGCCCTGTCGTGGTTTCTGTTCCTGGTTCCCGAGAGTGCGTTTTCTTGTCCTTGATATTGATATTCCCGGTATTCTGACTTTGGCTGTTCCTGACTATTCTGATCTCTGGTTTCCCTGACATGTTTTTCTTATCGATCTTGTGCATTTCTGGCTTCCTTGACGTCGGCTTTCCCTTGCCCATTCTCTATCTTTTAATGTATTATTTCCGGCCATACTAAGGACCGGTTTATGTTCTATTTTTCTATTCTATGTAGAGGTTACCTAGTGTTGCGTGGTGGATCACATTAGTAGTCGTGACACCATGCAGCCATTGGATAGGATTTCAAATAATACATGTATACTTCCTCAACAGAAGATCAATAATTCAATAATAATAACAATAATATTAAAATGTCCTAGACATAGCCCTTGCCCTTAAATATTGCATATCCACTTATATTGCATGTTGCCATGCAAAATATCCAGATAAACACATGCAATATTTATTTTCTTCTGTTGATTCATTTGGGGCTCAGTTAATGAAGTGCAGCAATGGTTCAGTGTTGCATATATTTCTGCTAACATCACAAAAAAAAGGAGGACTGCACTTTTCCTACTTGGTATACAAGTGGATGTCTTAGAGATGCCACCATATGATCTTTATAATTTTATAGTGATTGATATATTGAACAAATAGGAATAAATGCTAAAGAAAGACATTCTAATGATGCTAATCAGAAAGTTCTCAAACATAAATGTATGGTATGTAAAGCTCAAATACATAATTTGGCAGGTTCTCATGGTGAACAAGTAGTGTGTCTGGCTACTTTGGCCCTAAATTTAAAATTCGCTCTGGAATCCTGATAATTCTCACTCTAGTAAATACTCATGTTGCAGTTTTGTGCCCACTAAAACTGCACAAATCACTACTTATTCACAAATTACACATCACCCTTTGATTACCAATTCACAAATATCTCTTGCACCAGCCCAGGCAAATGAGTAATAGATCCAGTCTTAATCAAAAGTATTTAACAAGTATTGAAAACAGGTTTATTGTCAAAATTTATAGACTTTCAGCTGTTTGCAATGAACAAATCAAACAAAAACATTTGAAAGAGCACACAGATGCTTTTCTCAAACTCAACTGAAAATGCAACTTTTAATGACTTCTCCAGTTTCAAAATTATTCAACCCCCTGATAGAAAGCATCTTTAGTATTTCACAGAGCACCCCTTTGCAGTTATGGCCTGCTGCAGACTAGATGCATAGCCAGACACCAGCTTCTGGCAGCATTCCTGTGGACTTTTAGCCCATTGCTCACAGGCAATGGCCTCCAGTTCAGTTATATTCTTGGGTTTGTATGCCGCAACTGCCTTCTTAAAATCCCACCAGAGATTTTGCATAGGGTCCAAGTCAGGTGACTGTGATGGCCACAATTTTCAAGGACTTCTTCTGCAACCAAGCCTTGGTGGAATTTGAGGTATGCTTTGGATCATTGTCTTGTTGGAGGGTCTAATGAAGGCCAAGCTTCAGCTTCATCGCAGATGACATGAAGCTGTCGTCTAGGATTTCCTGATACTTCATTTAATCCATTTTGCCTTCCACATGCTACAGGTTTTCAGTGCCAGTGAATTCAAAACAACCCCAAAGCATCACTGAATCACCACTACACTCAACTGTGGGCAGAGTGTTCTTTTCAGCATATGCTTCATTCTTTTTCTTCCAGACATACCGCTGATTCATTGGGCCGAAAAGATCCAGTTTTATTTAATTGCTCCACAGAATCCTCAAATTTATGTTGCTTATCTATATGATTTTGAGGATATTGGAGCCAACTTTTCTCGTGCTTTTGAGTTAGTAGTGGTTTATGTGTTGGAGTTCTTTCATGGAAACCTTTGGCTTTTAGTGTGTGCCTTACTGTTTACTGAAACCTCAGTGCCTGTTGCCGCCAAGTCTTGCTGAAGGTATTTTGCAGTCACGTGAGGGTTTCTCAGGCTTCTCCGAAATCTGGTTGCAGCCATTGATAGCTTTCTTTTTCTGCCCTGTCCAGGTCGTGTAACCACTGTTATTTTAACTTTGAACTTGCGAACTATGCTTCGAATGATGTCCATTGTAACATTGAGTGCCTTCACGATTAGGATCATGTTCTGTGTTTGTGAAAGGCAATGATCTCTTTTCTCAACTTTGTGGACCATTCTTTTGATTAGCCATATTTCTAACTTGCAGTCAAACGTGACGTCCAACAAACCTCTAGTCAGTTCAGGTGTTTCAGTTCAAGTTGTTCACACCCGGTGCAACTACTGAAGCCTTTGATAAGTTGCATCAGGTGTGCTTGAGACAGCACCAGTTCTACATATTTGTTCTGCATATTTTGTTAAGCAGAATTTTTAGTTGAAATTGGGGAAACCACTTGAAGCATTCATTCTGTTGAGTTTTTGCTTTTGTTTGATTTATTTGCAAACAACTGAAAGTCTGTTCCTTTTGACAATAAACCTGATTTTTAATGGTGGTTTAGTAATTTTGATTACAACTATATAGCGTTTGGGAATGTAAACCATTTGAAGGTGATAAATACATGTTATGCTCCCTCTGTCTATTAAAAATGCAATGTCGATTTGGTCAGGCAAGTGGTGATCTTAGAAATGTTTTCATTGAATTTACAGTAAATGTTAACGTATGCTATATGTTAGTTAAGAATGGCAAAGCATGATTTTCCATTTGGAGTATCCTGCCTAATTTTGAATATGGTTGTCAATTCAATTTGTAATAAGGGAATTAAGTATCACTCTTTAATTTTCTTTCTTTTTTACTGTGACTTGGACAGAGTGCAATACAATTTTGAATGTTGATACACAGTGGTTTTACTTAATTCAATAGTGATTTGTGGAGAAATGAAAAGGAGTATCCAAAAATACCCATTATAGAAAAATCATCCCATGTACCTTTCAATCTGTGGTATGTTGACCTATGTTGATCAGGGTTTCTATTTTGACCGGTGGTCTACAAACAAAATGCTCTCTAAGCCTGGACTGGCTCACTAAAATGTTCTGTTTTTGTTTTTTTGGGTGGTTATTGTAGTTTGGAATGACAGTGCCACCAAAGTATGACAGGTATGTATAGAGCAGAGATGTTTACAAGTGGATGCAGGGTGAGATAAGGTGAGAAATTGTTGAAGGTTGAAGGATGAAGGTTGCAGGTATATTAAATGTCACAACTAAATTATCCAGTTGCCTCCGTCCCTCAAACCATGTATTGTAGTGCGAGTAGGATAATACACACAGAAATTTAGAATTTTCATGTGCAAAAAAGAATCTTTGCACTTGCCCTTCAGGTTTTAAGTAGCCATCTCTCCCCTACCAAGGTTTGTGAAATATGTGCATGCATGCAAAATATTATAAACAGTGCTTGTAAAATTGTAATAAATATAATTGTAGCCCAAGGAGCAGCGCAGCTAAGTGGAATGGGCCTTGACATGACTAAGAGACAGGCATAGGAGGGGTAAGTGTGGGGGTTTGGTTGTAGAAAGTGGGGGTGGAGTTTTTGGGCAATGGGAGTATATATAGTAGCCATTTTAAATTAAAGGGCCATCTTAATTAATCCTCACCTGCTTTGAACAGGTGGTGTGGTGTCTCGTTCTTGTGTCTTTCAGGTGCTGCTAACTTGAAGAATGTAAGATTGGCTGGCTGGTGTTCGTGCTGCAGTCCAGAGGAGAGGTGTTGCCTGGCTCCAGGAGCGGTTGCGAAAGTCCCCGGTCCCGTCCACTGTTGCAGGGTCCACCGCGACGGCCGGGGTGAGGCCTGGACAACCGGCTCAGAGGACTCGGCCGCAACATTTAAGCCCTGGAGATTGACCCTCGGTGCAGAGGGGGGTGAGCCCATCCCTGGCCGGTAGGAAGCCCCGGAGGTCACAGCCGGCATCGCCATGTGGCTGCTCGCACTGTGCGGATGCCTGGAGCCCATGCTTCAGTGTTAGGCGCACGGGCAACGGCGGGGTCCCCTGTAGCTAGTAGATGGGTCTCCCTTTACCCTGGCAGGTCACGGGAGCAGAGCATATCCCCTGGGTCGCCTCACGGATTGCTGTCACAGTCACCAGGTGGGAGCCGGGTAGCCCGCAGTGGGATAGGAGGCTGGTATTCAAGCAGATCTCCTGTACGAGTGGGCTATAACGGCCGCACTCAGGAAAGGCATGTTGGATCCATGGGGGCGCTGATAGGCACAGGACGCAGGATAGGTCTCGGAGCGGATATAGGGACCAGAGGCGCAGCCATGGCAGTGGATCACCCAGGGATCCAGGTCGAGGAGGTCGCCAGGGTTCCCCTGTTAGGACGACAGAAAGGGAAGGCGAAGCAGGTCAGGTTAATCTGGCAAGAATTCCCCCAGGGGCTATGAGGAAGGAGCGGGGAGGGGCGGTTACGGCCCTAGGGACCATTACGACGGCCACAGCAGGGGATGTGTGAGCAGGGCAAGGTGTGAGAGTAGGCAGGTCAGGAATCGGTCACACGGCCTACCCACTGTGCTTTCTCATTCCAGGTCACCCTCGGTCTGGGTTAGACCTCAGGAAGTGGACCTGCGGCTGGAGGTGCTGTCGCACCTGGACTTGGACATTGGACACCGGGCAGCAGCCTTGCAGCTTTTGACGGCCAGAGGTTCGGATGATGTCTTCTATTAAACAGTCTGGGGATCTTTTCGAGGGTCTCAAATCTTTGCTGGAGTCTTGGAGTGGGGGTTTGGGCAGAAGAGTGCGGGCGCGGAGGCAGTCCCGGTGGGTGGTAGGCAGGGCACTGGGGATCCGGTCGCACCGCCGACAGTGGGGGAATTATCTTAGTTAGGGAGTCAGAGGTGGTTGACCTGGTTGGGGGGATTCCAGACGCAACACGTCAAAATGTCCACGTCTCCGTTGCAGGGCCATTGGGTTGTCACCTCAAGTCCGAGGTAAAAAAGCAGATTTGGAAAGGGGAATTCCTCAAAATCTTTTCTCTTCTCCCTCTTGATGACAATCTGGACATGGAGGAGGATAAAAAGGATGCTAAGAAAGAGTAGGAGAAGCAACGCCACTACCGCAAGATTCCCAAAACTTTGGGGAATTGGTTGGGGGCTTTTTGCATCTTGGCGATTGTCATGGGGGAAAAGCCCCCGACCATTGCTCACAGTTGTTTTGTTATTTGGCCGAAGTTTTGGCGTGCAGCTGGTGAGGATTGCTGGGCCATTTCGGGAACCCCCATTGCGCGATCTTCGGTGATCACCTTGGGGGTGGTGCCAAAGAAGGCAGATTTGGATGTCTGTACGTTTTTTCTCCAGGATTTTAATTGACGAGTGTACTTTTGGGAGCTGGCAGTTTCCTCGTCCAAATTGGATCTGTTCATGTATGCGTTGGGCAGTCTTGGGTTTGGTGCGTTTTTTGCGTTGCGCTGGTGTGCGGAACCATGGCCAGACGAGTGAAAGGCCATTCTCCTCATTCGTAATTTGGCATTCTTGGAGTTCTTCCCCCTTGGTGATGGCCTTTGCGTTATGGGGTCGCCTGTTGTACGACAAAAAAGTTATCTTCTTCACTGACAACATGTCAGTAATGGGTTGTCTGCTTCCTCTATCCGTCATTCGGCTTCTTTGCCGTTTCGTATTGGTTTGCAGGCAGTTCAATGTGGTGTTCTGTGCTCGGCATGTTCCAAAGTTGCAGAATGCTGTGGCTGATTCGCTTTCTTAATTTCAGTGGGAATGGTTCCAGGGAGCGGCAACAGGCACGCAGGAGGATGGTGTGCAATGTATGGAGGAGGTGTGGTGGCTCAGGACCTCTTGCTTGGAGGACTCAAAGGGGTGCTGGCGCCGTCCATCTGGACGGCCTACGAAAATGTTTGGAAAAACTGGGACCAAAGAAAAAGTTACCTGCGCCCTCTACTAAATCCCTATGTATATTTAAACAAATGGAGGTCATTTAATTACTCCGCAACTTCAGAGGTTTGGTCTCAGGGGGGCTGGTGACAGGGGGTCTGTTCTACACTGTTCAGGTTGATTAGTGAAGGTCTGGTGTCTAATTTGGTTTTAATACATGCAGGAGGGAATGACTTGGGGCTGGTTTCTCAGAGAGACTTAATTACCAGGATGAAGAAGGATTTGGAGAGGCTGAGGCAGTTGATCCCTGTCATAGTTGTCATTTGGTCTGAGATGGTTCCTCGGTCGCAATGGCGTCACACCAGGGATCCCAGGGCAGTGGCTAGAGCAGAGGGAAGGTAAATAAGTTGTTGGCTACCTATGTTAGAGGGTTTGGGGGTGTTGTGGTTTGGCACCAAGAGTTGGAAGCGCATCTTGCAGGTTATTATAGGCAGGATGGGGTGCATCTTTCAGACGTGTGTATAGATTTCTTGTTAGGATTTTAGGAGGGTCTGCAGCGGGCTTTGTTTTTGGTGGCGCGCTCAGGTAGTTCGAGCTCTGAGCTGTGGCGGGGATTGGATAAACAAGTTGGGGTGTAGGTTGTTTGTCTAGAACTGTTAGGTTTGGATAGATATTGGTTGGTTCGAGCTCGTCAGTAGCTCCGAACCTGGTGTGTGTAGGGTGTATCTTGGTATAACCCTACATGGTGAAAGATGGAAAATCATGCCCTCAGTGGCAATGGTTTAAGTGGTTAGATGTTATTTATATGTTAATATATGGTAATATTGTTTGTTATGGGGGTCATTGTTAGGGTAGAATTGTTAAAAGAGCTGGGGTTGATCATGTTAAAATATGTTGACCTTTAATAATGTGTTTATTAATAATAAAGCTGTGATAACGTTCTCAAAAGAAAGTGTCTGAGTATTCTTGTTTTGAGGGGGTTAATAACGCATATATCCCGAAAAGGGAACTATGCATATGTCATGTATTTACAATTGGCTTGAGTGGGTGAATATATTGATCTATCTAGTCAGAGTATACAATGGTGCAAAAAGTACAATATGCATTTCTACATGCGGAATTACCATAAGCAAAATTAAGACAATATGAAGAAACAAACAAGGGAGTAAAAGAAAGTCCTTATCAAGAAAATATCCATAAAAGGTGAAATAGATTGTAGTGTTCAAGGAATCAAAGAGCCTGAGATTAAGAGACCCACTGATATGGCCAATGAAGACAGCAGAAAGAAAAACAAAAAACAAAAAAACAAGAAAAGAAAAGAAAAAAAAATTACAATACCACAAAAGATAATGACTGCTGATAGATATAATCAGAAAGAGATGAGGCAAAACATTTTAACTTTATTATAAAGCACATACCATAACCTGTTTTACATATATATTTTTCATAACGGTCTCCTGGTGGATAGCGTAGGTTAAGCCCCATTCATTTTCTACCTTTACTGAGCTCGAGTTATTGTCATCTATGTTGTCATAACAAGATAGTCCTTAAAGACTCTATTGATTGACCTACTCAGCAACATCAATCATCTACTTAACTACCGTAAGCTGGTCACTCTCCATGCCCCATGCCGGCATGTGTCTTGGTAGACAGGCTGGATTTACATCTCAAAAAGAATAAATTGTAAGAATAATGTGAATTATGAGGGCAGTATGTGAATATCATGTATGAATACAGTGTGCAGAGCAATGATGCTGTGTACAGGGTATGAATGCTGTGTGCAAGTGGCAAGTGATACCTGTGTCACTGCACAGTGCAAAGAGAAAGTATAGAGTCCATGATGTGTTAAAAAAATATGGACTAAAACTTGGTGGGTTGTAGGAAGTTACTTCTTGATAGCATTAGCGAGAGTGGTCAAATGAAAGCAGAGCCAAATAAAAATATGTTTGAATAGTGTAACAAACCACCTCTTTTACAGGTAAGATTTTGTCAAAGATCTTATGGTAACCACAGCCTTCTAGGGTAGTCAAAGTCCAGGACACATCCAGTTCAGTTTTCCCGATTTATTTGGTGCAAAATATACAGGTGCTTCAAAATAAAAAATAAACAAAACAAAACTCCTTGCTCTTGTTTGAGCACTTACTAAACACAGTAATCACTATCTGGAATTGGGTGGCTTTCCCACTTACCAATAACAAAAATATACATGCAAGACACACCATTCCTCTGGCTCTTCCTCCCCTCACTCTGCAGTAGGCTGATCCTTTCTTTTAAAAGCCTGCCTGCTAATTGACCAGTAACAGGTGAGTATTAATTAGTTCACGTCTCTGGAATGTCTAAGGTATATACACAAGTCCTGGTCTGGCTGTTACATAGCAGCTAGTGCTATTGGAGCACTGGCCCACCCTGCTCTCCAAATGCTCCGCCCAATGGGCCCTTACCGTGGTTTGCAGAGTACCAGCAATGTATCTTGGAAACCTAACATCTCTCCCTAGGGCATTTAATTAAGAAACCTCAGGCTGCTGTTTAGTAAAGCAGGCCTAATATATCTTCCCTCAACAACCATTCCACATTTTATCTCACACATTCTCCCCACCAGCTCAAACCCATGGGTTTGAGCAACCATGGACATCAGAGAGTATACCCTGGAAAGCCCATCAGCAATGCCTTGTTTTAGACCTTCCCTCCTGTTCAACAGTGAAATGAAACGATTGTAAACTCAGGAACCATTTGGTTACCCTGGAGTTATTCTCTTTGTTCTGACACATCCATGTAAGAGGTGCATGGTCCGTTATCAATCTGAATGTTCTACCCAACAGACATTCCTTCTCAACAATGGGGTAGTCCTTCTCATGTGGGTTTAACTTCCTGCTCCAATAAACATCTCTCCATGGGGCATTTAATTGAGAAACCTCAGACTGCTGTTTTCTCTCACAATAGTATACCCAATTTTAATTGTAAATAACCAGACAAGAAATAAAATAAATAAATCATATACTTAATCTCAAATCAAACAGGTCACTTAAAAAAGCCTGTGAGGAGAAACACATTGCGATTTGCTGGCACTGTTGCACCATTTCTAATTTATCAAAGGTAGGTAGTATTTATCTAGGTAGATAGGGGAGTATACTACCCACACTGTTTCCATTAAGCATACATCTGCTCCTATAAATGCAAATATATTTCCTTCTTGTTTAAAAATAGTGATTAACACAAACAGAGAACACTATATTTATTCTTATTCTGTTTTATATCGTATGATTACTCAATCCCAGCTACATCTGTGAGCAGGGATTATAGCGCTTCATGCCTTTAAGAGCTAAATTGGAAGCTCTTTGTTTGCGAGTGTATTTTTATTCTCTTTTATACCTATAATTTTGATGTTTTCCTGAATTCCAATATTGGATTCCTTTATGTTTGTGTATTATATGTAAGAAGTCCAAGCCTTTTGGCGGTCATATCCACATCTCTGAAAAGTCTCTACCTGATCATCCATCACATATCCTTCGACAAGGATTGTATTGTCAGACACTGATACATGAGAGCTAATAGATAGCTCCTTTTCTGTCAGTGCATTTTTATCTATTTCAAATCATTACCCTTGACCCGTGCAGTGTCACACTATTTTGTGCTTCTTGTTGCTTATTTTCATTCTACATATTATTGAATATATCCAAGTTGGTGAGAACACTAAAATACTATCAAGGTTTTGACTGTATACCAAGAACTACTTGGGACTTTCTATCTATACTATGTAAAACATTATTTGTAGGTATATTATACAGAGTATTAACTATGCTTTACTTTTTACCTGGAAATTCTGAAAGATTTTTGTTTTAAACTCGTGGAAATGTAGGATTCAGTAATACACACCTAATAAAATTATTTGTTTTTATACTGCAGGGAAGGTGCATGTAAATTAGTCTGCATACATATGAATACATTTGCCTAAATTTAATGCTGACCTCGTTCAACTTGGCTTACGATTTATTTATGTAAATAAATTCAGTCATCACCAAGAAAAGCAAGCAAATACCTTAAGGATTGTCTGGTATGACTTAATGCATTATTTCGAGGAGTTGCAAAACTGGAAATGATTAAAACGGGTCTGACAATTAACAAATGCACAAAAAATGCAAAAGTATAGTCATAAGTAGATTGGGAAATTCTTCATGCACATTCCATTCATAAATCAGATTATCACGATTTTACTTTTTAGGGCTACTTTGCAAACTGTTACAAGATTATGACAATGACTTATAAATCCCAAACCTCTACAGCACATCCATAACTCACTATATACAGATTATTGTTTTCTACCTTTTCAAGAAATACAATTAAAAGAATATTGCTTTTCTGCATGGATTTCAGTATTGTTATCTTTTAATAGCCTGGTCTAGTGAGGTAATCATTGCAAGTCTAAATAGGCTTACATATTATTTATTGCTCAAGTAAATTCCAGAATGAATTCCATCCATTTATATATCTTATTGGATACCTCCCAATTCCAGAGTTCCTGAGAAGAATCACATCACTGGCTTTGCCTGAATTACTGATAGGACAGACTGGGGTGAATCCTGCCTGTGAATCATGTAAGGCCAGTCAATGAAGGCCTTCTGTTTCAGTGCTCTGTTTCAGTGCTCAATGCAGGTACCTAGTGCCATGAACATACCATTTTGTTTAATGATGCTTGTAGAAAACACACATTGGAAGGTTTAGTACTTATGGGGTGCTGGTGAGTTAATACAGGCAGCTCAAACACATCATGACACAGAGACATATCCCAAATGGGTATGCATTAATGTAATGACTAATCAATTCAAGCACAATCAGACACAATTTTAACACAAAACTAAATTTTAAAATAATTAAAAGGCTGTACTCCCCAGGACTCCTCTCAATCCTTACAAGACAATACCAAACATAAAGGAAATTACAAAACCTAATAGAAAAAAAAAAACCTAACAGGGTATCGACCATGCAAAATGAGCCCTAGTTTCTGCATACAAAAGTGGAAATAAAATGGCATTTCACAGTCTATCCCCACGGGTAGTATATTTCATGTGTCTTCAAATCATAGCATGCCACAATAGTGAAATTCTGCTTTGGCTTAGACAATTCTTACAATTGCACATCAGTACTAAAAGCACATTGCAGATCCCATAGGAGAAATGCCATCTCACTTCACCTGGTCACACATCCAAATGACCTGTCCCAGTGGTCCACAGCTTGTAAGCAGACTGATATGCCTTTTAGTTCAACTTTCCTGTGGGTGCATCATATGCAGCTAATAGGGTTAATTTTTATGGTAAATGCCCTGGGAGTTACATTTTTCTTTTCTTTTTTTTTTCCTTTCTTTTAATCTTTAGTTTTCCAATTTTGATTGGAGAGAATGTACACTTATTAATTTTAAATTTTCTTAAAGGTGTGTGTTTAATTTTTACCAGAGATAGATTAGATTGGTGGGTTGCATATATTCACGAGCACAAAAGTCTGCCCACCATTAATAGCCACTCCGGCTCCACTCATTCTGACATTGGAAATTAGATGTAGACTTTACTATTGCATGGTTATAATGGGGTCACTATTGTAGTTTGTACATTTTTAAACATTTTATATAGGAATCTCGGTCCAGATATTGTATTGAGCATACCTGTACTGCTTTACATAATCCATCACAACCCTTAATGGAATCAAAATGCACTACATAGTTTTTATAATAGTTTTGAAAGTCAATGCTATCTGGTTTTCTAAATCTCTGTATAAGTTCTTCCAAACTTTCAGGCTGAAGATCCTTAATTTTGTATATTTCAGTCATGATGTATTCGAGCTTCCAAATAGCTTCTTTTTTCAAGTTTGCCTCCGTAAGATTTAAGTAATAATGCCAAAGATCCTGAAATACACAAAGCAGAATTCTGTTTTAAATTCAACACAAGTACAGACTAATCTCAGAATGCAAGAACAGACTGTAGGAGTATATATATAAAGTGTCCTTACAGCATTGTGTTGAACATTTCATTATTTCAACTCAAAGAGCTTGCTTGTAATTCTGTAAAGTTGTGCAACTGGAAAACCAGTTTCTCAGGTTTTCACATGTCTGCACTCAATGCTACCCATCCACATCATCTGATCGCGATGACAAAGCGCTAACATGACTCAGATCGGCGTGATTGACAGATTCAAAACCCAGGGTTGTCAGCCAACTCCTCCAATATAAAATTTGTAAAATTACTTGATGTTAAAATAAATAATTTAATTGTACATGTATATTTATTCATTATTTTTACATGATTTTATTAATTATAAACTGAGGGACCTGTTTGACAACCCAGGCAGAAAATCTAGAGAATTTCATTAGCAAGACACAGACAATTGCCTCTGTTCTTAACCCCTTAAGGACGGCGGGCATACTATGCCGTCCTTAACCCCTTAAGGACACATGACATGTGTGACATGTCATGATTCCCTTTTATTCCAGATGTTTGGTCCTTAAGGGGTGAAAAGGGTGTCCCTAAACGCCGGAGGGCGGCATAGTTCGCCCAGCCGTCCTCGCCCCTGGGACTTACCTGGGTATCCTGCTGACGTTAGTGCCCAGTTCCTTTCTTAATTCATGGTGGCCCTCTGATAATTCTGTGCAAACTAAAACATAAAAATGCCTGGGCACATCAGAGGTGCAATGTTTTAACTTTAAGAAGCATTTGTCTCCTCCCTCCTGGTTTGTGGGACCTGTCAGATAATGGAGGATAGATATCCCAACACATATCCCATCATCCTCATGAGTCCTCCTCGGGAGGGGTGTAACAGACACTCAATTGCTCAGTTCTCATCCTCCCTCACAGATTAAGTGTAGTTATCTCTAATTTCCCTGGCATCTCTAAGTTTCACAGCACTGTCAAGCATTGATGAAATCAAACGGTTGTCCAGTAGAGATTGTGTGGCTTGTCCCTATGTAGCTGCTAGTGGGGGAGCATTGGACTGTAATAAGGAAATTACAGCAGCACTAACCACAACACACCACTCTACAACCTTTGCAGTAGTGGTTCACTCCTATACATTTCTAAGAGCAACCTGGACCCAATGAGAAAATAGTCCTGTTAAAAAGCTTGATATGTAAAATTACATTCTCATCACATACACCAACTACTTTTAAGTATTTAGGACCCAAACATAGGTGAATACATGTTAATATTTATAGGTTTTAAGGTTTTATTAGAAGATACACATATGGTTTGGATTAGCAGAGATCAGTAAACATCTAAACAAATCACTGCTTAATAATCTGTACTTACCAACAAATTATAACAACCGGTGTCATAATGATACAACCTGAATCCTGGGTTATTGCCATCACTTTCTGATAAAGATCTTATTGGTGTCACAGCTGGAGCCACAAACACTGATCCAACTGGCTTCTCTGCAAGACAATGGATAATTAATGAATAAATGTGCTGTAAATAACTATTTCCCCAAATAAATTTACATTTTGATAACTACATTGAATATAGTATAATTTTTCCAATATTCCATGCACTCTCCCTCTTTCCTCATTTCTGACTTCCATCAACTCGTATTTCCCATTCTTTCCCCACTTCCAATTCTTCTATCATCCATCTTTTGGAGCCATTAAGGGTTTCCCCTTTTCTTCCATTACATTCTTTTTATCCAAGTGCTGAGCAGTACAAATACAGCAGGAGATCAGTCACTATCCTTATGACACCTCACTTTGTCCTTTATTTAATAGGCTTTCCAAATGATTCAATACTGTTCGGACTGCCAGGGCTTGCCTTATATTCTCCACCCTCCAAAGCCAAAGGTAAAAAGGGAGGGGGATATAAGTTTTTTATTTTTTATTTAAATACATAATTTTGCCATCTGTCCCCCACACACAGTTAGGACAACATAAGAAAGTCATAGAAATTAAGTTATGGTGCAAGGAGGTCCCTGGTGCTTCCTTAACTTTAGGGGTTAAGCTGTTCACAAACGGTTTAACCCAAAAGTTGGCTCCAGCACAATTCCTTTATTGTCCCTGTCCAAATTTGCTTTCAGAAAATCAGCTAGAGGAAGCCATGGACTGCCGCCAGGCAGAGGCACTGCTGATTGGCTTAGAGCATTCAGTAGGTCCCCATTCTTAAAAAATGGCTTGAGAAAGGTAAGTACAGTTTGGCACTTCTAACTTTCTTGCTACAGTTTGTACCAGCAAGGTTGTGTCTGTCACGTATTCATCCGCTTATAGAAATGTGGTTAATGGCATTTACTGTCCACACAGGAAAAGTTGTGCCGAGCAGCAACCTAATCCACAGAAGGTTTAATGCTGAGCAGTAATTGTGCAAATGAAACTTGGTCTCATGTATTCATCCGCTTATAGAAAAGTGGTTAATGACATTTACTGTCCACGCAGGAAAAGTTGTGCCGAGCAGCAACCTAAACCACAGAAGGGTTAACGCTGAGCAGCAATTATGCAAATGAAACCTGGTAACTGACTTTGGGGTCAAAGGCCGGTTACAGCCTATCAGAAAGAAAGGAGGGGTATTTAGGCCCAGTTCTCAGCCTGCTCAGTGCCCTGTCGTGGTTTCCCTTGTGGTTGTCCGAGAGCACGTTCCTGTTTATAGTTTTCTACCTGGTTTTTGACTTTGGCTTTGTTTATTGACTTCTCTATATTCTGGTATCCTGACTCCTGGCTTTCCTCATCGCTGTGTCCCTTTCTGTGTTCCCTGACCTCGGCTAGTATTTTTGACTATTCTTTGTACGTTAAATCCGGCCATTCTAAGGACCGGTAATACGTTAATTATTTGTCATCCATGCTGTACAGTTCTACGTGCTGGATCAAACAGTAATCCTGACAGTGTCCCTGTATAGAAAGGAGGGTCAAGGAAGACATGGTATGAAACGTTTGGTGTCGAGGAAGTAGTCGCCTGCACAAGCACAACTTCTTCAGAAACCCTTCCCTTCACATCTATCAGTCATTAAAAATGACAAACCTAGTGACATAGTAGGCTGTACAAAGAAACCTGGCCCAAAGAACTACACAGCATTACCCCTGCTCTTGCACAGGGCTGTCTTGAATTTTAGTGAGGCACCAGAAAAGTAATTGGTTTGAGATCTTTCCTTGCATTAGACACTGCTTCATTACTTCTCAGACCAGATTAGCACCCCAAATAAATAATTGGTCACCATTTCTATTGACTGCAAAGTGGAAACCAGATTCATTAATGTCAGAGCTGGAACTGAAGTTTATTTATAATCTATTCAAAATGCTTTAAAACGAAGTTTAGGTTGGAGGAGGGCTTTTTCAGAACTGTTAAAGGAAAGAAGTTAATGCAACTAAAAGAATACACTTTTGTGTTCCCATAAGCATAGAATCTTTATTAAAATGAATATAGACACTGGAATTTCAGAAGATGTATAAAGTAAGGGCTACTATGGGTCAAATATGGGACTGGAGAAGGTTAAGATATATATGGCTCATAGCATGTTGACACCTGGCTATCACATCTGTATGATCTTGTTGAAAATCCCATTCCAAAATTATAGATATTAATATAGAGTTGTGCCCCATCCCTTAGCGGCTATAACAGTTTGTGTTTTGTTAGTTTTTTGGGAGGAAGCCATATGAATTAACAAACTTATGTATGCATGACATCACAGGACACAACATAAAAGAAATAAAAATTATAATATTCCCTAAATCACTAATAAAGTACTTACGATATGTGTATGTGGCACTGTGTATGTGTAAGTGTGTAAGTTTCATTGTGTAAGTGTGTGTATATAACAGTGTGTGCACAGTGTTGTCTGAGTGTGTGTGTATCACATTATGTGTCATTGTGTGCATATACCAATGTGTGTACCTGCCATGTGTACTAGAGGATGATATTCGCTCAATTTCTCTTACCACTCTATCAAAGTGTTGTCCGAAAAATACTGGTCTTTGCATTGGAGGTAGTTTTGCAATAAAAGCACCGGTCAAACAGCCTCGAATCTGTGCCAGTAAAATACTGGCTAAATGGCAACCCTACCCTCAGTGCACCACGCTTGCAAGGCACATAGGTATGATTGTGGAGCATATATGAAGACCAGTGCTCAGTTTATTGAACACACTCACCTGCAAATTAGGGTACCAGAACAGAGAAAAAGCAGTGGCAATGCATTTAGACAAAAACTAAATTGGCTTTTACATCTTTGTAGCACATACATTATTCATATTTGCCTACAGTATTATGAAATTGAACATTAAATTACTGTTGAATCTGATTTAAAATTCATAGTTATGATTGTGCCCATGAGTTATTAGAGTGTCCCATTAAGAATAACACTAGAATATATCCTTTTTGGGTTGTAGTTTATTTTTGGTGGTGTGGGGTTTATCCAAAGTACTTATTAAAATCTAAAGCTTATATTTCCTACATCCTTACAAGAATTATATTAAAACTTGGAGAATTGTAATAACACCATATATGTATCATGTGTATTGTCCTACCATTGTTTTCATCTAGGAGGACCATGATGCTGTCTCTGTGAGTATGTCCATAAAACTGCCCGGAAATAACATCACTGTAATTTCGGAAGATTTTCACCAGTCTCTCGTTAAAATTTACTCCCATTGCAGCTGTGAAAGCTGCAAATGGCAAGAATCCAACTGGCACGTGAGCAATAACGTATACCTACACAAAAAAGGAAATCATATTCAGTTGTAAAAAAGTCATGTCTCCATCAACATCTACTGATGATAGAGCAGGTATACTGAGCATATTTGTAAGAAAAGTAGATTAAAAGCAACTGTTATACTGCTGCCAAAAGGAGGGATTCTGGACGAAGCTGCTGTATGGTATTTTGTGCAATAAATCAGAAAAAGTGGATCGACTGCCTCTGTCATTTTCTACCCGAGGAGGGAATGTCATTTGGAGCTATCACAGTTAGAGCAGGCTTATCTGCTCTACTTTTGTGAATGTATACTGTATCCATTATATTCTGGGTTTATGGTTATACATATTTACACTATTTGTATCCTGTTTCTTTCTTTCTTTCTTTCTTTTTTTATATATGTTGTGATATATGAAGATCACCATATGAAATTTAGAGTGTTTTATGTATTTTAAACCACATTTTGCACAATATATAACAGGTATTGGCAACCTTCAGCACTTCAGATGTTTTGGACTACACCTCTCACGATGCTTTGCCAGCATTATGGATGTTAGAGCATTATGGGGGATGTAGTCCACAGCATCTGGAGTGCCAAAGGTTGCCTATCCTTGATATATAAGTAACAGGGAGGTTTATGTACTTTAATGAAAATTGCACTTCTGCACATTATAACACTTGCTGCACTTTAAAATAGGTTTTGTCTTAGAGACACAGCGCACCTAGATAGATTACTTGTATTTATTAAGTTCAACTGTAATAAATTAATACGTTTTTAAAACCAATACAATAAAAAAAAAAAAACAACATAAGTAGTAGATTAACTTTTAAATTAACTTTTTTTTGCATGACTTATTAGTAAATTCTTAGCTCTTTGGTTTTGTCTCACATTTCTAAATAGAAGTCTTTCAAACTATATGGAACAAAAAAAAAAAAAAAAAAGTGAATGCACTAAAGTTACAGTTACTGGAAATTTAAACCAATGTAGCGAAACTGACAACAGAACGCACTTGGGGACTTTTGGCCGAAATTTTTAAATTCCCTTGGAATTCCCAGCACTTCTCAATTTAGTAAATAGCCCTGCAAAAAATGCAATTTGCCATAAATGTAATTTATCCAATATTAGAAGCAATAAAGGTAAAGGTAAAGATTTAAATTGAATTGTGGTGGCATTGGAAGTGAATGAAAAATTAAAACTGTAATTGTGATTTTGATTTTGTTTATATTCCACGTTTCCCCATACCTTTTCATTATTTTGCCTAGATGCTTTTAAAGTCTCTTCGAGCCACTCAAATTGATCAGCTGGGTCTGTCATATTTACGGTCACTTTATTCGGACTGTAATAAAGATTAGTGTTCAGACTGATAATCCTCAATGATTGTGTAGTCTGGCTTGATTTGTAGATTTGTGAATAATATCCACCTAGGAGAAGTGCAAGAATGCATATAAATCTAACATAGTATCTATTCTACAATAGTAACACTTTTTTCCATACATATATCTGTCTTTCATTTTTACCATGGCATTTACAGAACAAATGGCTGTGCTATTAGTCTTTTCTACAGGACACTAAATAGCACTCCCTAGAACCAACATCAAATAAAAAATAATTACATTTTATTCATCTTTCTTATCTACACACGTGCAATACTACTGGAACCAGTACTGCAACTGAGAACAACAAAGCTTCGCCATACCACTGAAACTGATGTTTAAATCTGAATTAAATCCTGCTATTGGCTGTTATTTTGCCTAAGTGCAGTTAAATACAACCTACCTCATGTTTAAAGGGACACTATAGTCACCGGAACAACTTTAGCTTAATGAAGTAGTTTTGGTGTATAGAACATGCCCCTGCAGCCTCACTGCTCAATCCTCTGCCATTTAGGAGTTAAATCCCTTTGTTTATGAACCCTAGTCACACCTCCCTGCATGTGACTTGCACAGCCTTCCATAAACACTTCCTGTAAAGAGAGCCCTATTTAGGCTTTCTTTATTGCAAGTTCTGTTTAATTAAGATTTTCTTATCCCTTGCTATGTTAATAGCTTGCTAGACCCTGCAAGAGCCTAAATATGTGATTAAAGTTAAATTTAGAGATTGAGATACAATTATTTAAGCTAAATTTCATCTGTTTGACAGTGAAACCATTTTTTTTTCATGCAGGCTCTGTCAATCATAGCCAGGGGAGGTGTGGCTAGGGCTGCATAAACAGAAACAAAGTGATTTAACTCCTAAATGACAGTGAATTGAGCAGTGAAATGGTAGGGGAATGATCTATACACTAAAACTGCTTTATTTAGCTAAAGTAATTTATATAGTGTTCCTTTAAGTACAGCAAAAATTTAAAGATTGCTGTGGTTACCTAATAAACTTTGCTTTTGCAAGATGGACAGTCTACACACATCGTTTGAAGAAATATACTTGTCATTTATGTGAAGCACTGGAAACATTAGTAAGTAAACATCTTAAGTGGTAGTGTTCCAAGCCAAGATCTGGAATTCGGAATCTATTCATTTATAAAAATAACGCAAACATCATGGCATGAATGTAATATAAATCTATCCCATAGCTGCAAAGGTAGTTTTTATAAAAACTATTCATATATAGAGTTAGAGCTATGTGAGACCTACCCAGTACATTTGAGATACTTAATCACAGAAGGATTAAGACCTAATTGGGCTATGGCAGATTATCAGTTTGAACCCCTCTTCATTCTTCACATAGGAACAGTTAATGGGGCCCATGTCTAAAGCCCTGGGCCTGAAGCAGCTACCTAGGGTCACATTATGGATAATCCTACTGTTATTTTCTTTTATTTATCATTGATTTTCTGTTACCATGAAATACGTACCACAAAGGGGAATTACTGACTCATTTCCAGCTGACTGAATACCACATGAAATGTAAATTCCAATGTTAAATAGAGATACTGGAGAAGTCCAGTATAATGTAATGTTATCGTTTTCTCATTACAGGCAATACAAAACAAAAGCTTAGTGTATCAACTTTAAAATGCTAACGCAATGATTTCCTTTCATTGTTCATCAGTATTTATCAGCATGTATTTCAAAATACCACAATGACCACATATGACAACAGCATACTCTCAGTACCTTTCCTTAAAGTTACAAGTGCTTCCTCATTTAGCCAAGGCTTCCAGTATTCAGCTACCGCTGTGTATATTTCGCTTGCTTCCACAGGAAACTGATCCTGAAAAATACAATGAAAATATCCTAATTCTCACATAAAAAGCAAACTATGTATTGTTTAAAAATTACAGTGTATAGTTACGGCATTACTTACCTTCAACGAGCTGTGCAGACACCCTCCTGCCGCACGGTCCGACCGCTCCACGCAGCACACTGAGGGTGACTCTCCTCCCTCGAGCCGTGCAGACGCCCTCCTGCTGCGGGGTCTAGCCAAACTACGCAGCCGCGTGGCAGGACATCTATATATAGATGTGGACGTGACATCACGCCCACTCTTAAAGTGGCCATGTCATCATTGCAATTCTAATCTGTTTTGGATCGCAGTGATGATGTGGACCTATAAGAAAATAGGTAAGCCTATTTAAGACTTGTTGTAGCCCCCTATTCAATGCCCTATCGTGGTTTCTGTTAGAACCTCGTTATGTGCTCCTAGTGATTCCCTTGTGATTTCCTGTGTTTGACATTGGCTTCGTATTTGACACCTGATTTTGGTATCCTGACACCGGCTTCGTATTTAACTCCTGATTTTTTGGTATCCTGACCCGGCTTTGTCTTGACTCCGAGTATTCCTGTTATTCCTGTCCTTGACCCGGTTTCTTGTTGTATTACTATGTTAAGACCGGCCATTCTAAGGTTTAGTATATTTGGTTTGGTAATACGTCTTTTGGATCCATCTTATGTAGGTTTCCTCTTTCCTGCGTGTTAGGATACGACTCCCTTGTCAATAGTCAAATATTGAGAAAAGTCCTGGGAATTAAACATTGCTGGTGGGTTCCTAATAAAAAAGTTGGTATTTAGGGACTTCATAAGTGATTGATTGGTTTGTTCTCTCTACATATATGTTAAGAATGATTGTTATTATTTAAATGTCTTTCATAGAGTTCCATACTCTATGCTTTTCTTACTTGCATTTAGGAGATTTATCATGTTTGTCTTAGATTTTTTTGCTTTTGTTTGGTGTTTTGAATAACATTAAATAATAACAACTATAAGATAAGGCTAGGGACTAATGAAAGTATTTAGAAAATTGGGCAGACTAAATGGGCCGAATGGTTCTTATCTGCCGTCACATTCTATGTTTCTATGTTTCTATGTTTGCACTTTTCCAGTTTGATTTTTTTTCTTGTTATAAATATATTCTTTATGTTTATAACAGTTTACATCAAGGAAAAGGGTGGAGGTCTCCATTTTATTAAAAACATGAATAGAGATAAACATGCGATTCAATTATTTTGAATTTGCTATAAACAAACTTTTCATATATTTTTTAACTAGGATTAGCATTTTCAAACCTTATAATTAAAATAGTTGCATAACAATAGATGATTTAAAAAAAAAAAAAACATTGTTCTTATTTGCTGAAAACATACAATTGACAAAGTAATATACTATTGTAATAAATACACATAAGGATGTAGAAAATTACATCTGATGTACCACTTTTTCAGAAGTAGAAAAAAAATGAAGAACTAATACAGAGAGAAGTGGTACAGCAGATTACATTTATATAAAATAAATTAATAAAAAAAACAAAAAAAAACAACAAAATTATGCAAGCAAGGAATATCTATCTGCTAACGGTATAAAAGTCATGGTTGATCCTTACCCATACAATTTTGCTTAGGTATTCTATCTTAGGGTGGTAAATAAACTTGCTTTCAAATAAATTGAGATCCAACGGTAGTCCAAAAATATTGGTCTACACTGAATTTAGGAATAGATAGCAATAACCAGGCAGTGAACAAATAGCAATGTTATCACACCAACAGCTTAATAAATACTCAACACTTGTCAAAGTTACAAATTGCAATTACCTGGGGCCAGTAGTCATGGTTACCGAGTGCTGGAAATACCTGAAGATCTGGTAGAAAGCTGTGAATAGTAGTGGACATGTTTCCAATGATATCGATTACCATTTTTGTAGACAGTTCATTCACAGGTATATGAGGAGGGCTATCTCTGATTGGGGAAAATAAATTAAAGTTTACACATTTGTAAAATGTATGTAAACAGTTAAATATTTCTCTCAAAGGAAAATAAATTAAATGTTATATAAATATATAAACACACACACATAACATTCACAATATTACCTCTACTATCTCTTTATGTCAGTTTTGACCATTAGATTTTAGTATTCTTCACAAAAATGTTTAAAAAGAAAAAAAATGCTCAGTTATTTATTGTAAGTGCAAATAGGTGCAAACAATAAAAAGAAGCCATTTCTCCCATTACAGACTACCTAAAAAAGGAACAGTCACTTCTCTAGATATTATACAATTGAATTAAACACTGAAAATCACCTAGAACTAGTTTACTGTTTTTTTTGTTTTGTTTTTTTGTTTTTTTTTTCGTATCGGCATAGTATTGCAACTTGATGATATACAGGCATAGCAGGTGATGCAATAGTCGATCTACTCAGTTTTAGTTACACAGGTATAGGTAATCGCAAACCATGTATCACTGTTATAGGTAAAAACAATTCTATGCCATAATGAGAGTATTTCGGTGTGCCCACTTTACCAATAGTTTTTTTTAAAATAATTTAATATCAAAGTAAGAAAAGTAGATTGTAAAGAGTGAATAGTGAAAAAGAGAACATAGAGAGGAACAATGAAAACAAAAAAGGGGGCGGGTGGTATCTCCTTCGAGAGTAGGTCAGGGATCTGGGTAGATGTACAAAGATGAATGTGACGGACCACATGGCACCCCGACCGGGTGCCTGCGGCAAATGATGCCCCTAGTGCTCACCGAGAACTCCAAGCACTCCACCAGACACCATAAGCACTGTAGCCCCTTAGCCCTTAGCTTTGGCTGGGGTCTCGCCGTCCTCTACCCACCCTGGACCCAAGACCAGGATCCAGCTTCCAGTGGCTGAACCTCTCCTACCCCAGAGAGTATAGCAGGAACAGCTCTTATAAGAGCTAGTGATTAGAACCCAGGGAAGCATAAGGAGTATAGCAATCCCCAGAGTGAATATAACCGTCCCCTCCACACATGAGATGGGGCTCTATGTTGAGGGTGAAGAGGAACTGATTTTAATGGTGCCACACTTGGCCTTATGTGACAATCCCCATGCAAGGGGTACACCCACAAGGACCTGATGTTAGACTGATTTACAAAGTCACAGACCAATAACAATAAGGTCACAAGGCACGACACTTCCACACACAGCACACAATCCTTCCCCTCTGCCTGGGAGATAATTGAGTCAGATACTATATTAACATATATCTCCAGGCAGAAAAAACTATTTTCTATAAAACCCCAAAAGTACCGCAAAACACATAATATCCCCACAAATGTTAAATCCCCTGATAGCCCTGATCTGTGTGAACAACATATCCCAAAATCACCCAGATCAGTTCATGGGTTCATGAATTATATGGAAGTCACATTTTGACCGACCGCAGGAATGGTCCCATGCCCAAAACAGTTCCAGAGAATCAGGGCTTGCGGTCGGTCAAGATGGCCACCACCACGTGTTTGTCCATAGGAATAGTGGCCACCCAGATGAACAATTAGAACACTGCGGTGAGAAATGTTCCAAGTTGTTAATAGGTGTTAACAAGCTCCAGGGTGGTCTTGGTTTCATGCAGTAGTTTGGAGTTTGAAATGCCGCTTTGAAGCACTGCGGGAGTTCGAAGAGTTACTGTACAAGTCCAAAAAGGCACAAACAGTGTTTTTAACCAAAGTCTATTACAGGGGCCATAGTCACAGGGCAGGAGGCTGGCAAACAGACCCCTCCAGGAACCAGTGGCGAGGTTACATTTGCCACAACGAATGTCCACTGTGTATGGTTTTGGGGTGAGTGTACTTACGGTCTCGCCATATAGCGGTCAAGGTCTGTAGGTGGAGTATTTGCACTGGCTAGGACATCCATCAAGGCGGAGTGTGGAAGCGTCCTGTCCTCCCATCCCTCAACCTAATCACTGAGGTTGCTAGCGATCCATGTGTCACAGACTTTATGGAAATTTTTTTAAGGTTACCTCCACTGTCAGTTTGTCCATTAGGTATATGTTGTTAATTTTATGTATTTTCAGGTTGAGGGAGGGGGTTTCAGGCCGCAGCCAGGTATGTGCCAGGGCTCGTCTGGCAGCATATGTCCCTGATCTGTTGTTGTCCAGTCATCCTTCGGTATAGGCAACAAATGAATAACATGGGTCAATTTCCATATTACGCTGGTAAACCTGTGCTATTAAATTCCCTAGCTCCCTATGTTTCCAGAAGGTTTCAACCATTGGGCAGGTCCATCACAAGTAGATATACGTGCCCTTGAGTCCGCATCCTCACCAACAGAGATCATTTGGGGTTCTCCACATATGATATAGTTGGACCTGACTGGTGTACCAGCAGAACATAATCTTATAAGATTGTTTTTGAATAGTAATGAAAATTGAGGTTTGCCTCCCAAATTTCTTGCCAGTTAATTCCTTCAAGCTCTTCCCCCAGGTCTGTCCCAGTGATCAGTGTATTTTAACTCGCCCAATTCTGTTGTCGTGGAGCTAAGGTGTGCATAGAGCTAAGGTGTGCATATGTTGATGTTAGTAAGCCCCTGGGGAAGGATACCCTCAGACACATCTGCTCAAGGAACGTCAGATGCCGACGAGCTGCCTCTCGAATATTTTTATGGTTGACAAAATCTTTAAGTTGTAAATATTTTTTTTTTAAATCTCCTAGTTTTAGGGTGATTCTGTCTGCCAATGTATCAAAGGCGATTATATGATGTCTATGAAATATGTGCGTAATTCTTTGCAGCCTGCATATTCTAGATTTTTTTAAATCTCAAGCCCTCATCCCTAGGTGTAAGGCTTGGTTTCTGAGTATCGCCATCAATGGGGATGGGTTTGAAACTATACCATACCTCACCGCATATTTTTCCCAGACTTAGAGGGAATTCACTATGGATCGGAATTTCATGTGTAGGAAGGCTCTGTATTCTTTTGATTCCTATTTGTAGAATTGGTTAAGGTCAGTGCGTATTAATAAAGTTTCTAGGTCGACTCATCTTCTCTTGGCTGGAGGGGATTGCCATTAACGCTTTCGGTGTTAGCTGGGCGGCTAAGTAATAGTAGAATAAATGTGGCAATCCTAGGTCACCAGTTATGTTTGAATGGTATAGGATAGTAAGTGAGACTCTGTGCCTTTTGTTATGCCATATAAATGTTCCTATTGCTTTTTGTAGAGGAGCTAGATCTTCTTTAGTAATTTTGATTGGTAGTGCCTGAAACCGAAATAATATGCGAGGGAGGGTGTTCATTTTGATTAAACTAATCCTGTCAAAACAAGTTATGGTTTTATCTACCAATTTTTCCAGGCCTTCTATTAAAAATGTAAACAGTGGATTGTAGTTTTGTTAAAATAGGTGCTTTGAGTTGGCTGCTAACCAGACTCCCAGATACCTGATGGCTATGTGGGCTATTTGGATTTGCTGTGCTTGTGTCTCTTGTGCTTGTGTCTCTAATTGCTGCTGTATCTGTTTCTGAGCTATTAAGCAGGAAGGCATTCAAATTGCCTAAAATTTACCTTGTATCCATAAGCTTCTAGTATTTCCATGAGGGCCCTCATGGATTTCATAGGTCGAGTCAGTGTAAGCAAAAGGTCATCTGCATACCCTGAGACCGTCAATAGTTGTCCCACTACTATCACTCTATGGATATTTGGGCGGGTTCAAATTGTGTGGAGGCGGGGCTCAAGCTTTAGTATTAATATCAATGATGAAAGGGGGCAGCCTTGCCTAGTCCCATTGACGAATTGGAACGACATGTTCTGGTTAGTCTAACTTGTGCTCCAATGCTTGAATACATTTCTCCGATTGCATTGACATAGGGTTCAGGGATCCGCAAATGCCCGCAGAGAGCAAACAGGAATGCCCACCTCACCCTGTTGAATGTCTTCTCGGGATCGAGCAACAGGATCAAGGATGGCTCCCCCAGCTTGGCATGTTGCCAGATGATGTTTTGTTGCCATATGATGTTGATGTTTCAAACTGTTGTTGGCCTGGGATGAATCCAACTTAGTTAGCATGAATAAGTTGTCATAGAAAGGGTTTAAGCGTCCAGCTAGGATTTTGGCTAAAATCTTACAATCCTGATTGATAAGTAAGGTAGGCCTATAGTTTTCTTGGACGGAGTCATCTTTTCCAGGTTTTGGAAGTAGGACTATATTTGCGATGTACATATTGCCATCCGGGGGTCTCCCTGCAAGAGGTTGTTAAACAATGTGACCATATGTGGCATCAGATCTTTGCTAAATGTCTTGTTATAGCTGCAATCATAACCATCTGGATCCGGGGATTTTTTTCCTTTTATCTGGGAGATAGCATATTCTACTTTGCCGCTCGAAATATCACCTTTCAGTATTTCTACTGCCTCATCTGTCAGTCCCTGCAAGTTCATTTTGAATAGATAAGCTTTAATGGTATCAGTTTCTTCCATCTCATTTCTCTGGTCTTGTGGGGTATGGTTATAGAGGGATTGGTAAAAGTCGGTAAAGACTCAAGATATATCGGTTGGAGATGACAGTAGCTTATCTTTGTATCTTTGTCTTTGTGTGATATGAAGGCGTCTGTGTCATGGCCATAAGGTCCTAGCCAGTAGTGAATCTGTTTTATTTGCTTTTTCATAGAATGTTTTGAGAAGTGATAGAGCAGGCTGTGTCATCTAGTAGGGCCTCATGGTCTGCTGATCTGATTGCTTGCAAGTCCCGGAGCTTTGCAAGGGATGGATTTTGTTTATGTTTTTGTTCGAGTTTTCAGAGATTTCATTAAGGCTTACAGTATTTGTGATTTTTGGGGGGGGCTGCAAGTCGTATAAGTGTTCCTCGTGTTACCGCTTTGTGAGCTGCCCATATTGTGGCTGATGACATGGTTTCAGAGCTGGAGCTGTTCTGTCTAAAATATTCTTGTATTTCTTTCTGGATTGTTTTCATCACTGTGAGATCTCGGAGTAACGATGAGTAAAATTTCCAATTCCAGGGGGAGGCTACGCTAAGGTTATTCATAATTAACGCTATGTCAGTGTGGTCTGACAATGCATGGATCCTTTATGTGATTGTGCGATCTTAGGCAGGGCTGTGGTATTGACAAGAAATGGATCTGTCTTTAAATAAGAGTTGTGTGGGGCGGAGTGAAAAGAGTAGCCGGATTGGTGTGCCCATGGACATCTCTAGGGTTGGGGGAGCAGATGTGGCCAAAGCTCCTTCCCCGTGTGTGTGTCCCTATTGAAATTGAAGCTGGGAGCACTGATTCTCGAAGCAGCAGCAGTGCACAGAGGTGTGTGGAATTCCCACGTGCAGCCAAAGGGGGCACTGTGCTGGGAGGAACTTACTGCTGGGTCACAGAGAGAAGCGCAGGGGAGAGACAGGGAGAGGAAGTTCAGCTCTGCCTGTGGGAATGAGGCATCCAGGCAGCTACTGGTAAGTGTGAGTCAGTGTGTGTGATTCAGTGTGAGTGATCCCTCGGTGGTCAAACCACACCCCCCCACTGGTTTACCCACTTTTATGCCATCCATTTAAACTCTATCAAACATGTAACAAATGACAACCGATTCCAGTTCAGCGAAGACACAATCAGGATACATGGTGCAAATAAAGGAGGAGAAACAGAAACACTGGTTATATTTCTCCACCTCTCTTTGCTGATTGCCATGGACAAAGAACAAAGCTTACAACAATGAAGAACAAGGAGCCAAGATAGAGGTGCCCAGTTTCAGTATATGGGGATGTAGACTTTTACAGTTACATTTTATTTCTCATACATACATAGCAAGAACATTTTTGTTCAATATAGAAGATAAGCAAACAGAATATTAAAGCTCCTGAAAAATACCCGGTGGCTGTTTTTTGTTTATTTTTGTTTTTATGTGATAGTTTTATGTGCTACTTTTCTATCGCCCCAGCTCTCTCACCCCTTTACTTCCAGATTCCTTATCTCTTAACTCTGTTAGTTCTTTTTCCAGTGTTCCTTGGCTCCGTACTCACTAGGACACTTTTATATCTATTTGCATGCACATTGTAATACCAGACATCTATATTTCACAACACTCACCCCATATAACCTTGGATTCACTTTTCCCCTATATTTTACACCTCTCTGCCTTTCTACGCTATATGTACGAAGAACATACTCCAACACTCAACATTAGGTTTTGCATTCTTTTTCGTCTCTTCTATTGCCTGGCTTTTCTTATTCTTTTCTCCATTTTTACGCCTCTGATATTTATTGACAAAAACATCAAAAGATCACAAGGAAAACCACAAAGACTGATCAAGAAGGCACTTCTTAAAGTACCTACACTGGCTACTACTCCTCTCTTTTCACCGACAGGGATTTGGAAGAAGGACCCTCCCAACCTCTGTCCACCACTATCTTTAATTCACAATGAGCCTCAGAAACAGATTCGAAGGTTTCTAACCTCCTTAAACCCATCTTTGATTCCCAATTTAAGGATATTAAGGAATCTATAGATAGTGCAGTCCATCTTCTTCAAACCTACCTTACTAGAAACAAGAGAATACCACAGAAAATGAATTGCACAAGTTACTGTCCATGATTCAACAACAACATAATACAGTGACATCTTTACAAGTCAAATTGGATAATCTGGAAAAAAGAAGCAGACAAAACAACTGTATAATACTCCATCTCTTCAGTCCTGGATTTTGCACCCTTTGCAGATTGCAACCACATCTGGCAATTCTCCCATTATTGAAACTGATTTAACTGAGAACAGGATGACTTGCCAAATTGGGACAAATTTTCACCAGGCCCATAGGCCAAGCCCTTGCATAATTGTGAGGAGCAGTAATATCAATTTCCTGTACTAGATCAAATTGTTGTACATAGTTTGGTCCAATTATCCCTTTTCTAGCAGGACTTGCTGTGCATCCCACTCACTCCTACCCTTTTCCGCTTGAGCGGGCTGGGACAGTCTGAACTCCAACCACTCCACCCTTCACCAATGTATCTGCTAACTGACTGACTGATCTGTGTCAAATATTCCTTCCTCTACACTTAAGCTCCTCTCTTGGAATGTGAAGGGAGTGAATACGCCTATCAAGAAAAATAAAATTCTCAGATACCTATCCAAACATTAATCCCTGATTGTCCTCTTGTAAAAAACTCATTGGTCACATTCTGATAATGCCCAATTCAAGGCTTCATGGATGCAATCATGAATAACTGCCAAATGCAACTCCAAAACTAGAGGTGTGTCAATTCTATGACACTCCATCCTGCAGTACGTGATCTACAGCAGTGAAACTTACTAGACATGTGCATTAGTTTTTGTATGAATCCGATTTCGTCCTAAAATTCTGTTTTTTTTGTATACTAAAAGGTAAACAAAAGCCCTATAAATTAAATGGAAGGGCAAAAGCCCAAATGCATTACCTTTTTGTTTTGTTCATTTAATAGACTCCGTGCTGCAGGTTGGGGATCATGGCAGACATTAGGTCTCTCCTTTAATTAACTAGGGTCCCCCCCAGTCAGTCATGGGAGAGTATCGGGGGGGGGAGGGGACTGCAAGTAGGGGCGCCATAGATTTGAATGCAGGGGGGAGATAGGGGGCATAGTGCGGATTTCCTCCTAATGGATGAATTTTAACGAATTTCGTTTCAAAACAAACATTTTGCAGACGAAATTCGGGATTGACAAACTACAAATCATTCATACGAAATTAAAATTTCACTGGTGCACATGTCTAATACTTACCCAGAAGGCTGATACATTATTTTGTCTTGCCATTAACAGTATTTGTTATTGCATTTGCAATGTATATGCTCCAAACTCTGGTGCACTTTTTTTATACTAGGCTCCTAACGTTACTCACCCAATTTGATGATGACCATCTTATAGTGGGGGGAGTCTTTAACATAGTCGTTGTCCTGACCTGAGACAGAACCTCATCAGGATTGACAGTGATCGCAGGTTCCTTTGTATAATTTGCATGACCCATGAGGGATACTTCACGGTGGGGAGAGAGATTACACATTCCACTCTCCTCTACGATCGATATGTTCATGGTTACCCAGACAGTTTTACCTTATGTCACCAGTTCCACTACAGAGAAGACTACGGTCTTGGATCACGCACCTATCACACTAATAGTCTCCACACTACCTTTCCACCCATTCACTGCACAATGGAGTTTCTCCGCATCTCTCACTAATACTCCATTTTTACATTTACAGCGCAGTTGGGTTAACTTTATAGATGATGGAAGACGTTGATGACTCCAAATTGCTATGGTGAGACATCCAAGTTGCTTATAAAGAGACAGATACTCTCTTATAGTTCATCAGATAAAAAAAAAAAACAATAGAGAAAGGGCTTTAATATTTGAATATGGTTTTAAACTGTCACATGGACAACACCAGACCAACCCTTCAGCTTACAGGAAACAAACATTCCATGATGCCCAACACACCCTTAATGCTTTTATGTTGAATATATTTTATACATTCAAAAACAACATTTCTTTCAGTGTGGTGGAAGGTCTAGGAAAGTGCTTGGTTCAATTAGCCAACCCTAGGTCAAAATTCATATTCATCACAGCAATCACATCTCCAGAGGAAATTAGGTGCATACAGCCATCAATGTTATTTTATTAGAACAACCCAACAACTGGCCAAAACCCACCCAGATGACTATGACCAAAATATGGGTTTTCTCAAGAGCCTTAACATTCCCAAGTTGAATGTTAAGGCCTAGATCTGAGGGTGACATTCTCTTAGCAATAAAGACCCCTAAAACTGCAAAGCACCAGACCCAAAACCTTAAAAGCATCAAATTAGTCCCACTCACAATAACCTATTCAATAATACATTTTTTTGTTTTATGCTTTATGGGATTTGATGAATTCCTTTCTTTCCAGTTTTAGAGTTATTTTATCTATTGTGTCATATTTCCTCCGATCTTTCTGTAATATTCATTCTGTGAATACCAGAATTCTGCACTTCATACATTTGGAAGGCCTGCTGAGCACTGCCCCTAATCAGGACAGCTTAGTTTTAATAAGCAAACCATACAGGGATGTTGAAACTCTGGTATCCTATCATCCAGTGGCGGAACTACCGCGGTCATAGGGGTCACAGCTGCGACCGGCCCTGTCACTCTAGGGGGCCTGGCCGCCCTGCAAACCCCTGCGACCGCGGACTCCGCCGGCTAAGTAATTGCATTGAGGGGGCTCAGCATGGGCCACCTGATGCTATGTATTTCCAGGGGGACCGGTCAGCACTTTAACAGCATGACTGGGGCCCCTCTGATGAGGTCAGAGGCTGTGAGGAAGTGACTGCCCTGGTTACTCCTCTAACTTATACCGGGAGCCGCACAGGAGGAAGTTGTAATATTTCGTACAAATCAATCAATTATTCCTGTATAATAAAGTACTCACTTTATTAATACATATATAACAGGATAGTCATATTGCTGCCTTGTTACACAGGGTTTCTGCAGCCGCCATTACAAATCCCTAGAACATTCCACCAACTGCCAGCAGGAACAGGAAGACAAATATGAAGCCTATGTTTGTCAATTAAATGAACACAAAAATTCAAGATGATCCTGCATGAATTGGCATTTATCTAAATTCACATTCAATCCATATTCCACAAGTCTTTGCAAAACTGCCTCTACATTCGGTTTATGTTTCTCCTCTGATTTACCCGTCACCAGCATGTCATCTAACAGGCACCGTGTCCCAGGAATTCCATCTAACAGCTTGTCCATTGTTCGCTGCCAGACAGCTGGTGCAGGTGAAATGCCAAAAACCATACGGTTATACCTGAATAGCCCCCTGATGGGTATTAATCGTAAGTAGTGGTCGAGAATCTGGATGTACAGATAACTGTAGGTATGCATTTTCCAAGTCAATTTTGGTGAATTGCTGGCCACCTGCCAACGATGCAAAAAGATCAATTACCCTTGAAAGGGGGATACTTATCCATTTTAACCCCTGAAGGACCAAACTTCTTGAATAAAAGGGAATCATGACAGGTCACACATGTCGTGTGTCCTTAAGGGGTTAAGCTGTGTGTTAAGAGCCATGCGGAAATCCCCACAAATCCATATCTCCCTATTTAGTTTTCTCACAGGAACAATGGGTGAAGCCCACTCACTATTGTGAACCCTGGAGATGATATTCGGCTCTTCTAATCTCCTTAATTCTGCCTCCACTCCAGCTCTTAGAGCAAATGGCACACTAATTACTTTAAAATTTTTGGTGTTGCTCCTTCCTTTAATTCCAAGGAAACTTACAGTCCCCAATTGGCCATCAAAAACTGGTGCATACTTCTCTTGTAATTCCCTAATCCAGACAAGTCTGTTCTGATTATCATTCAACACATGACATGAATACTTGTGCACTTGAGGCATCCCAAGAGCCTTTATCCACTCCCTACCAAAAAGTGGAGGTCCTCCTTTCTGTAAGATAGAGATGTAGTTTCTTCTTACACTTGTATAATGTAACTGTTACTGTCACACTACCCACTGGTATTAACAGTTCTTTAGAATATATGTTTTCAGTCTCACTGTTGTCAGAATTATTGGCCTATGTATTTTAAGGCATTTCCAGTCTGTCAAAGAAATCACAAATACAGCGGCACCTGTTTCCAAAACCATAGTCCATTCCTTTCCATTAACAACAACCTGAACTGTGAATGTAAGCGCTACGGAATCTGTTGGCGCTATATAAATGGCAATAATAATAATAATAATAATGTAGCCAGATTAGAACCTATTTTATAGATTTTAATTTCGTACAGGACAGTGTTTATCCGAATCCTCAGAAGGCTTCTGCATTTGTACTCTATAAGCATTCTTTGCTCTGTCTCTCAAGTGATTATTGCCTTTCTGCTGTGGATCTACACACTGTTTGTAGGTGGCCCATTTTACCACAAGCATGACACTTGGCATCCTTGAATCTGCATGCAGTTGCAATATTTGTAATATGATTGTTCCTGTTCTGAATGTCTCTTTCCCTGTGGTTCACTCTGTGCTCTAGCATCTAATTAAAAAAAAAAATAAAAATAAAAATTAATTTGTATTTTATTGGAGTTTGATAACTCTAAATATAACATTGTCATAGAATGAAAATAGGTACATAAACAACTTTTCTAGAACATTTCTTCTTATTAACATCCAGTATGTGTTGCCTTAAGGTCTGTGTCCATTGGGCAAGCTAGTACTAGGGGTTGATGTGAGTCATCAGTAGTGGGAACTGACCCTACTGGTAGGGTGTTTGCTGGGGCTTTTATGTCTTGGAAGCAGTAGTATAAACTAAGTTAAACTAGGGTAGGATGGAGTGGGTTGGAGTGCGAGTCCAGGACTCTGTGGCAGCTAACCTTTGGGGTAAGCCCTCGTTGCCATAGCAGTGCTGCGTCTGCTTTTGTGGCCTCCGGAGGCGGTGATAGATGTCCATGTTGCATGTGGCGATTCCCTGTCTAAGTGCAGGGTTGTCCCTTCAGCCTAGCTGGCACATAATAACTTTTCATTGGTTCTTGAGTGCATTGTGGTTGTCGTTGCTTCTGGTCGCCGTCTCCTTTGTGCCCTCTCTTTTCCACCTCGTTCAGGTTCAACTGTCGGAGAAATTGCTCTTGGTCATCTGCAGATGTTGTGGTGAGTATTCGGTCTTCCTGTGGTACTGCCAGGGATCCATCTGCTCCCCACCAGTATCTAATTGCGGCCTCTCTTTTTTTTTTGGCCGTTAGTGCAAGCTGTCTCCTTTCTACCAGGGCTGCAAATGGGAGGTCTCCATAGAAGGTCACTGTATTGCCGTCTAGTTGCACACTGCCTAGATCTCGGGAGCGTGACTTGATCGTAGATCTGATTGTCAGATCTTTTGTAACTGCAGTGGTGTCTCTCGGTGATGCCGCTGGTGCCGTTGCGGCTTTGTGGATTCAGAATGCGGACAAAATTATGCCTGACTTGGTGTTCCCTTTAATTCCCATTCTGGTCAATAGGCGGGCTATGTACGGCAGTAGGTCGTCTCCACCCACGGCCTCTGGTATGTCCTGGATGTGTATATTTCACCTCCTGTGCCGGGCCAGCAGCATTGTGACCGTCCGTGTGAGCTTTTGGACGTGTGAGTGAAGGTCCTGCACAGCATTTTCTGTCAAGCTGTTGTTGTCTCTGGTGTTCTCCCTGGTTTCCACTTCAGTAAGCCTCCTCTGGATGTCTTCCACCTCATTCCACAGGTCTGTTCTCCACACCTCCCTCATTTCCTCTAAGAGGTCTCTAATGTCCCTCTTTGTCACAGGGGAGAGATCCTCTTCCGATCCTGAAGCCTGACTTTGGGTCTCGTCTTCTGCCCGAGGTGAGGTAGGGGTGTCGCTCTCCTCATGAAAGTCCTCCTCCTCGCTGGGTACCTCGTGCACCATCTTGGCAGGTGCTGGCTTCACAAAGGAGAGCTAAATGTCGGGTGGCTCTGGGATGCGGTTTTTCTTATTTTTCCGCCCCATTACAGCCTCTGTGTGTGGGGGGGCTCGTTTTCTGTTGATTGCGGAACCCGTCTCTGGGTTTTTGTCTCTTTACTTAGTCTCTGGCACGGAGCTTCACAGAAACGCATCCGTCTAGTTAGACAGCTGGCCACGCCCCCCTCTAGCATCTAATTTTAAAACTTCTAGCTATGCCTCCAGTGTGTTGTCCGGTCTGCTGTGTAATAGATTAGCATCCTTAGAGGCTTGTTCTATAATGCTTGCCATGTTCATTGTCTTTTTAAATGTTAAATCTTCTTCTGTAAGCAGTCTCCTTACCACTGTATCGCTTGCAATGCCCATTACAAACTGATCTCGAAAAGCAGTGGGCAGGTAGTCCCCAAAACAAAAGGTGCTGGCGAGTCTCCGTAATGCGATAGTATATGCTGAAACTGATTCACCAGGATTTTGTCTTTTATAGAATTTAAATCTCTCTGCTATCTCTAGTGGTTTTGGTTGGAAATGGCTAGTTAATAGAGTAATCAGGCTTGCCAATGGCTTGCTGGCAGGTTTCTCCTCTGAGTATCATACGTTCTGGCTCCTATAACGGTTAGGAAAACAGCGATCTGCTTATTGTCAGGAATATCATTAGCTGTGAAATCCTGTTCAAGCCTTTCAACCCAAGAGGCCCATAAATCCAAGTCAGGATCAAAGTCCTTTATTGTGCCAATTGCTGCCATGTAAGTTTGAGTTCTACAGCCTCGTCACCACTGTGATGTTTTGTACAAATCAGCCAATAATTCCTGTGTAACAAAAGTACTCACTTTATTAATACATATATAACAGCATCTTTATATTGCAGCCTTGTTACACAGGGTTTCTGCAGCCGAAATTTCAAATCCCCAGAACATTCCACCAACTGCCAACAGGAACAGGAAGTAAAAGAACCAAAAGAAAGGAAGTGCATCATCCACAGCCAACAACAGCCCAACCACCCGTACAGCACAATACACAAACTCATACATTCATAAAGCCTAACATTCCATACATCAAAGGAGTCAGAGTGGAAACTATGACTCCCATAAGGCTGGGCCACCACTGGGCCCCAGGGAAAGGAATGTGTGTCTGAATGACTCTCTGTATCTGTGTGTCTGTCTATGTATGTGTATATCTGTCTGCATATCAAGTTATTGCTGCTACAGGTGGTTCTACAAGCTATTGAATCATAAGGTATAGCTCTGGATTCCCCCCTTCCCCGTTATAAGCTCTCTGCTACAATTAAAATGATGGGCACCCTAAGGCTCTGACTGAGTGCTAAATACAGCAGTTTTCTTAATTTTTTTTTTTTTTTATATATATTTTGCTTGAAAAGAACCATATGCATTTTCTAATAGTACCAACATGCCAATTTTAAAATGTAAATATCTTACAGATTTTTTTTCTCACCAAAAGGCCAGAACATTCAGACTGTGGTTTTATAGTTGGCAATATTTTCCAAGGGCTCTCCTATAGAAAGACATTTCACATAAAATCTATAAAGTACTTGAGCAAGAATCCCCTACTGATTTAATGTCAAAATCTCTTGCAGTTAAAACCATGAAAGACGTTGGTTTCCGAACTGACTGTGATTCTTTGCTGAATGCAAATGCCAATGCTGTTCACATATACAGGGGATACTCGAAAAATTTGAATATTGTGCAAAAGTTCATTTATTTCAGTAATGCAACGTAAAAGGGGAAACTAATATATAGAGTTGAGCGGACACCTGGATGTTCGGGTCCGGCGGGTTCGGCCAAACTTTGAAAAAAAGTCCGGGTTCGAACTTGACCCCGAACCTCATTGAAGTCAATGGGGATCTGAACTTTTAGGCACAAAAATGGCTCTAAAAAACTCCTGGAAAGGCAAGACGGCTACAAAAGGAAGCAAAATAGGGGTAAGAGTAGGACAAGTGCCCTGTAAACAAATGTGGATAGCGAAACCACATAAAATAACATAAAATAAGCAGCCGCTTAGTAGATAACTTCCTAATACTGTGGGAATTAGGGAGTTATCTACCAAAAGGCTGAAAGACCTAAATTGGTCTTTCAGCCACATTTACTAATACTAAGTAAAGATTACTTCGTAAATTCAGCCCCTACTCGCTATACCTTGAGTAGAGGCGTGTTTAGTAAACAGTGAGCAGCCACTCTTCCCCCCAATTTTTATTTATGGCCCCTACCCACCGCTCAGGGGTGGGGGACAGAGGGGGAGGACACTATGGGGCATTGCCAAGAGAAAGATGAAAAACATGAGATCGAACAATGCAGAAGAGCTGAAGGCCGCTATTGAGGCATCCTGGTCTTCCATAACACCTCAGCAGTGCCACAGGCTGATAGCTTCCATGCCACGCCGCATTGAGGCAGTAATTGCTGCAAAAGGGGCCCAAAGCAAGTACTGAGTCCATACTTCAAGATTTCTTGAGGGCTGCACCGTTCCTGTGGAACTCGCTTCCCTCCTCCGTTAGATGCTCACCCAGTCTCCACTCCTTAAAAAAATCGTTAAAAACCCACTTCTTCATAAAAGCGTATCAATTAAATGGTTAATAGCTCCTGACTGCTTCCTCTTCTGCAAATGTCAATAGTCTAATACTATTCTTACCTTTTTGTAACATTTTACCCCACTCCCTCTAGCATGTAAGCTTATTGAGCAGGGCCCTCAACCCCTCTGTTCCTGTGTGTCCAACTTGTCTGATTACAACTACATGTCTGTTCGTCCACCCATTGGGTGTTCTGCCCAGTGCTACTCACTCCATTACTAAATTTACTGTTCTTGGGGGGCAGGGATGTTCAGTGGACTGTAACTGTTAATAGTTATTGACTTTGAAAAAGTCTGAAGGGAGGGAGTAGAGGGAGAAAGGGAAAAGGGAAAGACCAACATATATATAGGTTCATGGGTTGCAGAACAATCAAAGTAACGTGGATATAAAGAGTATACTGCTACTATTAGAAAATCATATCTAGAGCAAATTTATTAAATGTAGTCAAGTAGTTAAATTCTCATGACATTCAGTATAAAAAAGGTATTATGACATGCAACGCTGATTAAATGGTTACTCAATGCATACAGATGCTGATCACACCTCACGTGCATATCTCATCCTATGACAACAATACACAACCAGAGTCATTGAATAACACTGCAACAAACACAGCCCCGCTCCTACATGGTATGTTAAATACAATACTTTCTAAGGTTATTTGTTTTCTGTTATTGTTCTTCTTTAACTATAAAAAAACTAAACTCTGGCGGATTGCGACCAAGTCGATCACCTCAACATGAAGAAATGCCTTAACAAAATAACTCTACTTTCTTTTTCTTTCTGTAATACATTGTCGACATATGTACTATGATATGGCTTTTGCACAAGCCTAACACTGTTACTTTACCATGCGATCTGCCATTGCAAAAATAAAGAATACAATTTTTTTTTTTTTTTAAATGTCAATTAAAGGTTAATTTCCCAAACTTGTGGCTTTTTAAATTGCAGTTAGGGTTTGTGTTTAAATAATCAATAAGTGTCGGCTCTCAGTTTGATGCACTGAGCAGGCTAGATACTGAGCCATGGGGAGCAAAAAAGAACTGTCAGAAGAACTGCATTACAAGATAATGGAATTTTATAAAGATGGAAAATTATATAAAAAGATATCCAACACAGACTCACCCCACAAAAGATGGGTCACACTATTGAGGGCCACCACAGGCCACCGACTGCACACGCTGATATGGCACAGAAGCAAACCAACAGACGACCTTAGGAGAGGACTCCCCTGTCACGCAGACACTGAAACACTGAACCTTATTGAGGAGGGAGCAGCAGCTCTCACCCAAACTGAGCCCGCTGATACCCATCACAAACAACCCAAACCTAGGAGATGGACTCCCACCATCAGTTAGACACCCAAGACGGATACATACCCTACACACAGTACTCAACAATGCAGGAGTTCATCCACAAGATCACCCACACTTATGCACCAATTTCACTATGCCCAACTTAAACACTACTACTACAACCTAACACAGAGGATCAGAGTACATAGAGACCTAACGTGGTACGAGACACTCTGCTCACAAACACCAGAAGCAGACGGCAGAGTCTCAACAATATACCGAAGCCTACTGACAGGACACAGACCGGAAAACAACCTATACAAAAAAGACAGTGGGAGGAATGGACAGCAACACTTTCTCGGACAACCAGTGGGAGAAGATCCTGATACTGCAACACAAGCACAAGAGCTCAATTAGCTCCAACCTACAGAAAGTTAACTATAAGCTGCTGGCACACTGGTATCGCACACAGCCTTGCTCAGCCGATACATCCCGACCACCCCAAACACCTTTTGGAGATGAGATGAACAAATAGGGACACTACAACACATTTGGTGGAACTGCAGACAAATCAAGCCTTTTTGGGAGAGTATCAAAAGAGAAATCAGAAGCATACTGGATGACCCCCACAAGTGACAATGGATGCTGCACTCATACACCAAACGAAGCAGTCCCTTATCCACCTACAAGAGATCGATCATGAGACATATGCTAAATGCAGCTAAATACCTCATTCCACTACACTGGAAAAAGAAAGACCCACCCTCAACGGAACAATGGAAACACAAAGTGGAGGACATACAAACAGCAGAAGCCAAAATAGCTGACCTACTGCGAAGAGGAGACAAACACACTGAGCTCTGGAGACCCTGGCTACTATACATTACATAAGCAAAAACACACAGCTGGAGATGCTGAAGGGAGGAGTGGTAGAGGGCCCGGGCGTGCCAGGAGGGAGGCCGCTATGCCCACACCCCACCCAGCCCCCCCACACCCTAACTAACCTATCCTCCCCCCCCCAGTCCCAAATAGGAACAGCCAACACACTCAAGATATAACGCAAGACCTCGAGAGAGACGAAACCGATCATGCCACCAGGGATAAAGAAGACACACTTAGGGGAAATTACCCCAGGGAGAGAAAAACACAACAACTTCAAACACTACACAACAAACTTAAGGATAACATATGAGGCAAATAGTACATGCATTATTGTGGCTACAGGCACCCACAGACACGCACTAACCAACACGCAGACACCAAAGCAACGAGAGGCTAATCCACCAACACAGGGCAAGAATGGCAAACTCACATTCACCCAAAACACCCACGAGCTGGGAACCTGAAAGAGAGAACATACGACGATCTGACAAAAGGTACACAAGCACGGCACGCTATCAGACAGACAAACTTTAATGCAGACACAGACTAAACATAAAAGACAATGAACACATACACACAGACCATCTGAAGACTGGGACATGGGGGCAGAGACCCTCAGAAATAAAATAGAACGGACGACCCACCAGGGCCAAAGCTACACACACTCGGGTAAAACACAGCTGCTCAGGAGTAAAGACGTACAAACTGCGCAACTAGGCCGAGACGATTAATTGACACAGAGTGCACAACAAAATAGCAAAGGCACAAGATATCGGGGGGCAGGCACGACCCACTCATAGAGACAACACTAGTAAAACACGAACCTGGAGAACAGTGATTCACCTGCCACACAGAATCCTAGGCTAAGAAACCAGATATACGACTATACCAACCTGGTCACTAAATAATTTGCCAGTCATTGGTAATAAAGGCTGTTGCAACAATGCTATGTGATGAATGAGGCCTGCGAGCTAAAAAGTGACCTAATGGATATGGAGTCAACGAGCACACACGATATCGACTCTTAACCAAATGTATACCAATATGAGAATATGCTTGAGACCTGCGAGTCTCTCTGTGGAAACGTAATGCTTAAGTTATCTGTGTCTAAAACAATAAAAATGCATCAGTACAAAAAAAAAGAGGAAGGAAAGAAAGGGGAGAGAAAGAAGGTGAAAAAAAACAAACAAACAAAAAAAAAAAACACCTCTATGTGAATGCAACACCTGGTATTGCACTCAATTTGTGTGTTTATTGGAGGGAACAACAGCCCAATATTGATAACAATGGCTTATAAACATTGTTGGACTGTTCACAAATACTCTCCTGTATACTCAATTGTGTGACAATGACCAGTATTTGTGGGTCTTGGAAACATCACTCTCCCCTATTCATATACATCTTTGTACAGTTCATTTTGCTAAATTTCGTATTGTTATTTTCTATTAAGCCCTCACTTTTATTTTGTATGGCTGAAGGTTCTAGTGCCCCTTCTGCTGTGAAATGGTATAATGTTTTTGATAGTCTACTATATGATATAATATAAAAAAGAAAACACTGCAATGTTAGTCTTATGTAAGCTGTATGCTCCAAACTGTGTTATTATACTGACGTACTGGCACAATGTTCATGACATGTAATACTATGCAAATCTCTCAATAAAAACGGATAAAAAAAAAAAAAAAGATATCCAAAGCCTTGAAAATGACAGTAAGCACTGTTCAATCACAATTGAATATTCAGGGATCTATTGATGCCAAGCCAAGGTTAGGTACACCAAGAAAGATTTCAGCCACAACTACAAGAAGAATTGTTCGGGATACAAAGAAAACCCACAGGTGGGGCGTGGCCGGCTTAGACACCGCATAGACGCAATACTGTTGGGCTCCGATACAGCGCTGCTAAAAAAAAAAGGAGAGATACACTAAAACCAAGTAAACTCACCTTTTTGAGGACTACTTAGCACCCCTCCACCAGTCAACACTATGGGGCTGATTTGCGGTAGGTGTGGAAGGCAGATCTCTGCCTCACTCAATGGACTAATTCATAAACGTATACAGCTGGAAACACTCCTAAACTAATTTAAATTAATCTTTGCACTACCTCTAATCTCTTTAACATTCAATTCTCTCTGACCATCTGTTGACCTTTGGTATCGGCATATAACACTTATGTGCATAATATTGCAGAAACTACTGAAAACTACTGTCTTGCCCGGGCAATCTCCAAACTATTTTACAAAGCTCAGTTGTTGCCTGCACTAGCTCTGCAACCTTCCTCTACAACTCCAATTTCTGCTCTGATAAATAAGATGGCACTTCCTACATTTAAATATCTTAAGCAACCCCAGTTACAACTTGCACACTAAGCTGAACCAATACAACCAGAATTGCTAAACACAGCTAGAGAAAGGAATTTCGCATCAAATTTCCTCTACTTCAAATGTATGCTACTCACAGTTTTGCCCTTTCCATTGTCAAAGAAAAACTGCTCTGATGCCCTCATAACCACACTCCTTAAGAAACCCAAATACCTTAGGCACTATTTTTTGCTCTGTTGCCACTCCTGACTTTGTGAAGAGTGCCACAACCAGGTCTTTTCAACACCTCTATCTCAAAGGTAGACAACCTTTGGCACCCTAGATGTGAATTACCCATGATGCTTTGCCAGCATTATTTTTATATTATGCTTTTAGAGCATGATGGGAGATGTAATCCACAAAATCTGGACTGCCGAAGGATGCCTACCTTTGGGATAGGAGACATGTTGGCAGGTGTAGAAGATACCTGGTTGCAGCAATCTTATCAAAGTCAGGAGTGGCAACAGAGCAACAAATAGTTCTCAAGGTATTCGGGTATTTGCCCTAGTCCCAGTTCCACTGAAATATGTAATCTCTCTCTCTGGTGTATTTACTGCATCCTTCAACATATCTGGATAAAAAAATAAAAATAAAAAAAAATAAAATAAAAGTCTAACCACAATCTAAACTCCCTATCCAACTACCTCCCCATCTCCTATTTGTCTTCAAGATCTGAGAGTTGTGTACACAAACCAATTTCACCAATTTCCTAAAATCTAACTCTCTGCTTGACCCACTCCAGACTGTATTCTGCACTCACTGTCAAAACAGCCATGATCAATGACCTTAAATGCACTGCCCCCTTCTAATTCTCCTTGACCTCTCTGCTGATCATCAACTTCATCTCATCCTTTACAACCTTGATCTACAAGACTATGCTCTTTTCTTGGTTCTCCTTCTACTCCTCCCAGCATATCAGTGTCTCCTTTTTTTGTTTTCCCTACCTATGGAAGCCCATTCAGGTGGTGTTCGGTTCTTGCTCCTGTATTGTTCTCAATCTATAATGCGTACTCTGGTAAACTAATCTGTTACTTAGGTTTACAATATCACTTATATACCAATAAAAATGCAAATCTATCTAATCCCTCTATAACGGTGTCTCCAACTGTCTCTCTGCTATTGATAAGTAGATGGTAAAACATCTTTAAACTCAAGCTCTCCAAAACAAAACTTCTCATCTTTCCTCCTTCGAACACTACTCCCATGTCCATCTTGCTGCCTTGGTCTTTGATTCCAACCTTCCATAGCCAATCAACTGCCAAATCCTGTCAACTCCATCTGAAAAACATAGCTTTCATCTGCCCCTACCAAAAACTTGATGCAGCTAAGGTGCTTCTCCATGATGCGGTCAGGGGCGGACTGACCGGTCGGGCACTTCGGACACGGTCCGAGGGCCCGGCCGGGAGGGGGGCCCGCCGCCAGGGCCGCCTTCAGGGGGCCCGGCGGCAGGGCTGGATTGGGGGGGACTGCAGGTGCCACCGGGTGGCCGGTCCGGTGGCACACTGTGAGGGGGCCGGCCGTTTCATGCTAGAGCCGCCGGACCGGGTGGCAGCCTTGCCGGTCCGGCGGCATTCCGCTCACTAACACTGAAGGAGGAGGAGGAGGAGGAGCATGTGTCTGTCATGCTCCCTGCGGTTCCCACAATTCCCAGCACAGGATGTGGGAACCGCAAAGGAGCATGACAGACACATGCTCCTCCTCCTCCTTCTTCTTCAGTGTTATTGAGAGGAATGCCGCCGGACCGGCGAGGCTGCCACCCGGTCCGGCGGCTCTAAAATGAAACGGCCGGCCCCCTCTGACTAGTAAGAGGGGGGAGAGATGGGGAGGGGGGAGAAAGAGAGGGGAGAGATGGGGAGGGGGGAGAAAGAGAGGGGAGAGATGGGGAGGGGGGAGAAAGAGAGGGGACATAGAGATGGGAAAGGGGGAGAAAGGGGGGGCAATAAAGAGATGGGGAGAAAGAGAGGGAAGAATGAGACACAGGGGGAGACAGAGACAGAGAGGGAAGAATGAGACACAGGGGGAGACAGAGACAGAGAGGGAAGAATGAGACACGGGGAGAAAGAGGGGGAATAGAGAGATGGGGAGGGGGGAGAAAGAGAGGGAAGAATGCCCCCCCTCCCCTGTCCGCAGGCACCGTGCGGGCAGGGGAGGAAGAGAGGACCTGGGAGCTCACCCTCCAGCTCCTCTGGGTCCTTCTTGCGCGAGCACAGAGCGTTGCCGCGGTTACCATGGCAACGTTACTGCTCTTGCGAGAGTCAACTCTAGCCCTGGAGCTACGGGCTAGAGTTCACTCTCAACACTGTAACCCCCATTGATTCCTGGTGGTCGCAGTGGTGAGAGTGAACTCTAGCCCCATAAACACACTGCCCCCACACACACACCATACACATTCACACACTGCCCCATACACACCATACACATTTACACACATTGCCTCACACACACACATACACTGCCCACCCATATACACACAGACCCCCATACACAGCCCCCCATACTAACATTGCCACACACATACACTGCCCACACACCCTACACATTCACACACTACACCCCCACACACACAGTGAACCTTTCACATACATTGCACCACTGCTCCTATTCCCTACTACAGCCTCATATCCCAGCAGACCCCAGGTAAGTTGTCAAACTGTTCTTAAACGGTTTGACTACTTACTCTGGAGCAGTAGTGGTTATTGTGCATGGATTATTTCTTTAAATAATCTACAAGTGCCCCAGTAGCCAGCCAGTTAGCCAGCCCACAGGCCAGTAGCCAGCCCACAGGCCTACAGCAAGCCACAGGCTTACAGCCAGCAAGCCGCAGCCTGCCAGCCGCAGTCAGCAAGCCCACAGCCTGCCGGCAGTAGCCAGCAAGCCCACAGCCTGCCAGCCGCAGCCAGCAAGCCCACAGCCTGCCAGCCGCAGCCAGCAAGCCCACAGCCTGCCAGCCGCAGCCAGCAAGCCCACAGACTGCCAGCCAGCAACAGTAATTAAGGTAAGAGGAGCCAACTTGGCTTAGGTATCAGCGAGCTATGTTGTGTTGCTATATTGTGAATAGGAAGAGAGCTGGAGAGACCACCCTCCAGGCCCCATTAGACTCTAGCCTCTGCTAGAAATCCCCTCCATGGCCCATTAGCCCTCAATTGTAGTTTCTACTGGGGCCTGGAGGCTACTGTTTCCAGCAGGAGATATCTAATGGACGCTGAGATGGCCTCTGTTAGAAAGACCCCCTTCCAAGCCTTTTAGACTCCATTGTAGTCTCTAATGGGGCTTGGAGGGGATTCTTTCTAACACACTCTCTAAAGGACACTGAGATAGCCTCCGCTAGAAAGACCGCCCTCCATGGCCCATTAGCCCTCAATTGTAGTCTCTACTGGGACCTCGAAGGGCTTATTGCCCTTTTGTTCCTTGTGTCTAAAGATTGTGTAGGGTGTGGCTGGAGGCGGTGCATGGAGGCGGGACAAGGGTGGCGCTTGCTGCAGAGTATGGGTGGGGCCTGTAAGGGGGCCCTTGATTTATTTTGCCCGAGGGCCCTGAGGTTTCTCAGTCCGCCCCTGCTACAGTCAGATCTATATCTAGGCTATGCAGAACTGCCCCTGTCCTCTCACATGTGAGGACAAGATTTATTATTATTTTAGTTCTGTATATGCTCTATGATTAGCAACTTATTGCTTTGAACTAGCAGAGCAGCCACATTCAGGGTACAGAGACTGTAATTAGGAGCTATTTTTTTTTTAGTTAACCCATTCCAGTCTCTTCTCTATCAAAATGCTCAAAGCACCTGCCTTGCAAAGACTGATCATTGAGCTGCATTGGGAAGCATGTGACTGAACAGTCATATAAAGTCTGGGCGGGGTTAGAAGAGGAGGGCTTGCAAAGGCAGCAGACAAGCAGAGTATATCTACTAAACAGTGATATTTATTTTGTATTTGGGCAATGGAGTGTCCCTTTAAGTTTGAAAATGTCTTTAAATTCTCACTTAAACTTTAGTGAATTACCTTGCCAGTCTACATTTCTATTAAGTAAATTAACAATAAAAAAATAAAAAAAACCACACACCCACAGCGCCCCTGAAAACACACTTCAAGAAGTCCTATCAATGAAATAGCTTTCCCTCCCTACACCTCACTAACACAGCTTGGTTCCTTTCCTGCAACGGTGTCATCTAAAAAACAAAGACATTATTGTAGACTCTCTGGCAACCTATTTTTCACCTATATCTTGCCTCTTGTGTCATTTTACCCCACTTCCCATAAAAAGTAGGCATGTTTCAGCACCGTTTGTTCCTGCATTTCCAACTTGTCTCGTTGCAATTATGTGTTAGTCTACCTATTGTACAGCCCTCTGGAATCGTTGGAGCTTGATAGATAACTGCCAGGCCCATTTATTATGGAATTTACAGAGCTTATAACAATGATTTTCAGGGAAGATGAGGAGTCAATTTGCAGGATAAAAAGTATGGGGACTTCATTTAAATTGTATTTTTTCACACCTCACAAATACAAAATTGTTCAATACAAAGATAAACATTAAAAATCCAGGGAAGTCAGAGAGGTTCCATTGAACAGGGCTGTGGTGATGCATTCTTCATTATTTATTCAGTGTGTGGCAGTAACATAGGATGTGCTAAAGAATCTTTGACAATGAAATGTGTTTTTAATCTTTATTAAAAGTATTCATAGGCTTACCCAGTCCATATCATGAAGTCGGCTTTTTGCTCAGAGTCTTTTATGTTCTGAATTGCTGATAAGATGAGTTGATAAGGAGAATCACAAAGGAAATCTCCAAAAATTCCTGGATTTGATGCATTTGCACCTTTAGATGATAAGCATACTTTGGTATGATCACCAGTGATGTGATATGAAAAGTCTAAATGTAAGTCGGTAACGTGCCAAAACTTTCCTGTACAATACAAAAAAAACTATTACTTTAGAAACATTTTCCAAGCAAACAACAACAACTGCAAACTCAATAAATTATATTTCTGGCATTTGGATGGTACAATATTTAAAACAGATATGAACCATTAACACAGGAGGTATAGACTGTAAGATATACTGCACAATGAATGCGCTATGTTGTAAGCATCAAGGCAGCTAAAGGCATGCCCCTATGCTTTAACTACAGACACTGAGGAAGAAAATTTAAAAATAAAAAAATAAAGGCTTGTTTGAGCAGGACTTTGTGATGTTCATTTTATCTGGTTTTTAATTTTTTATTTTTTTTTAATTTTCCTTTTTCGAAAGGAGGCTGTAACCAAACAATACTGCTGCCCATTAAATCATGTGGTCCTGTCTCCTAAAGCTAAAAAAAAAAAGTTCTTGCAAAATATATACTAGCTACTCACTCTAAAAAGATACTGAAACACATGTTGGGAATTTCCATTTTTCTATCACTCTGGTTTCACTGTCACAATGGTATGTTAGTTTAGGTTCCATTCCTCCAGGTTGCTAGTTGAGGATATTTGGGTTTAGGGGCAAATTGTTTTATTGTTGAAAGGATAGGCAGGACCTGGCCTAGTCTTAAAGATAGTTAAGTAGGCTGTTGGTGATGCATAGCTAAGGTATCTCTAGAGTGATTAGTGGACTGTATATAGGAAACAGGAGCCCATAATATATTTAATGAGCAGTAGTACTGTCATTATGTAAAATTATCTTGTAAGTGAACAAAACACTTAAGAATGAAGTGGAGCACTATAAAAACAATATAATTATCTTGCCCATTGCAATAAAGTGACTATTTCACCAAGTATAGAAAATAAGGCGGATGGTAATGTAAATGCAACAAATCTAAATGCTTTAAAATCCACTCACATTGATTAGAGCCTATATGTGTGTCTCAATCTTATGCACACTTGTGCATTTTTGGCAGCACCACACCTTTCTTTCTGAAGTTCATCCCGGACCTCAAAAGAAAGTGTAAGATACCAAAGGGAGACCAATTGTGTAATGTGAAAAAAAAAAAATGCTGACATAGGTGAGACTACATCATAAGCTCACCTTGTTCAGAGCTCCATATATCCCTGGTTCTGATTTTGAAAAGCATAGTGTCAAATTCTGGGGTGACACTTCCCTAAACAGCAAATTGGAATCGATGTAGATAGACCATAAGAGTGATAATACAATTTTTAGGTTAGGTTTGGGGTTCATCTTAATTTTTTATTTTTTTAGGATTTTCAGGTAAAATCTCAAAAGCATTGGATCTTGATAATCTTTTTAAATTGACTTTTCTGATTAAAAACAAATGCGTAAATTTTTATGTTGTATCCCTTTTTCTTTATACTTTAGTAAAGTGTTACTCTGTTTATAATTGTATATACTGTCATTTGTTTACAGGCTCATTTTGCTATAGTAGTTCTCCTTGCTTTAGCTTAGATGGCAGTATTGCTGCTGGTAAAGTGTAGGCTACACTAATTTTGTGTACACTGGACCACAATAAAAAAAATTTAAAAAATGTTTTAGTAATCAGTGAGCTTATATCATCTCCACAAGATGGATCCTTAACAGTACTCTGTTTATTGAATAATATGCAACATGGTACAAAAAAAAACAAAAACTTTGAGTCAGACTTTTACAACTCCTGCTACACTTCAGACTTTGTTGCTCCTGCTACATCAATAAAAAGTATAATATGTATATATTGTTTAGAGACATGCCAAAGTGATAACAGTTAGCAATATAATTGAACCTTACTTGACCAATTTTTTGAGATTGCCTATTTTGTCCTTAAAGGGACACTCCAGGAAACAAAACAACATCATCTAAATGAAGTTGTTATGGTGGAGGCACTCTTACCTCAAGGGGTTAAGCCGTTTCAACTAGTTTAACCACTATGTAACCTCCAGCGGAGATGTCAACTCTTCTCTGGCAGCATTTGGCTTCAGAATTTTCAGGATAAGGAAGTACTGAGTGAAACCAAGCAGAAGCACCGCAGAGTGGCTGAGAGCAGTTAGTGGACACGCTCAGCCAATCAGTGACTACCCATTTACTAAATTGGCTTGGAAAGCTGCTCCCCTGAGGGGGAGTGGGCATCACCACTGGAGGCTACTAACGGATTAAACCTTTGGAGAATGGTTTAACTCATTCAGGTAATAGGGCCTACAGGGGACTCCTAACACCATAACAACTTGATTTAGATGAAGTTGTTTTGGTGCCTGGAGTGTCCCTTTAACCCCTTAAGGACCAAACCTCTGGAATAAAATGGAATCATGACATGTCACACATGTCATGTGTCCTTAAGGGGTTAAAATATTGGTTTAATACGTTTGGATTTCCTGACAATGCTCACCTTAGGGAATAACCCTGTGTGAGTTTCATGCACATAAAAATGAGCTCCCAGGCCAAAACTGCCATCCCCTACCTGATGAATAATAGTTTATACTGGATTTATCTTATATTGTACATTAGAGAATATGTATTACTGTTTGCAAAGGTTTTTAAAGACTGGTTTAACCCCTTCCAGATGAAAGGCATTCAGTGCCATCCTACAAAAGGGGAGCTTTGACAACAAAGGGAAGAAACATAGAATGTGATGGCAGATAAGAACCATTCGGCCCAAGCATAGCACAACCGAACGATCAGGCCTTTGAACAACAACCTATCAAACCCAAGAAACTTTTAGAAAATCATAAATAGCATACAAACCCCCACAATCCACTCCCAACCCTCCACTGTCAAAATGGACAACCAGACACTGCAACACCCCCTAGATGTAGCAAATGTGTTTAATAATTATTTGATTGGATGTGCTACCACCCTTGTTGCCAAGATAACAAATGACACTCATTTTCAGACCACAAATAAAGATCAGGCCCCGCCAAATCTTCAAAATCCTCATATAGAGAAATTCAGTTTTAGACCTGTGGCTGTTAGTGTCATTAATAAACATTTTAATAATTAAAAAAAAATGAAAAACCAGTGTGGACCAGATCAAATCCCAGCAATGTTGCTGAAGCTTAGCAATTGCTAAACCAGTCACTACCCTTATCAATGAATCCCTGGTGTCAGGATACATACCCAAACTTTAGAAGACTGCAAAAGTAGAACCTATCCATAAAAGTGGTGACAATACTTTGGTATCTAATTATCGCTCAATATCATGGCTCCCAGTATTTTCGAAAATCTTGGAAAAATGCGTCCACACACAACTATGTGAATATTATCAACAATCAAATTATCTGACCCCTGATCAATCAGGATTTCATCCAAATCACTCAACTTCAACTGCCCTCTTAAAAGTTTGCAATGACATCCAAATTGGCATGTAACAAGGAGACTTAACTGGAGCTATTTTACTTGATTTTGCCAAGGCCTTTGACACAGTAGGCATAGGCAACCTTCGGCACTCCAGATATTTTGGACTACACCTCCCATGATGCTTTGCCAGCATTATGGGTGTAAGAGCATTATGGTGGATGTAGTCCACAACATCTGGAGTGCCGAAGGTTGCCTATCCCTGCACTAGACCATGGCATTCATTTGCAAAAATTTTCAGACAGATTGCAATATGTGGCCATTTCTGATAGTGCCTTCCTCCCTCTTCCAGTCACGTGTGGTGTTCCCCAAGGCTCCATACTCTGCCCTCTGCTATTCACATTATTTATAAATGATCTGCCCAATGTCTGCAAATCCTCAACTGTACACATGTATGCCAACGACACTAATCTACACTTCTATGCTAGTAAACCCAATTTAACGCAGCTTGAGGTTGTGCTCCAAACCCAATTCACAGAGATAGAAAAAAATATCAAAAAAAACCACGACGTTTCGACCCTCCTGTAAGAAAATATTTAAAAAAAATTTTAACTTTTTGATTGAAGACCTAGTATGCTCCCTCTCCTTATTTGTTATATATATATATATATATATATATATATATATATATATATATATATATATATATATATATATATATATATACACACACACACACACACACACACACACATACATACATACATACATATACATATACACACACACTACGCAGAATGCACCTAGGCACTTAAGTATTTTGCTTTCAGCAATTTCACAGGAAGGAGGAGTGCCTTGCTATTTGATTTGGATATATATATCTATTTGTGCTCAGAATTTATAATACGTAATGGAATGTAGAAGGAGAAGCAAAGTTGGTTGAGGTGTGCCGAAACCAATGTATGAGTAGGCCTGTAATAAAAAGAGGATTTGAAAAAAACACACTTTATGCAAGTTTATACAGCGTGGATACTGAAAGCTTGAACGGAGCTTTCTCTCTGCTTGAGGCAAGTACGTAACTGAATTGAGGATTACCTGTGACCTTGTCACTTTGTAATGTAGACTGGGGTATAAGAGCTTGAAGCTGCTGATGCAGCGCCAATGCGAAAAAGAGTGACCAGAGAAGGAAGCCATGTTGTAGCTCAACCTTAATGGTAGGGATTTGTCGTGAAAATAATGAATTTAGTCTGATAGTGAGTGGAGTGTCAGGGTATGAGGTTTAAGAAAGGTGCATGGTTAGGACACCTTGTGAGGACCTGGTAAAGGAAGAGATTTCTGGAATAGTGAAACTTTAAGGTGTAGGTTAGAGGAAGAGGCAAAAATTACCATAGTTTTACTGTAAGTCTTGTTTCAAGTAAAGCTCTGCTTGTTAAATAGTTACAATTCCCTGAAGTGATAGAGTAGTTGGGTGAGACTGCGTGGACCGTGAGTACCTGTGCGTTGTGTAATTGTGTGCTTAGTCCAAGATTAGCTTGTGGCTGTGTTTTGGACACCAGGAATGTAAATGCAGACTAGAACTGAGAGGTTGCTGCCAGCCAAATCAGCCTGCGAATCAGCCTCATAATGGTTAGCGAGGATGACTGCCCTTTGTTAAGGATATCGCAAACTGCAGAGTTGTCAGAGCAGCATTTAACTGCCTTGCTGGTCCAAAGATGACCCCATGTGTAGGTGGCTGCCATGATGGGGTAGATCTCAAACACGTGGAAGTCTCTCTAAAGACCGGCAAGGCATCCGTCTCTGTGGGCCAGACATCCCTAAACCAGTGGTTGCCGAAAAATGGCTGTGAACCCTGTGTGTGCTGCTGCGTCTGTGTGAATTGAAGGTGAGTGCTCTGAAAGTGGGGGAATGAACGAAGAGATCCCATTCCAAATCGGCCAAAAATCTACTCCACGTGTGTAGATCTGCCTTGGCTGGATCATCCAGAATGATTAGGCAGGAGTCGGGCACCTCGTGGAGCTAATTAAGTAGCCTAGAGACAAAAGACCCACCCTGCGGAATGATATGCATTGCAAAGTTGAGGGACCACAATAAGGACTGAAGTTCCCTGCTAGTGCACGCAACACTCCGCAGGAACAGAACAATTCCGTTCCTAATGTGGGGCAGTTCGTCTGGTGGTAGGCTGGCTTGGAAGGTAGTGGTGTCCAATACTATGCCCAAGAAAACGAGCCTGGTAGAGGGACCGAGAGTTTGCCTGGTGACAGAGGGACCCCGAGTGTCGTGAAAAAGAGGCAGTGGTGGTGTGAACACAGTTAGGTGTTTGTGAACCTGTTTAAACAACAAAAATTATCCAGTTAGTGGATGACATGGTGTACACCTGAATATATTTAGGAGCAGCCAGCAGAGGGCTTCTGCAAAGATGACTAATAACTTAGGGCTGCTCCTAGAGCAAAACATTAGCCGGGTAGCGAAAAATACTTATACCTCCATTTAACACTGTGCAAGTACCATAATGAAGGGTGAATAGGTAGCAGTTTAAAGGCGTTGGATATGGCTGTCTTGCTCAACCAAGCCTTACTACCTGCTGAAATTATAGCTTGCATGGCATCGTCGATTTGCGTAGTGCATTGAGAACGCCTCAGCGGGAATGAGGGAGTTGATGCTGGGAATGGAGGAAGAGTGTGGTGCTGAAGAGGTCTATGATCAAACGTATTACGTTGTTGGAGTATTGTGAATGTTTACCATGATGGGATTGGTACGCCAAGATGAGAAAAGGTGAAGACGGGAAAGGACCGATCGTAAAACCAGCGTATGATTGCTGTGGACAGAAGGTGGTCCAGCGTAAGTGGGTCAATGGATGCAGATAATAGGTTAGGGCATACGAGTACCTGTGGGGATGGCGATAAGGCCCGTGTGAAACCCCTGTGAGAAACCGGTCACCAGAAAATCTACCAGATGCCTAGCTGAGTGTGCATTCAGATGGAGCAGATGTGCAATGCCCTGCATGCAGTGAAATAGCATACCCCCACATTAAAGTCATTGCGCACACGAGCCCTGCCCAGAAATTAAATGGGTCAGCCCAGCTTGGCCCTCTGCCTGCCTCCCTGTCTAGTGTGTGGGGTGAAGTGTCTGTAACAAAGAAGTGTCTGTAACAAAGTGGGCTAGTGAGATGTATGGAGTAGTGATAGTGGGTGGTGGAGGAGGGGGAGGGGAAATGAGGGGTAAGCCAGACTGTATGACCGAGATCGCCAGGGGAGGGCCTGCCGGGCCTAAGGAGACACCTGGTGTGGCTATAGCCGATTCCACTTTCGCCAGCCTGTTGTTGATCATTTGGAGGTTGGCCAGGATAGCGACCAGGGTCTCCTGAGTGGAATCTGAAGAGTAAGCTGGCGGCCCTTGCGAACTAGAGCTAGTTCTCTAGCCTGATGGGGCTTGTCTCTTAGAATGGTGTAATTGATCGTATGTAGATACTTAACCTTGGGTATTAGACCTATTTCTTTGGGCAATGCGCAGGAAAATTTCAATAAATTCTTGCTTCTGCAGGGATCGGGTCCGGTGAAGATATTCTAAGGGTAATATAGATGCTAGTGGGCCTGAGGCGTGCCACTGGTATGCCAAGTGTAAAAATGTCGAACGTATGGGTATAGTGTAATAATGAAACTGTAACGTAAGAACCAGTGTACGATGAGGGACCTGAACGTTGGTCCGTAAGTAGAGACAATCCCCCTGGGTTCCCACGATTGTGAAATTTAAATGATACGAAGGCAAAGTGAGGTTTTAAGGAGAAACGTAATCATAGTGAGTAAGATTTAACAATACCGGATACTGAAATGCAGGGAACCAGGTAGTCTGTTGGTGGTTGATGCCTTATAACTTGGCAAAACTGCGGTAATGACACAGGTTTGAGTGAAGAAATGTAGAAACAATAGACAAGAAATGTACAGTTAAATAAGTAGTAACAAGGTGGTGTAAGTTTGTGTGATTGATGTTTAAATCGTAGTGAGGAATCTCAGACCTGGCCCGTTTGAAGTTTAGAACCCACTTTGGGAGGTGGGGACGCTGAATGAGGCCTCAAGGGGGAAAAACAGAACTGATAAACCTACTTACCTGATACAGTAATACAGGATACTAGGATACCACTTCTTGAAGTCTGTTTGGAGGAAAGTAGTAGAACCTAAAAACATATGTATTCTAAGTATAAGGAACCAGTATACAAGGTCTTTTAAAGGACTACTATAGTGCCAGGAAAACACTTGTTTTCCTGGCACTATAGTGCCCTGAGGGTGCCCCCACCCTCAGGGACCCCCTCCCGCTGGGCTCTGGGGAGAGGAAGGGGTTAAACTTACCCCTTTCTCCAGCGCCGGGCAGGGAGCTCTCCTCCTCCTCTTCAGCTGAATGCGTGGCAGGACCCGCGCGCGTATTCAGCCAGTCCATAGGAAAGCATTCACAATGCTTTCCTATGGACGCTGGCGTCTTCTCACTGTGAAAATCACAGTGAGAAGCATGCAAGCGCCTCTAGCAGCTGTCAAGAGACAGCCACTGGAGGCTGGATTAGCCCTATTATAAACATATCAGTTTCCCTATGCTATGTTTATAAAAAAAAAAAAAGGGTTAACCGTAGCTGGACCTGGCACCCAGACCACTTCATTAAGCTGAAGTGGTCTGGGTGCCTGTAGTGGTCCTTTAAGGAACAGACGTTTTAAAATCATGCTAATGGTCTGTAATGAGCCTGGTGAAAAAAGGACCGTAAGAGTTTAACCTATGAGCGGAGCGACCTTAGTTGCATAGAAGACTAATACCTTAGGGAAAGGGGAGAGACTGTACAGTAGACCAAGTCCCAGCGGGGTTAAATAATGGTGCCTGAAGGTGTATTTTTTATCGTAACTTATAAAAAGTGATTGTGGCCAAACTGTGCCTTTAAGAAGATTACCCTGTGAAAAATAGGTGTCCCATAATTATATGACCATAGACGGGAATTAGTGAAACATAGAAATTATTATTTAACCAGTGATGACTTTAAGAGACATATAATAAAACACATAAATTCATATAGGATAAGATAATGTGAGTGCTTTCGTTTAAGTGAATGGCATAACTAGGTACATTTACCAGTAGATTGCGAATTTAAACACTGAAGCCTCCTGCGTTCGGCTAAACGAACGAACGAGAGGACTGTAAAGAGAAAAGAACTCCTGCGGTCGGTTAAATTATGCATACAAAAGACTAAATGAAATTCAGTTGTATATGCAGTCAGCTGAACGAACGAACGGGTGAAATAGACGAACGTAAGTCTGTTTAGTGCGGTCGGTAGTTAGATTATATGAAAATACAAATGAAAGGAGTGTGTACTCTGCGGTCGGCTGTTAGCCGCATGAATACAGAAGTTCACGAACAGAGTAAGTAATGAAGGGAGCCTATTTCCGCATTTTTAGGCCAGAACGTGGGAAATAGCTGAATGCTATTTCCCACGTTATGCTTACGTGACCGGAAGCTGTGTAGCAAGTAGCGAAGTCGGTGGACGGGCACGGAAGTCAGAGGCAGGAGCTGCTGGCGACAGACTGCTTGCTGGAGACTTTGGAGGGAACAACGGACCAGAAGTGCTGGTTGCTATGGAGAAGACAAACAGCTGCAGGACAAAGGTAAGTAGGGTGGAAGGTGTTTAAATAGGAATCATAACTCCTCCCACAAATTCAGGCAAAATGGCCTTCCAACACACACACATATACTGTGTGTCTCTTTGTGCCCCTCTGTTTCTTTGTCTCCCCATGGCACCTCTGGGTGTCTCTTTGACCAGCCCTCACCTCCTGTGCCCTTCATTTGTCCCCAATACACTGTATCCTTTTGCCCACTCCCCTCATGCCTTCTTTGCTCCCCCTCCCAACCTGTACCCTTCTTTTGTGTGTGTGTGTCCCCGCCCCCCCTGCCTGTTTTGCAGCCTCACCTCCTTCACTGTAGCATTGGCCGAACAGGCGGTCCACGGAGGAGCCTGTTTGCTGTACCCAGTTTGACACAAAACAATATTTTGCTCTCAGTCATATGTTTGTATATTGTATTTTTTGTAATATTGTATCCAATTGTAACGATACTATGTTTTGTGGACCCAGGAAATACTTGAAAACAAGAGAAATCTCAATGTATCCATCCTGGTAAAATATTTTGTAAATAAATAAATATAGCTCAATTTCGTGGTTTTGTATTGGTCTGAACTTGTACAATTGCCTCCATCCTTAATGGGTTAATGATATGTAGAGATGTCAACAGACAGGTTATGTTGGGAAAATACATCCTGTTAACATATCAATTATTTTCTAAATATAAAATAGTAGGAATAACCAGAACGTCCTTGACGTTCGCTTTTTACTCATGTAATATGAGATTATATATATATATATATTTTTTTTTTTTTTTTTTTGTAAGGTACTGAGCAGGAGGTAGTGAGAATATCTTTAAGCATATGAGAAAATATCCTGCCTAAGCAAACAGGATCTCTTGCCTAGAAGGATCACCATAACCGCCAGTCATGTTCTCAGCTGTTGCTGCCATTTCCTGTACAATATCATTTTAATAAGGTCTAAATCAGTCGGTTTACAGCATATTAAAATACATATATTTACAGAGTGCCAGGATAATGCAGTGTCACTGGTGCATTGCATAGATTACAGTTTTCTGCACATGCTTGTGTGTGAGGTACACATTTCAAATGAATATATAGTATTGTTAGTAACATTATGAACACAGATGGCAAAATTATACAAAAATAAAAGTTATGCCTTGTCTTAAAGTAGCTGCTTGCTGCAAAACAAAATGTTACATTTTGGAAATAATTTGACATATGTCAGCAAATTCTGATAAGGTCTTAACATAAGGGGTGTATTCACTAAACAAAGAAATGGAGAAATGAGAAGGGAATTGAAACATTTAGGTTAAAGTAGCCAAACAGGGAAAGTTAGCTAAAAATTGGAAGTTTGTGTTGTAAATTTGCTTAAAATTCTCCGTGTCAACTAAATTTCCTGTTTAGTGAATAAGCCTCTCATGTTTTCTGCTTGATTCAGTAAAAGGCGGAGTTCAATATCAGTCTTCATTCTGTACTAACCTGTAGCTGCTTGCTTTCGAATATCCCCCTTTGGTTCCACTGGGAGAGCACTGATGACCAATGGGGTAACAAAAAATAACCAGACACAAAGGAGTTCCATCTCTCAGCTCTAGCCGTTGGAAAGAGCTCCCTGACGCCTGACCTTAGTAACTCTGTTCTATATAAACCGCAGGAGGAACGAACTTCCTTGTTTACAAAACTCCGTCTAGCACGTAGCTTCTCAAATTACAGCACAGGTCTGCACCACACTCAGAGCCAGAGTTACTGAGCACATCTTCCACACATTTCCACATTAAATTAAAATGCAGAGCTTGGGGAAAAATGATCAGAGGATGCACAACTGTGAAGCATGTATAAGGGAATATAGTGCCATGTTGTGGTTTTTCACATATCATAAACCAAATCTGGTGGTTTATTATGTCTCTAGAGACTCTCAATAGGTATTTCATTTACACTGGTTACAAAATATTCACTTGCTACCAGGGAGAAATGCAATGCTTTTGGTTGGCTCAAATGCTTAATGTTGAATGGAAGTAGGAGATTAGTTTTAAAAATGGTCACACACAACACAGCCATTGGATGCCAGACATGCTGGCAGCATCTCTGTGCTTCTGGAGGCTTCAGGACTAGCAGGGGCGTACCTAGAGCAATTGTCACCTTGGGTGAATTCATTATTTGGCAAAACTCCCGCAATTTTTTTTAAAATTTTTATTTTTTAATGGTTTCAAGAATTTTATTGCACAGATTTGTAAGTTGTATGTTAGAAAAAGGCAACCGTTAGAGACTACATTAGAGTCTGTGCACTGGAGGGGTCTCTCTAACACTCTGACCCCCATTTGCAAAATACCCAGCCCGAGTTGGCTTTTCTCACCTTAAAGTGGCACGGTCACGCCGAACTTACCTTTTTTCCTATTGTTTCCTCTTCTCTTCCTCTCTCAGAATCTGTTCTTCTTTTCTTCCTTTCTGATTAGTTTTCTGTAAAACATAAGACAAAGAGGTGACTACTTTGTCTTATGTATTTTTTCTATGCTTGACCTTCTTTGAGCGAAGGAGGAGCTTAAGTCCGCTCCATTTCCCACAATACTCACCTCTCATGCCTGTTCTTGTGATGCCTCCTTTCACTATTCCTAAACGTCCTGTCATTAAAACAGGGCACCTGCAAATTCACCAAATTTACGTCCCTACAGTTTGTCGAATAGTGTTAGGACGAAATTCGTGCATTTTATTTGGTTCATGATTTCATTCCAATTAATTAAATTTGATCCATACTGTGACTGCATCTTTAGTTTAGTAGATAGCCCCCTATTCCGACAGTATTAGGGAACTATCTACTAAAACGCTTAAAGACCAAAATTGGTCTTTCAGCCAACTTTACTAATACCAAATAAAAATTACTTACTATTAATAAATAGGGGAGTTTAAATTCTCCCTAATTCCCCATGAGCGACAGGTGACAAAACGCGGGGAACCTACTGGCTCCCATCTGGCCTTGGCCCTCACCCCATGAGCGGTCAACGTGGGACTTGGGTGACAAAAAGGTGGGTGGGACTACGGAACTACTGACTCTGTCCCACCCATGAGCGTTATGTGGGGGACTTTAAGTGACAAAGGGGGGGACCTACTGGCTCCCCCCACCCAGCCACCACCCATGAGCGGTGGTTAATCTCCCTTATGCTGATATGGGGGGTCATGTTGCCAGCTAGCAGACTGCTGTGGCTGGTTGGCTGGCAAGCTGGCTGTGGCTGGCAGACTGGTGTGCCTGGCAGGGCTCTTTTTTCTCCCAGCCTCTTTGTGCATCTGTTTCTTCCCCCAATCACTCTGTGTGTCTCCCCCTCAGCACTTCTGTGTGCCTCTTTGTTGCTCCCAGTCCCTTTGTGTGTCTCTTTCTTCCCCCAGCCCCTTTATGTGTCTATTTTCCCCTTCCCAAGCCCCTCTGTGTATCTTTGTCACCTAGCTCTTCTGTTTGTCTTTGTCCCCACTCAGCCCTCCTGTGTGTCTCTTTGTGCACCTCTCTGTCTCCCCCGCCCTTCTGTGTCTTTGTCTCCCCTCTGTGTGTCTCTTTGACCAGCCCTCACCTCCTGTGCCCTTCATTTGTCCCCACTCCACTCATGTGTCCTTTTGCCCACTCCCCTCATGTCTTCTTTGCTCCCCCTCCCAACCTGTACCCTTCTTTTGTCTTACCCACTCCCTCCCCCTGTTTTGCAGCCTCACCTCCTTCCTTGCAGCATTGGCCAAACAGGCAGTCCACGGAGGAGCCTCTGTTTCCTGTACCCAGTTTGACACAAAACAATATTTTGCTCTCAGTCAGCACTTCCTGCCAAACCTGGTAGAGGATGCAGAAGCTCCTCTACTGTGGTCTGCCTGCTCAGTCATGCTATAGCAAGTGACTGGCAGGAGGGAAGCCCTGTGCACTCCACTCCTGCCGGTCACACTGAGATTGCATCCCAGTGCATCTCAGTCCACCACTGAATGTAACCCCCTAATGAGTGGCACACGTGACAGACTGGCTCTCCCTCCTCATTGTTAGTATGCTACTGAGGAAGCTATGCTAGCTATGGATCTACCATTTGGCCATCCTTGGACAGTTGTGTTTGTGAGCAGTGTTTGTGCATGTGATGGTAAGCATGTCTTTGTATAAAGTATGTTTGCCTATATAGTGGTGTATTTGTATGTACTTTTACCGTTGAAATGCAGTGATGTACTTGTGTTTCGTGAATGCATTTGAATGTAGGCATGTGTGTTTGTATGTAGTATGTTTAGAGTTGGTGTTTGTATCTAATTTTAGCATTTTAATACAGGTTTGTGGTTGTATGTAATGTTTGTATATGCATGCATTTGTGTTTTGATGTAGTGTCTTTTAAATGTGGATGTACATTTGTGTTTAGTATTGGTGTTTAAGTGAAGGGGTGTGTTTGTATATAATTTTGGATTTTGAATTCAGGGGTGTGTTTGCAGGGAATGTGTCTGCATATTGTGTTTGATTGCTGGGATGTATTCACATACATACTAGCACAGATATTCATATACATTGACAGCAGATACACACATATAAACACACTGACACATGCAAACACTTTAATACATACACATAGACACAAGCACACTGGCATACACACATACGGACACATCCACATACACATATATACACACACAAACACAAGTACACATATACAGAGGTACACATACATGGGTGTATTCATTTGCAGCGTTGGAATTGTAATGCCTGGAAGTATGCATAATTACACAAACACTCTGATACACACAAGACACACAGGTACACATGCAGTGGTACATTTGTGTGCAGTGCTGTTGTTGGAATGCAGGGATGTATTTGTATGCAGTGTTAGCTTTGGAATGCAGGGATGTATTTGTATGCAGTGTTAGCGTTGGAATGCAGGGATGTATTTGTGTGCAGTGTTAGCATTGGAATGCAGGGGTGTATTTGTGTCCAGTATTAACAGTGGAATGTGTTTTCGCACATATTGACAGATCTGGACAAAAATTATCACAAACACCAACATGTATTAACATTTCTAAGAGATGTACCCCTGCTTGAATTTGTGAATCCTGATTATTGTGATTAGGTACACTAGTTCCATCTAGTGGACACACATCTAACGATAACTGCAATAGAAACAATTACTAAATTATTTTAATTTACTTTCCATGACTAAAAAGTAAATAGATTTACCGGTACTATAAATTAGTCATGAAAAGTACAATATTTATTAATAGTTTAAAATGTTTCCTTTATTGAATATTCTCAAAATGTTATGCATGTAAAATAGATTAAAAATTCTGATTATAAATGTCAAAAAACAAATTCCAGAATCGCTATCTATCAGGTAAGTAGTAAAGTCTCTATGAAGTGAATAGGCTGACTTTGAAATGATGGTCCATAAGTCCTGATTCTTTATAGTCCAACATACCGTGGGCATCCCTCACTTTAATTTCAATTTACAGATGGCATACTGAAAGAGTGGTAGCATAGTTATGTCAGTCCTATTTGAGCTCACATGTCTAACAGTATATTTTAAAGAGGAGGAGCACATGTACATACTTGGCCAATAATCACATGTGCAGTAAATCCTTCCATGAATGCATCGAGCTGTATTTTATTAACCGGATTTTAAAAAATATTTCAGTAATACATGTATACTTCCTCTACAGAAGATGAATAATTTAATAATAAAATGTCCTAGACAAATCCCTTAAATATTGTATATCCACCACTTTTTCATGTTGCCATACAAAATTTCCAAGTAAGCACATACAATATTTACATACTCTGTTTATTCATTTGGGGCTCAGTTGATGTAGTGCAGCAGTAATTGTACCTGTTGTATATATTTCTGCCAACCTCAAGTAGGGAGGGAGGAGAGGAAGGGGGCTGAGGGGGGGAGAAGAAGAAGGGATGACTGTACTTCTCCAACTTGGTATACAAGTAGATGTCTTGGATAGGCCAAGACATCTACTTGTAGGCCACTTCACGGTCTCTATATTTTTATAGTTTTTGATATATTGAACAAATTTGAATAAATGCTAATAAAAGATATCCAAACTATGTTAATCAGAAAGTTCTATAACAAATGTATGGTATGTAAATCTCAACTGCATCATTTGGCAGTTTCCCATGGTGAACAGGTGGTGTGTTTGGCCCTACATTTGAGGTTCAGTTTGAAATCCTAAAAATTATATCTTTATTAAATACCCAGATTACGATTTTGTGCCCACTAAAACTGCATACATCTCTACTTCACAAATCTCACATCACCCTGTGATTACCAATTCACAAATCAGACAAATAACACAGAGTATGGGTGATTTGCTTGAACAATAGGTATAGTGTAAGAGAACATAAAGCATTTAAGGATCCATCTTTCATCTGCTCAATTGTTCTATAACTTAGACAGGGTGCAATATAATTTTGGATGTTAATACACAGTGATTTTACTTTAAAAAGTGATTTGTGTTTAACTGAAAACAAGAATCCAAAGTTTAGGCCAAAATATAGAAAATTAAATTAGAGGTATTGTGACCTATTTTGATCAGGGTTTCTGCCTGAACTGGAGGCCTGCAGACTCAATGTTCTCTAGGCCTGGACCACTGGAATATGTATTTCGGTGATTACAGTAGCTCAGAATGGCCAGGCTGCCAGAGAACTACGAGTATATAAAGATGTTTACAAGTGGCTGCAAGCTGAGGTGAGAAATTGGTGTCAGTGAAAACCATGAGAATACTTAGTGAATGGTCCTCCATGTAGGAAAAGCGACACAGATTTGTGTGTGTTTCATGTGTAGGCAAAAAAAAAAAAAACAGTACCAAAGACAATGACTGCTTAGAGTTGTAGCCAGAAAGATGAGGCAAAACATTTTAATATATGTAATAAAATATTTTACATAACATTTTTTATTACAGTGGGGGAAAACACTGTAAATGTGGAAAAACGAATGGTGCTTAAACTGTTATGGCATCTATGTGGTCATAACAAGCTGGTCCCTAAAGACTATTGGCTGTCCTACTTGGCAAAAAAAAAATCTTCTGAACTACTATAAACTGGCCGCACTCCGTGGCATCATATGTCTTGATGTCTTGATAGATGGGATTTACATGAATGCTGGGGCCAGTATGTGAATATTCTGTATGAATACGGTGTGCAGAGCAATGATGATGTGTACAGGGTGTGAATGTAGTGTGCAAGTGACACCTGTGCAACTGCACAGTGCAAAGAGGGAGTACAAAGTCAATGATGTGTTACATATATGGATTAAAATAAACTTTGTAGGATGTAAGAGGCTAACTACTCTGCCTATTAGCAAATTCAGGACTGCTAACATGGATGTTAACATGGGTGGAACATTTCAATGGACAAGAAGAAACATGACAAGTAGTATATAGTGCCTTCCTCTGAACACAGATGGGCTGTATAAAATAAAAAAAAATCTTATTCTATTTCCTAAATGTAAATCCTATACAGTTGTACAGTAAAGGGTAAAAAAAACATAACAGTGTCTTGTAACAATACACTGAATATTGTAGGGAATAGGACATGACGTGAATACATTCTTACAGTTTGCCATCCCCGGGCCAGCCCTTGGTCATTATATGGGTAGAGGGAACTCAGTGGCATAGCTTGATAGCCACTAGCCACTATGGAGCTGAAAGGGGCTCTGACCAGGCTCCCTCAAGCCAACAGAGAGATCAAAAGATCTGTAGTCTTTGGTGAAGCCATGTACTTGTGAGGGAGTCCATGCAGGCACTAGGTTTCCCAGCCCGTGCTTGAATATCATCATATAACGCCAACTGGAAGGCCTGCAGCTGCCCTTGGAGCCCACTAGACCACCAGGGAATGTATCTGTGTTACTTCCTGCCCAGAAGGTAAGCAAGAGGGGAGAAAATGTTATTTAAAATAAAATAAAAAAACAAAAAGCAATTTTAATGCAGCCTCCCCACATACAGTTCTTCAACCCACACAAAGCTCCTATATGTTGTCACCCTGCCACAACCATGTCAATCTCACCGCCCTCTCCTCGGTAAGGGCTTTGTTGCAATTGTATGCTTTCTAGTAAGAAAGCACAGCCGCCAGATGTTCCCAGTTTTACTCTGACTTACTCAGTGCTGAACTTTGAGGGAAAGATTACCTGCATCTGCCAGGGGTGCAAATCTCATGCTCCTATTCTGGACCAGCACGGACTCCGGACCCCTCTATTGGTCCACCAGGAATCATGGCACCCCTTGCTTGAAGAAACCCAAGCAGGAAGAACAAGATGCACAGACTTTAAGCGGCAACTCTTTCCTTTTAAACTTTGCTTTTGATTTACATCAATACAGTCAAACATTGGGGGGGAAAATGCATAAAGGCATTCCACACAATCCTTTTATAAAGGAGTAACAAAACTGGAAATTGTTAAAATCAATCTGCATATTTTGTACAAAAAATAAAAAATATGGAAATTCTTGTGCCTTTCATCCCTCAGAGTATCATGGGTTTTAATTTTTTAGTGTTACTATGCAACATAGCGTTAGATTATGACAGAAACATATAGATATGATCTATCTACAGTCCATCCATCACTATATTGTACATACTCTACCTTTTCAAAAATAAAAAAATAATACACAAGAATATTGCTTTTCTGCATGGGATTTCAATAAGGTCATCTTAACTGCCTGCTCTAGTGAAGTGATCAATGCTTCGCCAAAGTTTGGATCAGCTTTATATATTAACTATTGCTCAAGTAAATTCCAGAATGAATTCTATTTATTTATAGATGCTGCATATGTCCCAATTAGAGTTCCTAAAAAGAAATTGCATCATTGGCTCAGTCTGAACAAGGATGTTGCCACCGTAGGCAAAAAAATGTCATGACATTACATATGCCCCATCCCTAAGGGATTGCTTCTACACTGGTCTTGCCGACTGGCGAGTATTAGCTCTCTTTGATGGGTCTGCCTGGGCAGCTCATTTGCCCAGACTCCAATAAAGTCACTACATGCTGCGCAAAGGCATGTGCAGTCCATTGTATTAGGGTGTGCACCAGGTAATTCTTCCCCTCTTTTTTTTTTCTAATTCTTTATTTGTAAAGATTTTTTTTTATTTTTACAGTTGTACAGTAAAGGGTAAAAAAAAAAAGCATAACAGTGTCTTGTAACAATACACTGAATATTGTAGGGAATAGTACATGACGTGAATGCATTCTTACAGTTTGCTATCGCCGGGCCAGCCTTGGGTCACTATGTGGGTAGAGGGAAATCGAAGAGCCACGGGTCCCAGATTTTGTTATGGTGTCATGTACCAGGGTGGGTAGTTTGTCCATCTTTCTAGCGTCCTCTATTTTGCATATTACTGTGTCCAGTGATGGGATTTCAGGTCTGCCACATGTTTCTGCGATTGCTCTTCTCATTGCTAGCGCAATTCTGGCTATTAGTTTGTCTTGGCACCTGCGGAGGGTGGGGGGGTTTGAGAGCAGCCACGTCCATAGGTCCAGTGATACATTAGTGTGTAATATCTCGGATGCTAATTGTGATACTTGGCGCCACAGGTAGGCTATTTGTGCGCATTCCCACCAAACAATGAGATAGGTACCCTTTCCAGCACAGGTCAGATTCTGAGATGCCCATCTATCTTAGTCGGAGTGGGGTGAGGTACCAGCGCATTAGCTTTTTGTACGCCTTTTCTTTGTGGTTCGCGCATATAGAGACTGTAGCTGTGGCTTCCCATATGGCTCCCCAATCTGAGATGTGTTTTGGGGGTCCTAGATCCCTCTACCAAGGCAACAAGACCAAGGGATCCTTTATAGAAGGATGTGATTTTGGTTTAGTATAATGTGGAAATTTGGCTTCTTTTGAATCGGGCAAGTCATGCAGGTCTGTTCAAAGGGAGTTATGTATGTGGTGCCTGCCTTTTTGTTGATGGTGTGTCCAGGAAACTGCAAATTTGGATGTATCGAAAGTGGTTAACAGGGTGCGTTGGGGAGTTCTAGGAATGAGAGAAGTGTTTGGTTTTGGAAGAATTGGTGATAGCGAAGGAGGTGGTTGTCCTTCTGGAGAAATGTTGGGGGGGGGTCATGCCTGGAATGAACTGTGCATTGCGTAGGACCAGTGTCAGTGAAGAGGGGTTGGATGTCAGAACATTTGGTTGTGATCTTGTCCCAAATTTTAATTGAGTTTAATAGTGCTGGGGTGGTAGCGGGTAGTTGTGGTCTGACTTGTTTGGGTAACCAGATGTAGAGTGAAGGGAAGTCTCTGTCAGAAATCGTGTGTTCCAAGTCCACCCAACATTTAATGCCATATGGGTTATGCAGGTGTTGTACCTGTGCTAGTTGCACTGCGTGGTAATAGTGTATGAAGTGGGGAAGGCCCAATCCTCCTGCTCTATTTGATAAATAAATTGTTGTTCTTTTAATTCTAGCCTTCTTGTTGGCCTAGTTTGAGTTTGCAAGTTTTTAAAGTCGGAGGTGGAGATTTGTATGGGTAAGGCCTGAAACAAGTAGAGGAATCTGGGAAGTAGGTTCATCGTAACCTCACCACTGGTATTTGGAGGTGTCTGTTTGCCAGCCTCCTTCCCTGTGACTATGGCCCCGTAATGAACTTTGGATTAAAGACTTTGGTTGTGCCTCTTGGACTCATAACAGGAACAATTCGAACTTTCAAAGCGGCACTTTGAACTCCCGAACTCCCGAAGCATTCGAAGTGCCATTCGACCACGTGGCGGCGGCCATCTTAAGCCGCGAGTACAATGAGCGGTGTTTGGGCGTCAAGTTCTTGGAACTCAAATCGGACACGCGATGGCGCAAACACAGCTAAACTCTTACCTTCCACGGATGTTCGGCTATTCGAACGGGTATCGAGCAATGTTCGGTAAGAATAAACTCCCGAACAAGAGACATACGCTGACTTTATTCACGAACGGCTACTTACGGTATTTTGAACGTTGTTTTGAATCCTCGAAGTAGACCGGCCGCACAGCCTGATTCTCTGGAACTGTTTTGGGCTGGGGACCATGCGTGCGGTCGGTCAAAATGTGACTTCCATAAAATTCCTGAACCCCTGAACTGATCTTGGTAATTTTGGATATGTTGGTCACCCAGATCAGGGCTATCAGGGGATGTGACAGTTGTGGAGATTTTATGTGTTTTGGGGTACTTCTGGGGTTTTATAAAAATATGTGTTTTTTCTGCCTGGAGATAATTGAGTTAATACAGTATCTGACTCAATTATCTCCCAGGCAAAGGAGAGGGATTGTATGTTTGTTATAGGAGTGTCATGCATTTAATTACTGTTCTTATTAGTCTGTGTCTTTGTGTTGGAGTCCCCAACAAGGTCCATATGGGCATACCCCTTGCATGGGGATTGTCGTATAAGGACAAGTGTGGCACTAGTAAAATGAGTTCACTTACCCTCAACACAGAGTCTTGTCTCTTGTTGTAGGTAACTGTTATACAGGCTATAATCCCTGCTCCTGGGATTGTGCTTTGGAGTGCTATAAAGGCTATAATCACTAGCTCTTATAAGAGCTTCACAGCTATACTCTCTTGGAGGAGATGCCTTTCCACTGGGAGTTAGATCCAGGAGTTTGGTCCATGGTGGGAAGGAAGAGTGAGAACCCCAGCCAAGCTACAGCGGATAGGGAGTTACAGTGCTGATGGTGTTCGGTGCGGTGCTTATGGTCCTCAGCATCAGCTATGAAGCATCGATTGATGGAAGCACCCAGTTGGGGTGCCAGGCGGTCCATCACATCATCCTTCCCATCCAGGAGATTGATAGACCTGTCCAGGTTTTGAGGTCTTGTTTTGCAGTTTGGAGCAGTGGGGTGTAGTTGAGTCGGTATGTCTGTGACAGATCTATCGGAATGCGGGTCCCTAGGTACCGTATGTCTGGATTTGTGAAGAGAATGGGTATGAGTGTTCTAGATTTGGGAGTGAGTGTGCGTCGATGTGAATCGGTAGGAATTAATTTTTTTTCCCCATGTTCAATTCGTATCCTGGGATTGCTGCGTAATCATGCAGTGCTGATAGTAGTGGTGGCATGGAGTTGGTGGGGTTAAGGATGGTCAGCAGTAACTCACCCTGTGCTATTTTTATTATTCTGTAATGTGAATTTTTAAAAAAAATGTTGAGTGGATGTGCGGTGTAGATATGTGTGTGGTGTAGGGTGGCTGAAATTGTTGTAGCTATGTGTGAAGTGTAGGTTGTGGCTTTCTGTGCATGATGCATAAGGCTGTGAGTGTCTGCGTGTGAGTACAGTATTAGTAGCAGTGTGAGAAGCTGGGAGTGATACATTTAGGCTGCTGATGGAAATTTATGTAGGCAGTAGTGGAATTTCCATTTAGTAAAAGATGAGTAGGGAGATTCAAGCTAGCTCCCCCTCAGCCCAATATAGCTGGGGACTGTCGGAGTTTAGGTGCTCTAGTGAGGGTTTAAAGGCAGCAATCAGGGTAACACTGCACTGGGGGTATAGTTGGCAGTTAGATGATTAAATAAGAGGTTAAAAGCAGTAGGGGGTCAGGACTTTAGGGGGTTAAAATGTTACATAGTTACATAGTTACATAGCTGAAAAGAGACTTGCATCCATCAAGTTCAGCCTTCCTCACAAATGTTGTTGCTGTTGATCCAAAAGAAGGCAAAAAACCTGGTCTGAAGCGCTTCCACTTTTGCCACAAACTAGGAAAAAATTCCTTCTTGACCCCAAAATAGCAGTCAGATGCCTCCTGGATCAAGCAGCTATTACCCCACTAATTAGAAATAATATCCCTGTATGTTATGTTTTTGTAAGTATTTATCCAATTTCAGTTTAAACATCTGTATGGACTCTGACAAAACCACCTCTTCAGGCAGAGAATTCCATATCCTTATTGTTCTTACTGTAAAAAACCTTTTCTTTGCCTTAGATGAAATCTCATTTCTTAAAGCCTAAATGTGTGACCTCATGTCCTATGTATAGCCCTGTTTATGAATAGATTTCCAGATAAAGGTTTGTACTGGCCCCGAATATATTTGTATAAAGTTATCATATCCCCTCTCAGGTGCCGTTTTTCCAAACTAAACAGATTTAATTTTTCTAACCTTTCTTCATAACTAAAATGCTCCATTCCTTTTATCAATTTTGTAGCTCGTCTCTGGACCCTCTCCAGTGCCATGATATCCTTCTTTAGAACAGGCGCCCAAAATTGCACAGCATATTCAAGGTGTGGTCTTACCAGCGATTTATAAAGAGGCAAAATTATATTTTCATCCCGAGAATTTATGCCCCTATTTATACATGACAAAATCTTACTGGCCTGAGCAACTGCAGATTGACATTGCATATTGCTGCCTAATTTGTTGTCTATAACAATTCCCAAATCCTTCTCGTGTGTGGTTATCCCTAATTCACTACCATTTAGTGCATTCTTAACCCCAAAGTGCATAACTTTGCATTTCTCTACGTTAAAGTTCATCTGCCATTTTAGTGCCCAGTCCCCCAATCTATCCAAATCCTTCTGCAGCAAAGCAATATCCTGCTCACATTTTATTACTTTACAAAGTTTTGTGTCATCTGCAAACACTGATACATGGCTTTCAATGCCTATTTCAAGATCATTTATAAATATGTTAAATAAAAGCGGTCCCAAAACAGAGCCCTGAGGGACACCACTTACCACTTTTGTCCAGCCTGAAAATTTACCATTAATTACAACTCGTTGTACTCTATCCTTAAGCCAATGTTCTACCCAAGAACAAGAATATTCATCTAGACCAATTTATTTTAGTTTGAAGACTAACCTATTGTGAGGAACTGTATCAAATGCCTTGGCAGAATCCAAGTAGATCGCATCCACTGCAACATCCTGATCTATACATCTACTTACTTCTTTGTAGAATGCAATTAGGTTAGTTTGACATGACCTATGTTTCATAAAACCATGCTGATTATTGCTATTGCTAATAACAAAGTTCTTCCCAATGAATTCCTGAATATTATCCCTTAATAGCCCTTCAAATATTTTCCCAGTTACAGAAGTTAAGCTCACAGGTCTATAATTTCCAGGCAAGGATTTTGAACCCTTTTTAAATATAGGAACAACATCTGCCTTCCTCCACCTGAAACAAAAGAATCTTGAAAAATTATATACAGAGGTTCACTTGTTCACTTAGCTCCTTAAGTACTCGTGGGTGAATACCGTCAGGCCCCGGAGCTTTATTTACATTAATTTTCTTTAATAGCTGTAGCACCTTGTCTCGAGTTATCAAATCACAAGTTATTTGCAAGTTTTTTGCAGCAAACATTTGCATATCTCTTGCCATAGGATCCTCATTAATATATACTGAAGAAAAATAGTTATTTAAAATTTCTGCTTTTTCCTGGTCTTCATTAGCCAATAAACCCAACTCTGTTTCAAGTGTACCTACACTTTCATTTTTTGTTTTTTTAGAATTGATGTACTTGAAAAAAATTTTGGGGTTGGTTTTGCATTCTTTAGCTACCAATTTTTCATTTTCTAGTTTAGCCACTTTAATAGTCTTTTTGCAAGGGTTATTGGCTTCCTTATATCTTAAATAGGATGCCTTTGATTTGTCTGATTTAAATGCTTTAAATGCCCTTTTCTTATTTTTAATCTCTTGTTTTACTTCTCTACTAAGCCACATTGGTTTTAATTTGTTTCTTTTATATTTATTACCCAATGGTACATACTGAGAAATGTACCTTTCTAATATTTGTTTGAATAGTTTCCATTTATCCTCAGTGTTTTTATTACTAAGGAGTTTATGCCAGTCGATATGTTGTAGAGCTGCCCTAATCTTATTGAAATTGGCTTTTTTAAAATTATATGTTTTAGTATACCCCACTTGCTTTTGCTTTTTTGAGTTTATTTCAAAATTTACCATATGGTGATCACTATTTCCCAAATGCTCCCCTACTTGAATGTTGGTTAAAAGATCAACATTGTTTGTTATGACGAGATCCAGACAAGCATCCTTTCTTGTTGGTGCTTGTACCAGTTGTGACATAAAGGTGTCATTTAACATATTCAAAAACCTGATGCCCCTTGCTGAAGTACTAGCCCCTCTTTCCCAATTTATGTCTGGATAATTAAAATCTCCAATAATTAACGTGTTACCTTGATTTGCAGCTTTCTCAATTTGCTCTAAAAGCTATTCTTCCTCAATAATATTTACATTAGGTGGTTTATAACATATCCCAACCAATAATTGATTTCCCTTTGTTTGCCCAGAGCAGATATCTACCCATAAAGCCTCCACCTTTTCTTCGTCACACTCCACATGCCTAAGATTTGACTTTAACTCATGGTTGACGTAGAAACATACCCCACCACCCTTCTTGTTTTTCCTATCCTTCCTAAATAATGTGTACCCATTTAAATTAACTGTCCAGTCATGTGTCTCATCCCACCATGTTTCTGTTATGCCTATTATATCATATTGTTTAGTGTGTGCTATTGCCTCTAGTTCCCCCATTTTGTTATATAGCTCCTTGCATTAGTAAGCATACATTTAATATTATCATGAGTCTTTTGTACTTTTTGTGAATTATCAATATTACATACCTCCTCTGTTCTAAACTTTCCCCTCCCCCCATCTCTACCCCCTTTGTTCTGAGTTAAAGCCCATCCTTTCCATCCTATCTCCATTTTCTAGGTTGCTTTGACCCTCCCCCCCTACCACTAGTTTAAAATCTCCTCCAACCTTCTAGCCATCCTATCCCCCAGCACAGCAGACCCTCTTCCCTTTAGGTGCAATCCATCATGACTATACAGGTTGTACCCAAGCGCAAAATCGTCCCAGTGCTCTAAAAACCCAAAACCCTCTTTCCTGCACCAAGACTTTAGCCACGCATTGACCTCTCTAATCTCCCGCTGCCTTTCTGCTGTAGTGCGTGGCACAGGTAATATTTCTGAAAAAATTACCTTGGAGGTCCTTTTCTTTAGCTTACTTCCTAGTTCCCTGAACTCATTCTTTGGGACCTTCCATTTTCCTCTGAAAACTCAACTATTTAATTCAATTAATTTTTAGACTGGATACCACCCTACTGTCTAGGGAACCTGGGGTATAGTTCTAGTTTGTATTCGGTTTTGACTATTTGTTTAGATTTAAATTTGTATGCCATATGGAAGGAGTATCTTTGTTTTATATTCTGATGTTATTACCAATATGGACCATGACAGCTGGGTCATCTCCAGCCCCTCCCAATAATCCCTCCACTCTGTCGGCAACATGCCGGACCCGAGCACCCGGGAGACAGCAAACTGTCCGGTTGAGTCGATCAGAGTGGGAGATTACCCTATCTACTCTCTTAATAATAGAGTCCCCTACCACCACAACCTGTCTAGACTTCCTTACCCTCTCAACCCCACCCGTACTATAGGGTCTGTTTCCACGGCTGTTAGCAGGAACAGCTTCCTGCAGTACAGCTACTCCTGAGCTGATGCTCCCAACATCTTCACTCAAACGGGCAAATCTGTTAGGCTGCATGAGATCAGGACTAGCTAAACCTTTTCTCTTCCCTCCCCCCTGCTTCCTCGCCCCACTGTCACCCAGCTACATGCCTGTTCCCCATCTGTCTTATCTCCTCCCTCTCCACTACCTGCCCCCACTAAACTCTGCTCAGTGAGCAGCAGACTCCTCTCAAGATTGTCAATCTCCCTCAGTGTTACAATTTGCCTCTCCAGATCTCTAATCTGAGTTTCTAGAAATGCCACTCGCTCACACCCACCACAGAGGTATGGACCCTGGATAGAATCATCCAGGCATGCATACATGTGGCATGATGTGCACTGAGTTAAACTCACAATCTTGCTAGCACTCATATCCAGTTACAAAAACACAAGTGAGCAAAAACAATATTAACCCTCTTTGTTTAAACTCCCTTGTAGTTTCAACTCCTGTTGTTTTAACTCCTACTTAAAAGAGACATAGCTCTCATAAAGAAATAGCCTACTTTCAAGCAAACTCCAGTCAGTAGTGGGTTTATATTGGCAATACAAATCCCACACAGGTGGAAATTAAGGGCCACTCCCCCTAATTAGCTCAGCAGCAGCACCCACAAGGAGGGGAATAGAAACAACAAGGGGGGGGAAGGGAGGGAAAATGTTTTAAATAACACCAGCAAGGTGAAAATATAGAAGAAAAAAAGGGACAAAGTTTAAATATATCCAGTAAAGAAAAATATATAAATATGAAAAGGGGAAAAAAGTTACAAAATATTAAAATAAATCAAAACAGTAAGGAGAAATAATTGTGGGAATGTTAAATGAAAAAAGTGTGTATGTATTTTTTTCAACATATAAAAAAAGTTTCTCACCCCTCCATAAAAAGCTTACCTTGGGCCAGGAAGGGGGAATATGGTTCCATGCCTGCACTTCCGGGGTACTGCAATACAAATTGTAGAGGCTCCTGGTGCACACGCCTCTCCTTGGTGTGGGGCGCCCCTTCAATAAGTACACCCTAGGCCACCTATAGGTGGTGCCGGCCCTGCCTCTGAATTACTGGCAGGTCAACCTTGCATGAATGCATGCCATGATACCTGTCAAACATATGAGGCCAACCCAATAAAGGCAGACCCTGCAGGGAGCAGTTTCAATGCTCTCTGCTGGGCCCTAGTGCCCTAAACACAGCACAAGCTTGTCTAGTGATGCTTGTAGAAAACACACAGAAATGCTTAGGACTTTGGGTTGCTGGTAAAGTAAAAGTCCGCTCAACAACCCAGTCTGGAGTTTTTACGGCCAAATAGGAGACCATGTGCCATCTGAGGACACCTTAAGGTGTTACTCCCACCTCTCCCTATGATTGTCTAAAGATGCGCTCACACTATGCTTGGAGGGGACAACATTTCTACCATCCCTACAAAGTTCAACTATTTAATTCAATTAATTTTTAGACTGGATACCACCCTACTGTCTAGGGAACCTGGGGTATAGTTCTAGTTTGTATTCGGTTTTGACTATTTGTTTAGATTTAAATTTCTATGCCATATGGAAGGAGTATCTTTGTTTTAAATTCTGATGTTATTATGAACAGATATATTCCAAAATGAGTATGCAGAAATGGAATGGTTTTAGTAAAGTCAAGTAGAAATCAGACAAAAATACACATGTATATATACATGCCATTAAACCCGTCCAAAAAGTAAGAGAAAAATACTTGTTAAAGTTGCTGTACTCCTAGGACTCAATCCTTACGAGACAATCCAACTTTCAACTTTCCTGTGACTACAACATACGTAGCCTCTAGGGTTGATTTATACCCATAAATTTCTTAAAGGTTTGGGTTTAATTGTTACCAGAGATAGATGATATTGAGGTGATGTAAGCTCTTACTTGGTAAATACCCAAAATAGTGTGGTCTTTCATTCGGTAGTTGGTTCGACTTCACGAACAGTATGTCCCTGTTCTTTTCGTGAAGTTAAATTAGATGAATTAATGTAGTCTTTTCACAAAGAAGTGGCTAGTTTTGCCACACACACCTTCCACACATTTCATTATTAAACTTTAACTTCTGCAATGCTGGGATATGTTAGCCATACATTTCAAACATGCTGTTGTTCCTAGAAGGGTAAAACATAGCATTGGCTACAGATGGCAGTGCTTTCCTTTCATCAGTAATTAACAATTATAACAAAAAGGCCAATGCTTTTAATGTGCACATCTACACCAAAATACTATTTACAGGCTATATTGTTACATAATTGGAAATTTAAGTTCGACATATTCTATATAACTACACCAGAAAAAAATGCTTTCTTCTAAAAGAGAGAAAGAAAAAAAAAACATATGTGATCTACGAGACCCTAGTATTTACCTTAAAGACCGGAACAGCTCTCTCACATCAGATCACGTGGGGATTTTAACCTCTTAAGGACCAAGGCTATTTTGAACAGCTCTCTCACATCAGATCAAGTGGGGATTTTAACCCCTTAAGGACCAAGGCTATTTTGAGATGTAAGGCATATGTGAGCAAGACCCTTTTGGCACTTTTGCCATGTGTACATTCTGCCTCAGTTTCCATGTTTCTGTTTAAAGGAACAATGTATTGTTAGGAATATAAAGCTCTATTCCTATAGTGTCCCTCTGCCCCCTCCCTCCTTCTGGTATTTAAAGGGTTAAAAACCCTTTAAAAGGCTTGCCCAATTACAGCTCTGAAGCCACACATGCATTAGAAATTCCTACGTGGCTTTTCAAAACGTTGGACGTCCTAATGCAAAGCGTGAGGACATTCAGCGTTGTTTCACGGAGTTAAACTCCATGGATGAGCAGGAAACACCTATAGTGCCTGTTTGGTAGAAACCACTAGAGGCTGTCTTAACCCTGCAAAATAAACATTAAAACTTCTCTGAAACTGCAATGTATTAGATTGCAGGGTTAAGGGAACAGGGACAGCATACCGAGACCACTTTTGTGAGATTAAGTATTTTGGATGCCTATAGTGTCCATTTAAGGGCACCCGTACATTTTATATATCATTTTTTAAAGGAGAAATAGGGCTTCCTTTTGATACCGTGTATGTGTATATGACACAATATGAAAAATGAATTTAAATATTAACAAATGAAGGGAAAAAATGAATATTTTTCTCAGTTTTACATCTAATAATTTCTACACATTAAAGGACCACTATAGTGCCAGGAAAACATACTCGTTTTTCTGGCATTATAGTGCCCTGAGGGTGCCCCCACCCTCAGGGCCCCCCTCCCGTCGTGCTATAGGGTGAGGAAGGGGTTAAATTTACCTCTTTTTCCAGCGCCGGGCGGGGGACTCTCTTCCTCCTCTCCTCCTCTTCTCCTCTTCCACCTCCGCGGCACAATGCTTTCCTATGGACGCTGGCGTCTTCTCACTGTGAAAATCAGTGAGAAGCGCGGAAGTGCCTCTAGCGGCTGTCAATGAGACAGCAACTAGAGGCTGGATTAACCCTATTATAAACATATCAGTTTCTCTGAAACTGCTATGTTTATAGAATAAAGGGTTAAACCTACCTGGCCCTGGCACCCAGACCACTTTATTAAGCTGAAGTAGTCTGGGTGCCTATAGTGGTGCCTATAGTGGTCCTTTAAGCAGTGGCGGATCCGGGTGGGGGGGGGCAACGGGGCAATTGCCCCCCCCCCTGAGATTCTCCCCTGCCGGCTCATGCAGGGCTGGCATTGTCCAAGTGCCAGCCCTATAATGTGCCTGCGGACCAGGGAGGGAGATCACAGATCAGAGCTCTCCCTCCCCGGTCCGCAGGCACCGTGCTGGCAGCTGGCACGGGAGGGAGAGAGAGGACTCTTACCTGCAGCTCCTTCGGGTCCATGGCAGCGCTCCAAATCTCGCGAGAGTGCACTCTAGCCCTGGAGCGCGGGCTAGAGTTCACTCTTACCACTGGAACTACCAAGGATTCCCCACGGACCACCAGGGATCGAGAAATGTCTCCCCTGCTCCCAGGGACATAAATATATTTATCTTAATTAAATGTAAAAAAAAAAGCCTCCCTACCTTCCTTCCCCCCATACAAACACTGCCCC